>OY829517.1:7459326-8106180 GCA_963691665.1 Clepsis dumicolana
GAGATTTAATATTCACATCAAATTTGTTTAATCAGACTGAAGATCAGATGATTTAACAAAGTATGATAGATACTAAAGATTTCTCATATTATATACCCACTCGTAGAATGTCGAAAGAAAGCGTGCTTTTCATACTTAAAAAAATATTACATTACAGGTATTTGGAATATAAGGATAACTCAGAACAGAAGAAGAATAGTTCTGTATAAAGGAAGACCTCATCGCAGATGGACGAATGCTTAATATTCATCATCAGTCTATTAATGACCCTCAGAATACAAAACAAACCAGAAACCGCGTTCAATTATAACAACACGCCGCGCACTGTGTCAATTTATTATTGATTTCGCTATCCGTTTTCACTTAAAATATAATCCTGTTCTGTTTTTTATAAACCCAACGGCATTTCTGCATGTAGGAATCACACGAGAAGCGATTAATTAACACGCGCGTTCGCGGGTTCGGGTCTGTTCTGTATTATACGGGTTTCAAAGAAATCGAATAACAATGCTTTGAAAATATGTACAGTTCATGAATAAATTATCAGATAACTAATTATTCCAGTTTCAGTCAGTGAATGCTCGCTAATAAACTACAATCATCGTACCGAAAGTTCGATTTTTTTTTTCTGGTTGGCAAAGATAATGCCATACAGCCTAGTCAACATTAAAAAATAAGAAATAAGACGTCAATTTAGTATTAACAATATATTTGCCTAGTTTTTCTATGTTTTTAACATGTTGGTTTATTTTTTAATGACGATTTTTGAAGTTATTTCTCTTAAAAAAAATATCGATACAAAACCGGTTTTAGAAATCACTATAGATAAAACAAACCGTCACTTAGTTAGGGGACCCCTATTAAGGTGTTACCTAGGATGGTGAAAATGAAATTAGGTTAGGGAGAGATATAAGGGGCCACTTAGGATAGGGGTCCCCTGACTAGGTGATGACTTAGGTGTCGTTGGTGAAAACGGGCATAGCCCTTTTAAGGACGTTCGGGCGGACAGACAGACTTACTGACGGAGAGAATGAATAGGCTTACAATAGGTTTAGGTTAGGTTAGACTTACGTTAAGGCGCGAAGCGCCTCAAGTACGCGGAATAGGAGCTCCGCGAAGCGGAACTCCGTCGACATCGTCCAGAAATTGGGGTTGAGTATAATATTTTTCAACACATTTGCTCGAAATTTTTAGAAGTCCGGCTTAGAAGTCCAATTCGGAAATCAATAAGCAAGGAGCAATAAACTTACGGAGTTCGAGTATAAATTTGATACCTACCGCCCTGCATTTCGTTACGAAGAAAGTAATTTTTACGGAAAAATGTTTACCAATTCACGTTTTGCAAAATAACAGAGTTTAAAAACGACTTATTTGTGAAATTAACATTTTTAAAATAATAATTTGTCTTTCCATATGTTTGTCAAGTGCCAAAGTTTCTAAATGTATAGTTGTCGAGTAATCCTAACTAATATTATAAATGCGAAAGTAACTCTATCTCTCTGTCTTTCTGTCTCTCTGTCTGTCCGTTTGTTACCTCTTCACGGGAAAACCGCTGCACCAATCTAGATGAAATTTGGTAAGAAGATAGTTTGAATATTGAAGAATAACATAGGCTACTTTTTATTCGGGAAAATTATATAGTTCCCGCGGGATAGCGATAACCGACGAAGACCTACGCGGACGAATTTTTTATAAAATGAGCATTTTTTGCAACAACATGTTTGAGAAATGAATAATACTTATATGAAAAAATTAATCTCTACAGGTGATTTGCTTTTGATTCTTGCGGTTAAGTGGTGTCATAAGTGTGTTGACAACTGTGCTTACATTTTAAGATTTTAAGGTTAAAGCTTCACTTCTTCAAAATGATGCATAGGTAAGTACCTATAAAAAAATGTAGGGTGTCCTGCACGGACTTTGCATGATTGTTATAATTGTATAAAGGATGGTAAAGATCCCAATTTACACCTAGAAGGTTTAATTACTTTAAGGCTTTCACTATTATTACTAGTTTCTTCTACTGATTCTTTGTAGTATCTACGGCCTGATTCATTTTTTTCCGGTGAAGATTGGAGATTTAATCGAGTTGTATTCATATTATATTTTGTTCTATTCGTTCTGTGCTTTTCTACTTTATATTTTGATTTCTGAGGAGACTGTTTTTGTACGCTATTTCGTAGTTTACGATCACCGTTTACGCTTTTAGTTATGTGTCTATTTAAACATTTATCACCCTTTTCACAATAGCCTCTTATAAAGTCAGAACAAACTTTGGCTTTCTCGTTTAGTTTCACGTGTAAATATGGACAGCCTTCTTTAGTACACATTCCTCTTAGATAAAAGTAACATGTAGGCAATTTTTTGTGAGAAAGTTCGTGGGACAAAAGGCATTCACTATCGTGACACACGCCATTTAGGAACTTTCTGCAAATAGATACATGTTTCTTATCATGTAGAAAATCACATTTACCGTGCAATTTTCGCAAGCACTTGCCATATTTGCGGTATTGTGGGCATGGGATATTATTTTTTTTATATACTCCAATACTTTTTATACGTATTCGACTGCATACCACTCTTCTAGAGCTATTTGACAGTTGCCTATTAATCTGTGGCTGGTTGATGACACTCACAGATGGCTGAACCAGTCTGTATCGATTTACATGAGTACTGGCAGACTTAGAGTGGATATTATTAACATTGGCTGCTAAAGTTCTAGCAATATAATTATGTTTAGTGGTAACCTTAAGAGTAGATGATTTTTCATCATTTAAAGGTTTGACTGTATCAAGAGTCTTTCTTATATCTGTGATTTTGATGGATTTATATTTACTAATTTTAATTGTCTGTGTGTTGGGGGGCTCAGTTTGTGGCAGTACGCTTCCTTTTTCTCTCACCAAAGAGTAGCGAGAAGCGGTATGGAAAGGTTTACTAGAAGATGGTTTTACTGACACTGTGATACTACTGTCATGTGTTTTTGCAACAGGAGCAGAAATAATATTGCTGCTGTCTTTAAGTGCAATTTGTTTTCCAAAAGAATGATGATTTGTAATTCCGTTTGGCCGAACAAAGTTTGGATTTATATAAATTTTTGCTTTTGGCACTGGCTGTGTCTTCTCTGTATGTTGGCAGAAGTAAGGATTAACATGCATAGCGTGCACTTGTCTTACAGGCCCCCTATTGCCTGCCCCTATGTTGAAGTTAGGGTTGATAAACACTCTATTCCTTCCTTGATTCATATTTCTGTTCTGTTTTCACTGTAACATGAATTGGAAAGATTTGTTACCTATTTTACAATTGACTTTGTTCACTATTATGGTCTTGAGAGACTTTTCAATCTCCTGATAAAGAATATTGTTAAATTTTTCTATGGCACCATTTAACTCTGACTTCTTGTTTCCATTGATCCACAAAATACTCATATGAAGTGACGGATTCTGCAATAGACAAAAATAAAACATGTTAGTAGGTAAGTACTCATTGCACAATATAAACTAGGACTTTCTACACATGTTACAGTTGTTGTACCATAAAATATAAATTACAATGATGTATTCGCTCATTAACCATTTTAGCCAATAATTAGGTAGGTACAGTAAGCGTCAGAGAAAACGACCCCCCCACCCCTCTCGTGACAAGTGAATCAGAGGTCTCGCGGGTTCAAATCCACTTCTACGAAGACTTTTTGTTTTATTTGTTTTTGTTTTAATTTTTCGTAGCATTTTTCTGACCATTTAGTAAGTAAAAAAATTAAAAAACTTTTGCTCATTGATAATATTTTTTTTTTGCCACACTTCAATTGATACAATACAATCTTCGAAGGTTTGAGTGAGACAAGAGAACCTTAGTAATAATATCCGAATTGTATTTTTTGTTACCCGACTGCATTTTATTATTATTCCACGAACGGGCAACTTACATTAGTAACTCTTTTTTGATTCAATACTCGCATTGCAAGTCACATTCACAGTCTTCGCCAAGCGGTCCGTGATAGCTTACAAAAATATATTTTTACCAAATGTCACATTTTTTTCTAATTGGGTTGGAATCGAACTCGATTCACTGCAACAAGTGCCATGTCGTATGATTCACTCTGCCGCTAGGCCATTTGAACACTTGACATTGGCTTCAAATTTAATAGTTGCTTGTTGCGTGCCACTATTCAGTATACGCCAGGCGGCAAAGCAAATGCAATCTTATTGCACAGCAAATAGCGACTTTCAATGAAGCAACGACTGAGATATTGCTAAGTTTTAACTTTGTTTTACATATTGAGACTTTGAGGGTAAATACTTATGGCAGATATTTCCTTAATCTTTGCATCCTTGTCCAGCTAATGCGTAGACATAGATAGTTAGATTGTGTTTATTGCCGATTGTAGCACTACCGCAATTAATGTTTATAATGACTACAAATCGTTACGTTTCGTGTCGATCTCCTAGTGTAAATCTTCACGTCGTAATATTATCCAATACGTTAAGTTTGTGTTTTTTTTTATTATAGTTCGATTAACAACTTTCTTGGAGACTAAAATTACTGTTCTCTGGGAACAAGAACAATCTATAAAGAAAATAGCACGAGATAATTATGTAATGGGCATAACGGTAAGATTTACTTTAAATACTTAATATTTATATAAATTGTTGCAATATTTCTTACAAATTGCACTATTTATGTATTACTATTCATGCTATTAATTTCTTATTTACAGAGAAAAACAGTTCGTAGATGGATACAGTAAGTTATCAAGCGACGGGTGATGTGTAATGTGATCGCCAAAAGGCCCTCGTCCATCGCTATGGCTTACACCGACGAAGAAGAGCAAGTGCAAGTCCCTTCAAATCTATACGCTCAAGTGCTGAACTTTTGGGGTGCCTTTTAGCACAATTTGACGGCATCTACACGTTTCGAACATCCATACTTAATTATAAACCCCCAGAAAAAATTAAATTCGTTATTTAAATTTCGACGGGAGAAACGAAATAGTTATATTTACTAATTTTTAATCAATAATAGACAAACCTTTATTAATATTATCAAACAGGCTACCCTTGTTTACGAGTATTCATGTGTTAATGATGAACCATCTGCACATAAGTATTGTTTTTAATGTTGTGTTAGAAGTGTTGTGAAATTGTGATAAAAGAGAAAGATATAAATTGCTATACTATAATAGTTTAGCATGTTGGTTCTTTCTCAGTGATTCACAGGCACAATTAGCTAATGTTAGCAGCTTAAATAAATGTTGTAACTATGTTTCTAGAAATACCTATAAGCGAAACGTGACTCATGTATCCATTTGTTTTATTAGTAAATTTAGTTCGGTTCAAAACCTAAGTAAATGGCCATGTTTTAACACAATATAGAAAACTGTATACTTACTGAACCAGGAATCTATGGATTCAAGTCCTACAAATGTAAATAAATAAACAAATATTGTGTTTGAAACATGCCTATCTTTTCTTGTATTGTATACCTCATACCTACTGTAGCAAAGAGCTCTTAAATAATAGTCAATGATTAAATAATGGAAACAAAAATAAAAGCAAAAAGTTACCTGTCGTAGATTCGAACCGTGGACCTCAGTACTGCTAGGCCGATTGACTTAAGACTGTTACGACTAGACCAACTTGCTTACTGCGTTAGCAGACAAAAACTTGAACGCTTTCATGTCATTACCAGAGGGGGGTCGTTTTCTCTGACGCTGTCTGTACCTAGGTAGTGCGTTTGCACGAGTAGAATGTTGATATGCCTTTGATCAAACGTTCGCGCGCCATTAGTTACATAAGGTGACCGCCACAGAAATCGGAATACTTGGCTTAGCTAGGTTAGCCGTTTTCGGTCGCCATATTGTTTTTTTCTCTTTTGCACTCACGCTAAGATACACGCGTTTTCACTCCATAAGATTATTTCGTGGTAGCATTTATAATTTAAATCGTCTCAACAGCTTGCCTATTTCGGAAGTTTGCCGTCATACACTCATACATACACATGTAATATTACAAATGTGAAAGTAACTCTGTCTCTCGTATCTGTCTGTTCGTTACGTCTTCACGGAAAAACCGCTGCACCAATCTAGATGAAATTTGGCAAGAAGATAGTTTGAACGTTGAGGAACAATATTAGGTAACTTTTTAATCGGTAAATTGTGGTTCCCAAGGGATAGCTAAAAAGGAAGTAAAGCTCATAGTCAATGGTAAATATTGGCAAAGATAAGTATTTTTCGGTCGCTTGATAATTTTACGAAAAAATGGTTAATTAAAAATTTATTTGCTAGATTTTGCTGACGGTCACAACACTCACGTTTCAGTGATAAATTTGACGATATAAGGTTTTGAGAAAACATATTAGTAGTTTATGCAACTACTACATAATGAGGTTCCTAAAAACACGAGTGTGGTTTAATAAAACGAGGCAAAGCAGAGTATTATAATAAGATCACACGAGTGTTTTAAGGCATAATGTAGAGTTGCATACATTACTTTATCTACACACATATTTATAAGTACTTACTCTATGATGGGTTCAGAAGCCGAAGACATATATATTATACCTATCACGAATTTGACTGTTTTTTTATTTATTAAAGACAAACATACCGTGCACGCTTCGTATCGAATGTTATTTTTTATTGTATTGGTTTTTAATAATAATAATAATAATAAATCATTTATTGCGAACACATGTCCATAGATGGTTAGTAATTTTACCTCAAATTTTAAACTCATAACGACATCAAATTAGAAATGCTGCTGAAATGCTGGTCATTATCTACGGTTTCTGAACGCATTATAGAGGACTTATGATATGTGTGTAGATAAAAGTACTTACTGGGTTCACTTCACATATTAATGTATAGATACTGTATATATATGTACCTACCTATATTATATTATATGCATGTAACTGCGCCTACACTCACATAACCACTCACTCATCCACAACAATCATACACAAGTAGGTAGTTTAAGGTTCACTAGCACATAAATATAATATTATTTTACTCTGTAAGAATTTGGCAATATATGGTTCAGTTTTGTTTTATACTATTTGGATCCTGTAACACAGGAACCCCTAGCACAGGATCCAGAAGCCGGTTTTATGTGGTATGTTTTTCAAACAATAAAACTTTTTTAATTATTTTCATTTTCAGGGTTCGTTTTAGTGAACCGTCAATACTTTATCCAGAGGTTGAGTAAGTCTAAGTGAACACCCCTGTAAAGTTTTTATTTGGAAAAAAAAAAGAAATATCTTATCGTGTCGTTCTTACATGCAGAAATACCGTTGGGTTTATAAAAAAACCGGGCAAGAGCGTGTCGGACAGGCCCAGGATAGGGTTCCTAAGCGATTACGCAAAAGCCTTGGCATAGTAATTTAAATGTATTTTCATCACACCTATTCGAAACCAGTGTTAGCAGAGTCCTACTCCAAAGCAAACTGTATGCAGTGTAGGGTCAATTTATATCGGTTACTGACATGACACACATAATTAACTATTACTCCCAAACCTGCAAAGCCTGCTTATATCTGATAGTATTCCTTTTAAATTCATTATATGCACTATTGCTCTGATTTTTTTTCACATTTCCAAATATAACAGTTTCTCTGGTAGAGGGGCGGGGGGCACTGGAATCCAACAAAAATGAGCACTTCAAAGCTAAATATTTCGCAAACGAATAACTTTATCGAAAAATTGTCTTCGAAAACCCCTAATATTTTTGAAAGACCTATTCAACGTTTGCTTGCATGCTTCCTTGCATTTTTTAGGGTTCCATACCCAAAGGGTAAAAAAATGGACCCTATTACTAAGACTCCGCTGTCCGCCCGTCTGTACGGAACCATTCGTGCGCGAGTCCGACTACCACTTGGCCGGTTTTTTGCTTTACATATTTGCTTGCATGCTTGCTCGAATCTTGCTTGCGTGCGTGTTTGCATTCTTGCTTGCAACATTACTTGCACACTTAATTACATGCTTGCTTGCATGCTCACTTGGATTTTTGCTTACATGCTTGCTAGCCTGAATACTTGCAAGCTTACATAGGTTCGCTTGTTTGTTTGCATGCTTCTTTGAAATGCTTCTGGTTCACTCGAGCGAAACGGCGGGCAGAAGCTAGTAATTCATATAACTTACATCATAAAAAGTAGGCAAATTGAAATCAGTGAGAATCTCATCAACTTTTTCCACGATTTTCAGTAAATATCTGTTGCTGAAATGATCTACTGCCACAGATATGAAAGTTCTATTGTTTTCTTCGTTGGAGTATATTTTGACACTTTCAAACCCCAAATCAAAACTGCAAAAACAAACAAAAAGTTACTACTTAATGAATTTGTACACGAAAATATTACAATTCAAGGCAAATAAGGGCTCACCTACTTTTTTTGTAATGAATTTTACCTTTCTATGCTGTCCACTGCTGTTTGAAGTGAATTGGTAAATGGAGTTATCAAATGATACTTTAAATTCACAGTTCTTGACAAACTTATATGGAAGTCATCACATACATGGAAGTCTCCAGTGGGACAGACAGCTAGTAAGTTGTTTATCAGATTTGTAAAATTGTCTTCTTCAGGATCTGTAAGTTCACGATAAAAACACACAGGTAGAGATATTTTACTTGAAATTCAACAAGAAGAAGTGTGCAAGTCTTACATTCAATAAACTAACTATACCTAATTAAAAGGAACGCAGCGAGGGAGAAACCTGTTAGGTGTTTTGTAAATTTTGTTTGCCCATGCCTGAACTTCTTATACTTAATAGGTACTTGTTAGAGTACCTGTGTATGTATAATACCTACTGATAAAAAATCTTTTAACAAAAAGTAAAACCGCCTTAAAAAAAACACTTTAAAACAGCAACGATGCATAAACAAATTAATGAGGCTAAATACACAAATTATAATCGTATATTAAAAAAATGTTTACTGCATGCCCAAAAAATAAAGAGCACCAAATATATTCGAAACAGTAAAAATAAGTGTCAGGCAACTTGGAAGTTAATTTCTAATACTGTATCAAATAACTTAAAGGAAAATGACATACATCGTTTACAATTAAATAATCAATCATTTTCTAGCCCAGACGACATTTGTAATATTCTTAATACCTATTTCATTGTTTCGACTAAATTAAATAATACAATGCCAAATATTTTACCCCTTCGGTCAAAAAACTGCACTGAGCCCACAGCGAATAAACATACAATATTTTTGAATCCCGTGGACGAGGCCGAAATTTATGAAATAATTATGACATTAAGTAACAGTAAAGCAAGCGGTTATGATGGCATTACAACGAAATTCCTAAACTATGCGCCTCGTATATCTGTATTCCACTTGCACACGTTATTAACCTCTCATTTGTCGAAGGTATATTCCCGAAAGAATTAAAGTACTGCATTGTTAAACCCTTGTTTAAAAAGGGAGACAAAGATGACCCAAACAATTATAGGCCCATCGCCTTAATACCGATAATGTCAAAAATATTCGAAAAGGCGTTTCACATTCGATTAAATAACTTTTTGACAAAATATGACATACTATGTCCTGAACTATACGGTTTTCGTGTCGGCAAATCAACGACACAAGCTTGCTTTGAACTTGTTAGGTGTATCACAGAAAGTATCAATACTGGTGTCCCAATTGCGTCAATTTTCTTAGATATGACTAAGGCTTTCGATTTTGTCAATCATTCTAAACTATTATGCAAAATTGAACGTTATGGTGTCCGTGGAAAGGCGTTTGAATGGATTAGGAGCTATTTGAGTGATCAGTAAATTTGTAGAAAGCATATAGATCCCATTACAAAGTAAATAATACTGGTGTTCCGCAAGGTAGCATATTGGGACCGTTGCTATTCGTTCTTTACATCAATGATCTGCCGAAAGCAACTCCTCACAGAAGCATTCTATTTGCAGATGATACAAGAATAGTGATAAAATGTAATGATAGAATGACTTATGAACAAGACATAAATAATTCTTTGAATGATGTAACACATTGGATGAATATAAATGACTTGAATATTAATGTAAAGAAAACAAAATGGATACAATTTATTTCTTATAATTCAAATAGTCTACCTATCACATTAAAATATAATAATGAAAATGTAGAAGAAGTAGACTCTTTCAAATTTCTCGGCTTCACTCTGGACAAACATCTCCACTGGAAGTACCATATTGAACAAGTATGCAATAAACTAAATAGATTTGTCTTTGCACTCAGAAGACTTAGAGATACTGTATCGGTTGAAGCAGCACTGACAGCTTACCATGGATATGTATCATCTGTTCTTCGATATGGATTAATTTTGTGGGGGAATTCGGTGGACATGGAAAGAGCATTTAGAATCCAAAAAAGATGTGTCCGGATCATTTGTGGCGCTCGGATGGATGACAGTTGTGTACCTTTGTTCCAAGAAATGCGTATATTGCCATTGCCGTGCTTGTATATCAGAGATGTATGTGTCTTTGTTAATACACCAGGAAAAGGATCATGGACCTGCTGTACAAGCCCGCAGCGAGCAAGGCATCATATGCTAAAAATGTGGTCAACATGTGTATTAAATTGTATAACAACCTGCCAGAGGACATCAAGGCCCTCCAGGGAAATGATTTTAAGAATAAGTTGACGAGGTGGCTTCTCGACAAATGTTTTTATAATGTTAAGGGGTATTTGGAGTGTAGGCAGTGTTGGAGTTTGGTGTCATTATTATTAACTGTATGATTACTGGTCTTGTGAATTTGTTATTATGATTATTGTTGTGATTAAAATGTAAATATCTTAATTTTATAATTGACATCAGGTATGAATTTGTATATTTATTAAATTAATCGCCTCTCAAGGAAATATTTGCACGCCTGCATGCAGGCTGAATACACTGGTAAAACCTCATGTAAGACCTTCCTGTACTGTATTCTAGCAAATAAATACTTTTGACTTTTTGACTTTTGACTTTTGACTTTCCGCAAGTCAGGAGAAATTAACAACCGCGGCATGAAAAGCATACTTGTCCACCTACTTGAAGCCATTAGACTAGTTGAGCACGAAAACAGTGTGATCTTGCCTGAAATTGAAACAGCTGAAGAAGAAACGCGACACCGCCTCCAGTGGATAACATATTTTTTCGTGAAGAATCCAGCGAAGCAACTACACCATTATCAAACTGACTTTGATAATGCATCCAATTGATATTCTATGTCTTAGCGAAACATTCATGCAACAAGGAAGGGAAAATAACCTAAAGATTACGGATTTTAAATTTAAATTTTAAAACGTGGGGGGGGGGTTGCTATTTTAACCAGAACCAATATTGAATGTAAATCTTTTACTGTAAAAAACAAAACAGAATGTGTATTTGAGTGTTGTGGAATCGAGATTCCAAAACATTCATTGTGTATTTTATGCGCTTACAGAACGCCATCCTCAAACGTAGACTTATTTTTAAGGAAATTGGATGAACTTTTATTTAAAGTAACAAAAAACGTAATAAACGAATAATCTTATGTGGCAACTTCAACATAGACTTACTAAAAGAGACAAAATGCTCAATTAAGCTTAAGCAAACACTAGAAAACTATGATTTAAAACCTCAAATACTGATTCCAACACGAATCACCCTGCAGTCCAAAACATGCATAGATCAGATTGCTACGAACATTAAAGATGGGAGTGGGCGTGTTCTAGACTTAGATGTATCTGACCACACAGCCCAAACATTCGCAGTCCCAATAAATAGTCGCTGCCTCCCACCGATAACGTGGAAATTCCACTTCAAAAGAGATTTCTCAGAGGAAAATCGGTCAAAATTTATTACTTGCCTGAACTCTCTATCTTTTATGAAATATTAACAGAAGACAACAGTGAGTTGGCTTTCAATAAATTTCATGAACTTTTTCATCTATTTTATGTCTTATTCCCCATAGTTAGAGTTAAAGTAAAAAATGGTCCTTTAACCGGCAAATGGTTAACTAAGGGGTTGCGAAATTGTTGTTACAAGAAGAGGCAATTGTATTTAAGAAATCGTAGAACGAAATGCCCGATGAAAAAAATTGTATATTAAGTATTCAAAATTTCTCAAAAAATGCCTAATATTCTCTCAAAAAAAAAACTAACTCTTACTATTTAAGTAGATCGAATAATAAGTGTAAAGCTTCATGGGATATCATAAATAAATATACAACCTGTAAGGACTATGACGAAAGTATTAAACGTATAATTTATAATAATGTAACCTACGAAGATCCTCAACAAATATCTGATGCATTTAATGAGTTTTTTATAAATAATGTTGAGAACAAATGCTCTACAGAGTTAGATCTGTCAGAAATTGATAATTTAATACCACAGTTTGAAAAAAGCATGTTTCTTTCACCAGTTGATTGTAATGAACTGATTAAAATAGTCAGTTCCTTAAAAAACACTAAGGCAGCTGGCTGGGATGAACTAAACACAGACATAATCAAAATGAGCATAAACTCTATAGCTGAACCATTGTGTCATATCATCAACCTGTCATTAGAACAAGGTAACTTTCCTACAAAACTTAAAGTCTTTAGTGAAACCACTTCACAAGAAAAATGACAAAGAAATATTTATTAGACAATCACAGACCTGTAACGTTGATCCCTATGTTTTCGAAAATTTTTGAGAAGGTAGTCTATATTAGAATAAGTAAATTTGTTGAGAGCAACGACTTATTAAGTAGTGAACAAAATGGATTTCGGAAAAACAGGAATACAACAATGACTATTTTCCAACTAATGAAAACAGTAACAGACTGTTTAAACGAGAAAGTGCCGGTCTCTGTTCTATTTATGGACATGAGCAAGGCCTTCGATTTTGTTTGTCATAAGAGATTACTCAAAAAGATTTATAGGTACGGTATTCGGGGTACTGCATATGATTGGGTTCGTTCATATTTGTCTGACAGAGAGCAATGTGTGGAGGTGTCAAGGTACTGTCCGGATAAGAGAAATACCATAAAATACAGATCTTCCTTTATGGCAAACAGGTATGGTGTGCCTCAGGGAAGTATTTTGGGACCTTTATTGTTTCTTCTGTATATTAACGACCTTCCTAATGCAGTCACCCAAAGATGCTTTTTATTTGCAGACGACACCACAATAGTAATTAGATGTAATAATCGGTCATCTTATGAGTCAGACATTAATACAGCGCTTAATAAAACAATAAAATGGTTGGAGCTAAATAATCTCAATGTTAACCTGTCTAAAACTAAAGTAATGCAATTCCACACTCGTAAAAGTAAGCCACTGTCCCTAAATGTTTACTTTAACGGAGTTAAGATTGATCAGGTTAGCAATATGAACTTCCTAGGTGTCACACTTGACAGTTTCTGTGAATGGAAAGACCATGTAGCGAGATTGTCCTCCAAAGCCAACAGTTTTATTTTTGCTTTAAGGAAAATAAGTCAGGTGATATCCAGGGAAGCATCTCTTACAGCTTATTATGGATACATTCATTCCATTCTGCGGTATGGTATAACATTGTGGGGTAGACGTTCAAACATAGATGCTGTTTTCCTGATACAAAAGAAATGTGTTACTTAGAGCAATATTTGAACTAAGGCAAATCGATTCATGTAGACCCTTTTTTTTAAATATAACATTCTAACACTACCAAGTCTGTATATCCTGGATGCATGTTTATTTGTATATAAGAATGAGCATATGTTTAACTGCGCTAAAGGAATGTACAGAAACCCTACACGCTCGCAATATCGCAATAAATTATTTATGCCTAGGTCAAAATTATCATTAGTTGCTAAGAATAGTTATATTATGTGTATAAAAATATTTAACAAGCTGCCTGACACAATAAAAGACCTAGCCTTCGTTAAATTTAAAAGGACTTTTAAAAAGTGGCTGGTCGAGAAGCGTTTTTATAGTGTACAGGAGTTTTTAGTTTTTAGGTAGGTGCATTCACAATTTTACATGCCATGTGTTTAGGGTAGATTTTAGTGATACATCTAACTATTGGCTATCTGCACTAAAATGTTCCTCATCCCCACTACCAGACTCAATGTCTGTACTACCATATTCTTGGAGAGCTATCTTTTTCAAGGAGGGTCTTTTGGACGGTGGGTTTTCACTCGACCGGGGTCGCTTGTTACTGTTCAGTTCATTTCTAGGCACTGTGTCCTCCGAATCCAGTACTACACACTCTTCTGGATCTTTAACACAAATCATTTCTGCCCACTGACTTGATGGAGGGATTCTTATTGTGCCAAAACCCTGACCTTCTCTTTCTTCTTCGCCTCGTTAAACTTTTTTACTATTACTTCATGATCTTGCCTTGATTTCAGCTTGTGTTTCTTCATCTTTGCCATTTCTAGTAAAACTAGTAGTAAATTATTTATTTCCTTATTTAATTTTATATCTTAACACTCCAATCCTTTTGACAATTGTTCCTTCTTACCATCCAGGCCCAGTTCTATAATTCCTGAAACAGACTGTCTCTCCCACTCTAAATTATCTCACGTGTTTTGTTTCATTTTCCTGGATCTCTGCTGTCTCCTTTTCTTGAATCGAAAGGGGGTGAAGCCTATCAAATCAACTATTATGTATTCTGTGATCAAATTTAGTTCGGAAACGTCTGTTGTTCAGGAGTTCCGCGGGTGTCTTACCTGGTAACAGAACTGGGTGTTGTCCGCAAACCATACAAAATCTTTTGCAGTCTGGTTGACAATGGCAGATGCGACATCTTCTTTAACTTCAATTTTACTGTCTGGACTGTTCTCTCTGCCTGTCCATTGGACGCAGGATGATATGGAGGTACCAAGATGTGCCTAATAATATTCTGTTTAAATATTTCTACATATCTCTTCTAACGCAAACGCTCTCCCGTTGTCGCTCACTATGGTGTCTGGCAGTCCTTGTTCAGCGAATATCTCATCTAGCTTATTTATTACCATCCTTGAAATTTGCTCACTAACTATTATAACCTCCGGCCATTTAGAGTAAGCGTCAATTAATATCAAGAAAATTTTGCCCATGAAAGGCATTGCAAAATCAGTATGCTACCTAGACCAAGCCTTTGGTGGCGTAATTCATCTATGAGTCACTTTGGCTGGCATATTCCTTACTTCCTTACAAGTTTGGCAATTACGAATGAAGCCCTCTATATCTCTGTCGAGACCAGGCCACCAGAAATAACTCCTTGCGATTGCTTTAGTGATAACTATACCATCGTGATTGCTGTGGAGCTCTTTAAGAACACTTTCGCGGAGTTTCAGAGGCACAATTACTCTACCTCCCCACAATATACAGTCATTGTACCTACTCCGTTAATTCGTCCCTTCTTACATAGTAATCTTTATACTTCTCTTCTATTTTACTTGGCCAACCATTTCCAATCCAGAACATCACCTTCGCTAATATTAGCCATAGTCCATCAATCTACCATACATCAGTTTTACTCAATTTAGTCACATCTTTTTGTTAAAAGATTTATTATTTCACAATTTTAAGTTACCTACATTAATATTTAAAATATTATCTTCCAACTCCTAACCGTTAAGGAGTTGTACCTTCCATCATCACCTCATCAATACGAGATGATGACTACCAGACGCAAGTATTTGAATAGCTTTCGAAAGTATATGAAACACATGACATGTGCCTATAAAATTTGAGGGTTGCCCTCGATTTACCTGGGATCCCATCATCAGATCCTGACTTGGTGACAATGGGACCAACTAGAAAGTATACCCTTTCAAACAAAAAAAGAATTTTTGAAATCGGTCCAGCCGTCTTCGTGTAATCGGGGAACATACATAAAAATATACATATTATATATATATATATATATACATATTATATATATATACATATTATATATATATATTCCGACGAATTGAGAACCTCCTCCTTCTTTTGAAGTCGGTTAAAAACAAATATTATTGAACTTGTTTCTGTTTTTAAATGCTTTTGCAGTCAGGTTTTTTTTATCTTTTACATAACTAGAGAGCGCCCGCGGCTCCGCCCGCGTGGAATATTATAATAACGTGAGGAATCTCTATAGCAATAGGAATGTGTCCTCTGGGTAAAAAAGTAATATTTCTAATTAGTCCATCATACAGATTATCGAAATTCATTTATTTATTTATTGCTATTTATGATATCAATAAAAAATTACATAAAAAATGCACGTTCTAATTTCGAGCCAAAAGCGATCAATCTATTATGTATGCCAGTGTTGCCGTTCAGGGATAAAGAAATCCATTCATTATCCTGCATTGCAGTCTACGGAATTTTTTATGTAAATTTTTATTGACATCAAAAAGAGCAAACAATATGTGACCAATATTTTTTTTCGATAATCTATATGACGGACTAATTAGAAATATTACTTTTTTACCCAGAGGACACATTCCTATTCCTATAGAGATTCCTTACGTTAATATAATATACCACGCGGGCGGAGCCGCGGTCGCTCTCTAGTTCAAACATAATGTTTGTTAAAATTTTTGCATGCTGATGAGGCAGAACACAGTATTGGTTATGTTCCTAGGTAGGTATATAACTTATGACCTGTATTCTTGCAATAAAAATATTTAATTTCTTATTTATGTTAATTACTCTAGCTTCAAGATAAGACATTTTCGGGGCACCCCTCCCCCTCTTTTATTTTATAACTTACAGCACTCTGCCATTCATGTGGAATCAAATGACACCTCATACATTAAAATCCATCAAGCTGTTTAACTTGCAGAGAGGCACATAAAAATAGACACATAAAATTGTAAAACATAACCTTCCCCTCTAATGGCAGTCAGGTGATTAAAGCTTCCTAAAGCTGAAGCCTAATTAAAAGACCATTTGGTAATATTGCAGAACATGCCCTTACAGACTTTTTTTTCAGTAAATATTATATTGTTTTAAGATGCTAAAGCATCAATCACACTGCCGAAAACCCAACATTGCGTCCCCACAAACTATAACTTTTCTTCGTGGACGCGAATTTGCTTCCGAGGCAGCAGCACTGCGCATTAAGTAGGTAGGTATTTGGAGTGTTGACAACAAATTGCACGCTTAGAATTAAAGTGACTCAATTCTAAATACATGATAAATCGGAATTAAACTTTGCAGGCTTAGACTTTAAATTCAATTTTGCAATAAGTCATATTAAGAATTGAGTCACTTTAATTCTAAGTGTGCGAAATGGGGAAAAAAGTTGCTAACTATTTATAGCAGCCTTAGTAATACTCATTCTGTGCCTATGCCTATGTTTATCTATTACCATATTTCAAGTGCCTATGTTTATCTATTACCATCATTAAGATCAAGGGGCCCCTCTTTTAATTTTTAACATTATTTCATTTTTATTATTATTATTTGTTGTGTTAGCCCTCACAGTAGTACATATTCTATTCAAATTGCAAGTGTTTAGCGGTTCTAAACATAGAGCTCTCTACATTGTGGGTAGACAGATTTAGTAATAAGATCCCGTAGGAACACTTTGAGTAAGGAATCATAAACAACAACAATTTAGAAGTTCTACACCTGTAATCCACTAGGCCTAATATCATGCCAGTAGTAAGGGTAAACAGTTTTTAACTAAGTATAAGTTTTAATTTAATTACCTAATAGGTAATTGATATGTCAAATATTACATTCTTTGCTATATCACAAAATTCAACAGTATATGCTCTTTGACATTAAAGTGATGACTTCTTTAAAAGCAAGAAGTCCAGGTAATTTTAGAACTGAATGTGTGAAGGTCAGTTCAGCTCGTTAGTACAGTAATTGATACGTACAGCATTATTGTGGTAGGTAGAAGTTAGACTGTAAGCAAGAATAATACTCACATTTTATATAAACATATGAAGCCCAATTACCTCTCACGTGTGCGAAGGACCGTGAGCGCCCCTTGTGTAATTCCGGATTATCTACATGGTCCTCCGTTGGAACCACGATAACATTCCTTAAATCTGGTGTTGGTAACTTGGACCTGAAAATAAATGTGTTACTAAGTATGAATATGTCGTCTTTTCAAATTATTTACTGCTGTTTCTAAATCTTAATTGCGTACTTTTGTATGCTCTTTTGAGTGACCTCTGTAAACGAATCGCTGTCTTCTGAACTCGATCCGTAGCCACAAATATAAGACAAACTAGACATCAGATTAAAGATTATGTACATAGAGTAATATAAATATACTAAAAGGAACAGAGAGCATAGTCAACGCGAGGTCAACGCGATCACGGTGGTATAACTTAGAACAAAATGTACACTTCGTTGTTCAGCTAATTTCAGTAGTCACTCAAGTTACATTGTATAGTATATACCTAAGTAATATTATATTTGGTTGGGTTATAGACATGAAGTTGTTGTCGAACGTCGATAGGTGGTGCTAATATCAATATAGTTTATATTGGAATTTTAAATTTTGGAATAAATATTTTATTTTCGCTTAATAAATGCTTTCATTTATCTTTCCTTGTTTAAAAATGCGTTTATGCTAATTAATTATTTTGTGAGCACTGGTAACATCGACCTTTTTTAATTATAGTAATGTCTTTTCTAAAATATCATTACACGCATCAGTTTTTCTTACGCTAAATTATTATATAGAATATTCTATGGACACTGGTTGAGTTAACGTATCATATCTGCAAGTAAACCATAATGAAATGGGGCGAAAACTTAGATTTTTAGTAATTCAGGAGGTTTTGATATTTATTTAGATTTTTTCATTTACTAAAAACAACGTACAGTGAAGGTATAAGTGGAACGGAACGAATGAATAATGGCCGCGATTATCTCTCTAATCTGTGGTTTTTCTCATTCACCGGGTGTCTAAGTTGGAGTTGGAATGCCTGATAAAAAGAAAATGTGTAAAAAATAAAGCACTGAATAATTATCAAATTCATCAAAACGGGAAATTGGGCAATTTCTATTACACCATGTTCTAATGTATAAAATAATAACATTATAATAATTGGTGTAATAGCAATTGCACAAAGTAAATTATTTTAACATTTAGGAAACTAGACGTCAATGACGTCATCGCATATTTTGCCGTCACAAAGCACCAGATGTCGCTGTGTGCGAAACGTTTAAGTGACATCTCTATCTCAGTTATAAAAAGGTACCCTCAGTTCTAAAAAGGTACTCTGTGAACGTGATAAATAAACTGTCACTGTCACCCCGTTTGATACGCCGCCATTTTGAAACGCTATTGTGCTGCCATCTCTTATTTGGTCTCGTTAAACCGAACATCTATCATCATCATCATCAGCCTATTTTAGACCATTGCTGGACATAGGCCTCCATTAATGAGCGCCATAGCGCCCTATCATAAGTATTAAGAATGTGATATTACTATGTCAATAAATTAAGTAAAAGAATTCGTATTCCCTTTCAGAACAGCGAAGATGTTATTCACAGACTACTTGATTTACACTATTGTGCATAGCATCAATGACAATGATTAGGTATTTTATAATAATATGTAGTAGTGGTAGTAGTAGTACCAGTAGTCTAGTAGTAATCAAAGAGAATGTAATGTAACTTGTAGCCACCTCATATCTTTATAAAACACGACCCTGCCGCCCTACTACAAAGTGCTGAATTCGAACTTCCTATCGTGCCGTCCCGCTCACGCTAATATTATTTAATACGAGAGTGAGCGGGACGATACGATACGAACTTCGAAAATCGTAGTATGGGCGCTGCCCCCGACTGAGTGCAAAATTCGAACTTCATAGCGTGCCGTCCCTCTCAAGCTAATATTATTTAACACGAGAGTGAGCGGGACGATATGATACGAACTTCGATTTTCGAATTTCTTGGTATGAGCATAAGAATAAATAATAACATAGTAGAACGGAATCTCTTTTGACCGAGTCCAAAACGCCGCCATTTTTATACCTACTTCCCCCTTCACGTCGTTACACTCCTCTGGCATCCAGGGCCGTGTTTTATAAAGCTACAAGTTACAATTTACAAGCGGAAGTTCCTCTCTAATAGATAGAATAGAATAGATAGAATAGATTAATAGAATAGGTAGGTGGAAAAACAGGTGATAGAATGAAAAGTCCGCTTGAAAATTGTAACTTGTAGCTTTATAAAACACGGCCCAGGCGTGTTGCTAGGGTTGCTTGCTGTTAAATGTCTAAAGATAATATCACTAAGATTCGGGTCATCCACAGAGCAGATGAGCAGATACATATCTGGGCCGTGTTTTATAAACCTACAAGTTACAATTTTACAGGCGTTTATTGGCAAAACTGGTCCTGTTTTTTACAATTTGCGCACAGACCTAATAGCAAGTGGACCGGCGATACCTACAGAATTAGCGTGCATACCTACTAAAATTTGGCACGTAACATGGCTGCTTTTCCTAGGGTTGGGACTGTTAAACGTATGCAGATATCGATAAAATCTACGCTATAGTAGTTTATGCAACTGTTACATTACGAGTGTTTTAAGGCCTAATTATCTAGAGTAGCATACATTACTTTTATCTACACACATATTATAAGTACTCTAAGACACGTTCAGAAGCAGAAGGCAGCGTGTAGGTGCAGGAGTAATACAGATAAATTTCTAGGATTAGTGACAGTACCCAGCAATTTGTACGGAAACACCCATTGATTGATTTTTTCACAGCTTCAAGGGATTGCAGGCTTGAGTATTTCGTATTAATTTCAGCTTGCTGCCCTCACGCGTTCCAGAGAAAAAGGGTCTTGACAGACAGACAGACAGACAACAAAGTGACCCTTTTTTCCTTTTCAGGTACGGAACCCTAAAAATGACGTTCAAAAGAACATTTCAAAATACCGATTTCCATTTTAAAAGTACTAGGAGCCCATGAACTATGAACTCAAGGCGCTTACCGGCACAATATACGTCCGCGTGCTGGTACGGAACCCTAAAAATGACGTTCAAAAGAACATTTAAACCTCATTTGTGGCAAAATTGTCGCCAATAAGGGTGTATACCAAATGTAAGGGTGGCGACCCTTATATTATACTCGTAGCACGCGACGAACCGATATACTACGAGCGCCCTTCTTGGTTGTTGTATGTGAAAAGAAAGTGTTCTAAAATTTAAACTGTTTAATAAATAATGTTAAGTTAATGTTACAATGGTTATGTTATTGAATCACTATTGTTAACTGTTAATAATTGCTAGTGTTCGCTGTTAGCGTGACACTACGTGACTAATCTAGTTATCTTAATTAACATTTAAAGTAAACTAACTATGCTGCGACAGCAGTGTCGGCAATTGGGGTTACACGCGCAGAGCGCATAGTATCTAAAATGTACGCTGACCGTACATGCTGCCAGGACAACAAGAAGTCCTTAAATGGTTAAAGGTTAAGTTATGTTAATAAAAATGTATATAATGTAAAGTTGTTAGAAACGGTTATAATGTAAAATGTATATCATGTAAAAGTTATAGAAACGTTTGTAATGTAAAAATTATTAAAATAAGATTTTATAAATTAAATAGTGGTTTACGGGGCACCGCGTAAACAGGTTTCTTTCCTCTTGGTAACGGTGGTAAGGGCCCCAGCTCGATGTGGGCTGGGTTGTCCACCGGCGTTCCTTCAGCCGGTTCCATTGGATGTTCTATTGTTCTTTTCCTTCTACTGTCTTGTTGTACGGTGCTGGGCTCTCGTTGAAAGTGTTTTAACTTGATGCGGTATATGTAACCAGCCACAGCTATTGTGCCAATGATGATGATAAGGCTCAGGTAAGATACGATGTACTGGTGCACGTCGTGATTGGTTATATCTTTCGGCAGCTCGCTGTTTTTGTTCAGTTCCTTGATCTGTCCTCTTAGGTCCTTGAATGTTTGTGAGTGATCTTCTGCTATTATATCCAAGTGTTTGGGTGATTAAAGTTTCGTCAGGTTGTTTAGATCATTCGGAAGTGGGATGTATGGCGTAGGATTAACGAACAATCTGCTTTGATATATAGTGTCGGCTTGTATTATCGTTTCATCTCTTTTTATGGTGCATCCTTTTCCAACGGTTATAATGCCCGTCTTATGCATCTCTTTCGATGTCATTAAATCATTACATATGATTTGCAGCTGACACACGTCACAGCATATGTAGATCCATGTGTGACGTTGATGTAACCCGATCCATTCATTCGCGCAGGTTGCAGTAATGTAGTCGCACGTGTTATTGTTATTACTATGGTGGGAGCTGTCTACTAAGAAGCTTAATTCGCAAGGCACGTTACTTTGACGCATGCTATACAGTGGTTTGTTAAAGGTACAAACATATTTATTTTCTTGAAGGATAACACACGACTGTAAATCTGGTTGATCTAGCTTGATGTAGAGATCCTTTAAGATGTTCACGGCTATGTACTCCGCTGACGGTTGTATTGTTATGGATCTGCCGTTTGCTAGTATTGGAAGCGGGATTACTTTGTAAAGTTGAAATTGTACATCTCTCGTAAGTGGTAAGTTGATTTCCATTATAAAATAGTTGTCCGTTACTCGTGCTTTGACATGTAGTAGTTTGTAAATATCCGATAATTCGTTATGGATATCTTCCACGGGAAGAGACAGGTGATTAGGCAGGCGAGCCGCAATAACTCTCAGCTGTTGTAAAATTTGTTCCTGTGATAATATCGATGCATCTATGTTCCCTCTATGTATATTGTTAAATGTATTAACAAGGCTTTGCTGAGTGCGTCGTAATTTTGTTATGATAATGTTAGCCGCTAGTGTCATTGAATTAAAATAGGTCATTAGAACGTCTTGTTTTGATCTGTTTTGCATTTCGGCGATAATATTGTCTGCTTGCTGAATGTGTTGTTCAATAAGGTTGAATTGTTTGTTCATAGAGTTCTCATTGCGTTGCAACATGCTGTTTTGTGATTCGATGACTGAGGTTTGATTTTTTAACAAGTTTAGCAGATGCTTTTCGTTTATTTTGACGTTTTCAATGTCCTGTTTGTACTGCTCTGCGAAGCGTTCATCAAGGACCCCGAATAAGCTGTTAGCAATGTTTCCTACCGCGTTGATCAGGCCTCGTTTTTTCCTTGGCAGTAAACCATGCGGGGCATGTAATAAGTAGTTGTTATGTTTTATGTCATCCACTTCCTGTTGTAATTCTGTTAAAATGCTTTCGCAGATCCGACGATAAGTAAATCGGCTGCATATGCCATCAATATGTGTTATGTAGCTATCCATATTAGCGATGCCTTGCCAGTACGTTGTCATATTAAAGTATGTTAGTATTTTCCAGCTGTCATGTATGTTTTGCAAGTTGCCGATCTCATCGTAATATATCTGTCTCTCTCTCTCGAATGGGGATATGTTTGTTGTGCGTTGCTGATGAGATCCTGTTATGAGGCTCATGAATGTTAAGAAGAGGCATAAATACTGCCATAGCGCGCCACGCTGCTTTCTCATCGGCATCTCAAGGCATCCTATCATATCCATACGTGTCAAGAATTTGACTGTTGTTTTTATCATAGATAAGTAAACATATCGAGCTGACGTTTCGTATCGACTGTTTTTTTTATGGTAAATTATGTTGGTTTTTGCAGATATTTCATATTTTCTACGGTTTTTGAACGCATTATAGAGGAGTTATGACATGTGTGTATATGGGTTTGCAGATGCGTTGCCAACCTAGAGAGCTAAGATGGAATTCCTCTTGTGCCCGTAATTACACCGGCTGTCTTACTCTCCACACCGGGACACAACAGTGCAAGCACTGCTACTTAGTGGCAGGATTAGCGAGTAAGATGGTGGTAGTGATCGGGACCCACCTCGCACAAGGTCCTACTAACCACAAAAGTGAAAATAAAAAACATTTGCCTTAGGCATCTCCAAAGTTTTTATTCATTTCTAATAGTTTCTGAAAGATACTTTGTCACAACACTCACAACTTCTTTTTCCGTGATAGCGAAACCTCAAATCTATAATAATTTTGATTACAGACATTACCTTACCCTCACACTTGATGTACAAGGCAACACAGGTGACAGGCACGAGTAGACTGAAAAAGAAGAATATTAAGTATCTATAAGTTTATCTCTAGCCTACTCAAGGGACATTTTTCCAAATCTCAAATCTGGTTCAGGCTGTGCGTTGTGTCAGTCAGTGAGTCACGGTTTTATTTTATACGTTTAGATCTAATTTGCTCCGTCACATCATCAATCTCGTCACTTTAAGAGTTCTGTTGAAGCATGACATGTCGAAGTGCATCGAGCAGACAAACCATGTCTTATGTCGTGGGTTTATATTTTCAATTCCAATCCTTTTCTTTTTGGCAGTTTCATTCACAGGAAATCTGACGAAAAAAAAATTAAAACAATGTTTAGAATTCCATCGATACCTATGTCGATAATTAACACCGCATAAGGTCAACCGGGGTAATAGCGTCACAGTTTTTTTGGTATTTTTGAAATCCGATATTACTAAATATGTATTAAGTTTATTGAAATACTCTTTCGCTCTGTGCTTTGTACAACTGTTTAGCTATTCAATTCGTAAAGTAACTTTTTCGCTGCACTATAATTAAAAGATAGATAGGCCTTTTTTTTAAAAACGAAATTTGAGACGCTTTTACCCCATTTTGGGAAAATGCGTCTTTTTAAAATAACTGTTAAACGATTGGGATAAGGCCTTTGAAACATAATGGAACGTGTTCACAATACAGTATTCTAGAATGTATTGTTAATACAATAGACAAAAAAATACTAAAAACGAAATGAGACACAAAATAGTATAATTGGGGAAAATGCGTCTTCAATTTGCAGACGCATTTATCCAAACCTAAATACCAGATGTTGCAAACATTTTTATTCGATCGAAAAGAGTGAGCTAGATTTTTTTATTATTACAGTTACGATATTTTCCCCTCTATCAGTGACCCACTCTACGGGTAAAATAAAATACTTACCTTTTGTTTTGTTAAATCTAAAGCATAGATTAGTACTTTTGAGTATATCTGAATTTGAAATGTTGCTGAAGAATTAATTAACGCACTTTAGAATTCAGTCATATGTTTAACATTCTGTTATTTTTAATCTTTAAATAAAAAAAAACTTGGTAACCTACATTGTACTAAAACTGTTAAAACTACAAATCCAGGAAAAGGTTGTTGACCACTGAAATTGGGGCAAATGCGTTGCACAGACGCAATTACCTCAAAGTTGCTGACGAATTTAGCCCAATTTGAAAATTTAACTCGGAACATTTTACATGCATATAATTCTAAGAATAAAGCATTTTTAATAAAAAATATAATTCGGGCGCATGAGCCAACTAATACTGATTGTATTGAACAAGAATTAATATCAAAAACTAAAAGAAAACTGAGGATGTAAATGGATTTTGTTCACTTCCCTCACATACCGCGTTGGTCTGGTGTGACAGAAAATTCAACATGGCCGATATCTTGAATACGATTCGCTAAAACGCCCTCTATAGTACGTGCTGTCCTCCAAGTAGTTCAGGTGACTATCACAAGATGGCGAAAGCTGTTGTAACTCACATGGTTTAAAAAACAACTCAAATAAAGGCAATAGCCCCATAGTCGCTAGAGTTGTGCCTGCTCGGTCTTTAAAGGGAGCGCTCCGATCTCGTTCAATCGGTGAAAGGAACTGGTTCGTTACTTTAGTTCCTTTAGTTCAGTAGTTCCGCGCTGCGTTGCCCTACTCGGTCACTCCAGTCGGTCACTCGCTCTCGCGCGCTCCCGCTCCGTTCCGCTCTTCCGCTTAGCTCAACCACTCCTCTACTTACTGAACTAAAGGACCGAAGACCGATTCAGATCGTGCGAAAGGATTTAGTTCCTTTCGGTCCGCGATGGGAATTCATTACTAACAGTTCTTAGTTCGCGACCGACTCAAGCCTAATAGTAGCCTTTACCCCGGGTGACCTTAAGCTAATATGCCAAAATCATGCAAATTATTTCTGTTGAAATAAATAACATCATTGGAAAATAAAACAAATCGTACTTAAACAGACGTTCGTACTAATCGTCGAGTAATCAAAATGATTCATTGAGCACGAAGCTTCAATTCTCTGTCTGTGTCTGTCTGTATGCACTAGAGTATCATGCAATCGTTGACATGCATTTTTTGGCAGTTTTTTGCCATTGCTTAGAATAGATATACTTTACTAGCTGACCCGCGAACTTCGTACTGCCATAGGTCATTCCATAGAAAATGTACAGACCTATGAGAAAATGAGCTTCTTATTTTTGTTCTGAAATATTCCCCTCTATTATTACCTACCTATCCCGCTATTCGAAGAAAAGATATAAATCCAACAAATGAAAGACCATAAAAATCGGTCTAGCCGTTCTTGACTTATAAATAGTCCAATTAACACGATTTTGTTTTATGTATTTAGATAGATTTTTATTTATCAACTTTGCATTGGTATTTTTAATACGTAATGGATAAAAAACCTTTACGTATTTGTAATTTTTGGCAGCCACTTTTTTTAAAATTATTGATGTCCATTACACTTGTAGAATTTACTTGTAGTCGAGATTTACAATACCGTATTACAAGTGTAGCTTTCCGTTTGTCTTTATAAAACACCTGTAATTGTACACAGTGCATTACAGGTGACTGTTTCCTGTAGACTTGTAACTTGCAGCCTGTTGGTTTATAAAACACGGCCCTACTCTGTGGGGTCATCCATGGGTCATCAGCAAGAAGCTTGCACGGCGAACAAAAAAATTGAAGACCAAATATTCGACCTTGAATGACGTCACTGTTGTTCGCTGTCTCTTTCATTAGGGTGACAATACATTTGTTGAGAATGTGGATATAGGTAGGAATGAATATAGCCAAAATTAAAAAAAAACCAGCCCAATACAAAATGAACACGCGCTCGCGCACCGAGGATTCAGTACATAACACATTTATTTACTTAATGCACGGATACTAACCAAAAACAGCATGCTTATTGTCTAACGCGCTCGCAATCGCCATCGTGTTTAGTGTAGGCTAAACAGCTACGTAGCTGGTAGTAGTCACAGTCGTACAAAAACTGGCATTTTAATCCGATGACGAGTGTCAAAATAGTTACGCAATTACCTTGCGGCTCTAACTGAACGGACAAGTGCGGCTGAAAGACAAACTTATCTTTACCGTTTCTGAGTGTTAAGTTGGATTACTTAATATTACAGTCGGACCAAACACCGCGATATATTACGAGACCTCTTTCATACAAGTAAGGACGAGTATTACGACCGATACCATGTATGTGTATTTGAAGCTCTATTATATAGTACAAGGGTTCCGTTTCGTCCTCTTGAGGTACGGAACCAAACAAATATAAATTAATAAAACTACAGATGTTAACATTCTTTAATAGGTTTTACTGATGCCAAAAATCAATCAACAAATATTTTTTTACAGGGTTCAACAAATAGGGCCTGTGTTGCATTTCGAATCATCGTAGGTTATAATTATATTATATATTTCGACCGCAGTAGAGTAATCGGTGGAATATAATTTCTCCTTTTCATAACCCCACAAAAAAGTGTAGCGGTGTGAGGTCTGAAGAACGTGCAGCCCACGGCACCGGTCCTCTGCGGAGGATCCATCCTCGCGGGAAGCGAGCGTTAAGGTGTTGCAGTAGGTATTTCAGGATGCGCCGGCGTTTCGTCGAGTTGGAAATATGCCCTCTCTCACTGCAAACCTTTTTAGGATAAAATGGTTTAATTATTATTAAATTAGGTACAAAAGATGATCAGTTATTAAGTTACAATAATAATATTATTTTCCGTAAAAAAATCGATGAAAATTCAATGTGTTTGAGTTGACAGGTTATGCACTTTTTTCCGGTTATACCAATATTTT
Organism: Clepsis dumicolana; assembly: GCA_963691665.1. Lineage (NCBI taxonomy): Eukaryota > Metazoa > Arthropoda > Insecta > Lepidoptera > Tortricidae > Clepsis > Clepsis dumicolana. The sequence goes on from OY829517.1 coordinate 7,487,149, forward strand.
CTTTTTCATGGGGAATTATGTAACACATTGTAAAATAGAGCACGTTGTCTTGATATGACTTCGCAAAGAACACGTCACAACGCGTACTTCATTGCGTAAAAAATTGTGAAGAGCCCCACAGTTTATGATAAGTTTCTAAATGTAATTTTGTGTTTTTTTAATTTGTTTGTTATTTATATTGGTAGACAATGAGTTTAACTATTTATTAAATATAAGTGCTATTCTATTTTTTGTTGGAAAAAGTATAAAAATTAATAGTCGGTAACTGAATACCTCATTTTCGTAGAATACCCAGTTCTCGACCGGTTGAAAACTGGCGTCGCCGAGTCCAGTACAGTTGCAACCTTTTCGACATATTATTAAAGAAATTACTGAACCTAATTTTTGAATTCGAATCTTATTAAAACCAGCGCCGTGTTTTATAAAGCTACAAGTTACAATTTACAAGCGGAAGTCTCTTTCTAATAAAAGGTGATAGAATGAGACTTCCGCTTGTAAATTGTAACTTGTAGCTTTATAAAACACGGCCCAGAATTGTGTCAGCCAGTTTTCGACCGGGTTATTTCAAATGTCTTAAAGATAACAAGAGTCAACTTTCTTGGTGGAAAATAAGTAATAACTGTATGCCATATTCCGACTACTATATTCGAATTAATAGACAGTTTAATGCCTGTTTTGTGTTTTTATACAAGAATCACATCAAATTCATCACACAATATATTTTGTGTCCAAATCTCCGTAGCTGATAAAAATAGCGTTAGTAAAAAAATTGATTTTAATTTTTATAATTAGAAATATTAATAAATAAAAGATTGACCTAGTTACGTGCTTTATTTTGGTGCCATAATATTGTTTACATTTTATATTTTAACAAAGAACGGGGTTTTAATACATAACCTATTTATAATATAAGAGTTCTTCATGTTTTTTTCATCTAATCCCATAGTCGAGAACTGGCGAATATAAAGACGAAAACTGGAAATTTCGGTCGAAAACTGGTAAAACTGGCATTTTCAGCTTTATTGCTTTTTGATTAATTATTTATAGGTCTTACTGGAAAATAAATGGCATTAAATGAAAGCAGACTATATCCACTATAAGCATTATTCTGTTCCATTATTTATTCACATTAATTCTATTTTTTTTTTCGTTCTGAACTTGACACACTAATCGGACGCGAACTGGCGAAACTACCCTTATTACCTATATAAGTATGTTAATCAGTTGACTAGTACCCCTGGGTACCGGGTTTGCCCAGTTTGGGACAAATTTGTTTAAATTTTATTGTCCATTTTTTTATTTAATTGCTCAACAGTGGGACGTAAAAAAGGCTAGTGATGATGATGATTGAACTATTACATGATTTGAAACTATTACTCCATGTCTTTGCCTGTCTGTTAATTCATAGACATATTTTGCTTGCATTGTATACGTAAGACATGGTCACCCTAGTCTTTTAATTTCCTATTTTTGGTTTTAAGTTTTTGAGTACTTGCGCTTGTCTGATTACAATAGTAAGTATTTAAATCTGTTACTGACGACCTATTTTAATTTAATTTGCACATATTTCGTAGGAAAACTCGGTGGTAGACTTGAAATAAGCCCTCGTTGAAAACGTGATCAAGCGTGTAATAATATTGATATAACAACTTACCTGTGGAATTTTACGCTAGATCCTGGATACCAGACACTTCTGCAATCACGGACTATACAACTCTAAGTAATTAGCACCAAAATATTGCCTATATAGTAAATAAAAGCAAAGTAAACTTGCGAATCGAACGAGAAGTTCATGACTTCAACCATTACAATGTTTGACATTTGCTTTCAGTGTTGCAATATAACGTTGTCTAAATTACCATAAAATTTAGGGAATATGGTAGAACAAAATAATAATTTCAAATCACGAAATGTAGCTTATTCAAGGGCATAAAAATCGCGTAGCTAGTAAAATAAAGCAAGGTAATCAAAATTTCATTGTTGAACTTTTAACTGTTTGATAATTTATAGACGTTTTTTCGTACATAACAGTTTTTTTTATTTGGGGGAAAATACCATTAGCTTGGCCACTCCATCTGCAGAGTAAGTGAGACAGAAGACGACAGCAAAGGTCAAATGAGTTCAAAAAAAAATCCGTACTGCAAGCTCCATTATGGGTATAAGCTTCTTGACAGAAATCAGGGGGAGGAAAGTTACCTGTATTTGACAGTTGAAGTTTTTAGCTGCGCCATCTCTTACCTGTGTAAGGCTTAGTTTTTAGTAGTTAGTGCGTTAATCATTGCTGTCGGCTTAAAAAAAATACGGTTTATTTTTTTTTCATTATATATTGCAAAATTTTATGAAAAAATAGCGAACCGAAGGCTTGTAATTTTCAGTCACAAATTATTGCTTGTACTTCTGTTAAAAAATTTGCAAAATTTATCATCATGCAAAGAAGAAGAAAACGGTTTTTGGTACACCTACTACATCCCTTCAAAATTTTCGGACTCAAGTAAACAGTAAACGTCATACAGCATGCAGCTGATCACAGAGTACCTTTTTATAACTGAGATAGAGACAGGGGGAGGAAAGTTACCTGTATTTGACAGTTGAAGTTTTTAGAAGCGCCATCTCTTACCTGTGTAAAGCTAATTTTTAGTAGTTAGTGCGTTAATCGTTGCTGTCGGTTTAAAAAACATACGGTTTATTTTTTTTTCATTATATATTGCAAAATTTTATGAAAAAATAACGAACCGAAGGCTTGTAATTTTCAGTCACAAATTATTGCTTGTACTTCTGTTAAAAAAATTGCAAAATTTATCATCATGCAAAGAAGAAAAAAAACGGTTTTTGGTACACCTACTACATCCCTTCAAAATTTTCGGACTCAAGTAGACGTCATACAGCATGCAGCAAAGACTACAGTAGTATATATGAGATAGACGGGTCTCTTCGAGCTTGTTTTGGTATGTATGGAAACAGGCGCCATCTGATTGTCATGGTGTTGTAACTCTTGCCGACAAATATGCATGTGTGCGTGCTTACACACATACTTACCTACACATAGGTACTCATGCATGTGTGCGTAATTACACACATACTTACCTATACATAGGTACGCATGGATTATGAATATTATGCCTATAAAATAGAATCTGTTATTTTAAATAGTGCACATGTCCAGAAAAATATTCATACATGTGCAATACTGGAAATAACAGATTCAACTTTAGTGCCAATTACCTTTATGAAAAGAAATTTAAGTAAGAGTCACTAGAGCAATTTTATTATAAAAACCCGTATTATCTAATGTTACACTTTTTACTTTTTTCAATGGATTACTGGGTACCTATCCTACTTAGTTCTCTCCACGCTTAAAGGGATATGATAAATAAAGGAAAGCAAATAAAAAGTTTTGAGCTCGTTTTATTTAACAACTCAAAATGTTTATGTTATATTCAATTTGAAAATAAATTTGGCCAAGAGTATGTCAGACCATTCCCTACACGTGACTACACATGACCAAAGTGCACTAAAACACAATAAAAACATTTAATTACAACACTCTCGACTTATATACGCTAGTGATCTGTTTATTTTGCTATGATTGAGTCTCACGGTAGTTTTATGTTAAAATAAATACTTTGACAATAATTCTAACCAAAAAACTTTCCTTTTATGCATATCTACTTACACAATATTTGGACAAGTGAAGTAAAACCAAGTCCATGACACAAAAAATCAAGAAAACATAAATAGGTACAATATTTGAGCTGTATTTGAAATAGCATCAACACTATCCAGAGAAATGAAACTTGTTTTGTCCTATTTTAACTACAGAAATATTATGCAGCGGTTAATAAAAGACACATAAGTACACTTTCAAAAGTTCATTAACGTAGCCCTTATTGTTTCCGAGTATGGTGACACAATAGAATTTCGAGCACTTAAACACTTTAAATATTCACTACTAATCGAAGATAGGACAGCGGCAAAGTTGGAAAAAACTGTAAAAAAATTGCTTTAGACTTTGCCGACATTTTGTATTTTGTATTTTTTTTTTTTTTTTTTTTTTTTAATGGCTATGACGATAGATTGAGCCAGTGTCATGTCGATTTGTTAACAAAAAAATAAATATTTACGGACGCGATAAAGCTGAACATCAGAGTTGCTACTCCTACAAAAAATAGAAGTTAATTTAAGAACACACAACTACGGAATTAGTAACATAAACCACCACCAAACATATATGAGAATTTACTATGAAAGGGAGATCCAGTTAAAGATGAACATAGAATAAGTAATTGCTTAGAAGTAAAACCCACTTTCATACAAAATAAATTACAATTTTAAATTGTTGAGTTCACAAAAATTACCCAAAGCTATGAGAATATCTTTATCTTTTGCATCAATCAGGCTTAAGATATGAGTGGGGAACTGAACATTACATTTTAACAATTCATTATAAAGAACAGAGTGATTAAGTACGGGACAAGAAAGGAAAATGTGGTTAAGATCCCCGTCGTCCAACCCACACTCGCAAAGGGAGGAGTCCCTGATGTGAATTTTTGCTAAATGAGAAGGGGAGCAGCAATGGCCCAACCTCATTCGTATTATTATTATTGAGCATAGCTTTTTAGGGACGAACATTTTCGCAAACCAAGGCTTTCTTGATACTGTGGGCTGAACTAGAGAGAAAGTCCTACCACGTTTCCTGCTTGTAGATTTCCATAATTTAGACCATGCTTGAATTAAGTAGTTAGATGCCAATGGAACTAAATCATGACAATAGTTAAGGAAAGGAATCTTGTCTCCACATACCACTGCATCTTTTGCGACCCGATCAGCCCTCCCATTTCCATCGACCCCAGTATGTCCCGGGACCCACACCAAAGACACCTCAAACCCTTTTGATTTGCACATAAGTAAGTGCTCTTTAATTTGGTAAATAATGGGGTTATGAAATCTAACCGAAAAAGGATTGGACAATAATGATTGCAGACAACTACGTGAATCAGTAAAAATGATAGTTTTTCTTAATTTAAATAATAAAATATATTTCACGCTCTCCAACACCCCTATGCATTCCCCCGTGAATACTGAAGTTTCTGGGGGACATTTCACCTTTTGAACTATATCGAGTTGAGAATGAAAGATCCCCACGCCCACGCAGCCAGCCGGGGACAGCTTGGAAGCATCGCAGTATATAGTGTTCCAGTCGTGCCATTCACGCGAGAGAATCTGACGCAGATATTCATCTGCATGCGGATCGTTCTTGCAAATGTCGAAGTTAAGAATGACGCGGGGGTGATGAATGATTGTTTCATAGTCAAAGTGAAATAGGGGGATGAAAAGTAGGGTCTTTTAAACACTGAAATTTGACAAGACTTTTAACCAGACAAGGTGGATCTTTTGAACTCTGAGTGATGGTTTCTTTTAGGTCAAACAGGCGATGGATTAGGGGGTGATAAGAAATTTGAAATGTTCGAAATAAGAAGCTGTCAGCAAGGAACTGACGTCGAAGTTGAAGAGGAGGGTCAGCACATTCTACCTGAAGAGCGTTGGTAGGACTAGACCTCATTGCTCCAGAGATGATTCTTAATGCTTTAAATTGTATGAGGTCCAGTTTTTTCAGCCCCGCTTTGTTTCCTGGATCAAGGAGAAAAGAGCCGTAATCTAGAACACTTCTAACGGTGGCATTGTACAGAAGTCGAAGAGAGGAAGGGTGAGCGCCCCACCAAACTCCAGCCAGGCATCTGAGGGTATTGAGACGTCTTTCACATTTTTTTATTAAATGATCGAAATGAAGAAAGCCGTTTAATCTAGAGTCCAGAATCACACCTAGGAATTTATGTGAAGGCCTAACTGGGATGTCAGAATCTCCAATGCTGACCCTAATTGGAGGAAGATTTCTTTTATGAGAGAAGACTACTGTGCAACTTTTTGATGGAGAAATTGAGAGACCGTTTTTTGAGAGCCAGGAATTTAATGAAAGTAGGGAGTCTGATATAATTTCGGACGCCTGTTCAATATTGCGGTTAGATGAGTAAATCAGTAGGTCATCTGCATACTGTAAAATTTGACATCCCTGAGCTATTGATTCTTCTAAATCACTAGTATAAATGTTGTAAAATAAAGGACTTAAGACGGATCCCTGAGGAAGACCCTTCCATGCGATTCTTGAAGGGTTGATGTGTGGGTCTCTTCCACGGAAAGTGACCTGTCGTTCAGACAGAAGATTACCTATGAGGCAGGCCAGCCTCGCCGGAATTCTCAGCTTGTGGAGTTTCTCCCTGAGAATGGGGAGCTGGACATTGTCATAGGCAGCCTCCACATCTAGAAACGCAGCTACTACAGATGAGCCATTTGCTAGAGCGAGCCTTATATCGGAGGTAAAAATACTTAGGCTATCAACAGTGCCTTTGCCTCTTCTAAACCCAAACTGCGATTTACCAAGCAATTCCCGACTCTCAAGGAACCATTCAAGCCTATTTTTAATTAGATGTTCAAGAATCTTTGTTAAAACTGATGACAAGGCAATAGGACGGTACGACCGAGGATCCTTAGGATCTTTAGATGGTTTCAGTATTGGTAAAACTAATTGAGATTTCCAAGAAGATGGAGGATGTCCAGAAACTAAAATACAATTGATTAATTCTAAGAAATAGTTAAGGAATGGGTCTCCAGCTTTAGAGAGGAAAGAATAGGTGATTCCGTCTGGACCAGGAGAAGAGTCCTTTACGGATGATAGGACATTTTTGAGTTCTAACATGGAGAAAGGTTGGTCTAGTGGATCGGATGAAATATTGTTAAGGAGACCTATAGGAGAGTCTAAAACGGCAGGCACATGAGGGGGGGCTATTCTAGCTAAAAATGATACCGCCCAATCAAGTGACGCAGGATAAGGACAATTACTACCATTATACGATCTCCTAAACTTTCGAATATTATTCCAGACTACGGTATCAGGCGTAGAGGGGCTTAATGTGGTACAAAAAGATTTCCAACCATCAGACTTCTTCTTACTAAGCAAGTTTTTCGTTTCAGACATAACTTTGGACAGTGATTGAAAGTTATCTGAGGACATGTTTGCAGCATAAGTACGTTCGGCTATCTTCCTTTCTTTGACTGCTTTGGTACAATCGCTATCCCACCAAGGGGGAGACGGGATTTTACCTGTAGCAGAGTTCTTAAGAGGGAATGTTTTCTCCGCAGAGGACTTAATGGCCAACACCACTGCATCTGAACTTGCCTGAATAGAGTTAGGATTAATGGAAGGTAAATTTTTAACCTCATTGTCCAGGTATTGTTTATAGCCATCCCAATCCGCGCTGTTGGTATTATAAATTAAAAGAGGCTTTACAACGGGAGGTTTCTTGGGCGATTTGAGAGCAAGACTGAGAATAATGGGGAAATGGTCACTCCCGCAGGTACTATCTAGTACTTGCCAGGCGGCCAGAGGTGCGAGAGATGGGGATGTTAAAGTTAAGTCCACTGCGCTTGAAGATTGATTAGGTAATGTACGGAGAGTGGGGGTTCCTGAGTTCAAAAAACATAAATTTGTTTCGTCTAAAATTTCTAAAAGTTGTTCACCTAACGCATCTTTAGTATCACAGCCCCATAGGTGGTGATGAATATTAAAATCACCCAAAACTATAATAGGAGGAGGTAAAGATTCGATAATCTTTTTTAATTCACCAAGGATGGAGGAGGATGGGCTGGGAATATACAAGGACAATAGAGTTAAGCCCTCAACTCGGGCACAAACTGTATGAAAACTAGAGCTGTGTTGGAGAACGGAGATGGATGAGAATGTTATGTGATCTCTAATGAATAGCGCACATCCGGCACGTCCATCGGAACGCGGATCCATTAGAGAGACATAATTAGGTATTTTAAAATTAGAGTCCTTTTTTAGCCAAATCTCAGATATGGCTAATGCAATGGGGTTATATTTGTTAATTAAAAAGAGAATATCATGTTTTTTATTGGAGATACTACGGCAATTCCACTGAAAAATTACTGGATCCATTATTAAAATTAGATATTAAAGAAGAGATAAAGGGAGCAACGTGGGATAGCACAGAAGGGTTCGCTAGAGGGCTAGAAGGAGAGAATACTTTCATGAAGGATGAAATTATGTTGATCAGTTCTCTAATCAAGTCTTCAGTAGATTTTTGTGGGGGACCCTGAGTGAAGATAGGACCAGAAGAGATCCTAGGATCCCTCGTAATGTCTTCATGTGCCTGTCTGTCGTACCCTTTTGTCAGAGGGGGAGGGGAGCGAGGGTTACGGAAAACAGTTCTTTTGTACGAAGTAGTTCCCTGGGGAGGGTCCTGAGACGTAGCAGCTGCGTTTGCATAAGATTTTTTCGCGATTTTCGAATGAAGGTTGGATGCCTCTATGTACGATATGTTATCGTCAACCATAGTTTTTTTAATTGCTAATTGGCGATTGTATTCCGGGCACCCTTTACTGTTTGCCGAATGCCCGAAGCCCAACCCCTGAGGGCAATTACAACAGCTGATCTGCTCTAATATGCAGGAGTCCCCCGTGTGGGGCCCAGCGCATTTAAAACAACGCGGGAGCGATCGGCACTTTTCCTTAGTGTGCCCAAATCGACAGCACTTGAAACACTGAATCGTAGGGTACACGTAAGGTTCCACTGCAAGGGAATTATAGCCCATAAATATTCTGTTGGGTAACGTTTGCCCGTCAAAGGTAATTACGACAGTTTCAGAGGGAAGCCAACTATAACTACCGTCAGTTTTTGTTTTTTTAAAGCTAAGTCTGCGTATTTTTACAGGCTGAGCACCTCCACAATTGGGGGGAACCTCCATATTTTCGAGTACTCCCTCGGGAGACAACTCCGCCGGGACCCCCCTCACGAGGCCCAAACGGGTAACGTTAGAAGATGGTACAAATGCCTCATATTTGTGGGTTGTCAGGGTAGGGGATACAATAAAATTGTTTGCGTCTACGCCGGAGTGAAAACTAACCGAAATCCTATTTCGACCTATTCTCTTAATGCTTCCTTATTTAATGTTTGGGAACTCACGCTTCCTATTGTGAATGAAGAGCCCGAATGATACCGGGTGGAGAACCGTGCCGGAATCCGGAGATGATTCAATTTTTCTGACATGAACTACAAACGGTCCTTGATCATTCACGTTATACCTGTCGCGCCCGATGGGCGTGAAGATGGTGTTGGAGGTCTGGGTTTGTGAGACAGGTTCTCTCGGTGGATCCGTGACTAAATGAGGCGGTGGAGATGACAAGTCAGTCGGCGTAAACATGTTTGCTGATTGTTGACCTGGTGGAAGCTGAGTGTCCTCCTCAGTCCAGTCCTCAGGCTGCCTCTGCGAGGCCGGGTTTGATCGCGAACGAGATCTGCTTTCCTTATTGGTATCATTATTGTCAATTTTTCCAGGGCGAGACTTCCTTTTATTTTTTTTCCCCATTTCGGGGGTAGGAAATTTTGTCAGAGAATTTTCGAAATTTTCATGGACTTCTAAGCTTATATTTTTTAAGATAGGGCGAAAATTGCCATCCCCCGGGTCATCCAGGCCAGCACCCTCAAACATGAGGATGCCGGCATGAACTACCGTCTAACTTTTACGAAAAATTATTACACAACTTCTATGGACACGGACAAAAACCAAAAAACCACTTACCATTAACTACCACCAATTTAAAATAAAGAGCAGCAACTAATTGGACTACTATTTTAACTAATTTTCATTAAAAAAACTTTCACAATTCTATATAGGAACTTAGTCTAAAACTTAACGACAACCGACCGCGATCGACGTTCTACCACTCCTCCTACACATACCCATACATTTTGTATTTAACCGTAGAGAAAAACAATGACAGATACCACAGAGCAGCTCTATGATAGATACAGATACGATACGGTAAGCCTAGGTAAGCTAATGTTACTATTAAAATGTCACCTTTTCTTCGCAAATTGCTTGAGAAAATTACGGAATCTTAGACTAAAATGTTTAATTATTAAGATTTAATGTTTACTTTAATATAATAACATATTTGAGTATTTTCACTGTTATAATTTGGTTATGGCAAGAAAGCAGAATCTGATAGTAAGCAAGCTATGTAAGTAATTTCATTAATGGACAATAGAGGTTGCTCGTTTCTACGTAAATTTAGGAGCCTGTACATTATTTAGAAGACACCATAGCGTGGCATGCAGCTGATGCAGCGCCCAGCGGCTTTCTGTTTTTTAGAAAATGCGCAGTGTTTAACTGTTATTTCATTAATTGTCCACTAGTAAATACGTAGTCGATTTTCAGCTCCTCCGTTTTATCAGTGTCAGTTCGTGTGTATTGGACGTTGCGGCGAAAATTCGGACGCTTTAGTTACAATTTTTCTGTGTTGTTTCAGTTATTTGAGATGCTTGTGATTTGTGCTATTGTTAGTTGTTGCGATTTTGGACGCTTTAAATGTATAATTTACGAAATAAACGATTTTGAATTCTGAGTTTCAATTTTTCATAATGTCTAATCTAATAAGAATGTGTACACATAATTCGTGTGTGTGCGCGCGCGTGCATGCGTGCGTGCGCGCGTGTGTGTGTTCCCGCGCGCGTGTGTCCGAGATTGCACGTGTGTGTGTTTTATGAAATCTATTCTGTCGACTATCACAGATAAAACATGGCATTGCTGTAGAGGCTGGTTGAGGGTGACATTTTTATCCGCTGAGAGGGCGCTCTATTCCCCGTATATTATATTACTCTATGACTGGAATTTACGAGACACATCAGACGTGGCTGTATGGACTCAGTTCCTTTGCCTATCCCTTATGGGACGAATAAAAAAAATAAAAAATAAAACTGGTTGTCAATGTCAAGTCAAATATCTTTTAGGTTATTTTCCTTATTTGGTGGATCTCCTAGTTTTAGATAGTGTGTTGCGTTTTAAAATAAAAATCATCGGCATTTCTGATATTCAGTACTTGCGGCTTAAAAAGCGGCAAAGTTGATAATACTTCGGTACTAAATTGGAAGGAAATGGCGAAAAATAATGGCGCAAGAGTGGAACCGATTCTTGAAGATTCTGTTGAATGCTTATTCTTTTCCGCATCTGGCGAAGCTGATAATTTGTTTTGGGAGAACTTGTGCCAGCAGCTAAACTTGACTATACAAACACTGTCGAAGGATTATATTTGGCAAAGAGACGAGTTTAAAGTCCATTTGCCCATTGTCCAGGACAAAAAAGAAGGTAGAAGGTTCTTATTTTTAAATAAGATAAGCAAAGATGTCTCGAGTAAGGCTACATGATGGTAGACAATCGACACACCTTTTAAGAAATAGATAAATGGGATTGGGTCAGGTACTTGACAAAAAATCTATAAAAAAAATCTGGGCCTGGTCTTTTAAGTAGGAACCATGTTAAATTTGCGCAGTTAGGCGCCTACAAATACAAAAAGATGGCACCTGACTGCTGAAAAGTTAACTAAAATAGTTTTTAATTAAAGGACCAGGCCCAGAATACGTATTTTTTTACTTTTATAGATTTTTTATGTCGGGGGATTTTAGGGTTCCATAGCCAAAACGGAACTCTTGTAGTTTCGTCATATCTTATTTATTTATTTATTTATAAATATTTCTAGGGGGCACTCCATACATGTAACGAAAGTTGTAATTTTCAATGTGTGGCACATATTTTGACAGCTATTTTAAAAACACCGAGGTTCCTAAGCAATTTTTTTAATTTTGCGAATATTTTCGGAAATAATTTCTCCGAAAGCTGTATAAATTGTGCCCCCCATTCCCCTTATCTTCTAAACCGTAGGTCAAAAATATGAAAAAATTATAATGTAACAATTACATAACCCTACACTAGCCAGTAGACATGGCCCAACATGTTTTTTAATTTAAAATTTCATTTTTCTGTCAAACGGTACAGGATCATGCGAAAAAAAGATGGCTAATGCCAAAGTGAAGCCAAGCATGTTAGACAATAAGGCCTCTGGTTTATGATGACAATGTTACATAAATGATTTGATCTGCATTAAAATAATATTATGTAATTCCTTATTTTCAGAATTACCTGATCATCTGGCAAGCGTAACATGCTTTGGAGACAACATCGAAGATGAATGGTTCATAGTACACCTAGCTCTGGAGCTAAGTAGTCAATACAACTTAATCATACAAATCAGAGATAATGATGGAGATTTCCTACTTATTGAAGCAGCAGATTATTTACCTTCATGGGCAAATCCAGAGAGCACAGTTAATAGGGTTTGTTGGTTTATTTTTGTAATTAATAAACTCCCAACACAAAAAAAAACTATAAAAAGCAAAAAAAAAATTCTGGGACTGTCCTTTAATTAGTAACTAAACTTTCGTGCAGTTGGGTGCCATCTCTTTTTGTATTTGTAGGCGCTCCATATCCAATCTTTTGTATTGTCTAACTTTTTCCATGCTTTCTTTACAACTTCACCAAAATGATAAAGGTGACTCTAGTACAAGAAGACAAGATATCCTAGGAATAGCCACAAACTTCTACAAGAACTTGTATAAGAACCATGAGCAACAGAACTATAATGTAGACCCAGGGGAAGCTGTCCCACCTATACTAGAGGCAGAAGTCGAGATAGCCATCTCAACTCAGAAGAAAGGAAAAGCAACCGGCCCAGATGGTATATCCAATGAGACCCTGATATCAGCAAGCGAGGCCATAGTACCAGCCCTAATATCGTTGTTTAATGACATAATTGATAAAGAAGAAATTCCTAAACAGTGGACGACTTCGATTATAATTTTGTTGTATAAGAAAGGCAATCAATATGATATAAACAATTACAGACCTATCAGTCTGACGTCGAATGTCTATAAAATATTTGCGAAAATAATACTCGACAGAATAACAAATGTACTTGACGAAAATCAGCCAGCAGAACAGGCAGGGTTCAGAAGGCACTTTTCAGTGCTAGACCACATCTTTACAGTGAGACAGCTGATCGAAAAATGCAACGAATATCGAATCCCAATATACACTGTTTTTGTAGACAAGGCATTTGATTCGCTGATACATTCAAAGATTTGGGAAGCCTTGAAAGAGCAAGGTGTAATGGGCAAATACATAAGAATTATTAAAAAGATATATGAAGCTGGCACGGCTAGAATACACTTGGAGAGCAAGGGGAGAGAGATCAAAATAAATAAAGGAGTCAGACAGAGAGACCCTCTCTCACCAAAACTGTTCTCTGCTGTGCTCGAGACCATATTTAGAAACCTAAACTGGCAAGAGAACCTAAACTATATGCTTTACGTGTAGGAGCTGCCAATCCTATAATTACGAATGTTCGATATCAGCTCATGCTGTACGCAGATTCTATGGTGGTACCCAAGAGATAAGAAGAGGAAAAGAAATAGACAGAGAGTGAGATGGGAGGATGAAGTGATAAGAACTGCAGGAAGACAATGGACAAGACTAGCACAGGACAGAGAAGGATGGAAAAAGCTGGAAGAGGCCTTTGTCAACGGGCAAGCAGATAATGAATATGAATGAATAAAACCAAAACAAATTAATTAAGCAATTGCATGTATTTAAAATTTAATTATTTGAATAAAGGGCTTATATAATAAATAGGCGCTCCATATGTATGGCATCCAACTACGCAAAAGTCAACATAGTTCCTAATTAAAGGACCAGGCCCAGAAAAAATATTTTTTTACTTTTTATAGGTGTTTTTAAATTTATATCTTTTTTTTGTCACTTTTTACATAATATTTCCAAAATATCAATGGGCTCCTGGGTTCAGGTTCCTGAATTTAGCCATACTGAAGACATCGATGGGCTCTCACGTTTTTAATCTGAACTTGACAACACCCCCCCCCCCCCACATTTTCATTTCAAAATTCTCATTCAAATAGGTTTAACTGTTTAAGAGCTATGGTACCAGACAGATACACAGACGCACTGACACACAGACACACATAGCGGTCAAACTTATAACACCCCACTTTTTGCGTCGGGGGTTAAAAGGGTGATAGAATGAGACTTACGCTTGTAAATTTTATAGCTTTAAGTATGAAACATGGTCCTGCCCCCCTGGTATGTACGCTAAAATGTAGACAAATAGGTATACGTCTATGGATAAAATATTTGCTCATGACTGATTTTATTGCTATAGCCTATACTTACTTCTGTTTTTAACCCACTTCAAAAAAGGAGGAGCTTCTCATTCGTCGGAATATTTTTTTTTAGCATTTTAAAGAAAGTAAACAATCTTAACATGTCTTTTAAATGAAAAACGCTTTTTAAAAATAAGTCACACAGCAAGTAACAATTAAATAATGAGAATCAATTATGTACTTATATTGTTATGGTTTGATATGTAACAGTTACTTATTTTTACAGTTAACATTTAACGGTTACTTTTCCCCAGTGTTTTAAGAAGTTCAGTGTTAGCAGAGCCCTCCTCCTAAATGTACACAGTTTGGGGTCATCTTAAATTGGTCTCTGAAATCCAGGGACCGGCCCGCTATCCCTTATTAGGGGTTTTGTATGGGTTTTGCATAAGACTTAACTCACCATACCCTTTGCCCGACGAAACCCTTTCATTTTGCTTTTAAAGCCCTTATATAAACGCTAACCTATTTGAGCAATCGGTATCCCAATACCCTTACGAAACCCTTATCATCCGCTCACCAACACCTTGCATATCGCTTATAAGGGTTAGCCTTATAAAAGGCTTCCCTTTTAGCATAAAGCGTGCTAAATTAAACCGTCTACCTTGTTCATAAAGCACACAATATTACTCCGAATCCAATAGTAAGCGATTGTCGGTGGCGGCACCGGGAGGCGGCGGCGTTCTTTGATATTCGCGCGCGCACCGCGCGAAATCGCTTTCTTCAGGTGAAAATTTCAACTTGAAATACGGTCCAATTTTCAATGGCAAATAGTTGTGATTGTGGTTGGCTTCTACGAAACTAACTTCTACCATTCTCTTCATTCTTCTTCTTCTTCTTTTTTTTCTTTTCTTCATTTTCTTCTTCTTTCTTCTTTCTTTCTTCTTCTTCTTCTTCTTCTTCTACTTCTTCTTAACTAGCGAAAGCTTCTATATTCCTAATTGATAAAGTAAAACCACTTTTCTTGTCCGTATACCACATATATTATTTTAAACAAAACCGCTCAACTGACAAGACAAGACCAAAAAAAACATCGCAACCAAGGTTACAAAACCAAAGACAATCACATAAAAATATAAACCCCATCACCTCCCCTCAATTCTAATTTACCACAGAATAAGGATTGTCATAAAATAGGAAACAATAGAGAACACAATAAGTAAACAAAATATCAACACTTATGTTTTCATTTAACAAACCAGGAAAGAAAATATCATAAACAAATTATCAATATATTAAGTTTTTCATTTAACAATCTCTACCCCCCCTCAATTTCAAAAACTTTAGTCATTTTAGTTTACTAAGTATCACACAATCACAAGTTGTTGAAATTGAGAATGACAATAATCATTATATCTCATTATCGCAACATTGTCTAAACAGTCATATAAAGAAACCATTCAATTAAAGCCTAGTTTGTGTACAAAATAATTGTGCTTCAGTTTTCCTAAAGCCTTTGTCAAAATATCTGCTACGTTTTCATTCGTGCTCACATATTTCACAATTATATCTCGTTTACTAATTAAATCCTTGATGAAATGGTATTTTATATCAATATGCTTTGACCTCTTACTATTTTCATTTGACTCCATTAACTTAATCGCACTTTGATTATCTACAAGTAACATAGAACTTGAGAGACTGTTAAAATCTTGTAACAAACCCTTTGTAAATTAAAAATTAAAACTTGTAAATTAATTCTGTACACGCTAGAGCCGCAGCTACATATTCAGCTTCGGCTGTTGATAAGGCGACAACGTTTTGTTTCTTACAGAACCAGGCCACTAAATTGTTTCCAAAGAAAACAACAGAAGCACTCACGCTTTTCCTGTCTTTTTTGTCGCCAGCCCAGTCAGCATCGGTATAGGCAACTACGCTGCAAGTGCTATCCCGTTTATATAAGAGAGATTTTGACTTCGTTTCTTTTAGATACCGCAAAACTCGCTTAGCTGCTTTCCACAGTGATAAAGTAGGCTCATCCAAAAATCTACTTAAGATACTGCGAAACAAATATCAGGTCTACTTGAAGTAGCTAGGTATAGAAGACTACCTATAAGCACACGATATGGTATATCGTAGGTAATGGGTTCATTGTCATCTGTTGTGAAATTTACTTCCATTGGCGTCTCCGCTCCTTTGCAATCAGTCATGTTGAATTTATCAAGCAACCTATTTATTGCTGATTCTTGAGAAATTGAAATTGATTCTGACGATCTCACTATATCCAATCCCAAGTAAGCACTCACCTCTCCAAGATCTTTGACATTGAATTCAGTTTTTAAGAAATCATGTGACTTATTTAGGTTTATTTTACTTTTTGACATTAGAATTATATCATCAACATAAACTAGCAAAAATACATCTTCCAAAACATATAAACAAAAATCATGTTTTGATTGTATAAAACCTTTCTGGGTTAAAAAGGAATGAAGTCTTTCGTTCCAGCATTTAGGTGCTTGTTTCAACCCATATAGCGATCTTTTTAGTTTCAAAACAACACCCTTTTCAACCTTTACTCCCAAAGGCGGTTTTATATAGACATCTTCTTTTAAGAAACCATTTAAAAAGGCCGTTGGGACATCTAATTGTTTCATATACATATCATTTTGTACTGCTTGGCACAGCATCATACGAATTGTGGGCATACGAGCTACTGGTGCATAAACATTAAATAGTGTTTCTTCTTGAAAACCTTTTGCCACTAATCTGGCCTTTTTTGTACCATCCTTTTTAGTAGTGAATACCCATTTGGTATCTATAGCCTTTTTATCTTTAGGCAATGTCGATTCTTCCCATGTTCCCAAACATTTAAGGGAACTTAATTCTTTCTCTATAGCGTCTTGCCACTCTTGGCCTCTTTCAACTGCATCCTTGTAAGAACTTGGATCACCCGTACACAAACAGTAAGCCACATGTGTTTCATAATCTTCTAATCTTTTCGGAGGCTTAACACTTCTGCCTCTTCTTGTTTTTATCACATGCTCATTTGGAGCGTCGTTTTTCTCGTTTAAATTTTCTTCAGTACAATCTTCAAATATTTCTTCTGGATCCATAATTCCTTCATCGACATTTGTATTATCAACGATAACCTCTTCTCTATATTCATTATCTTGTTCAGGGTCAGTAATCCTATAATTATTTTCCGAATTAATTTCTGACATACTTACTCTTTGCCACTCTTGTTCGTTATTAGTTTGATTACTTTCGTTGTATATAATATTGTCTTCATCGAATCTCACATCTCGTGACACTATTATTTTGTTGTTGTTAGGATCCCATAAATTATACCCTGTCCTGCTATATCCTACCATTCTACACTCACGGGCTCTCTCTGAAAGTTTATCAGGTTTAGGTTAAAATGTAGGCCCACGCCTTTGCACCAAATGCACGTAGTTTGTTTAAGCCTCTAGTCCCATATAAGATTTCACAAGGAGTTTTGTAGCTAATAGCCATAGAGGTGCAACGGTTTAACTGATAAGCTGCACATTTTACAGCTTCACCCCACAAGTTTTTCGGTAGCTGAGTTTCAACAAGCATAGTTCTTGCTTTGTTATATAAACTTCGATTCATGCGTTCTGCCACGCCATTGCTAGCAGGAGAATATGGTAAACTATATTCTAAAGCTATACCTTTCAGGTTACAAAATTGCCGTAATTCATTGCAGGTGTATTCACCTCCATTATCGCATCTAATCCTTTTTACCGTTTTTCAAATTCGTTTTCATATCTACGGATGTAGTTAATAATGTTTTCAACTGCTTCTGATTTTCTTTTTAACAAGAAGACTACACAAAAGTGGGAAAAATCATCTATTATCGTTTGAAAATAGATTTCATCCTGTATAGTCGGAATGCTAGATGGGCCCGCTATATCACTATGTAACAGTTCTAAGACCTGACGTGACCTAGGTCGCTCTAACGTTTTGAATGGTAACCGTGTTGCCTTACCTTTCATGCACGCATTACATACATTGTCGTTGAGTGGTAGCTGTAACCTTTGGAAAGTTTTAGAGCCGGTATGTCCTAAACGTCTATGCCATAACATGCCATCTGCCGAATACATAGCCGCGACTCCATCCTCTATTATAATTTCACCCTGTAAAGTATAAAGTTTGCCATTATTGTATGCCCAAATAACAGACCCATTATAAAAGGTAATTTTTGCATATTCATTTACTAAAATGATTTCGTTTGGTTTTTCCAGTAATTTCCGTACAGATAGAAGATTATAGGCTAAATTTGCCACTATAAGTCCCTCGACAGTAAACTTAACGTTACCACATATTATTGGTAAACTGCCGCTTTGATATGCAAACTATTTTTCACCATTAGCGGTGTTAATTTTTATGGGATGTTCTAAGTTTTTTATGTTTGTCATAAATTGTGTATAAAGATCAGATATAAAATTTTGTGATGCACCAGAATCTACTACAAAGGAAATTTATTTATTAAAGAATGCCTTACAAGTTAAATTAAATTCTCCATCAACCATGCAGCCCACTTCCTCTGTGGTTTCTTCATGGACTATTATGGCATCATCCCTCGATGTACATGCTCTATTCACACCCGGACTGCGTCCCTGCATTCTGCCACGACCCCTTCTATACAACTCACCACCTCTGACAGGAGCTCCACGTTGGAAAGCGTAATAATGTCTGTTTTGGACATTTTTGTGACAATATCTTGCTGTGTGTCCTTTTCCTTTGCAGTTCCAGCATTCTATATTAAACGCACTATCTTGGTTTGGTGCAATCATGTCATCCAGCCTAATTTCTGCATCAAGCAGAGTCCTCTTTGTCTTTTCTAAAGTCAGTTCTTCATTCATTGCTTCTAAGGCTGTCGTAACATTCTTGTATTTACTGGGCAAGGCGAGTAGCAAATGTACCACTTTATCAGACTCGTCCATTTCTGACATCACTTCAATGTCACTTACCAGTTTGTCAAATTTCAAGAAAAAAACTTGCAATTTTTCATTGTTGTCACATTTCAACTCGATTAACCTCTTCTTCAAATTATATTTATTCATAATGCTTCTTCGTGTAAAAATATTTTCTAAAGAATTCATCATATCTTTTGCAGTTTTGCACCTTTTCACAATTTCCAGAAAATTTTCTCCTATGCACTGTACTATTAGCGATCTTGCTTCTGCGTCCTTCTTTTTATTTTTCTCATTTACGTCAGCACAGGCCACTATATCACCAAGGCCTTTCTCCTCCATTAACAGCTCCAATCTAAATTTCCAGTTGTGGAAATTGTTTCCATCTTCCAACCGACAAATCACGTTTTGTATTTTCGATTGAGCCATATTTTGTTCTTGTAGGTCTTTTACTACAGTAGCAAACTCTATTTATTGTAATTTAATAAAAATTTACATGAATTAAGAAAATGTCAAAAGTATATTACGATCGTAAATTTTGTATTTTTTTTATTCGAATCACTGAAAAATCAGGAATATGGGGTGGCCCATAACCTGTTACAATCTATTTAAACCTGTTCACTAGCGGAAGCTTCTATATTCCTAATTGTTATAGTAAAACCACTTTTCTTGTCCGTATACCACATATATTATTTTAAACAAAACCGCTCAACTGACAAGACAAGACCAAAAAAAACATCGCAACCAAGGTTACAAAACCAAAGACAATCACTTAAAAGTATAAACCTCATCAATGATCAACTCCCGGTTGCAGATAATAATATTTATTATTTATTCGTAATTGACAGTGTTTGTACTTGTTTGTTTTACAAATCTACTGCGTAAGTGAGGACTGAAGTGACCTTATTTGTTATTATTGTTGTTTACGCCGTTGCTGCTACATACGAAACGAACCATACCTACGATGCCTCTTTTACGCAAGGCTCAAGTACGACACTACACTACTAAAGGGATAGCTTTATAAAAAAGCGCTAAATGATAAGGGTAACCCTTATTAAGGGATTGCAAGGCGTATAGGATAGCAGTAAGCCATTGCAAAGGGCTAGCTTTATTTTTAGCTAAGTTTTTCGGTAAGGGGTAGTCAAATGAATGGGCTAGCATTTCAAACGGGAAAGTCTTTTAATGGGTTAGCTTTGTTTAAGGGACGCCCACTGAAAGGCTTTTGTCGCGGAAAGGGTGGTCCGGTCCCTGCTGAAATCTACAGACCGACAGAAATTTAAGACTGAGAATTTTCTGAGTGGTTGTGCTATAAGAGCTACCTTCATACCAAATTTCAAGGTTCTAGGACAACTTTAGGTTTGCAGGGAACAATAAATTGTTTGGAAACAACCTCTTTAATGACTGTATCTTTTGATCGCGTTGACCCAGAAGTTTGATTTTTTCCACAGCTTCAAGGGACTGCAGGCTTGAATATTTGGTATTAATTTCAGTCTGCTACCTCCATGCGTTCGAGAGAAATAGGGTCTTGACAGACAGACAGACGGACGAAGTGATCCTATAAAAGATCCTATATTATTTTTAACTGTCGTCGCACTATCACTTCAAGTTCAAAACCCGTACCGACTTGAATTTGTTTAGGTGCAATTGCTGTGCAGCTCGTATTTACAGCGACATCTGTTTTTAGTGTGTAGGAACTAGAACGAAAACTGCTTTATCGACCGGACGCCAGCGTGGCATACGCTTTCAAATTCAAAAGTTGTAACGAGTTGACCATGTGTTGTTGACGGAATGGCCATGTAGACGGGCTTAGCCAGTGACCTTAATTATTGGACCTTCTCACAAAATTTCACGAGAAGAGGTTGAGAGAGGCGACCTGTAGAGGTTAACAGCCAGACATACCCTTCCGACGCATAGTAATATGCAACGTGCCCTTTGGCGTTCCGCGACATTTTTATACGCCATTACGCTTACATCCGTGTATGAATTCCTAAATAAATAAATATAAATTATGGGACAATTGACACTAATTGACATAGTCCCAAATTAAGCAGAGCTTGTGTTATAGGTACTAGAAACATATTTATATAGATAAATACATACATAAATAATATTTAAAAAAAAAACATCTAAAACTCGAGAGCAAACATTTCTATAATTATGATGAATACAGATGTATTTATCATAATTATAGAAATCTTCCCT
Organism: Clepsis dumicolana; assembly: GCA_963691665.1. Taxonomy (NCBI): domain Eukaryota; kingdom Metazoa; phylum Arthropoda; class Insecta; order Lepidoptera; family Tortricidae; genus Clepsis; species Clepsis dumicolana. Next base: position 7,508,365 of record OY829517.1, read on the forward strand.
AACCGGGGATCAAACCTGGGACCTCAAGCCACTCAAACTTCCTAGTCAGATCCTCTAACCACTACGCGATCCGGTTTTGGCCTAGGCCCTATTCCTGGGTCAGGTTAGGTTAGTATAATCGTCAAGCAGCGATGCAACAACGCGGAATAGGAGGTGATTAGGTACATACCTATCTAAATTGTGTTTTTTACATTATGTATTTATTTCCAGGTATTTATACATCAAAACCAAATTCATATAATACCACCAAGTCTGCAAGATTCAGATTCAACATTGGTCATTGAAGATGCAATAAAAATCATAACACAATCATCAAAAAAAACAAAGGCTTCAAATGAAATTCAGCAATCAATTTTGCAAAGAATTGGGAAATATCCAGAAAAAATTGAAGATAGCTTTCACAGAACAACAGCTAGACTACCAGTGGATATAGCAACACTGTTGGCCCTGAAACCAACCCTAGTAGCTCCCCTGGTCAACTCCTACTGTAATCATGATTTTATTGATGCCAGAGCATGTAATAATTTTGCATTTGACGATTGTGTGACTGTGACTGTCCAATTTACCAAATGCTTATATGCCATGTTAATGCATGTGAAACCACTCAAAAATGTTAAACTCAGAGATATATATGATAAAAAAAGTGTTATTGGCCAAAAGTTAAATGTTGGTTACCAAATTTTAATGAACAAACCTAAACAGGATATATTTTCAACAAAACAATTCAAAAACTTTATGAGTAAATTAAATGCCAGTGGGTATTTTAACAATAATATTGAAGGATCTGCTGACTACAATGAGTTACTGAAAAATGCTAAAGTGTTTTACTCTGTAATGGAGTGTCCAATAAACGCAAAGGTTTCAAATGACATTTCACAATTGATAGGCTCTAATAAGTTTACACAAACAAAGGAGACTTTGCTGCGAGAATGCACATCCAATGATGAGCTTGTAGAAGACAAAGAAGACTGGCTTAACATTAATCCTAATCACCTGAATGACCTACTGAATTCGCGATATGGGAACAAAGCACAGTTTGAAACTGATGATGCACTCAATGCAAATAATGTTACATCTAAATTGTCTTCATTCTTGGTGCAAACATCAGATTTCGAAGGAATAGAGATTAATAAAAACAATGGACACAAAGAAAACATTGAATTTGATTCAGATGATTTTTCAAATTCTGTACAGAAAATGTTGGATCTCATTACTTTGGGCGATACTGATAATAAACAAGCTTCAGATAGCGAAGATGACTATTATGAAAGTGGTGTTGAAGATGAAGATGGTGAACTTAGTGGTATCAAACAAGAACAAATAAAAGATAGTAAAACAATACTGCAAAATATAGTTCAAAGCATGAAAGAGGAGGGATTATTTGGGCCTACTAGTAATTTAATGAAGACAGCAGGATTTAATAAAACAGATTTTTTGGACTCTGATGATGATGATGATGAGTAATAAAAGTTGCTAATAATAAAAATCATCACTTAATTACTTTCTTGACTTATCAAATATGTGGTACAAAATAATAGATAAATTATAACAAAAACACTTCTTATTTACCTAGTTACTCATTTTATACCATTTCCAGTTTCACTGCTTGAATAAGATAATATTTTTTTCTATTGCAGGAGTATTATTCTAGTAACAATATTGATTAATGATTACTGAATAATGATTACCAAGCATCTGTGCAGTGCACAGAGATTCTTTGTCTTTCTTTGAATTCATAAGATGTCTTAACATCTTGGGTAAATGGTAAATCTTACAAGGTTATATAACATACAAAAATAGGTACAAATCTTTCCTCTTTATAATATTAGTGTAGAAGTGTAGATTCAAGATGTCATAGCAGTCCCGGATGCTTTAAGTAGTATCGCTACCACTTCTCCCCCTTTTCAGCTCACTCAAATGAGATGCTTTCGTTGCTGTTATCTGGCCACTTCAAACCCAGGCCTAGTTAGGGATTATTTATAGTAAATATTGGTATTATAGATGAGCATAAGCCCCTCCCGCTACAACGATGGTCTCGCCTGTCACGTAACTAGCATCGTTGGACGCTAAAAATGCGACAGTAGCAGCAATTTCTTCTGGTTTCCCGAATCTTTTCATTGGCACAATTGATAAGCTTTGTTCTTTTCCTGCTTCAGAATTAGTGATCTGAAAAAAAAACAATATGGTTAACATTAAATATAGTACCTAGCTAATTGATTGAATCAGGCTTTACTTTGTGGAGGTCCATATTTATGAACTAAAAACAATTAATTTGCTCACCCGTCACACGTGAAAAATTTCCATGCAGCACCTCCACCTCCTCTGCTACACGAATCAATACATGCCACTCAGACCCAACTTTAATATCACCGCCACCACCACTACACTATACGCTGACGCGTTTCGGCACTATCCACGAGACCGTCCTCAAAACACAAAAAAACCGTTCAACCATATTGCCAGTTACAATACTGACATATAAACAATGAACCCAATTAAAGGTTTCGCCAGACAGCGAGCGGGACGGGACGTCGACGGGGCGCCGGCGCGACGGTAGCGCGGCATGGACTCCACACCACGGGCGGGACGGGCCGCGTCCACGTCGCGCCGGCCACCCGCCCGGCGGTACGGACGGTTCATTTCGAAACAAAATATCAAGTGATACTACTACCAACATTTTTATACTGCGGATGGCCTAAGTCATATAAATAAACGGGGCCTCCTACAATTTCTATTAGTTTTTCCACAGTTTCATTGCTCATTTTGTAGAAAAATACAACGCTGACGTCCCGTCGAGCGCGCCGTGCTCCCGTCCCGCCGTCTATTTGACTACTAATACGAAAATTCATTAAAAACAACATGGCAGCGGGACGTGACATGCCGAACGGCGTTGTTTGACGTCGTCTATGTTGACTAGTACTTTCTTTATAGCTGCTACCGTCCCGCCGGCGGCCCGTCAACGCCCCGTCACGCTCGCTGTCTGGCGAAGCCTTTAGTTATTTAGTAAAACCCAAGTACCTACTCACTACTTTTTATAAATTCCTGACTACCTTTTTTATTTTAATTTACGCTTGAAAGTACCTTCTTATTTTTAACCGAGTACGGTAAAAAGAGACGTTATGTTTTCATTAATTCTAGGTCTAGGTGACGTTATTAAAATTAGAGCCAAGTCGCAACAAAGGCAAAGAAACGAAATTAACTTGTTCATTAATAACAGACCTCAAATGTTGGTGGTGATAGTTGGGTATGTGCGGCATGTGTTCATTCGTGTAGCAGTGGAGGTGTTGCATGAAAACATATTTGCCGCACAGACGTAGGTAGCTAATTTTTAACGTGTGGTCGCGGGTGGGCCAATTAATGGTTTTAGTTCATTTAGTACCTACCTAGGCGACCGCGTTTAGGTTCACTTCGTCCACATTCCCATTTTGTCAACTTTCTAGCTTTTCAACAATACCATTTCGTCCACATTCAAATTCCCAAATCGTTCATCCCCTTCCTATCTTGTCGACATTCCCAAATTATCCACACTTAAAACTTAAAAACTAGATGTATAACATCGATTATTGACGTATCGCTTCTTAAATGAGGAGTTCCGAGGTGAAAAACATACAATCTAAGTTAGTATAGGGTGTTTGGTTGGTATAACGATGTAGGAACTTTAGGAGGTGATACAAGGTACTATTTACAGTATTAGTATTTAGTATTGTATTGTCTTCTTCTTACTAACGGAAATGTCAATATGACAAAAAAAGGACAGACGAACTTAAACGGCATTTAGTTATATAGGTAGGTATGAAGTAATATAGGTTTATGAAAACAGGGTAATATGTCTTAGTCTAATATTTCGTAGTTTTCTTTTTAAACCGATTTAAAAAAAAACTACGAAATATTAAAAAAGAAAAAAATCAGAAAAACCCGAGTTTTTCTGTTTTTTTACTTGGCACCAAAAGTTGAAAAAAAAATTTTTTTTTAAACAAACTGCAAGCAATCAAATTGATTTCTTTATAATGAACACAGCAATTAATTGATTAACCAAACACAAAAAAAAACAGCATCCCACTCGCTACACATTTTTTTTATTAGGTATTGATTTTGTATGTCGACAGGAGTGGTTTCCGCCAAAATAAAACTTTATCGTGTTGTGAAACAAAAACTTCCCAGGATATTTATGTTCCAATTGGTTTAAAAACATGCTTGATATGTTTACTGTAATTAAAAATAAAAATTACAGCATAATTACAACAAATAAAAAATATATCACTGGTCAACATATTTCATATTGAACGCCACGACCGAACAAAAAAGTTTCCCGTACGAAGAAGACAATTATTCAAGTTTATTCTTAAATCAAATCTTTTTTTTTACAATATATGTTCTCTAAATGCTTAAATAAAAAATATTTTAACAAAAAGTAAAACCGCCTTTTTTACTTTTTAACCAACTTCAAAAAAAGGAGGAGGTTCTCATTCGTTTTTTTTTTATGTATGTAATGTACGATTACTCGAAGACGGCTGGACCGATTTCAAAAAAAATTTTTTTTGTTTGAAACGGTATACTTTCTAGTTGGTCCCATTGTCACCAAGTCAGGACCGGATGATGGGATCCCAGGGAAATCGAGGGCAACCCACAAATTTTATAGGGACGTACCATGTGTTTCATATATTTTCGAAAGCTATTCAAGTACTTGCTTCTGGTAGTCATCATCTCGTGTTGATGAGGTGATGATGGAAGGTACAACTCCTTAACGCGAGGATAATATTTTAAATATTAACGTAACTAAAAATTGTGAAATAAAAAATCTTTTAACAAAAAGGAAAACCGCCTTCAAAAAAAAACCTCAGAAAAAAAAACAAAATAATCCCCAAAAAGCCATGACTTTTATGGCCTAGCAGAAATATGAAGTCGGTGCTTCATTCCAAGAATATTCCGCTAGCACCGCACCGACTTAATATTTCTGCTAGGCCATAAAACTCATGGCTTTTTGGGGATTATTTTATGTTTTTTTAACCATCATCACTATCCATTATAAATACTCAAAGATTTGACAAGAAGGACAGTAGCGTTTGTCAGCGTCCGGCAATGCGCACTGGCCCAATGTGATTGGTTCTCGGCATGACAGATTACGGGCATTATTGGTTAGCGCGCCTGCTGCGATGTCAACGTCTGTCAGATGTGGTCAGATGCGTGGACAAGTTTATGCATGAGGGGACCAGTCATAAAAAAAAACGTGTTCTTACACTATCTTAATAATTATAATATTTAGCAAATTTAGAGCATTGTAAGATTTTACTTTTACTTACGTAAATTCAATAAAACCATGTATTGCTAATATAATTTGATTATTTGTCGTCCTTCTAATATTGCATTACAAGTTTTTATCACCCTGAAAAATCCTAAAGTTTCTATATAACGTTTCCCTCCAAAAACCATGCCGGCTTCCTTCTCTCTCGCTCCTCTTAGTTTTCTCGCCACATTCTCCCTCTCTGCCTCCCCCTCTCTTTCTGCATTCAAATATGGCGGGCAGCACGAAGCGAAGACAACACATAGCATTTATTTATAAATAACAAATGAGTACTTACATTAAATTGAATATAAACTGTTATACAATTATCCTATTAATTTTAAGAAAGCTAACAGTATACATAAGTAAACCAATTTTGAATATGGTTATATATGATAACATAGGTAGTCAACCCTCGCCTCAGGCGCACAACGCTATAAAACAAGGCTGGCAATAGATTTTTTAGCTGGGCCAAATTTTTTAAGTCCACTACTTTTTGGAGGTAGAAGCAGTGTGGCCGACCATCGCCGCGTCGCGATATCGGCTGACTGGCTAATTAACGCGTTGGCGGGCAAATTTAAATGCCTTGGTGGGCAATTGAATTACTTAGTTTCCCGCGAGCCTGGGTTTGGACAACGTTCCGAATTTCCACTCGTTTTCGCCTGAAATCCAAATCTGTATCTTAATAAATATATAGTCCAACAGGTAATTAATAATTAGTAAAATGAGCTGCTACATTAGGCATAATGACATCCCTGTGGTAAGCAAGAAGATTTTTCAATTTTCAAGTAATGGCGTACTTTTTTTTTTTTATACAACGAGGAAGGCAAGCGAGCAAGTGGGTCACCTGATGGTAAGTGATCACCACTGCCCATAGACACCCGCAACTCCGGAGGCCTGCGGATGCGGTGCCAACCTAGAGGGCTAAGATGAAATGCCTCTTGTGCCCGTAATTACACCGGCTGTCTTACTCTCCACACCGGAACACAACAGTGCAAGCACTGCTGCTTAGCGGCAGGATTAACGAGTAAGACTTACATGTGAAAAGTGATTCCACTACCCTTGGGTGCCTTGGGATAGTGATCCGTGTGATTTTTGCACAACTTCACCACACATGAAGGCATTTTAAAACATAAATCTTATTTTTGATGATTAAAATAAACTGTCAAAACAGCGTCCGTCATTGTGGACTCACGCAACCTAACTGATCGGCGCGCAGGTACAGTTTTCAAGCCCCACCCACCGCGGAACAGTTTTCGTGGGGTCATTTTAAAGTGACAGGAATGCTTCCATGTCTTATATGCGTTCACTGCCTGGGCCTAACTAAGAATTTGCAGTGAAAACAAAATGAAACTCAAATTATTTTTTAATGTAGTCTTCTTGAATATCGATACATTTTTGACATCTGTGAATTGATATTTTAATACCTTTATAATAGCAGGTTGAAAATTTGTCTCTAAATAGGCCTAAAATGGCCAACTGTAAATTTTCTTGATAACAAAAAATATATATTGCAAGTCCCGCTTCAAATTAGGATACAAGTGGTTGATTGTAAGGGTTTCATTTGTATTATGCGGCAGTTGGTTGACCTCTATGAATCCACAGGCATGGACTGCGGCCTTCGCAACAGCGGCAGTGTGGACGGGCGTGTTAACGTGGAGTAGCAACAAATGTTCTGTCACCCTACCTCAACATTTTTTTTTAATAATGGCCCGCACGTTACGAAAAAGTGAAGCATTGTAATCACCATTTATAAAAATGTCGCATTTTTTGAAATCAGCCATCAGGATCCCTTGACAATCCCATAATACTGTGCACATGTGCTTTTTCTTGGGCTGCTGCACCTTCGCTATTCTGTGCGACCTCTGGTTTATAAAATGCTACATCTTTTACTCGCTTTTGCTCTCAGGATAGTAACAGTGGACTGTTCTTTCATTTCCAGTCACCACAGTTGCCCAATCACGTTCGCAGGATTCACACAACAGAGGTTCAGAGATACAGAAGAAAATCTCACTTTTCTTCTTTTTGCATTGCTGACAGAAGTTTAGGCACCTAATTTGGGCTCACCTTGCCCTTATGAAGATTGTCCTGATTGGGATGATAGTCTTAGGTTTTAGAAAGTCCATGCCTTGCTGCTACTTCCCTAACCTTCAATCGGTAATCACTTAAAACTTATTCCTCCATGAGGGCCACATTTTCTGAACTCAGCATGTCCACCGGTAGACCATCATGGCCCAAGTCTTCAAAGGCTTCCCGCCCCAGACGAAACTCTTCCACCCAGTTTTTCACGGTGCTAAGGGAAGGCGAAGAGTCAAACCTTCTGAGAACAAAAACCTTACGCAACTTCGATACTCAGTTTTCGACATTTTGAAAAACCCCCGACTTTCTTCACTCCATGTGGTCTAAAATAAAAAATATTGCTTCCAGGTTGACACTTTTTCGTTAGATAACTCTAAAAGCACGTGCTATAAGATGTAGTATAACACATTGCTATAAGTTGAATGGAAGTAGGTATATCAAGCCAGGTCATTATGGAACAGCCTGGTATCTAACAAAATGTAATTTTAAAATTGTATTTAGTGGCGTAATTGGGAGAATGGTATTTATTTATCGATTAATAATTTAATTGCACCATATGCAAAGTTAATTTCAAATAAAGTGCGTGTAAAAGTGCCTTTATTTGCTTTTTTATTTAGAGAACATAAATTGTAAAAAAATATATTTGTTCTAAGAATAAACTTGTATAATTGTCTACTTCGTACGGGCAACTTTTTTGTTCGGTCGTGGCGTTCAACATGTTGACCTGTGATTTTTTCTATTTGTTGCAATTATGCTGTAATTTTTATTTTTAATTACAGTAAACATATTAAGCATGTTTTTAAAATAATTGGAACATTTTGGGGACATTAATATCCTGGGAAGTTTTTTTTTCACAGCCCGATAAAGTTTATTTTTTTGACAGAAACCACTCAAAATCGACAATAAAAAAAAAATTGTAGCCAGTGGGAGGCTGATTTTTTTGTGTTTGGTTAATCAATTAATTGCGGTGTTAATTATAAAGAAATACATATGATTGCTTGCACAGTTTGTTGAAAACTTAATTTTTTATGTCAACTTTTGGTACCAAGTAAAAAATTCTGAAAAACTCGATTTAAAATGAAACTATCACATATAGGACTAAGACGTATACCCTGTTATTCATAAACCTATATTAACTAACATGCCGTTAAAGTTCGTTTGTCCCTTTTTATCACATTGACATTTTCTCTAGTAAGAAGAAGACAGAACCTATTTTAGCTAATAGAGGCTTGAGTGACGTTTATGAATAAGGGCATAGGCTTCAAACTATTCCTAATAGTCCCCTGTATCACCTCCTAAAGTTCCTACATCGTTATAAAAAAACCCTGTATATTCTTTGATACAGCCGAATTGAGGACCTCCGCCACAGAACTACTTATATCGGGATAGAAGGAAAGAGTTTACAAGCAGAAGTCTGTTTTTAACAAAAGGTGATAGAATGAGACTTCCGCTTGTAAAGTGTAATTTGTAGCTTTATAAAACACGGCCCTGGCCGTTCAGTTCCCATTTAGGGCCATAATTTCTTAAACAGTTTATTCTACATTTTAATACTTACAGCTGAAGCAAACTTAGTAGCTACAACTCCAGGAGCTACACAATTCACTCGAATGTTGTCTGTAACCACCTCATTGGCAATTGCCTTAGTTAAACCTAATAATGTGGTCTTGCTGACGCTGTAGGAGCCCAGAGGCTGTGAAAAAAAATTAGATTTAGAACGCAAAGTTATTTTTAGTAAGTAAGTAGGTACATAATTTCCTTAACTGATAACACACAATCAATGATAAAGTACAATAAATGTTCTTACGCTCATAGCTTGGTATGCAGCTATGGAGGCCACAAACACAATGTTGCCACCACCTCTCTTAATAAGATGGGGATAAGCCTCCTTAGCTAGCAACCAAGAGCATTTCACATTGATCTCAAAAATTTTATCCCAAATGTTTTCTTCAGTCTGAAACAGGCACAAATGTTTTTAGTTTAATTTCATTCTTTTTTGCTTACTGCGAAACGCAAAGGAGGGTAATGTGTTTATCAGCCTATGTATGTATGTAGGTATGTTTGTTCCTTTGTGGCACTATAGAGACCGAACGCGTGAGCAGACTGTAATAATTCTTACGTCAATCGATTCATGTTGATCTTGTGGGTGTCAATAAAGACATTAAAATAATTTAAATTCAATATGGCAACCACCAGACGCTATATTGTGAACAATAAAAATATAAAAGTTGACGAACTATATCAAGTGTGGTATCATTGAATAGGTAGGTATTTAAAAATCAAATTTAGGTTTCTTTTATTGTTTTCGATTTTGAGTGACCGTTTAGGATCTATAGCGATTTAAAGTTGGTGCGCAAACATTGTCAGTTTATATGACAAAAAAGCTTTAAATGAAACAAAATTATTTAAAAACAAAAAGCCCGACTGCAAAAACAATTAACTAAAAAGAGAAAAAAAACTGGCTCATTATAAGTACATTATACATAGGTAACTTGAATATTATAAGGAGTGCAGGCAGGGGCATGTTACAGCTGTTTCATCATTTTTGTTTGCCCCTGCCTGCACTCCTTATAATATTCAAGCTACCTATGTATACCATACTAATAATAAGCTAGTTTTTTTTCTCTTTTTAGTTAATAGTTTTTGCAGTCGGGTTTTTTGTTTTTAAATAATTTTGTGTATTGTTTTTTACAGCTATTTACTAGAATGTGGAAACTCACCTCCAAAATTGGAGACACTCCTGGGTTAACAGCAGCATTTGATACCAGAATATCTAAGCCACCAAACTTCTCCAATGCCTAAAAAACATGGTTTACTTGTTTCAGATTAAAGTAATCCATATAGCTTAAGTAGTTAGGTTCAAATTACACAAAGCTTACAGTGTCAAATAATTTCTTTCTCTGGTCAGCATTACCAACATGACATGCAACACCTTCAACAGTGATTCCCTCCTTACGAAGATCTGCTACTGCTCTCTGGACATTGGTTTCTTTCCTGCTGCATATTATCACAGATGCTCCTTCACCACCCAATCTTCTGGCAATAGCATATCCTATGCTAAAAAACAAGAAAGAAGGTATGTTGGTATCCATTATACCTATTATTTTTTATGAGGTACCCATGTTATTATAAAATAAATAAATGTTATTACCCCTCTGTAGATGCTGTAATTAAAGCCACTTTTCCCTTCAGCCTGTTGGGCATCTCAGAAGCACTAACACTATAAGGTTGCACTAAATTAAAACTTCTGTTTCCCATGGACAAGATTCTTAGTGAACGTATCATTGAAAATTTGAGACTTGCAAGTTCAAAAAAGTACCTAATTTAGCTAAATTCTCTTTGAGATAAACCAAGGTCTGAAAAGTGCCACAACGAATTGCTTGTGGTAAATAAAATATTATCAAATATCGCTTAATCCAAGTGTTCAAAGGTTGTTTTCCTACGCACAGATTAGAGAGACTATTGTTCCATGATTGTTCCTACGTTTACGTTTAGCTTATTTGGCTCTCTCTAATCTGTGATTTGGCTGACAACAATCATGGACTGACGGACAGACACGACACGATTGTAAGGCCAGCCACACATTGTTAGACATTTTTGACAGTCTCAGCGCCCTTATCAGTTATTTGTTACGGCAACACAAATTGTACAAATGTCATTGTCAAATCAATCAACTGATTGCTGTGCACCTTCTGAAAACGTAAAGCGGATTGTTAAAATAAAAACAATATAATTTCCTTTTTCTTGACACGTTAAAGCATGTTAGTAATGTTTGTTATATTTTCCACTAGTTAAAACTAAAATGAAAGTATTTAATTTCTACGATGGCCATTTTCTGTAGAAGGATATATTATAAATATGGAAAGTGCTTACTGATAACAGTTTTGATAGCTTTTTTCGTTCAAATTCTTATTGCGATTAATTATTTTCCTTCTGTAAATGATAATTTGCTCCACAAAAATGGATATAAATCTTCAGCAAGACAGGAGGTTGGCGATGTTTCAGCTAGAAAAATCGGCCCTGGTTTCGACGACGACGAAGATTTCCCTTCAAAAGCTAAGACCCAAAATAAACCTGTCGCTTACCTGCGGCTAGAAGAGCTAGACTTTAAGCCAATCTGTGAAATCAAAAGCCGGGAAGCAATATCAGCCATACACCGGGCCAAAACACAAACCTGTAAAGAACAAATTGTTAATAAAACTTGCCTTATACAACTTGGCAGCTTTTATCCAAAAGCACTACCCAACAATTGTCACGGCAAAGGGATGGCTCATGGAAAGCACTTGGGATGTTATCAAGATGAGAAAAAGATGAGACTCCTTTCCAGTTTTTATGGGAATTATGTTAACACAAATTCAAGGGATGCTTGTTTGGACATCTGTGTACAAGCTGGATTTCCTTATGCTGGAGTACAATACGCGTTAGTTAACTAAATTACTATTTATTTGCTATACTTTACATTGGTGTGTTGTTGATTATTTGTATTCTTATTCTTTATTGCACATAGAATCAGTTAATTCTGTTTTATTTTAGTTCTGAATGTTTCTGTGGAGAAAATGAGCCTCCTGCATCAGCTAAGGTTTTGGATGCGTCTTGTGATATGAACTGCCCTGCAGAGCCGTTAAATACATGCGGAGGCTACTTTACAATGAATGTCTTTGAAACTGGCCTTGCGAGTAAGTAGAAAAACTGAGCAATGTCAAGGGATCAAACAAGTATGAAAATTCATATGTCATTGAAGCCTATGTTGATGTGGTATGTATAATAATGTAGGTTTCCTTTCAGAATTCACCTCTGTTACCCCTGCCACATCAAACAGCTTAAAGGAACCAGTCAGGATTGTGTTTCTTTTGACTTTGAATGGGCGCGCCCTACGACAAGTATATAGATTGATTAATGCACTGTACAGGGCAAATCACTATTTTTATATACATGTTGATGCAGTAAGTACCTATGTGTATGTTCCCTATCCACTCAATTGCTTTTGGCAACTAGAGTTGCCTGTCAACACTCATATTTTGTTATAAATAGAGTTCAACTCAAAATTCAAAGCAAGTGAGTAGCTATGAAATAAATCTATCTATGTAACTAGGTAGGTATATAAAATTCAAAGTCCGACTGACTGATATGTCAACACACAGCCCAAACTGTTGAACCTAGAGACTTGAAATTTTTAATATGGATACCTTATACAGTAAGTGTAGTGTAGGCATCCACTAAGGAAGGATTATTGGAAATCTTCAAATTTTGTGTTTAGGCTGAAAATTTAAAAATAATTTGTGTCAGCGTTTTTGATAATTTCACAAAAAAAAGAGATGAAGTTGTGTATGCAAAGTTGTTCATTTCCGAAGTGGAAATCACTTAATTTATATTTTTTGCTTATGGTTGGAAACTAAAACAATACCTTTATATTGATGAAGTCGGAATTTCAACCCTTAAGGGGGTGATAAAATTTTGTGTTTTAAGTTCTCTATTTTTCGAAGTATTAAATCACTGCATTAAAAATCCCAAATTTATGGTAAAAATTGCACAGGCCTCCTCGCTTGGGAGGGCTTGATTGAGCTGTAGCTACTACATGGGCCCAGTGAAGATTGGGAACTTCACACACACCATCGAATAGCTTCACTTTAATGGTTTAATTACAATGTTTTCCTTCACTGAAAAACTCATGATGAATTACAAATGAAAGGGCTCTTAAGGGCCTAAAATAAAGGGAAGAAAGTATGAGCAAGAATTTTCTTAGTTTTATGGTTAGAGGGCTAAAAATTTGAATTTGCAACTTACAGGGTTTAAGACGGGTCATTTTTTTTTTTTTTACCATTGAGGTAAAGATGAACCTTCAACACAAATTATTTCTGCGCGAACGAAGTCGCGACCAAAAGCTACTAGATACACCTATTACATTCTAATAGGTATAATAATGTAGAATAATGGCTTGGAATCTTTCTCTAATATTTGTTGTTAATCAAAAAGGATAATTCAACTTTTATCATGAAACTATCGTACCTAAGATTCAATCATAGTGAAATAAACGGATCACTAACGTCTATCAGTAGATAGCCCAACATGTTTTCTACTAATCCATAGTCTTTCCTCTGAGAGCACATACTTCAACTTCGACCGTAGTGAAACGCAACCTGCGCGCCGCCGATCTGTTCGCGCGGCTGCTGACGGCGGCGCACAGCTGCTAAAAGTAGGGTAGCACACTACACTGATTACATCACTTTGTAAAGGCTCGACACATAGTACGGCTCGTTAGCGCAAAAAAAATAGAGATACGGTCCCATTCGGCAGAATGCATGAAACTTGGCATGCATGTAGCTTTTACGTATACAACGAAATATCGAAGTGGGAGTGGTCCAAAAATCACTTCACGACTTGAGTGAAGTGATTTTTGGACCCCCCCTCTTTTGTATTACAATAATATTTAAATTAAGGTTAAGATGTCAATATTAAAATTAAGAATAGATATCAATATTAAATTTAAGAATCATATCACATTATTCGTCAAACAGTGACTAGCCTAACTAATGATATCCATAATTATGGTCTTACACAAAACTTAAGCAATACTAAAAAGGACCGTCGTTTAGGTATTCTTGGATGGAATAATAAGCCTTATCTAAGAACTTAAACAGTGCATTCTTAAATTCCTTTATGTTTTCCAATCTTAAAATTGTTGCTGGTAATTTATTAAAAATCTTAGGGGCCATTCCAAATACACTTTTTGCAAGTAGGGAAGTCTTACACCGTCTATTGTTTATTTTCCCCTGAAGACGAAGGCTATTGACCTTTGAGAAAAGGTTCGTGTTGGTTTTTACATATATGGTAGTTTCGTAGATATAGAGTGAAGGAAGTGTTAAAATATTAAATTTGACAATAAAAGGTTTACATGACTCTCTCGGACCTAGACCGCAGACTGATCTGATGCATTTCTTCTGCGCATTAAAAACTAGATCTCTGTCTGTGGAATTACCGCAGAATATTACACCGTATCTTAATGTGGACGTGACATAAGCATGGTAGGAGGTTAAGACAGCGGATTGGTTGACTTTCTTACTAAGTTGATGTAAAGCATATGAAAACGTATTCAATTTTTTACATATAATGTCAATTTGATTTCTCCATGTCAACTTATTATCTAAGCTTAATCCTAAAAATTTCGTGATGTCCGCTTCTTCAATCTTATGCCCTTTATAATTTACACTTAAGTTTCTAATTTTTACAGTTCTTTGTTTGAAATTCATGATTTTGGTCTTATCTAAATTAATGCGAAGATTGTTACTGCTAAGCCAATTGATGACTAATTCTAATGATCTATTGATTTTAGCTTCATATGTGAGTAGGTCTTCTCCAGTGAATATTACAGTGCTGTCATCGGCGAAAAGAACCATAGACTCAGAGATAGCCAGGGGCAGGTCATTTATGTAAATTAGAAAAAGCAGCGGTCCTAAGACGCTACCCTGCGGCACCGCATACTAGACCTCTCTAAAATCTGACGAATAGGTAGCTTGCATCTTAGTCTCAACATTAACATAATCAATTTGGGTAAGTTGTTTTCGCCCCCTTAAGTAGGATTTTAGCAAATTATTTACATTTCCACGGGCGCCGTATTTATGAAGTTTTGCTAATAAAACATTGTGGTCTACAAAATCGAATGCTTTAGTCATGTCCATATAGAGAGCAGTTACGGGGATTTTATTGTCCATGTTTGTCTTATTGGTCTGTAATAGGTCAAATATTGCCATATTTATAGATTTGGACTTACGAAAACCTTTTTGTTCTTGCGCAAAAAGGCCAAATGTTTCGAAATAATTGTTTAGGCTTTTGTAAATCACTTTCTCTATAATTTTCGAGAAAACAGAAATTAAAGCTATGGGTCTGTGATTGCCCATAGAGGTTTTGTCACCCTTTTTATAAAGTGGTCGCAATACTGCTATCTTGAGCTTTTCAGGGAATGTTCCTTTTTCCTATACATAAATTTACTATGTGGCTAATTGGTGCAGATATTAAATTTACTACTCTTTTAATAACCTTTGTGCTAAAGCCGTCATAACCAGTACTATTAGAGTTTTTTAAAAAGTCAATTATTATCCTAATATCATCGGGGGTTGTCGGTTTCATAGAATTGGATGAACTATATGTCATTGTTGTATTTGGGTTATTAGATGTATTACTATGTGTATTATTATTATTATTAATTTTAGTTATACATGTATGACAGTATTTCTAACTAAGGAGCCGTACTATATTATCTAAACATAACTTAAAAATCATACCGCTCTTATTACACAGGTCCGCCGAACGACACAATATTTTTTTTAACAGTTATTAGACAAAAATGTTAGACAAGTTTATTATTCTATATAGTAGGATAACTGGGCTATTCAGAAGGTTCTTTTTTGTGGAGCAAATTGTCATGGTTTTAATTCTGGAAAGTTTTCGAAAAAAAAGTATAAAATAAAATTTTGGTTTTTGAATTTCTCATCTTTTTTTGTATGGGAAAGCGAAAAATTAGTTCCAGAAATGAATCGCTCGTCCTCGAGTTATAAGAAAACGATACCCATCTCGATGTAGTTGCTACATGTATGCAGATATGTAGCTTAGAGTGTGGCGCGCCGGATGCAGCTTTTCCCCCCCTCCCCTGCCCACCTACCGGGGGAAACCTTGTGCCAACCGGACTAAATCTGCTCAAATCACCCCAAGAACACCTGTACGAAGCGGTTGCTTTGTCCCAATTATGCAAAGAAAGATATTCCACTATAGGTAGTTTCATTTTTTTTTAATTTTCGTCCCAGTGGATGTGAGTTTGTTTTGAAAACTATAAGTCCTATCAATATACTTCCAAGACAATTATTGTAGAGAATTTAATGAAGAACATATTGCTCATTGACAATTTTTATGTAGCTTTAACCGTTTTTGTTTTATTAATAAAAAAACTGTAATTGGTGACACAAAAGAGGAGGGAGGGTCCAAAAATCACTTCACGACTTGTTCCCACTTCGATAGTTTGTTGTATACGTAAAAGCTACATGCATGCCAAGTTTCATGCTTTCTGCCGGATGGGACCGTATTACGAGCTAAGAAGCCGTACTAACAGTATTCAAGACTGTTTTCTAACTCGGGGGCACTGACCATCCACGATCACGGTTGAAATTGGCATGACGACTAATTATCAGCTATGGGCTGTTAACTTAATTTAAACCATATTGTAATAGTGTATCATTGGATGTCTAGCAAGCATTGTTACGACTAACGTCATCATTAATTCAAAATCATAATTGCAAAGAACTTCCAGCCATCGTGGTCAGTAGTTGAACAAAAATTAAACAATACTAGGAAAAACCGGGCAAGAGCGTGTCGGACACGCCATGTGAAAAAGCCCTGGCATAGATACCTAATTTAAAGGTATTTTCATCGCACCTATATTCGAAACCAGTGTTAGCAGAGCCGTAGTCCTAAGCAAACTGTAAGCAGGGTCAAAACATAATAAGTAAATAAATCAACTATTACTCCCAAACCTGTAAAGCCTTTATCTCTGATAGTTTTCCTTTTAAATTCACTATCTGCACTACTGCTCTGATTTTTTTCTCATTTCCAAATACAAGAGTTTCTCTGGTAGAGGGGGGACACTTGACTCCAACAAAAATGAGTACTTCAAAGCTAAATATTTCGCACACGAATAACTGTATCGAAAAGTGATCTTGGCGCACCCCCAATATTTTTAAAAGACCTATCCAACGATACCCCACACAACGGGGTTGGCGAGAAATAAAACAATCATCCCCACTTTACGTGTAAGGGAGGTACCCCAAAAAAAAATTATTTTTTCAAGATTTTATCCCAACACTTTTTCGGCCTAAATAATATGTAGGTATCTCTATGCAAAATTACAGCTTTCTAATACCAATAGTCTGAGCTATGCAGCGGACACACAGACAGACGGACATGACGAAATTAAAAGGGTTCCGTTTTTGCCATTTTGGCTTCGGAACCCTAAAAACCGGTTGACGCTGGCACAGCCAGTGGACAAATCTCAGGGTCAGTGCGACGCACGATTTTTGTTTTGTTAGTTGCAAGTTTGAATATTTTAATGTAAAACGTGGTTTTTAGGGTTCCATACTTCAAAAGCAGAAAACGGAACCCTTATAGGATCACTTTGTTGTCCGTCTGTCTGTCTGTCAAGACTCTTTTTCTCTGGAACGCGTGGAGGTAGCAGGCTGAAATTAATACCAAATACTCAAGCCTGCAGTCCCTTGAAGCTGTGAAAAAAATCACTTATCTAAGTCAACGCAATCAAAAGATACAAATTGCCGTACCCTAAAAACCTAAAGTACTTCCAGTTGTCCTAGAAACTTGAAATTTGGTATGAAGGCAGCTTAAGAGCTACCTTCATACCAACCACTCAGAAAACTCAGAAACTCAGAATATTAAATTTTTATGTGTGTCTGTAGATTTCACAGACCAATATAAGATGACCCCACACTGCATACATTTTGCTTATCACGTTCATTTTGAGGTACGGAACCCTAAAAATAGCAAAGTTATTGAAATAACACAGGGCTTTCCCATGGTATGAGAGGCCATAAGGGCCTTTTTTTGTCCAACTGTTATTACATTACAGCACCCCAGATTGGCATAATGAGGCATGTTTCGAGAGTTTTTATTATTTTATGATCAACTGACACAAGATCGACACGAATGAGTGACAGCGGCCGGCGGACTATGCGAAGACTTGCTAAATTTATCAGGATTATGGATCACGCGGCACGCCCCCTTACTACTTCTACCATAAGAATAAATAATAACATAGTAGAACGGAAACTCCCGCTCCGGACGGGCTCAAGGTCACGATATTAGAGTATTCGTTAAACAGACCACTCAGTCAGGCTGTCACGGCGCCGGCATCGCCGCACGCGCGTTTGGTTGTTTGTGCGTTCCGTACCTACATCTTGGAAACGCCGATCTTGAAAATAAATAACAATGATATCAAGTTATTGTGGTGTATTTGGGTGTACAAACAATGCAAAAATGATACCACACTTAAGTTTTTTTAGTTTGCCCAAAGATGATGAGCGGTACTGAATGACCTTACTTACTTAATAGTTTTACGTGAGCCTGTATGTATTTTATTTTTTATTTGTAGGTAAGTAATACGGTAACACTTACTTAAATTCATTTGGTATGGCACTTATAATAACTTCTTAATTAAGTATCTATAATATGTAGGTACGTAATGATGTATAAATCTCATATTTAGTAAAACTAGAATAAAATAATGATTTAAAAGTAAAGAAAAACTTACATTTTAGCGATATTATATTTAGACGTAAGTAATATTTAACATTAAGCAACCCTAGCAACACGCCTTGACGACAGAAGGGTATAACAACGTGAAGGGGGAAGTAGGTATATAGATGGCGGCGTTTTGGACTCGGTCAAAAGAGATTCCGTTCTACTGTGTTATTATTTATTCTTATGCTTCTACTGTTTTTCTGCCCCCTCTCCCACAAAACTTACAAGTCCTACAATTTGACATATTTGTCACATTTTAGTATGAAAAACTTCACAATTATGTGAAATCGTAATTTTTGTGGTAGTTATAGGGGAATGGCCCCTCGACAGTACGACAGTACAGTGTCGGTACTATGCTCTCGACAGTACCGACACCTTATCAAATCGAATGTAGTGCGTTGAATTCGAATCCGAGTCAGAGTGCGGAGCGCAGTTTGCGTTTCCTTACCGTCGAAGCGTGTACCACAGAGTACATTATTGGCGTGTACTCCCAGTGGAAAGAGTACGAATTAGTCCGAAACATGTCGGGCTATACACGACTGACTGACATACGTGATTGATCCGTTTATTTCACCAAGATAATTCTGTTTAAATTTTTAGCTATAACTAAGCCATAAATTTAAAATTTGTTTCAGCGTCAAGATTATTTGCATAGAAAACTGTTATTATTAGAGAAACAATTCAAAAATATCAAACTGGCCACAAAAAGATTTTCTACAATATGGGGTGGTGCCTCACTACTCACGATGCTGATAACATCAATGAAAGATTTTATAAAGCTTGGATGGGAATGGGATTTTGTTATCAATTTAAGTGAAAGTGACTTCCCAATTAAATCCTTGGAAAACATAGAGAGTTTTCTGTCTGCTAATAAAGGTCTCAACTTTGTAAAATCTCATGGAAGAGAAGTTCAAAGATTTATCAAGAAACAAGGACTGGATAAAACATTTATTGAATGTGAAACTCATATGTGGAGAGTTGGAGAAAGGAAACTACCTCGAGGAATAGTAATTGATGGAGGAAGTGATTGGATAGCATTATCACCACAATTTGTGTCCTACATTATTGGACAGCAAGATAAATTACTGGCTGGTTTGGATATAATATTCCAGCATACTCTACTACCAGCAGAATCTTTCTTCCACACAGTGTTAAGGAATTCTCATTTTTGCAATACCTATGTGGACAATAACTTACATGTAACTAATTGGAAAAGAAAATTGGGTTGCAAGTGTCAATATAAGCATGTAGTGGACTGGTGTGGATGCTCTCCTAATGATTTTAAAACAGAGGACTGGCCCAGAATTCAAAACACACAGGATAGGCAGCTATTTTTTGCAAGGAAATTTGAACCTATTATTAATCAGGAAATAATTACTAGAGTAGAAAATGAAATTGGGTTTGATGATCATCACTTGATCCCCAATTTGGAAGCTTATTGGCAGAGCCTCTACAACACAGATGACTTGACCGCTAGCACGGATGATGCATTGCTAACGCACGCAGAGAGCATTATACGGCAAAACGCAAAAATTTTATTAGACAAAGGTTGCTCATTGGAGTCTGGTGAAATTATTGAAATAAGCACATATAATTATGCAGACGTTTATAAAGGAAATATCATATTACATAGAGCATTTGTAGGCAAAGATGTTAGTATGCTAATGGAGACTTGGTATAAGCCACAGAAACATTTAGAACTAAATTTTGAAAATCCATACATAGACAATATTAAAATGTTTAAAGTTAGCTCTAACTATGATCAAAAAGAAATGATTTTTAGAAATTTAGGTAATATTTTAGGGCCTTTATCGGAGCCAAATTTATTATATGAATTTGCACCTACCATTGACAAACAGTTTGAAAACCTGACAATACTATGGTTGGATCCAGCTGGAGTAATAGCAGATATAAATTACGTTCATCTGGACGCAAATAACTTAACAAATTTCATCAAGCCTAGCCTCAAGGTGCCTTTGCTGCCAGGGATTTGGAAAGTTGGATTACTTGAAAGTAAATCTAATCTAGTGACTTTAACCAAATTCCTTATAACACCACTACAATATTTTTCTGGTAAGGAGTTGTCTCATCAAGAGGCAAATATAGTACACAGTGGATCTCAAAATGCATATAAAAACTTTTCATATATAAAACCATTAAATTTTGTACCTGGTCCTGATGATAGTTTATTATTGCAAAAAATATCATATTCTAACACAAAAAGAATACACCAGGACTTAAGGGAGTGGATAGATGGATTAACATCCGAGTTTTACAATGTTTTAGGGTCATGTGTCACTTCAAATAGTACAAATAAGAAATTTGTTTGTGGTAAGCATACATTTGAACACTGTAAATCGACAGAATGGAGCTCTTTATCTCCGGATCCAAAGGGATCAATAGGAAAATTAAACAATAAGACTGGTCGCCTTGAAAGAGTATGACAAATAATTCATCATCATCAAACATATAAAAATTGTACTGTTGACATTTTGTACATTTAAATAATCTTATTTTTTAAACGCTTTTATGAGTATACTTAAAATCAAATATTTTTATACACAAAGTAACTAAGATACGTGGTAACTACTATTCCTAGGTCACGCCCAGCTGTAGATAAAAGAGTATTTAAGAAAACGTTATAAACAAACTTTAATTGTGGCAGTGGTATTGTGAATTACTTTTTAGTTGTAAATAATAATTTTAGGTCTTTAATGAAAGAACATGAAAAACATAATGATGCTTCTATCTATACGAAAGAGTCACACTACAGCTACACTAATACTTGCATAAAAATATGTAATCATGCGTTTTTCGTCTTCTCGAGTGCCCACTGCACCACAGTGAAAATGTTTTGGCCGTGTTTTATCAAGCTACTTACAAGTTACAATTTACAAGCGGAAGTCTCATTCTATCACCTTTTGGTAGGAAGAGACTTCCGCTTGTAAATTGTAATTTGTAGCTTATTAATAAAACACGGCCCTGTCGGTCGGTTCAACATGGATTTTTTACTTGTAAAAAACATTTTTTTTTTAAATTAAAGTACAACACCTTTAAAAGTGGTATTTTTTAGGAATAACAGATTTTCCAAAGAAAAACTTCATGACATTGTACACTAAAAACAAACTGAGCTCCGTTGCGTTATTAAAATTTAAATACTCACTGAAAAAAACTACACAGAAAACCAGAAAAATATGACCCTGAGAGTAGTCGTCTTTTTCTGGTTAATTCTTGTTTCAGCTAGTATTAAAAGTTTATATGTAATAGATATAAAACCGTAAAAATAAAAACCGGCCAAGAGCATGTCGGACTATGCTTAAATAGTGTAGGGTTCTGTAACCGTTACTACCACGGAATATAAAAAAAACAAGTGGAAGTCGCATACGCCTTGATTACTATCAGAACCGATGTCGCCAAAACTCGCACTTTAATTTCTCAAGATATTATTTAGTTCTGGGCTGTTAACTTAATTTAAAACTTTTGTGATAATGTATTGTCGAAAGTCTAGCACGTATTGTGTTACGACTAACATCATTAATCCAAAATCAGATTTGTATAGAACTTACAGCCATCTGGTGGCCAGTAGCTGAACCAAAACTTAAACAATAATAGGGAAGTATGTAGTTCCGCTTTCCGCTATTCGACGACAAGTGTCTGGACTACGAATATTCGAATCTATAGTATCAAAATCGAGAAACTTCATACCAAATTTTAGTTCCTAATACGCTCACAGGCGGGCGCTGTTCCAAACGTCTTACAAATTTCTCGATAACGTTACTACTGTGTTACTACTCGATCACGTTACACAGAATTCGAATATTTCTTACTCGGGCCTCAGGCTGGGTTCAAAATAATTGCTAGATTTTTTATAAGATTTTTCTGTTCTGTGGTTACTACAAATAAGAAATACCCTACCAAACTAAGTACCGGTTTCTACAAGACACCTATAACACCCTATAATCTAAATTTCATCAACATACATTTTGTCGTTTTTAGTAAATTGCCTGTGACATAGACATACAGACGGACGGACATGACGAAACTAGTTGTAAGGGTCCCGTTTTTGCCATTTTGACTTCGGAAAATTCAATAAGAGGCTCCATTGAGATCATAAATAAGAATTGTAGATAACTCCATATATTTTTACTTAATACTTATTCGCCCATTTGTCCTAACAACGTGGCAGTAAGGCCGACTTGTACCTGGGTCAGACACTAATAGCCCCGGGTTAACTTGACGTATTTTATTGTATGACGTTACGTCAACGTGCAATGTTATTGTGTCTAACCTATTGTAGGTCCGTGCGCTTCTTGGTCGGTGCAAGTCGGCCTAATCGAGGTTTTCTTCGGTTTAAAAAAACCGTTCACGATGACATGAAAAGTGTTTATGAACGAAACAATACCCTTTGAATTTACTATCAACCTTTCATAAACACAAAAGCGATCTCTTCAATTTTTTGTGCTATCGGATCGGATACTGAATATGGGTATTTTTCGAAAAGCTATTTTGATTCCATATCAATTTGTATGGAAACACCTTTTTTGATTGCGTCGATTTAGAAGTTAAGATTTTTTTCACAGCTTAAAGGGATTGGAGGCTTAGATATTAATTTCAGCATGCTACCTCGGTGTTCCAGACAAACACTGCTATCACAGATAAGTAGGCTTTACAGGTTTACGAGTAATAGTCGACTAACTTGTTTATGGACAACCATAAACAAGTTAGTCGACTATTCACATGTACAACATGTCAGTAACCAATGCAAAATATCCTCACTGCGTACAGTTTGCTTAGGAGTAAGGGCTCTGCTAACACTGGAAAAGCAGGAAAACTCTTCGAGTCTCGATTCTTCGTGATAGGCGAACTATTTTATTTACATACCTACCTACCTATAAATTAGTACAGAACCTCTGTGCGCGTCCGACTCGCCCTTGGCTTTAGTTTTTTTTTTTTACTTTATACCTACTTGCACCTAATGTTTCAACTTTCGGTACCTACATAATATTAAAAGAAAAAACAGCCTGTGCATTATGATAATGAAGAATAATATGAAATTACAAATTTCTAAAGTTCTTTGGTTTTCTAGTCTCAATTTAATTAATGTTATCATTATCAGTCACAATGGTCCCGGGTTCGAATCCCGGTCGGGGCAGATGTTTGTATGATGAACACGAATATTTGTTTTCGGGTCTTGGATGTTTAATATGTATATAAGTATGTTTATCCGTTGTCTAGTACCTACAGTACAGGCTTTGCCTAGTTTAGGACTAGGTCAATTGGTGTCAATTTGTCCCATATTTATTTATATATTATTATTATTAATGTGTGCTAAGTTGTTTCGAATCGGATTAGGATTAAAAAAAATTAAGTGTTAAAAATAAAATATTGATTATTTTATTACAGTTGTTTATTTATATACACAATTGTTCCAAAAATATCATTTATATATTTTTCATTTGGATTAATTGTTGTGTTGCCAATTTGATAATTCCGTAGAAATCTTCATGAATATGAGATCTCCAAAATTTACACCTACCCCATAGAATAGCAGGAAAGTTTGGTGAAGATATTCCTTGAAATATTCTTGCGATGCTACGGCCATTGAAGCTGCAGTCTTTATATGCAGCAATCAAAGCTCGCACGTCACTTATTACTCTCTCTGCGTCAAGTGGTCGTTCCTGGCACACGACATCATTGACAAAGGTATCATCTCTTTGGAAGTAGTCACGGATCGTCGATTTTAGTTCGTTCGATTTCGAAACAAGAATGTCTTTGTATAAATCACCATTTTCCAAAGAGTTACTTCCAAGTTTACTGAAAGCAGTGTGGGTTTCTTCTAGTTGATACAACATAGCTTTTTCTTGATTCACTACTGTGCTGTGTAGATCGTCTAATACACTATCAAGTTCTGTTGGGGTAAGATCCCCAAGAGCTTTAACCCTAAATCCAAGAGTATTAAATTCCACTTTTAATTGAGATCGTCTGGACGCCGCGCCTTCCGTAGTCCATTCTAAGTTTTTTAAATGGTACTTTGTCATACCACTTTCCCAACCTATGGCGGCTGCAACCTCAATGACATCAAACTCCAAAACTGTAATTTTCGTGATTTCTGAACCCTTTTTTGATTCCATCAAAACAGCCATAGCTAGAGGAGGGCATGCCTTTGCAGCTTCGACTATCTTTTGTGGGCCACCATATGAAGCAATTTTGCATATAGTATAAGCATTGTTTAGGACTTTTACGTATTTCTTTGGGTGTAGTTCTATGTAACACAACAATGTTGCAATATTCTCAGATGGTAAATCTAATTCTTCCACTGTTGTGTCAATTGGGATTCCAACTTCATGTCCTTTACACCTTTGTTTGGAAAGGGGCAGCATTGTCGATTCGGCATTGGTTTTGGTACATTCACAAGGAATGAGCACTCTTTGAAGTAGTTTTCTTACTGTTGAGCGATCAATTGTATTGGCATGAATATGCTTCAGCAATTCATTTTTGTCACTACTGCTACTATTCATAAAAACATGGCAATATGCAGTTTGTCCGTCACGCCCGGCTCTGCCGACTTCTTGCACATA
Source organism: Clepsis dumicolana (assembly GCA_963691665.1). Taxonomy (NCBI): domain Eukaryota; kingdom Metazoa; phylum Arthropoda; class Insecta; order Lepidoptera; family Tortricidae; genus Clepsis; species Clepsis dumicolana. The sequence continues at coordinate 7,533,595 of OY829517.1, forward strand.
TGATTCAAAACTGCTTGGCATGTTGTAATGTATGATGCATCTGATATCGGACTTGTTTATTCCCATACCGAAAGCAACAGTAGCTACAATGATTCTCAAGGTACCATCCATAAATTGCTTTTGAATTTTCTTTCTCTGGGCTCCAGACATCCCAGCATGGTATGCTTCAGCTATGTAAGACATTCTCTTTCTTTTCTTGGTCTGTGCCTCCATACTGATTTTACCTGGTTCTTGGAGGCAAGATCTAAGAACAGCAGCTACTCTTTCACATTCATCTCTCCTTATGCAATAGACTATAATTGAATTAAAAGAGCTAATTCGTTCTGAGGTGAGATATGTCACCAAAGCCCTGTCTTTATCTTTTTCAAAGGACACGGATAAATATAGATTATCTGGCAGAGTAGGATTTGTTATGACACCAGTCAATCCATCAGGTATATGTATATGGCTTATAACACTTTTAACAGTGGATTGACTGGCAGTTGCAGTTAAGCCAAGAATACATTTCACATTCAATTTTTCTTTTAAAACTCTACAAATCATCAGGTAACTTGGTCTGAAATTGTGGCTCCATTGTGAGACACAGTGAGCTTCATCAATACAGGCAAATGCAATAGGCGGCAGTGATTTAAATAGCCCAGCAAAACCTTTGGATGAATCCCCAGATATTAATGCTTCAGGTGAAATAAGAAGAATGTTTATATCACCATTCTTCAAGCATTCTATAATTTTACGGCGCTGAGTTGGTGGTTGATTTGTATGCAAACATCCAGCTTTCAGGAACTCAGGCATGCTCAAAACTTGATCTTCCATTAGAGACACAAGAGGTGATATTACCAAAGTAATACATTTATAGTGCTTGCTGTAAATGTAAGCTGGTAGCTGATAGCAAAGTGATTTTCCACCTCCTGTTGATAATATTAATAATGTGGACATGCCACATAAAATCCGTTTGATAGCTTGTTCTTGACCAGGCCGGAATGATTTGTGGCCAAACATTTTGAGAGTTTCTTGTAAAACAGTTGGAGTTCCTTCAGTTAAACTGCTGTAAATAGGCTTTATTTCCACACCGTCATTAGCAGGAGTGCTAGCTAACAGTTTCAGAAAGGACTCTGGGATCACACTAGCTTCAAAGACTGATGTACTCAATTGTTCTGGTATTGATTGCTTGATTGTTCCCTTACTTACAATATTCTCTATGTCTTCTAAAGTAGGAATATTATCCTCACTGTAGTTCTCTAATGGCAAAAGTGTGTCTCCTTTATGTGCTGTGCAGTACCTAGCCATGTGGCCTGGTAAATTACACTTAAAACATAACACTTTTCCAGCTTCTGGAAATTCCATGCCTGCATGAAGAGCCTTTTTGTCTTTGTATTGTTGTTTTTTATACTTTGAGAAATTCATACTCTTCTTACCTCGCACAAACACTTTTTTTTCTATATTGATTTTTACAAAGTTTTCATTTAGTGTGCCATTTTTTATTTTATTTTCTAATTTTCCAATGGCACCTGTTTCAGCAGATTTACAGTCAGAATTTACAGAGTTTTCAACAGATTTTAAAATATCTGTAACTTTAGAATGCCGAGGCATTAAATTTTCAATGCCAAAAGGAACATATTCCGCAATATCTGGAGGTTGCTGTTCTGTAATGTTTTCAGGAAATTTTGCACCCTTTTTCACTATTCTCCGTTTCCTGGTTTTCTTTGTAGGTACTTCTGGACTTTGACTTTTGTCTAATTCCATTTCACTTGTTTTCACTACATCAATTTTTGATATATTCTCAGTTGTGTTTATAACTACTCCATAACTAACTGAAGTATCTATTTTCTTCTTTTTAAGGGCAGGTTTCAATTTAGAAAACGAATTGTCTTCTTCAGACTCACTGTTCTCTACAAAATCACAGAATTTGTCTTCATCTGATTCAACCCTTGGAATAACAATATTACTCAAACCATAGGTTTTAGGGCTCTCAAACGTTGTTGTCTGACTGGCTGGTTCAATTAATTTCAAACCTGTTGCTCTTTCTAGCCAAGCCTGATTGAGTTGTCTTACAGGAGGAATGATCATACTATTGTGAGCATTGCGAAGGCTTTTTCTAGTGGCATCATTAGTACTAAATACAGTTTCACTGTCTGATACTTTAAATGTGTCACAATGATTGATTGTATCTTCTGTTGATATAAGTGACAAACATTCAATGCTTGATATCTCGCTACTTTGTTTAATTTTACTGTCAATCATTGACTGTGATTTATAAACTGATAGTTTTCTTGGATTTCTTAAAGAGAATTTCTTGTTCTGAAACAGCTTCTTAGATAAATTGTCAGTGAATGGACTTGGTGGTTGAATATTTTTGAGGGGCTCCTTTTTAAAAGCTTGTGCATTTAACAAAAGTTTCTCAAGTTGTGGTCCACTCGGAAGAGTGGCAACTAATTGTTCAGTTGGAGGGCTCAAAGCCTCATATGCATTTTCAAAATCTTGAGCATGGTTTGGAGATCCAAAGGGTTCATCATCAATACAGATTGATAGAGAATTTTCAAGGGCTGAACTTTTCAGTTGAAAATACTTTTTATAAGCATACTTGATCTTCGTCGGAGCCTCTTTGATATCAAATTTTGATGGTGTTCGTGAGTGATTGGCTTTGAATTCTTTTTCCCAGTTTTTTACAATTAATTTATATTTGATGTATGCCTTGTCCTTTTTGATCGATTCTATGACATCCATATTAAGTTTAACGTTTACGCAACACTTGCGTGGTATTTTCTACCAAAAGTTAACCGTAGACGTATCCAGCAAGTATCGACGTTCAAGTGCACATCGTATAAAAACTCTATTCTACGTTCGTATATCTCGGCGATTTCTTCATTGCGGCTAATTACAATATGATACATAGGATTTAGTTTTCAGAAATAACATCCTCTTCCTCTGATTTATTAAACATAATCTAAGAATTCTTTGCACGGTTCGTTTTTTTGGCGCGATACGGTAATGGCGATACGATAATGGTGTGAAAACGTGACAGTGACAATGACATTGAACAATTGACATGTTGTTATTTAATTCATCCCATAAGGGATAGGCAAAGGAACTGAGTCCATACAGCCACGTCTGATGTGTTTTGTAAATTTCTGTATATTAAAGTCCTGTCATCGTCAGAGTTGTGTCCGTCTGTCCTAGTCACGTCCTGTCAACTGCTCATGCCTTCCGTAAAGCGATAGTGTACTTTACGGCGAGCCACGGCGAGCAGCAACCGGCAGATATTTGGGGGTCACAAACAGAGGTAATACGCGTTTTCACTTGAATTCTTCATTTGCTGGGCACTTTCACGTCAATATGTCACGTCACCACCCTATACATCTCCTGCTCAATTAAAACGTGCCAGTAAAGTAAAGTGTTCTGGTTTTGCTGTTCTAATAATTACTTTTTACACTTGTTTCTAAAATGCGGTATTTTTTTTATCTCTTAATCTTTTAATGACAGAGTGAGGTTTCTTTGTGTAATTTGTCTGTGGTTACGTATTGTAAGAGCTAATGTAACTTGTTTTTAGAAAAAATTACTTTGTGCCAAGTTTCTTGCGGCGCATTCTTCTTGGCAATCACGGTCTTTCCGAAAGCGCTGGTAGACTAAAAAAAAATGACGTGTAAAAGAGCATTCAACTGCCTATTTGCTGAATAAAATTTTGAATTTTGAATATGTTGTATAATACACTGTCTTTATTATCCACCAAACAACATTAAGCACAGAAACTAAAATTCAATTAACGATACGATCCACTCTCATCGGTTTCCCGCCAAATTCGTCCAATTGACATGACATTAACTTAATGACATTTTCTTTTTATATAGTTCATCCCGTAATGGATAGGAAAAGAAACCCATACAGCCATGTCTGTTGTTTTTAACCAACTTAAAAAAAGGAGGTGGTTTTTTATGCATGTCCCCCGCCCGATTACTCAAAGACTGCTGGACCAATTTCAAAAAATATTTTTTGTTTGAAAGGGTATACTCTCTAGTTGGTCCCATTGACACCAAGTTAAGATCTGATGATGGGATCCTCTTGCAATCCCAATAATAACGATAGACAGTTATGGGGCTGCTACAAGGTTGGCAACAGACCGTGACTGTGCCGTGACCTTGGTGGGTGATTTGATGCTCGGTCGCGACGACGGCCGCAAACACGGTTGCAAACAACGTCTCAAACACCTGTTACAATTTCAGTGCGTCTAGAATTCTCGGAGAAAAAACACAGAAAATGGCTCCTTGCCTTTCAAAATTTCAAAAAGTTGGTGTCGCTTTAGCACTTTTGTGTGCAAGTGAAAATAGAAACTATATAACTGAACTGCGCTGCGCTCGTGCGGTTGATAACGCGGCCTGCAACAGGCTCGTGCGAACGCGTTGCCAACGCACGCTCGTAAACAAAGAGCCCTGGAAGGTTGTTTTTACAAACGCTTGGGAACAGCCCCCATACTACGAAAATCGAACTAATCTAAGTTCGTATCGTATCGTCCCGCTCTCTCTCTATTGCGGTATTGCCATTGAGATAGGAAAGTGGAGGCTGAACATCGTCAAAAATATTTGGTATCAGTGACCAATATAAGGTACCATACCCATACCACATCGCGTACTTTTTTTTTGTGGCAATATACATGTTCAGGGTTAACAGCACTTTTTCTTTAGGAGAAGGGCTCTGCTAATACTGGATATGTTAAAGTATACGTGGTATCAAAACCTTTAAGGTACTTCCAGTTGGCCTAGAAATTTGAAATTTGGTATGAAGGCAGCTCTTAAGTATAGCACAATCAATTATACAAGTCTGAAAATCTTAAATTTGTCTGTATATGTTACAGACCAATATAAAATGACCCCACTCTGCGTACATTTTGCTTAGGAGCAACGATTTTTTTCGCGAAAAGACTCGTTATTTGAGATAACTCTGTGTAACATGAAGTTAGACCAATATTTAATAGATATCGGATATCGCTACTAAAACGACGTAGTTTAGTAGACGAGAGGTGAGGTGAGGAAGGCGCGAAATGCTTTGATAGCGTAGTCAGGGTTACCGTCAGACAAATACATGTAATATAATGAGAACTGTAGTATCACAAAACAATGTTTCTAGCTTTATTAATTTTTAGTAAAATACAGAATAAAACAACACTTACTCTTCACAGTAATTGACTTACGATGAATACATACATATTAAAATATTATAATGTAAAACGCACATACCTAGCCTGGAGCCAAACGTTGCATTACGTTATTTTATTCCAAAACATACAAAAATTTGGTTAAATAGTTTAAATCGGACGACACATAAAATTGGCATCAAATATATATAGAACAAAAACCTTTCTGTGAACACAAACGCTGCTACATTTCAAACATCATATTAGGATAAAATATGTACTTTATGGAAGTTGAACATTATCATTGAGACTTCTGACTGTTTCCGTCTTAACTTTTGTGTTTACTGTCTTCCTTCTGTTTTCGTATAAAATGTTTCACTCAAACCTAATTAGGTCTCAGTCTAATATTATTGGACTAACAACAAAGTTCATTTGAACACTTTTTACACGGACAGAGAAACGAAACTGTTGTACTGTGCGATGTTACGTTTCAGGATGTCAGCACAGAGCCCCAACACTCGTTCGAATCTGCAACACAAACCAGAATATTAAATTGATGTGTTGAGAATTTACCCATGACTACATTACATGGAATGCCCCGAAAGGGAAGAAAGGAGCGAGAACTAGCAACACGTCCCGCGTCAAGTAAACGCGTCGCAGCAAAATGTTGGCGGGCATGTCGAGGGATACTGGGCAACGTTGCAGCGTCACCTAGATAAGTAGTATTAGCGATAGTGTGTCACCTGGCGCGGTCCAGCTTGACGCACTTGAGCGGGCCGGCGGCGCGCACGGTGGCGGCGCGCGGCCGGTCCAGCAGCAGCGCGATCTCCCCGAAGTAGTCCGACGGCCCGAGGCGACCGACTTCTACTCCCGCGCCCTCCGCCTGCCCGTTGCGTTGCTGCAGCACCACAGCCGTTCCTAAGCATACATACAACTTTTAAATTGAAATAATTATCTGAAAATTAAGTATTTACTCATTTATCCTGAAAGCTGAGTTCATAGGAACCCTCTGAAACACGCAACCGACTAAGCGCGAGTACAAGATTCGAATTAACAGAGTCACGGCCTGGCCATGAATACGCACAACCCGCATTCATTGCACGGTCGAGACGCTCATTGCAAAGCGATTTAATGACTTGAAAAGCCTGAAGGACGGGCGGAACGTGGGATCTGTGGTGATATACTTGGACAGCCAAGCAGCATTAAAAGCGCTGTAGAAACCAACAGTCAGCTCCTCATTGGTGAGGGTGTGCAGAGAGGCGCTGAATAGACTGAGTGAGTTCACTAAGGTCACGGTGGCCTGCGTGCCGGGACACCAGGGCCGTGTTTTATAAAGCTACAAGTTACAATTTACAACCGGAAGTCTCTTTCTAACAAAAGGTGATAGAATGAGACTTTGGCTTGTAAATTGTAACTTGTAGCTTTATAAAACACGGCCCTGGGAGTAATGGATGGGAAACGAGGAAGCAGACGAGTCAGGGAGGGAGCTGGAATGGGATTTTTAGGCCCAGAACCGGTTCTTTCAATCTCAGCGGACGTCACGAAAGGAGCCATAGAGAGCCTTAAGGAGCAGGAAGCGAACGCGGAATACAAGGTGCTGGGTGCCGCCAATCGAAGATGATGGTGGGTAGTATCAACCATAGAAGAAACAAGTACCTACTAAATCTAGGTAAGAGTAGCTTAAGATTTAGGACAGGTATAATCACCGGCCAAAATTTACTAAACTAAACAGACACTTGAGTGTCATAGGAATTAAAAGCGAATACTCCTGCCCACACCGTGGGAAGGAGGAGACGAACAAGCATGTCCTAGCTGAGTGCCTCATGTATGCGGCTGCGCGATGTGAGGAATTCCGGAGTGGTCAGCAGCCTCAGCAGGTGGGCTGAGAGAGGGTGAGCTAATGGACGTCAACCTAAAAGATGTCTTTATTCCTTACTAGCTAATGCCCGCGACTTCGTCCGCGTAGATTTCGGTTATCGCTATCCCGCGGGAACTATATAATTTTCCCGATTTAAAAGTAGCCTATGTTATTCCTCAATATTCAAACTATCTTCTTACCAAATTTCATCTCGATTGGTGCAGCGGTTTTCCCGTGAAGAGGTAACAAACAGACAGACGGAGAGACAGAGTTACTTTAGCATTTATAATTTAGTTAGGATTAGGATGTTCAACAGGAGAACGAGAAGGCTCGAGGAGAGATGCTACGTAGGGGCGCCACTGGGACAGTATCCGTCGGCTCCAAACTACGGGGAACTGGGCTGAATGAACGTCCAACACGATCGACAGCCCGCTTGATCCAGCCGGGAGTCCCCGCGCATCAGCATCATCATCAACCTTATTGCTAAGCGTGTTCTCTCGCTGCAGTATACCTTCAACGATAATGTAGAAGTCGTCACCAGCCTCCCCCTGGCGCACGATAGTCTCGCCGTCTGTGAACGACACCGGCTCCAGTGCGTCCGCTACCGTCAGCCGCTCCCATTTCTCCAAGCTCTCTGAAAGCGTGATAGTAGTTTATGCAACTGCTACATAATGAGGGTCCTTAAAACACGAGTGTGTTCATCATAATAGGATCACAAGAGTGTTTTAAGGCCTAATTATGTGGAGTTGCATACATTACTTTATCTACACACATATATTAAGTACTCTAAAATGGGTTCAGAAGCCGAAGGCATATCATACCCACGAATTATACAAAATACATATACCTGTCACGAATTTGACTGTTTTTTAGGGTTCTGTACCTCAAAAGGAAAAACCGGCCAAGTACGAGTGGGACTCGCGCACGAGGGTTGCGTAGAAAGATTTTAACGCTTTTCCCCAGTGTTTTAAAAAGTCCAGCGTTTGCAGAGCCCTGCTCCTAAGCAAAATGTACGCAGTGTGGGGTTAACTTATATTGGTCTGCGAAATCTACAGACAGACATAAAAATTTAAGATTTTGAGACTTTTCCGAGTGGTTGTGCTATAAGAACTACCTTCATACCAAATTTCAAGTTTCTAGAACAACTGGAAGTACCATTTAGGTTTTTGGATTTCGGCAATTTGTATGGAAACAGCCTTTTTAATTACTGTATCTTTTGATTGCGTTGATTTAGAAGGTTGATTTTTTCACACCTTCTAGGGACCGCAGGTTAGAGTATTTGATATTCATTTCAGCGTGCTACTTCCACGCGTTCCAGAGAAAAAGGGTCTTGACAGACAGACAGACGGACGGACAACAAAGTGATCATACAAGGGTTCCGTTTTTCCTTTTGAGGTGCGGAACCCTAAAAAACGAATGGGACTACCTTCGACCAACCAAGTACTAGACTAAGGGTCCCATACAAAATCAAAGCGAAAAAGTGGCCGTGTTGCTTATACTTAGAGCTATATCTGTTTTACCTTCTAAATTAATTAAAAATATACCTTAAGTCTAAACAACAAAGATCCAAATAATAATAATTCTATATAATACTTACGACGTTTCATCACAAGACGAGCAAAAGCGTTCGATAAACAAAAGAACTTTATTCGTTTCAAAAATATGTCATTCTATTTTAGGAACAGGGTACTAATCGAGTCGCAATTATACAAGACAGATATTTTTTCATTTGAGAGAGATATAACACGAACAAATTTACATATACAAATATTGACATGAAATGAAAGTAGATAATTATAGATAGTTAATTAAATTAAGTTAACTAATTAGTAAATGTATAATTGACCACATTTCAAATTACAAAAATATTACCATTTATTCCTCTTTTCACGCAAAATACAGTGAATTAATCAAATATGATAGTGTTACAAAACTTACAAATTTGAAATGTAGACAATTTAACTTAAATCTCGATTATCTGGCTGGCATCATATTAATTAATAATAACATAATATAATAATTCAGCCTATCTACGTCCCACTGGTGGGCACTGGCCTCTTTTTAATATTTTATGTAACTATACCTGCAATTGGGGAGTCGCCGTTTTCTATCTATCTATCTACGCGTTTGGCTATTTCCAGTTATGTCAAATTTGTCAAAATGAATCGAACGTATAGCCGAATTTTTGTAAGGTCTATAAAGTTCTTCTCTTTCTTACGGGACAAAAGATATCCATTTCGCACAGCAAAAAGGATCACTAGGAAATCTACAAAAGAATAAAAAATGTATTTTATTTTAAAATTAGAACTACTCCATGAATTCCTTGTTCCAGAACCACCGATTGTTGGCAAGATGGTTGGCCAAATAATAAATCATTGATTTTTAAATGTAAACTGCTAATTTTTACGTACTTTAAATGAAATGCTGACTTGTATTTACCTAACGAAAGATATTCCTTCCGAAACCTTAGTGTTACGGTGGCTGCTTTCGCCATTTTTAAACGAACATTGTGGCATTTCATCACACGTCCTCACGTGGGCTGTGGTTGACGCGTACTGTCAGAAATAAGAGCACCTATTTATTTTGTGCTCTTATTTCTCTGGCCGTTTTCAGAGCTGTGACGCTCAATCTAGTAGTAATTATTGATCGTAGGGGACGACCGTAAAAATAAATACAAAAAGTTGTCTTTTAGGGTTCCGTACCCAAAGGGTAAAAACGGGACCCTATTACTAAGACTCCGCTGTCCGTCCGTCTGTCTATCTGTTCGTCTGTCACTAGGCTGTATCTCATGAACCGTGATAGACAGTTGAAATTTTCACAGATGATGTATGTATGTTGCCGCTATAACAACAAATACTAAAAACCGAATAAAATAAATATTTATGGGGACTTCCATACAACAGACATGATTTTTTGCCGTTTTTATAGATAATGATACGGAACCTTTCGTGCGCGAGTCCGACTCGCACTTGGAAGGTTTTTTTTTTAAATTTTACTACAGTAAAAGCTGCTTTGGCATCAGTTCACCAGACTAGTGGCTTGCATAACACGTACCTATTCACCCAGCGCCTTATTGCAAACTCTACAAATCTTAGAACCTTCTGCTTCTCGACAAACGACCGCACAGAGCGAAGGGTTGAATAATATTAGTCTATTGGAAGGAGTAAACGCAGCGGGCTTACCCAGTATAGAGACGCGCGACAGGAATTCGTCGTACATGCGTCGCTTGCGTATGGTGGAGCCCATGAGTATGCGGCGGTAGGAGTCGCGGTCGAGCCCCCACAGCTTGAGCGCGCTGCGGGCGCGGACCGTGGCCGCGCGCGGCGTGCCGTAGATCAGCGCCAGCTCGCCGAAGCTGCCGCCCTCGCCGATCGACGTCACTGGCTCGCCGTTCACCAGAACCTACAAATATTTATATTTTTAACTAACTAATGCCCCGCGGCGTTGCCCCCGTGAAATATTTCAAAATAGGCTAGTTCCCTATCCCGTGGGAATTTCGAAAAGTTATATCCCAGGGCACCTCTAGGATACTCAAGGTATATGTTTGCCAAATTTCAAGTCTCTAGGTCCAGTGGTTTAGGCTACGCGTTGTCTAGTCAGTCAGTCAGTCAGTCAGTCAGTCAGTCACGGTACTGTTTTACATGTACAGACTAGCTTTCGCCAGCGGCTTCGCTCCCGTGACAGAAGGGCGTAAATTATAAAAGGTACCTATGCCAAATTTCAGCATTCTAGGTCCAGGGGTTTGGGCTGTGCGTTGATAGATCAGTCAGTCAGTCACGTTTCTGTTTTATGTTTAGAATAACTATTCTCTTCAAAGACATTCTTGGACTTAACTAGGTTGCCTCTGACTAGCCTATTTAAGCGCAGTCGGTGCAGAGGAAAGTAACACTCAATTGCGAGAACGACCACACTAGATGTTTACCATCTTTTGTAGCTCACTGTACTACAGAATGTGGGGCAGAGTTAATGGGTTAGAACTGTTTCAACTTTTCACATTGTGCGTAGCCATTGCTGAGGTTCGCTCTCGAGTATAAAGCTGTATGGTGTAAAGCTGTAGGCGCCCTCCAATCACTGCTAATTTTAATAAATAAAAAAAAAGAATCGACGAAAAAGTTCTATATAATTAGCGAACCTGGGGGTCGATTTTTGAATCACACCCGATGGCTAAATTAACAAAAAAGTTCGCATTTTTTAATCTCTCTGATGACTAAAATTCTCATGTTTACGATTTCAAATACGAATGCCCCCACTCACTCGTAAACGAGATCACTGAGTGACTTTTCTTGATATGACTTGACTGGCAGTGATAGCTTACCGCAATATACTGTGTTGACAAGCTTGTCTATGACAGAATAGTTATTTGTGCAACAAGAGAGCAAAGTTATTGCTGCGAGTGTTGAATTTGAATCCCGAGTAAGCGAAGAATTTTATAATTGAATCACGAGCGTAGCGAGTGATTCTAGGTTAGAATCCTGAGTGACGCGAGGGATTCAGAGGCACGAAATGCAAATAACTTTGGTGTCGTGTGACACATACAACTTTTCACCTTAGCAACGAGAACATATTACCTAGTTTACACATATGTTTCATACTAATTACAGATAATTACCTTCCTTTGCAGCGAGAAAATTGCAGTCCGAAACTTCATTATGAAACTTTTTAATGTTAGAGGCCAAAAAATTTTGGTACTCGTTGGACATAATGCCCAACTGACATTCTTTTCAAAAATGCAATAAGTTTGGCATAGGTTTCAACGTGCACGTCATCTTTTGTCTTTATTGTGGCTTTCAACATTGAGTAAATACTCCACGTTGTTGATGGTTGCCTCGTTTGTGCTAATTCTATGAAGTACGATAACTGAAAAAGTGTTTGCACCCTTTGCAAGTCTCCATTGCTTGAAAACATCAAACTTTTATATGCTTTTCATAGGCAGGAAACTTAATTATGCATTCTTTATATGCTGCTTCAATTCTTTCGGTGTTAAATAGTTGACTTCGTCACTGGACTCACGCATACGTCTACCTATTTATTAATTATTATTATTATTATTATTATATCAAACTTCTAAGTACCCAGTGGTTTAGTTAGCGTAACAAAAAAAGAAAATAGTAATAAAAAATCCCGCAATTTAAAAATAATGCTTTCTGAAACTGCACCCGCGCTATTCTTTCACAATGTTAAAGATGGTTAAAACTATAAATAACTAATTATGTACATATTGACACGTATGATAAACTTCGTATTTTTTCTTCAATACTCTCTTTATTTAACTTTTTTTTGTCTTTGTAAGTTTTTTTTATTCCAAGTAAGCACAAACAAACTATAATTCAGAAAATACACAATCAGCCAAACAAACCGCCCCGCGTCATTCCAGGCGCAAAAGTGCCCAACACACTTGCCGCATTACCACGCTGAACTGCGATGGACAACCTCTGCACCAAAAATGACCCGGAGCGAGGGTCAAGACCTATCTCGCGAAGACGACGCCCCAAGTCTTTGAAAAAAGTTTTGCCTCAGAGCCCCAACACCTTATTTAACTTTAAAAAATATGGTTCGATTATTTAGAAGAAAAAAAACATTTTAAACCTGCAATTTTACAGTTGTATGTATGCATGTATTATTGCACATAAAACATAAAATAACAGATAACAGAACAAAAGCAAATGTACAAAGGCGAGGTTAGTTAGCTTAGTTGTGCAGGTATCCAAACGTTTTATTGTTTCTTCTTTGGGCCTACTAGGTATAGAATTTGAAAATCAAACTCGAATCGACTTGTTTCTATCTCTCGCTTTTTTCGTATCCAAGTGAAAGTGACAGAACAAAGTGAAGTTCAAATCTTTTGAATATTGTGAGTAGACCCAGAGGGGCTTTATAAAATCTTAGCTTGAGCCGGGCGGCAAGATACGAAATTCGAAATTTTAACTTTGGAGTATTAAGACCAGCACTGTTCTCGGCATTAAAAAAAATTAAAAAGTTACTTTGTCTCAAGCTCGCAGCAAAATCGAACTTTGCTCAGTCTTTAAATAGCAAAACCTGGGAGGCTAGTGCGCGCGCCATATTGTCGCTTGTCGCTCAGTGCGTCCTTCACTGATTCCATTACTATGAAAGGGATGCACTGCGCGACCAGCGATAAAATGGCGCGCCGTGCTACATGTGCTGTCAGTTTGAGGTGCTGAGGTGAAAACGCAAATTAGCTGCATGTTAGTAGACGGGTATGACATTTAAAAATATGGATTTTAGCAAATAGTAATATAAATAAGAATTTAGTCACAAAGTGAGATTAAAAAAATCGACCGAGAAATGCGGACAGACATACGAAAGCAATTTTTCCCAAGCTGAAACTGAGACCCTTCACTCATTTCGTTCGCTCGGTCAACCAGAAAGTTTATTATGTATGTTATGTATTCTAATAAAATGTATAAGCAGTGAAGAAAACCGTGCGAAGCTACCTCAACTTCCCCCGAGTGTATGATGTAAAAGTTGTCGCCCTCGTCGCCCTGCCGGATGACGGTCTCGCCGGGCAGGCACTGCACCGGGAACATGGCGTCGAACATGTCCGCGCGCTCCGACTCGTCCAGGTGCGTGAACAGCACGTTGGAGGCGATGGCGCGCGACAGGGCGCCCATTGTCTTGTAGTCTTTTGGCACCACCTGGGTACAAGCGGATATAATCCTTAATTGCAAACTACTACACGTTAGGTTAGGTTATTGATACCGTACTATTACATATTCTTGTTGAGAAGGATTTGTTCCCTATTCATACTAAAATATATAGGACGCGATGCGGAGGATGCCTCTGTCAAAAGTCTATATTTCTGCTTTTGCTTCAACGCAGGAACCGCCCACTCATTCCCTAACGATATTTATCATGTCACAATCAGGGGGCACGGTAGAGCCCCCGCCAAGACCGACCAAGCGAAGTGCAAGGGCACTACCTACCTACGTTTTCTCGAAGCGCTTCGTCGTTTTTAGAGTTTCGCACCTCAAAAGGAAAAACGGAACCCTTATCTTATAGGTCACTTTGTTGTCCATCTGTCTATCTGTCTGTCTGTCAAGACGCCTTTTCTCTGGAACGCGTGGAAGTAGCATGCTGAAATTAATAACAAATACTCAAGCCTGCATTTCCTTGAAGCTGTGAAAAAAATCAAAATTCTAAGTCAACGCAATCATAAGATACAGTCATTGAAAAGGTTGCTTCCATACAAATTGCCGTACTGTGAAAACCGAAAGAGTACTCCCAGTTGTCCTAGAAACTTGAAATTTGGTACGAAGGTAGCTCTTATAGTACAACCACTAAGAAAAATCTGAAAATTTTAAATTTTTGTCTGACATATACATGTCACAGGCCAATACAAAGTGACCTCACACTGAGTACATTTTGCTTAGGAGCAGGGCTCTGCAAACACAGGACAAATTGAAATACTGGGGAAAATCGGGAAATCTTTGTACGAAACCCTCGGTGCGCGACTCCGACTCGCACTTCCACTGTCTTAATTTAATTTCGATGTAAAGGAAAAAAAAACACGTTTATAATTATAATTCATAAGTAAGATATCTACAAAAGGGCATCAAATGCATGACTCGCCCGGGGCGCCTAGATCTTTAAGGACGCCCTGCTTGGCTCTACATGAGATCTGATAACTTTTTAACAGTACGAGCCATAATGGTCACGTCTTGGCAACATTTTACCTGTCTGCATCTTCCCTAACTTCTATTATGACGCTAAAACTTTTCGGTGCGCTAAATCCAACCTACCTTGAGATTCAACCATAGTGAAATAAACGGATCACTCACGTATGTCGGCGACATAAGTGAGTAATCGTTTATTTCACTATAACTTTTTAAGATATAGGTAATCATTGGTAATTGTTGTTACCTTTTTAACATAACTCGTAGCATCCTCCTCGGTGACGGGCTCGGCGCTGATGCCCCCGCGGCGGCGCGGCGGCAGCCCGCCCGGCGCGGGCAGCGGCGACAGCTCGCCGTCCGCCTCACCCTCAGACGCCGCTGCCGCCGCTGCCGCTGCTTTCACCTGTTCCTGGAAATTAATAAACACTATGTTTAAAGTAACCTAAAAATAGAAATATGAATTTTAAAACAAGCTTTTTTGCTGACTACACTTTTTGTTCTCTGTACTTGTACATTGTATTGTCACCCACCTTACATATCCGTATCAAATCTCAAGTCAATCCGATCAGCGGACAGATGCCTTGCAAGTTAAAGCTTGTAAAAAATGCTGGCTATCCTAACACTTATGAACTAAAAATAATTACTTTGCTCACCCACGCGCGCAAAGCGGGTGAGCAAAGTAATTGTTAATCGGTTAATCGGACCTCATTTTTTACCGAGCAATCTAAATGCTGCTGCTTATGATAATTTTTTGACAAATGTAATGTTTGACCTCCTCGAAGACGTGCCTTGGCTGCAAGGCAAAACATGATATACCAGCAAGACGGATGTACTGCACATTTTGGTGTCATGTTAGGCGATGGCTCGATACCCATTTTCCTAATCGTTGGATAGGGCGAGGAGGACCCATTCCGTGGCCTGCGAGGAGTCCGGACTTAACGCCGGTTGATTTCTATGTCTGGGGTCACATAAAATCCTCAGTTTACGACGTCACGCCTGTGTTATCCGCGGAAGAACTCAAAGCAATAATTATAAACGCAGCAAATGCGATGCGGAATACTTTGACTACTTCGGTAGTTAAGTCGCAACTAAGAAAAAGAATGCGACTTCGCGTACGCAATAGGGGCAATCACTTTGAGCAAGAACTTTAATTAGGCTAAATTACAAAATTTTAACTGTTACCTACCATTATTATTTGTTATAACTACTAAACTGTTCTAAATTTTATTATAAATTCGTATTTTTTGTTTTATTTACATTGGGTATGGTTTTTAATTAATTTTATGGAAATTTTAAAGAACGACTTTAAGTTTAGTTCGAATACGAATTTCCACCTGCTTCCTTTGTGATCATTATTTTTTTCAGTTTCTTTGAAATAAGTTCCTAGTTATTATGCATTGATGGAAAGCTAAGAAAACGACTATGTTTTTAAAATAATCTGCAAGCCAAGTTTCATAACATTTTTTTTTGTTTTTAAGCCATTTTAGTGGAAAAAAATATTGAGATAATATCGTTTTTCATCTAACATTTTTAAATTTGGACCGGTAATTGTTGTTTTAATATTGATAATTAACCAGTGTTTAATCGTTTTTATCAATCAGAAGAAAAAATGACATTTAAATTGTTACGTTTTTTTTAAATACATTTTTGATGTTGCATTTTTGACTTATTTTGAAAAAAGATAAAAAACATGACAACTTCAGGTTCACTTTTGCATAATGCATAGGGGGCTTAAAATTATCGCAAATAGTTACCCCTATCACCTCCTAACGGGAATACGTCGAAGTACCAATAACCCTGTATAAGTCGAGTTAAACCTACGAGACTACGAATTAGTCCGAAACATGTCGGGCTAAACTCGATTTATATACGTGAGTGATCCGTTTTTCTTCCACTATGATTGAGTCTCACGGTAGTTTCATGTTAAAAATATGAATTATACTTTTAAAATACTCACTGAAACATGAATACACAGAAAAAAACCAGAAAAATGCCAACCCCGGTAATCGAACTCGGATCCTCAACATTCCGTGTCGCGTCGCGTGTCTACCCTTACACCAAGATTGGCATATGCATATGGGCATTTTTCTGTTTTTTAGGGTTTCGAAGCCAAAATGGCAAAAGGAACCCTTATAGTTAGTTCTGTTGAATTTCATTCTTTTTAAATGTACTGTTTTATTTCTCTGTATGTGTCGAATGTATGTGAATAAATGTTTCTCTCTCTCTTATAGTTTCGTCATGTCTGTCTATCTGTCAGTCTGTCCGCGGCATAGCTCAGAGACTATTGGTACCAGAAAGCTGTAATTTTGCATAGGTATACATATTAATTAGGCCAAAAAAGTGCTGGGATAAAATCCTGAAAAAAATAATTTTTTGGGGTACCTTCCCTACACGTAAAATGGGGATGATTTTTTTTTATCGCCCACCCGATAGTGTGGGGTATCGTTGAATAGGTCTTTCAAAAATATTAGGGGTGCTCCAAGATCATTTTTCGATAAAGTTATTCGTTTGCGAAATATTTAGTTTTGTAGTGCTCATTTTTGTTGGAGTCGAGTGTCCCCCCCCTCTACCAGAGAAACTGTTACATTTGGAAATGTGAAAAAAATCAGAGCAGCAGTGCATATAGTGAATTTAAAAGGAAAACTATCAGAGATAAGCAGGCTTTACAGGTTTGGGAGTAATAGTTAATTATGTGTGTCTATGTCAGTAACCGATATAAATTGACCGCACACTACATACAGTTTGCTTTGGAGTAGGGCTCTGCTAACACTGGTTTTGAATAGGTGTGATGAAAATACCTTTAAATTAGGTATCTATCTATGAGAGGGCTTTTACGTAATGGCTTAGGAACCCTATCCTGTAGATCTAGCACAACTCACAGTGCGACTTCTATCTCGCGCGAGAACTGCCCGTCCTTTTCTGTCACTCAGAATGCAACGGGATGGGTAATATAATCTCGCGCGACAAACAAACTCGCGGCCAGTCGTGCTAGCCCTACTGGGCGTGTCCGACACGCTGTTGTCCGGTTTTTTTTTCTGTGTATTCCTGTTTCAGTGAGTAGGTATTTTAAAAGTATAAAAAATATTGTACTGAAATATGAACACCAAATCGAAGGCAACTCTTTCGTCTAACCGTACTGTTAGGAATACTCTTGGTGGAAGACGCTTACAAGGTTCATTATCGTAGCTCATTTGGACCAACCTTTGGTCTGAAAGGGTTAACCAGTAGTCTCCTATGTAATGGATGAATACTTTAAGCATTTAAGTACAGTCAGCGTCATATATATGGTGACATCCAAAGTGATCAAATAGTTCGGTACACGCTGACTGTACATGATAAATGCTAGGCTAGTGTGCTAAGGAACTAGAAAATTATACTTACACACTCTAAAGACAGTGCTTAGTAGTTACAAATGTTACAATGTAGAAATACATTGTACAAATTATGATGTAATTATATATTGAAGGAATAAATAATCTAATCTAATAATATAAGTAATAATATCAACAGCTGTAACATGTCAAATAACAAGTGCTGATTAAAACAATTTCCTGTTTAATAGTAGATTGTTAAACAAGTGTTGTAAGTGATCAAATACACTTGAGACATTGGCGAACGAGCGATTGAAGCGAGCGAGAGTGTTTATAGTTCGAGCGTGGAGTTTATCACTTACACTTGAGTTGAAGACTATACTTTTCATCATTAAATTCCAGAAAATGGAAATAAAGAAAACCTGTTATTAAATATCTTTACTTTTACGTAATACGTTTTTCATGAATGCCTTTGCCTTTAGTTTTACCGATTCAGGCGTCAAAACCAAATCTTCACTTGAACTCGTAATTTTTCATTATAAAATTGCAATTTGTAACAAAGATTCAGCCATCAGCATCATGCCGTCTTTCATGACATTTTCTTTTTTCGTGTAATCATTATGGTGGCCACTGCACTTGTTTTAAATATAAAACTATCACATCTGATAACAAGTATGGGCATGTTCAAATTGTAGTATGTACAGTTTCTTTATAGTTATCTTATCTTTCCCCTCTGTTAACATCTGATAAGGTTATTTCTGGTTTCTCTTTTTATGTATAATTCTAATCTCATCATTCTTATCAGACAACCCTTAACACAAATACTTAATAAGTTAAATCTAGATATAAACAAACAGCAAAATATACAGGGTTCATTTTAATGAAACATCAAGACTTCAGCCAGGGGTTGAGTAAGTTCAAAAGAACACCCCTGTAAAGTTTTTACTTTGAAAAGAAACATTAAAAAACATATATTCTCCCTTACATTCATTGCCATATGAATGATTTTTTAAATTTCTATTAAAAAAAAATGTCATAGGTGTGCTCATTTAGACTTACTTAACCCCTGGCTGAAGTCTTGATGGTTAACTAAAACGAACCCTGTAGAGTAGATAGACAAAACCAGTAGAGCCAATAAGACTCATGCACCAAGGGTCCTGAGCCATCATCTAAAGATATTTTGTACTACTTTATGTAGGTACAGTCTGTTCAATGTAGGGTAAACTTACAGGCAGACAGCATCATCAATAGTATTATAGTGGAACTAATGTAATTTGTGATGTTTTCTGAAAAACTGGGCTATTTAGAGATATCTTTTATTTTTCCTGTAATCCTTAACATATAAACATCTATTATAATGTAATGTACTTAATAATTTCTAATTAATTGTCTCTGCAAACTTCAGAAACTACTTCAAATAGGTTTCAAGGCCATAGCATTAGTAGTTCCTGTGTTATCCAGCCATGAAAGAGAGTTAGACCAAGTCACACCATAAGGAACCCTTTTTTTACCATTTTGGTTCGGAACAAAGTTAACACTTTTCCAGAAGTAAAGTAGATTTTGCTTAACTAAGGGTTATGTTAAGAGTGCTAAAAGAAATTAAAATTATACCAAAAAAGGTAAATTGGCTAGTGTACATTGACTTGCCTGTATCAGTACAATTATTGCTGCTGCTGCTAATGTTGCTGTTTGATTTTATTTTAACATCTGACATAAAAAAACTGATCCTATAGTAATGTTCTACTTACCCTTTCCAATTTCTGAAAATATTGCCTGAGAAATGTAACAGGGTTTTCTGGTTTATTAACACAAAGCTGTACGATACAGTCTTTTAACAATAATTGAATATTATGGCTTTGAATGTAACTTTCACATTCATGTAAACAGTGCTCTTCCTCCATTTCTGTAACGAACTCTCCATGAAATGTTATTTTTCCAATAATAATAATTCATAGCATACTAGCAAGTGCGAATATTGTTGTGACAATTCAAACACAACTTGAATTCTTCATTCTTTGCTCTCAATAAAATTATGGAATTACGAAAAGTGAAAAGCAGGAATGTCATCATAATGTCATCATAATGTCATGGTGTCACTTTTTCCCACCCACAGACCGATAAATTAAATGAATGATAAATAAAATCTAAATGTTGGAGGCATTGTAACTCTTTCCAGCATCTCTATATGATTCCATTTCCATGTGGTTTACCGTGGGTTTACCCAAGAAGCTTGGGTTTACCATGGAAATAACAAGTACTTCGTACAACTGGAATGACATCTCTCTAACATTAACGTGGTCGTACCAAGTCTTGGTAGTATATACATATAATGTACTCTGCTTGGTAGATCTTGTTCCAGCTCTAGTGTATGGATCAATGAAAAAATAAATCAAGTAGTCTATAGTCTATGTTCCACCAAGTTTTACCCGTTTTCCGTTTTATTTTACCACCATTTTACCCAACTTCCTTGATTTTACCACTGTCGTTGACGTTGCTGAAAGTTTTTTGATTATCTGTGGATACATCAAAAATGGAAGCTGCGGGCACTGACGCCGGCGCTAAACATCATTTAGAAAATGCTTTATCGGAGACTGAAATCGCAAGTTTGCCCGCAGTTATCACGGAAAAAATCAACACGTATATTGACAAGAAGTTTGAAGAATACTTAACTTCGAAGGCTCTTCACGAAACCAGTAAAACACAGATAGGTAAGAACCCGGTGTGTTTTGTCGTTTCAGTCGTCAGTATTAATTATTGAAAATGACCGTACAGCGTGTTTGGGTTACTTCATTTATCATTAAATGTTCCTATGGTTAAGTGCTGGAAAATGCACTCATCGTATAGATGTTACTAATGTGGGGTAGGGTTAACTTTTTGTTAGGCATGTTAGTTTTCTTTATTCAATTTTCTTTTCTACATATAATAATCAAAATTACACTGCAACTTCATAAGATTCACCACCTGCACAATAACAGTTTTGGACTAGGTACTAAAATGTGGATAAAGTTCGTTGTAATTTTTTCATTTGTGGTCGCTTTTTCGTGAGTGGTTTTGCTATAAGAGCTACCTTCATACCAAATTTCAAGTTTCTAGGACAACTGGAAGTACCCTTTATGTTATCTCAGTACGGCGATTTGTATGGAAACCACCTTTTTAATGACCATATCTTTTGATTGCGTTCACTTGGAAGGCTGATTTTTTCACAGCTTCAAGAAACCGCAGGCTTGAGTATTTAATATTAATTTCAGCATGAACTTCCATAACAAAGGGCATATGGTACAATACTATTCAAAATAAAATATTTTGGATACCCTGGTTTGATCGGTCCAGCCTCCCCAGGGATCTTCTAGTGATTGCTTTTCGCATTTGGTCTGGTCACATTCCATTAAATATTTTTTTGCATATGATGAGGGTTGTACAGTCCCTGAAATGCATAACTTGTGGGGTAACAGAGGATTTGATACATTTTTTGGTGGAGTGTGTCCAGAACGAAAGCATCAGACGCAGATATTTGGGGTGCCTGGACCTGAGTAATGGAGCGATTAATGTTGTGTTGTCCAACCCTTTGTCCAAAGACGCTGTCCAAATCTACAAATTTATAGAGAGCTCCTTCATTGCAAGGGAATCTAGCACTGGAGGCAGTGCTTCGTAAACCATTAATAGGTAGAGTCTCCCCATGAGGCTGACATGGTCACACCAGGTGTACCAAAGCCTCAATAAAATATAAGAATAAAAAAAAAAGTAGTCCAGTGTTAGCAGAGCCCTGCTCCTAGGCAAAATGTATGCGGTGTGAGGTCAACTTATATCGGTCTGTGAAATCTAGACGGACATAAAATTCAAGATTCTGAGAATTTTCTTAGTGGTTGTGCTATAAGAGCTACCTTCATACCAAATTTCACGTTTCTAGGGCAACTAGAAGTACTCTTTAGGTTTTCGGATTTCGGCAATTTGTATGGAAATTGCCTTTTTAATAACTGTATCTTTTGATTGTGTTGACTTAGAAGGTTGACTTTTTCACAGCTTTAAGGGACCGCAGGCTTGAGTATATGATATTAATTTCAGCATGCTGCGTCCACGCGTTCCAGAGAAAAAGGGTCTTGATAGACAGACAGACAGACAGACGGACAACAAAGTGATCCTATAAGGGTTCCGTTTTTTCCTTTGGAGGTATGGAACCCTAAAACAGTAAAATTCGTGATAGGTATAATATACCTACTTATATGCCTTCGGCTTCTGAACCCATCATAGAGTACTTATAAATATGTGTATAGATAAAGTAATGTATGCAACTCTACATAATTAGGCCTAGGACCTTCATTATGTAACAGTTGCATAAACTACTAGGCACATTTGAGCACGGTCATAACACCGACTCTCGGCGTGGCAGCTCGCCGTAAAATGTTCGTGCACGTACGAAATTGAGCAAATGGGCGAGCCGTGCGTGCCTCACCCTGAGGCTGCCTCTAATTCGTACGCACCTTTAGATTCACCTTACTTACCTTACCTTATTCACCAAATACCAATGGTGTATTTGGTAAAAGTTATTGTGGTGTATTTGGTTGTAATACTTACTTAAATCATCTCAATTGGCTCCATTTGGTATGGCAGTTATAGGTACTTCTTATTTAGAAGTATCTATAATATGTAGGTACGTAATAATTTATAAATCTCATATTTTGTAAAACTGACTATACTATACTAATGAAATAATGATTTCAAAGTGAAGAAAAAGTTGTATTTTTTTAGCGATAGGTATTATCTTTAGACGTAAGTAATATTTAACAGTAAGCAACCCTAGCAACACGCCTGGACTACAGAGGGGTGTAACGACGTGAACGGGGAAGTAGGTATATAAATGGCGGCGTTTTGGACTCGGTCAAAAGAGATTCCGTTCTACTCTGTTATTATTTATTCTTATGCTACCGTGAGATTCAATCATAGTGAAATAAAAGGATCTCTCACGTATGTCAGTTGAGTATAGCCTGGCATTGTATCGAACTAATCCGCAGTCCTTCCTCTGGGAGTACATGCTTAGGCGGCAGCAAAACCCATTGCGCGCCAATGATCTGCTCGCGTGGCTAGTAGGTGCAGCTGACAGCGGTACACAACCACCCACGTTTTCATCAATCATCATTTTATCGTCAAAAGTGGGGTAACACACTGCGATAATCATATTACTTTGTAAAGGCTCGAGGACAAACTTAACTGTTGACGCAATATTCAACACCGTTGAAATCTGTCGGGCTATGCTCGACTGTCATACGTGAGTGATCTGTCTATTTCATTATATTTTTTAGTGTACAACATTCCAGGTATGTACTGTATCTAAATTAATTGCATGTGTGGTGACCTGTAACACACATTTCCCCCCCAGCACCACCACCACCACTCTCCACCATACTAGGTACACTCCGTTTATTTTAACATTAGAAATTCAACAGTCAAAATTTGCACACGTTTTTAAGAAAAACAAAGACACTATTTAAAATTGTGTAAACTTGTATCAGGAAAACTTAATAGCTAACGCTAATAAACGTGTATGTATTTTTTTCCCCCATTTGTCTTCGCATTACCGAAAAATGTGTGTAGTAATTTAACCGTTAATTCTAATGTTAAAATAAACTGAGTACATATTAGGAAAACATGTACTTTTACTACTATCATGTACTTATGTGATATGGAAGTAAATAAATGTTTTGTTACATTATTATTATTTCTATGATCTTAGGATAGGTTTTTACAATATTTATATAAAAAGTAATAAAAAAACATTAATACCAAATATACACACATTATAAAACCTAACCTAGGGTGCCACCGGTAGCGGGGCAGCGTCCAAGCTACCGGTGGTTAGGGCCGCAGAGTGAGGAACCTCCTGACGATGCGCGCCGTGTCAAGGAGTACCGCCTTCTGTAGCTGTCCTTTGACCCAACCGTCAAGCGAGAGGCTCTTTAGGTGTTGGTCGAGGCTCTTTGCTATGAGGCCGTTCGCAGACACCACTATAGGTACAATGATCGTCGAGTTATTATATTATTATTGTATTTGTATTAACCGTATCTCTCCTATTTAGGAGGTAAATTATTGCACGGGCCTAAGCCAAGTGGTTTTAACTTCACGTCAATCTATGAAATTGATTATCATTACCGTGATCGATCGAATTTCGGCCGAAACATGAAGTCCTACAAAACATTCATCCATCTGTTTAATTATACGTGTAATAAAAGCGGTGAAGCGGCATTTCATTGTTCATTGATTGTTTTCTAACATTTCTTTCTTTTTCATGTCGCAGGAGACAAAATATCAGAATTGGAAGCTGCTATTACAGAACTAACAGATAAATATGAAGACGCGGCAAAAAAATTGTTGGTTGCGGATGAGTCTGTTGCAGAACTGGAAAAGCAAGTTACTAGCTTAAATGCTGAGCAAGAAAAAGCACGCGATAAAATTGGACGTTTAGAAAATGAAGCTATTTCTCTTAAAAGCGCGCGAGATGCTGCTGTGGATGAAAGAAATGATCTAACGCGCATCTTGCAACGGCGTGATACTGAAATAGAACGACTTACTGCCAATGAAGCGTCTCTTTCACAACAACTGCGCGCAGCCATTGATACTAAATGTGAAGCACTAGCACTAAATGATGAGATCCAAAGCAAGGAACTTTCTTTACAATACCGTGAAAAACGAATAGAGCAGGAAAGAACTCTTTTGAACTCTCAAATTGCTGGCTTGACAGAAGAAGTTAATAGACTCACTTCAGAACTTCAAACTGTAAGACTTAATAGCACTAGCAGACTCGTAAACGTTGAGACTCAACTTGCTGAAAAAAATGAGGAGCTCAATGCTGCTAATGAAACTATCAATCAGTTAAATGAAGTGAAAAAAAATTTAAATAGTCGAGCCGAAAATCTTACTCAGCGGTTGATGGAACAAAGAGAAATAGAAAATAAAATGACTGACAATTATAAAAAGGAATTGGATGCTAAAACAAAACTAGCTGATCTTTTCAAGACTATGCATGATGATGCTGAAGCTAAAACTATGGAGCTTACTGAAGGTATTTCTGAATTACAAAAACTTTTGAATGAAGCTACAGAAAAATATGGCGAATTAGAAACCAAGTACAAACAAGCTGAAGTAGATCATGAAGAGCTAATGGAAAAGAAGAACGAAATCATAGCATCATTAAAGAACGAATTAGAACATGCAAATGATCTTTTGAAAGCTGCTAATGCTCAAAATCTTGATATGGCATTAAGTGATTTGGCTCCATCTGCAGCTACTGCTAGTAAACTTCTGAAATCAGGAATGTCTTTGACTCAAATTTATTCACAGCTTGTCAAAGCTACTGAGGAGTTAGCTCAAGAGAAGGAAGAAAATAGACGTCTTAACATAACAATCAATACCATTGTTCAGGAATTAGAAGAAAAGGCTCCAATGTTACAGAAACAAAAAATAGAACATGAGGAAGCAATTGAAAGTAATACAGCATTATCTCAACAAATAGATTCCTTAGTGATTGAATGCAACCGGCTAAGGGATGATTACAATGAGTCGTCCAAGATAGCTAATCATTATAGCCGTGAAAATACCAGACTGAAAGGTGAACTAGCTGATTTAGGCAGGCAGGTTTGCTTCTTATTGAAAGAAATTGAACACAGCAGAGGTGGGTTAATGCCTAATGGAGATCATGACTCATCAAATACTGCATCTAATGCAACTAATTCTTCTGACCATAGCTCGTCGAGGATCATTTCTAAGACCTTAGTAACATTTAGCGACATTCAAGAGTTGCAAGCAAACAACCAAAAGCTATTGCGTATGGTTCGTGATCTTACCGATAAACAGGAAGAATTTGAAAGAAACAAAGAGCAATTTGAGAGTGGAGAAATGCAAAACAAAATAGAGTCATTGAAGAACAGAGTACTTGAACTCACTGAAGCTCAAGATAGACAAACTAAAATGGTTAATGGACTAATAAGACAGCGAGATATGTTTAAAAAATTGTATCACGATCTCATGAAAGGCAAGCGCCATGAAGTGAGTTCTGTACTGGAAGACATAGAAATGGAGAAGGCAGATTCATTTACAATGGAAACTGCTGAAAAACCTCCAAAACCTCCAGGGGGACCAGAAGCTTATGAAATAAAATACAGGGAAACTGCAAAACATCTGGAACTTTTGAAAGATGAGTATAAGACATATAAAGAGGAAAAGCTAACTAATGAAAAGATGTTATTTGAACAAATTGATAATATGAGACAAGAAATATCTAAACTAACTGCAGCCAATAGCAAATGCGCGTCCACTTCCGAGTATAACAATGAGAGACTTAAAATTCTGCAAACAAATGTTACTACATACAAAAAGCAAATTGCTTCACTTGAAGAAAAAAATAAAGCGTATAATGCTACTATCGCAAAGCATGAAGTATCACTGCAACACCTCCGTGATGAAGCTTTGAACGCACAAGGTAAGCTTGCGGCTGCAGAAATACATTTAGAAAATTTGAAATTGGAGACTAAATTGCTTAAAGACACAGAAATACGGCTGCAAACTGAAAAAGAGATATTAAACCGCGAACGACAGGGCCAGTCGTTATTGTTGAAAAATTTGGAGTTAATTAAGGCCAGCCTGGAACGTGTCGAGGTCGAAAATCGTGCGAGAATTGAATCCAGATTAGACGAAGCGACGAGGGAGTGCGCGGCATTAAGACGCAGACTGCAGGAGGAACAGGACAGGTTTAGGGAGTTAGCAGCACATCTTGAACGCCAGACAGAAACTGCTAAGTCCCGCATGCAGGAAGAAAAAGACGCTGCAGATCAATTGAGAAAAGAAATGGCACAACTACGACAAGATTTAATCGACAAAAATAAAGCTAATGAAGAACTGGCAAAGAGACTTAAAGCTGCATTGGCCCCAAATTCAGATGGTTCCTTCGACTCCCTGAAAAAGATCAAAGAACTCGAAAACAAACTTTCAGTTAGAGAGGAAGATATCAAATCTCTTCAAGAGCAGTTGAATGTAGCAAAAGAACATATTAAGCAGTACTGTGACATATCAGAAGGAGCCGAAAAAGAACTTAAAACACTCCATACCGAATATGAAACATATAAAGCGGAAACTCAAACTAAACTCTCCGAATATGCTCAAAAGCTTCAACACCTTGAAGAAAAATGCGGCGAGCTAGAAGCCGAACTATCACTACAAGCGACTGGCGAACAGTCTAATAATAACAATGCTTTGAGGCGAGAGTTAGCTGAAGCCAAGGAAGAATTAAAATTAGCTTTAGCTAATTATGATAATTCCCAGGCCGAAATGCAATCTTTGAGACAAGAGTTAACTAAACTGTCAGAAACTGTCAATAACGCTGAGGAGAAGTACAACCATGAAATGATGTTACATTCAAGTGATATTCAGGCTTTATCATATGTGAAGGAAGAATTATCGCGAGCTCAAAATCAAATAAACGAATTGGTTGCGTTGAAAAATAATGCTGTGGAACAAATGGAATCGGAAAAGATTGCCTGGACAGAGAGGGAGAAGTTGATTAATGACGAAAATGCGCAATTAATGGATCGCTTTAAAGATTTAAATGAACAGAATTCTTTGCTACACAACCAAATTCAAGCATTGGGTACTCAACTATCAGTCACTCATGCATCAAGATCAATGTCAGAAAGTATGAATGAGTCTGCTACTGATACATCTATGAATGTGTCAGTTTCAGAGGAAGATGGAAAATCCTCTGAGCAATTATTCCGTATTGTTAAGTTCCTTAGAAAAGAGAAAGATATCTCAATGGCGAAATCTGATATTTTACAAGCTGAAAACATGCGTCTTAAATCGCAATTGGAAATTGCGGAAAAACAACTTGACAGTGCTAAACTAACATTAGCCGCAGAAAGAGAATCGTCGGAAGTAAGTATGGTGACTGTAAACAAGCAATCTGATATTCTAAGAAAGGTTGAGACACTGAATGCATTGACTGATAGCAACAGAATTCTAAGAGAAGAACGCGACGCCTTAACGACCCGCGTTGAAGAACTCACGAACTCGATGAGGTTGCTTGAAGAGAAACTGGTTCCCTTACAAGAAAAAATTTATGACGTGACTTCTAGAAATGAGACTTTGCAATCAGAGAATACGTCTTTAAAAGCAGATTCCGCTAGATGGAGAACTAGAGTTAACGCTTTGGTCGAGCGGGCAAATAAAACAAGCCCTGAAGACTGGAAGAGGCTTCAGAACGAACGAGAGACATTGGCTAAAATGTTAACAAATGAGAAAGAAAGTACCAGAAAAGTAAACGAAGAACTAGGTGCACTTAAAGTTGAAAAGAGTAGATTGGAAGAACAG
Source organism: Clepsis dumicolana (assembly GCA_963691665.1). Classification (NCBI taxonomy): domain Eukaryota; kingdom Metazoa; phylum Arthropoda; class Insecta; order Lepidoptera; family Tortricidae; genus Clepsis; species Clepsis dumicolana. The sequence goes on from OY829517.1 coordinate 7,561,870, forward strand.
TATACAGTATTATCACGACAGCAAAATGTGCTGGTAGAAGAGAATAAAAAACTGAATGACGAAATAAATACTCTCAAGGATGATATGGCTAGAGTTACTGAGGAATTGACTAAAGTTAAATCTGAGCTCGCTACTGCTGTCGAAACTAACTCTAAGTTAACTGAGGAAGTAACGAGTAAAGATGCTTCACTTAACGATATCAGAAATAAGGAGATGCAAATCCGAAAAATAGCTAAAAAGTATAAATCGCAGTATGAAGAATTGGTTAAAACAGTTGAGGAAGAGAAGAAAAAGACTGAAGGGGAAGTCGCAGTCGCTGCTGCTACAGCGGAGTCCGCGAAACAGTTGGAAACACAATTAGCCGAAATACAAGCTCAACTCAATGCCGAGAAGGCTACTAACGAGACGTTGAAGCAAGAGCTGGAAACACTGAGGACAGCGAATACCGACAAGGAAGAAAAGGCTAAAGTAGTATTAAAACAAGCTAAGAATAAAATAGTTCAACTTACAGAATTGAAAAACTCGTTGAGTCGGGAATTAGAAGAGTCTCGCACTAAGATAAGCACCATCGAGCAAAGCAATCGCGACGAGCAGGATGTGAGGTTGGCTGCGATAAAGTCTCAGTTCGAGGGTCGCGTGTCGCGGCTTGAGAAGGAGCGAGGGGAGGTGCAAGCCGAGAAGACCAGGGAGATCGAGGCGTTGCAGCAGAAGGTCACCATGCTGCAGAGGCAGCTGGCCAGCCAGGCCTCCGCCTCCAAGCAGCAGGCTGCCGCCGAGAAGACTACGTCTGATCCTCCCACGGCGAACATCAAACCGATGGCTGGTGAGTGCAGTTGTTATACTTAGGTATATACAAGGTGTTAGCAAAAAGGGTGTACGATCTGAAACCCAGTGATAGTACTCATAAAACTGAACAACTTTTCCCAAGCAACATGGGTCGAAATATGAAAAAAAAATTTGGTCTCTCCATACCATCTGTGTCAACTGATCGGACATTTTGTATGGAAAGTACATTTTTTTTTTCTTATCTCGGCCTATGTTCCCTGGGAAAAGTTATTCAGTTTCATGAGGTGTAGGTACTACTATGTAAGTACTCTATCACTAGGTTTCGGATCGTACACCCTTTTTGTTGACATCCTGTCTAATGAATTTCGATAATAGCAAAGCTGGCGTTTCTTTTATTTTAAAATGTAATAAACCGGCTTTGGTTTCTTGAGGTATTTTTATCACCACGATTGCATGAGACAATCCACATCATCATTTCGAGTTTCGGGCGGCTGTCGTTCTCTGTACGTGTGAGTTCATCTTCTATGTATGCGTTGGTTGTCGCACAGGCGTGGCACAGCCGAGCGCGCACGCGATGTCGCGCGCGCGCTGTGGGGAGACGCCGCTCGCGTCCATCCGGCCGATGGCGCAGGTGGGCCCCACGGCGCCGCACGACGCGCACACCACCGAGTACATGCCGGCGTCGTCGTCGCGCCCGCTGCCGCGCGCCGCGCTCGCCGCCACCACCGCGCCGCCGGAGTCCACGCAGGTACAGTGCCACTCAAGTTGTATGCATTAATAAATAGATAAAAAGGTGTTTGTCTTTTCACGCCATAGACAGCATAATCTCTATTTCTTCTGTTAAAATTACAAACTCATTTCAATGCGAGAATAACCTTAATACCTAACCTAATCAATACCGGAATGCTTAACCCGAGGATTATACCTCTTAATTTTGATCTTATTATGAAGTTTAATCAAATATTTTATTTCCCAGGATATGGATACGAGTGAAGCTGGCATGGGCAGTTCAGGATCTAATGACAACACCGCACAACCGTCTTCGCATTCACAGGCTCCGCAACAGGTACGAAATTCGGTTTTTTCTTTTACCAGATAATATTTATAAATCTGGATTCTACCAAGGATCATGGAAAGTAAACAGATTGACAAAGCCCATACTTTGAATCGTTCTTATTTACTTTCAGCGCCATCTACCTTGCTTGAGTGACACATTCGAAGTATGGGCTTTGACACTCTGTATACTATCCTCCTTGATTCTACATATGCATTAAAGGTAGATAGACTTGACTATTTCACATTATGCGACCAAGTTTTCAGTTTACAAGTTATTTTTGATAATGTCTTACTGACGGACTTGGTTGTTGCAGGCTGTAGCGCTAGTGATGCCCCGCATCGAGCAGCCGAGCGGCGCGAGTTCGGGAGCAGCCGTGTCGGGCAGCTCCGCGGCCGCCAGCGTCACCAGTGTCGCTGCGCCCGCTGCACCTGCCGTCTCCGCACAAGGTAAAACAAAAGCATATAAACCAGTGGCTCTGTTTCGTAAGTTGGGAGCAGTGTATATTGAAAATGACCTGACCCCAGCTAACTATAAAGATATGGAAGCATAAGGCCTGTACATCGGCGCACGAAAATATGACCCTATAACATACCACTGACACGATGACACTCGCACATCGAAAATCGCAGCTCGCCAATGAGTGGCGACACGCGTCGGCTCCGCTCGGCTTTTTTCGACAATCTCCGGTCGAATCATCCAGCTATCCTGCTTAGCGAGGACGGTGTGATTGTCAAATGTATATTTACTTACATAAGAAAGGTAATTTAGTGTTTTTCATATCCGTATGGTTTCTACACCACTTCAGTCCCGTTCAATTCAATGGACCATGTTTCGACGCACTACATTCGTATTGCTAAGGTGTTGGTACTGGCGAGAGAAAAGTTTTTCGAAAAGTACGTGAAATTAGTCGTCATCACAATTTCAAACGAGATAGTGGATGGTCAGTGTCCCTGAATTGGAAAACTGTGTTGAATACTGTGTCAACAGTTAGTGTGAACGAGCCTTTACAAAGTGATGTGATTAGTGTAGTGTGCTACCCTAATTTTGACAATAATAAAAATGACGATGAAAACGAGGGTAGTTGTGCGCCGCCGTCAGCTGCCTCGAGCAGCCGCGCGAGCAGAGCCGTGGCGCGCAGTTTACGTTTCGCTACCGGCGAAGCGTGTGCGCCCACAGGAAGGACTATGGATTAGTCCGAAACAAGTTGGCCTATACTCGACTGACATACGTGAGTGATCTGTTTATTTCACTACGCCCAATCACGTTCAATGACATGCAACAGTCAAGAGTCCTGCTGCTGCGGCGGTCAAACAAAGAGTAAAAGTCTCAAAAATCATTGTGTATGTCGCTACATATACAATGATTTTCGAGACTTTGCGGCTGCGATAGTGATAATAATCGCATACGCAAGTGCACATGTGTGATAAAGATGGATGATGGGTAGGTTCAAGAGTTTGAAAGTACCTTTTGATCACACTTACTCGTAAAGCGTCGTATTGTACGCAGGCATACTGAAGGACAACGGCCTAAATTATTCCTACGGGAGTAATAGGTAATTTTTGTAATTTTCCCAAGGGAGTAATGAGTTTAGTTTAAAAAAATATGGCGTTCACTCGTAGGTAAGTAGGTATAATATGTCATTCCACACTAAGGAGGTTTTAAATCAAACATGGTTTTTTACGTTTTCTACAAACAAGTATTACTTAATTTAAACGTTATTATTGTGTTTTAAAACTATTTGAGTTTACTTTGCAATTATTTCAGTGAATTTTATTTTGAAAACGATAAAAACTGGCTGTATGGATAGGCTTTCGTCTTTCCAGTTTCTAAACGCGTTTATCATTATCTGTGGAAGTACTGGAAGTCTGAAGTCTCCATTGAAAAAAGTTGACAATCTCAAAACTATTATTTGTTGCCGACTGCTGAGTTTATATTTATAATCGTATATACTTAATCTAATATTTACCGAGGTACTGCCTGTACTTAGTAAAATATGTCTTCTGTATGTGAAGACCAAACTTTTAATAAATAGATTTTTTGCCTTTTGTTGTATGTATTTATTTCCTCGCAAATGTGATGAAAAACATTGTGTGTATCACGGGCAGTAAGGGTATTACAAACTCAAGTCATTAAAAGCCCTCCGCCTTCGGCGTCGGCCTTCTAATAGACTTTCGTTAGTAATACCCTTCTTACCGCCCTTCATGCACAATGTACTATTAAAAACATAAACATCAGAAATCCAACAACTGATGAATGAATCTACTCGTTATTATGGTTTAGTGTGAAGGATGAAAACAGTTCCCGTATTGAAGAATATAAAAGGTATTATTGATTGTTGTATCTAATGCTAATTTTGTTATAGGTGCAACGAGCGGCGTACCGACATCCGTAGCAAGCGCCCAGCCCTCTGGTGGAGTTAGCACATCCCACGCCCCACCAGGAGTTAGCACTTCGCACGCCCCGCCCGGCGTCAGCACCTCGCACGCCCCGCCCGGTGTCAGCACCTCGCACGCCCCGCCCGGCGTCAGCACCTCGCATGCCCCGCCTGGCGTCAGCACCTCGCACGCCCCGCCCGGCGTCAGCACCTCGCACGCCCCGCCTGGCGTCAGCACCTCGCAGACCCCACCCGGAGTCAGCACCTCCCAACCACCTGCGGGCGTTAGCACTTCGCACGCCCCGCCTGACGCGAGGCCGCCCAAACGACGACTGCAATCGCGACCCGTGACTGCCAAGAGGACGCGCGTGCAGGTGAGAGAAATAACAGCTTTTACTTAAAATCGTTAGATTAAATTGAAATTTCACATAATTGTCAAAAATCGGTGATAATGATTATACAATAATTTGATAAGTTTGTCCCATTATTCTGTTCTAAAATGTAAATATATATATAGCTTAAAAAACTAAGAAACACCCTTTAAGGCTTCCCTGAAAGGATGACCTTGAACGTTTCGCGCCTTCCTCACCCCACCTCACTTCTACTAATCAACTTCGTTTTAGTGGCGACAGCTGTAAAAAGGTTAATTTTTGACAGAAAACACTCGATGTGTCTAACAAAATGTGATTTTAAAATTGTATTTAGTGGCGTAAGTGGGAAAATGGTATTTATTTATCGATTAATCATTTAATTGCAAAATTTGCAAAGTTCATTTAAAATAAAGTGCGTGCTATAGTGTCTTTATTTGCTTTTTTAATTGGAGAACATGAATTGTAAAAAATAAATTATTTGATCTAAGAATAAACTTGCATAATTGTCTACTTTGTATGGGGAGCTTTTTTGTTCGATCCCGGTGTTCAACATGTTGACCAGTGATATTTTTTTTATTTGTTGCAATTATGTTGTAATTTTTATTTTCAATTACAGTAAACATATCAAGCATGTTTTTAAAGTAGAAGATTAATATCTTGGGAAGTTTTTTTTTTTGCGGTAACCACTCATGGTGACCTACAAAATCGGTTATAAAAACAAATGTGTAGCCAGTGGGGGGCTGATTTTTTTGTGATTGGTTAATCAATCGATTGCGGTGTTAATTGTAAAAAAATAAATTTGATTGTTTGCACAGTTTGTATAAAATTTATTTTTTAATGTCAACTTTTGGTACCAAGTAAAAAAATCTGAAAAACTCGATTTAAAAAAAAACTGTCACATATTGGACTAAGGCATATAGGCTTCAAACTATTCCTAATAGTCACCTGTATCACCTCCTAAAGTTCCTACATCGTTATACCAAACACCCTGTAGAAGCTTATAGCACAACCACTCAGAAAAATCTCAAAATCTAAAATTTTTAGGTCTGTCTGTACATTTCACAGACCAATATAAGATGACACACTGTGTACATTTTGCTTAGGAGCAGGGTTCTGCTAACACTGGTAACTTAAAACAATGGGGAAAAGCGGGAAAAAAATTGTACGGAACCTTCAGTGCGCGATTCCGACTCGCACCTGGCCCATAAGAATAAATAATAACATAGTAGAACGGAAACTCCCGATCCGGACGGGCTCAATGTCACGATATTAGAGTATTCGTTAAACAGACTACTCAATCAGGCTGTCACGGCCGGCGTCGCCGCACGCGTGTTTGGTTGTTTATAATTTGGTTGTAATCGATTTACGTGAGTGAGCCTGTATGTATTTTATATTATATTTGTATATAAGTAATACTTACTTAAATCACCTTAAATGGCTTCATTTGCTATGGCACTCATAATAACTTTTTATTTAGAAGTGTCTATCTATAATTATGTAGATACGTAATGATTAATAAATATCATATTTTGTAAAACTGGAATAAAATAATGATTTCAAAGCAAAGAAAAACTTATATCTTAGTGATATTATCTTTAGACATAAGTACCTAATATTTAACAGCAAGCACCCCTAGCAACACGCCTTGATGACAGAGGGGTGTAACGACGTGAAGGGGGAAGTAGGTATATAAATGGCGGCGTTTTGGACTCGGTCAAAAGAGATTCCGTTCTACTATGTTATTATTTATTCTTATGCCTGGCCGGGTTTTTTTCCCTGTGATCATTTTATTTACAAAGTATCATTCGCAGTTTATATAAAAAAAAAACTTACACACGCACTGCGGTAAATCGGGCTGGCTTGGCTGTATGCATTTATTCTTCGGTCACTTTACATGTTACAACTTTTAAAAAGTTAATTAAGCAGGAAAAAATGGAATTTCATACATTTATTTTTCTCCTGGAGAAAAATAAATACCGTATCGAAATCAATTTCCATTCACCTAGATAGGGACGGCTTCTTCGTTTAAAATTTTTAATGAAAAAATTAGGTGCTTCCCGGGTTCTATTTTCAAATGGAAAGCGAGAATTTCCGAGCATGTTTGAGAATAGTACTTTTTGATATAAGTGGGGAAAGTTTGTCATTATGCACGAGTTCTGGGATGTCTAGGCCCGAGCCGTGAGGCGAGGGTCAAGACTCATCAGGACGAGTGAAATAGTTATTTATGATACAAGTGCGGAAAGTAGGCAATTCCCAACGAGTGGCGGTGATCTTAAACACGAGCGTAAGCGAGTGTTTTAAACCGACACGAGTTCGAAATTGCCTTCCGCACGTATATCATACAACGTTTTACAATGCATTAAGCGAGGAAACAAAAATATACAGTCACCAATAAAACTCAAAACAAATACCTACCACAGACTTAAATTAAATGAGCAGTATGGTGAAATAATCTCAAATAAATTTTGTAGGCCTAAAATTATTTTGAAACTTTCGACAATAAGTACTTATTTGCATTTGTAAATTTTTAAACTTCAAAATTAAAAATAATTATGTTCCTGACTCCTAATTTTTATTCTATAGAATGTTACAAACCGTTACCAAATGCTTGACAAAATTAAAAAGTTTGGACCATTAATTGGCGGGAACTCTATGATGAGCTAAGAGTACAGATCTATACTTATCTGTGGCGCGCTGCGGCGCGCGCATTGCAAGGTCCGAATTAGACTTGCTTAATTATGTTAACCATGATCGTATTTTTATTCTAAGACCTTATAATAAAAAAAACTGTTTAATGTACTTCTGTTTTATATTTTAACTATAATAAATCTTTAATTATTAACTTAGTTTCGTCAAATGTTTTATCATTTGCGCAAAGCTGAATTATAAAGTCACACCTCTTTGGTATCATTCTGTTAAACACTAGTTTGGACACAACTTTTTGACATTTAGTAAATTAAAAAACTACTTTTCCACACGCGTGTGGAAAAAGATATCCATATATTTTTCCGCACACTTGCGAATTCGTGCTAAAAAGACTAACTTTCTATGAACATGTTGAACCACATCAAACTGCACTTTCCGAGCACTGTAAAAGATTTTTTATTATATATTTTTATTTAAATGTATAATGTATTTAGGGTTTCGAGCGGTCTGTGGAGGTGGAGTACCAGGTGCCGACGTCGTCGCGCTGCGACCAGGACGACGAGGGCGTGATCGTGGTGGACTCCGAGGAGGACGACGAGCGCTGCTCCGGCACCATGTACCGGGTAATGCTGCGGCTTACTAAAATCCACTTGGAAAAATTAAATAAATATAAGTATCCCTTTGGAACACTGAACAAATGAAACGCGGCCCAAGCAAGCCCGCCAGCGCGGTCCTGTCATCATCATCACCTCTATTTCGCTTAATCCGTTAATTATTTTATTATAATATAGCTTTAATTATGATACGACCTTGTACAAGCAGGAAGGCGAAGAAGATGAGGAGGATATGGAGGAGGAGCAGGAGGTGGAGGGGGGGGAGGAGGAAGAGGAGGAGGAGGTGGAAGAGGGCGGTGACGGGAACGCTGGCGCCGCGCACCAGGTAAAGTGTGTTCCAGACGAACCAATTAGATTAAGGAGGAGCAGTAGGTGGAGGGGGGGAGGTGGAAGAGGGCGGTGACGGGGACGCTGGCGCCGCGCACCAGGTAAAGTGTGTTCCAGTCGAACCAATTAGATTAAGGAGGAGCAGTAGGTGGAGGGGGGGAGGTGGAAGAGGGCGGTGACGGGGACGCTGGCGCCGCGCACCAGGTAAAGTGTGTTCCAGACGAACCAATTAGATTAAGGAGGAGCAGTAGGTGGAGGGGGGGAGGTGGAAGAGGGCGGTGACGGGGACGCTGGCGCCGCGCACCAGGTAAAGTGTGTTCCAGACGAACCAATTAGATTAAGGAGGAGCAGTAGGTGGAGGGGGGGAGGTGGAAGAGGGCGGTGACGGGGACGCTGGCGCCGCGCACCAGGTAAAGTGTGTTCCAGACGAACCAATTAGATTAAGGAGGAGCAGTAGGTGGAGGGGGGGAGGTGGAAGAGGGCGGTGACGGGGACGCTGGCGCCGCGCACCAGGTAAAGTGTGTTCCAGACGAACCAATTAGATTGAGGAGGAGCAGGAGGTGGAGAGGGGGGTGGAAGGGGGCGACGACTTAGGCGCCGGCGCCGCGCGCCTCGTTAAGTATGTTCCAGACGAACCAATTATATCGAGGAAGAGCAGGAGGTGGAGGGGGGGGGGGGGAGAGGTGAAGGTAGTTGCGGTCTCCATCATCAACTCCACTTCAGCTAGTACCTAATGATGCTTTCCATTGGTAAATATACGATTTCCTATATAAACTACACAAATCACACACCTGCGCCTATAATATTTGAAGTGTTCCCTCGATTTCTCCAGGAACCCAAATTCAGTTCCTGACCTGAGGTAAATGGGACCAACTGCAGTGCGTACTTTACAGTGCGTTTGGTTGGCCAACCTGAAGGCCGTAAGGAGTTACATAGTTTGCATATGAAGTGATGTGTGTCTTGCTAAGCTTAAAAACCGGACAAGTGCGAGTCGGACTCGCGCACGAGGGTTCCGTAGAAAGATTTTAACGCTTTTCCCTAGTGTTTTAAGAAGTCCAGTGTTAGCAGAGCCCTGCTCCTAAGCAAAATGTACGCAGTGTGGGGTCAACTTATATTGGTCTGGAAATCTACAGACAAAAATTTAAGATTTTGAGACTTTTGTGAGTGGTTGTGCTATAAGAGCTACCTTCATATCAAATTTCAACTTTCTATTACAACTGGAAGTACCCTTTAGGTTTTTGGATTTCGGCAATTTGTATGGAAATGGCCTTTTTAATAACTGTATCTTTTGATTGCGTTGACTTAGAAGTTTGATTTTTTCCCAGTTTCAAGGGACCAGCAGTATTTGATATTAATTTCAGCATGTTACCTCCACGCGTTCCGGAGAAAAAGGGTATTGACAGATAGACAGACAGACAGACGGACAACAAAGTGATCCTATAAGGGTTCCGTTTTTTCCTTTTGAGGTACGGAACCCTAAAAAGTACTGGTCATAATAGAAAGCAGAGATATGTGCGTGCAGATGCTTACACAAAAATAATTATACTTTATCTACACACATATAGTCCTGTCTATAATGCGTTCAGAAACCGTAGAAAATGACCAGCATTGCAGCGCGACGTCGACTGCTCGACGGCAGCCCCCGCCAACCACCACCAGCAGTAAAGTAATAGTCATTACGACATCGATATCGAATTCGATGTTTCAAATTTGAAAACCAATCAACCAATTTACAATCATAGTGAAATAAAACGGATCACTTACGTATATAAGTCAAGTTCAATCCGACATTTATAAATAATAATGTGATAATTTACAATAAAAAAAAACAATACGAAAAGTTAGCTGGGTATGTTTGTCTATAATTAAAAAAAAACAGACAAATTCGTCACAGGTATGGATATGATATGCCTTCGGCTTCTGAACCCATCTTAGGGTACTTATAATATGTGTGTAGATAATAGTAGTTTATGCCACTGCTACATAATGAGGGTCCTTAAAACACGAGTTTCATAATAGGATCACACGAGTGTTTTAAGGCCTAATTATGTAGAGTTGCATACATTACTTTATCTACACACATATTATAAGTACACTATGATACTCGATGATACCCATACGCATGCATAGGCATGTCACAAATTTCACTGTTTTTTTAATCATAGACAAACATACCGAGTTGACGTTTCGTAGACTGTTTTTTTTTATTGAAAATTAACACATTATTATTTATACATGTCGGACTGAACTCGACTTATATACGTGACTGATCCGTTTTTTTTTACTATGATTGTAAATCACGTTGATTTTCAAATTTGAAACTCTTAACGACATCGAACTCGATATCGAGAAGTCATTACGACATCGAATTCGATATCGTAATGACTATTACTTTACTGCTCTCGGCGGCTGGCGGGGGCTGTCGAAGAGCAGTCGGCGACGTGCTGAAATGCTGGTCATTTTAGAGGACTTATGATATGTGTAGATAAAATATTTTATATTGCCCTAGTGCTTTATTTTTAGAGCCCTCGCTAGGTGCTCGGGCTTCAAATAAGCACTCGGTGCAACAATAAACTACATCAACATCCACTATCGGATCAGAGATGCCGCTGTGCGCCTGTCTGTATCTATCCTACATTTAAGAACTGTACATAAAGTAACACAAATATTATTGTATGTTGACACGAAACCCTCGGTGCGCGAGTTCGAATCGCTCTTGACTTGTTTTTTTTTTTTCAGTCTGTTTAAAATTGTGTACACGCCTGTGGCGGTGATAAAAAAAAACCTCCGTATTGCAAACATATCGCCTTCGATTTGAGGTAGCCTACGTATTACCACGTATTACCGACCTGTGTGGTGTACAATGTGTTATCGTGTTGAACAGGAATCTCCGGCGCAGTCTCCGGAAGCGGGCGAGGAGGGCGAGCTGGGCGAGGGCGGCGCGGGCAGCGGCGAGGCCGACAGCGAGCCCGCGCCCGCCGTGCAGCAGATAGAGGCCATCAGCAGCGGCACCGAACGTAAGCAAATAAGGGCCCCCTCGCATCTAGCGTTTTTCGAAAGTCAGCGTCTCATTAACACCCGCGCAGTGTCTAGCGCAGTTCGCCACGTTCGACGCTGCGCGGGCGTCAATGAGAAAGGGTAGACCCCGGATTATTGTTGCAATGACGTCACAATACGTTAGTTTGGGGAGTAAATGGAACGGTGCAAATACGAAAAACTAATTTTTTAAATTTTTAATCGAGTAAATTTAAATAACTAGGCATTCAAGACAAAAATTACCTAGTAAACTGATCAATACTATCTTTCGGTAATTACTGCAAACCATACATTTGTCCATTAAACTTGCTTTGATTTTTTCGGCCGCTCACTTTTTGTTCGTCAAAAGCCAACTCCGCCCCCAAAAGTATGAAGATTTTATGACTGCTTATTAAATCGGAAAACTGTTTGACAACATTTGAAGTAACTTATTCTTATAAAACCGTTCGATCGCTTGATCGGAAAACTGAACTTCTAAACTGACGCTGGTCACTTGAATAATGTTGTTTTCATCACACTTGCTCGTAAAGCGTCGTATTGTACGCAGGCATACTGAAGGACAACGGCCTAAATTATTCCTACGGGAGTAATAGGTAATTTGTAATTTTCCCAAGGGAGTAATGAGTTTAGTTTAAAAAAATATGGCGTTCACTCGTAGGTAAGTAGGTATAATATGTCATTCCACACTAAGGAGGTTTTAAATCAAACATGGTTTTTTACGTTTTCTACAAACAAGTATTACTTAATTTAAACGTTATTATTGTATTTTAAAACTATTTGAGTTTACTTTGCAATTATTTCAGTGAATTTTATTTTGAAAACGATAAAAACTGGCTGTATGGATAGGCTTTCGTCTTTCCAGTTTCTAAACGCGTTTATCATTATCTGTGGAAGTACTGGAAGTCTGAAGTCTCCATTGAAAAAAGTTGACAATCTCAAAACTATTATTTGTTGCCGACTGCTGAGTTTATATTTATAATCGTATAAACTTAATCTAATATTTACGGAGGTACTGCCTGTACTTAGTAAAATATGTCTTCTGTATGTGAAGACCAAACTTTTAATAAATAGATTTTTTTGTCTTTTGTTGTCTGTATTTATTTCCTCGCAAATGTGATGAAAAACATTGTGTGTATCACGGGCAGTAAGGGTATTACAAACTCAAGTCATTAAAAGCCCTCCGCCTTCGGCGTCGGCCTTCTAATAGACTTTCGTTAGTAATACCCTTCTTACCGCCCTTCACGCACAATGTACTATTTATGAACAGCGAGCGGAGCGCTGTCTCTGGGCGGCGGCGGCGACGACGGCGACGATAGCATCGTCCCCTCCACGCCGACGCTCTACGTGCCCCGGCGCAATGACGGGTAACCTTCTACCTTCTACTATTTTTGCCAAAGATTACATGTAAATATTTCTCTGTCGTTGTGTGCTCTGTGATTGAAGTTGCTTTCTCAGTTAGAGGACAACAGTATCACCCAATGTTGCAATACTGAGCGACTGGTCCATCAACGCCTCAATAGTTATTTATGCAACGGGTTCATAATAAGAGCAATTTAGACACGAGTGCGAGTTTACGACATGAGGCAATTTTTTTCCCTTTACAAATGACAAAAGAGTCAATTTTTCAAATGTATGTCAATAATGAACAAGATATAAATTGTATAGGCAAACAGAGGGAACTGAAGATAGGTGTGTATATATTTCCTCTAAATAATAAATAAACGTTAAACTCAATAGTCTGATCCCAGTCGCTGTGGCCGAACGAAATCGGTCGGGATAGATGGATTATACCTTAGATATTATAGGTACTTCAATGAAAATACAAATGAATATATCTGCAAGTAGATTAATGGAATATGTTAATACTTATAAATATGTACAATATCTATTTAGGGTTATAATAAGAAAAAAAATTAAAATTAGAAATTAAAATTATATTGATTTTGATATATTTAAGTAGTATTGTATTAATATTAATAATAACCTCTCTCGTGTTGCTGTGCCCTTGCAGGGCGTCTCATATGACTATACCGAATTGTAACACCTGCTATGTATAAGTGTGCAATGAATAAAATAAACAAATAAGGCCCGTGATCCAGGTCCAGGGCCCATGTTTTTTTTGCACCCTGTATATTAGCTTACGCATAGTTTATCCTCGGCTTTAACATCGAAGGCGTTCGTGTCAGGTTCGGCGAGGCGGTGGTGTCGCCGCTGGGCGCGGGCGCGGGCGCGGCGGCGGGCGCGCGCTTCACGTTCGCGGAGGCGGGCGCCGCCTCGCACCACGACACGCACGCCGACCTGGCCGCCGCGCTGCCGCCCGCCGCGCCGCACCCGCACCCGCACCCCGCCATCTCGGACTCGCGTGAGTTAACTATTTCAATCGGGCTGGCATTCAGTCCTTCGAATCCTTTGCTAAACGTAATCATGCATGCACGTTGAAAAGCATGGCTGAGAACTCGACAAGCTATACAAGAGCGAGGCGGCCATTAAAAGCTATCATATTTACATTCCTATATTTAGGTAGCCTTATAAATAGTGTGCCGGTGTGAATGTTTTGCATTTCTTTCGAAACCAGCCGAAGGTTCGTATAACGAAAATTATTGTACCTAATATAATTGAAATCAATGACTAACTGAATGCGTAAGCTATCTGTATACTGCTACCCCACTGTTATGTGTTATGTGTAATGAAATGAATCATGGCATTTTCTCAGAATCAGAAGGCAACGAGAGTCGAGAGTGGGAGGAGTCCAGAGCTGATGAAGAAGCGGCAGCCGTTAGTTCACAAGGCAGCGAACCGTCATCCCCACACCAGGTACGTCTTAAAAAAGAAATCTTGTTTTCTGTATGTATTATATGTTCAAGTGAAAATTAGGTATTGGGAGTGTGTTCCACCCATCTGAATAGAACAATTCCAATATGTTTTTTTTTCTTTGATTTGAGACCCCTATAATCAGCACTTTTAACATGAAACTACCGTGTGACTGAATCATAGTGAAATAAACGAATGACTCACGTATATATGTCGAGTTTAGCCCGAAACGTTTCGCACTAATTCGTGGTCCTTTTTCTGGGAGCGTACGACCCAGCTGCAGCGAGACGCACACACTTGAATTACATACGTGAGTGATCCGATTATTTCACTATCATGTAATCAGCACATCTATCTATCTATTGAAGTGGAACCTAACATTGTTCGTTACTGTAACTGGACCCACCATGACTTAATGTAGAGATATGTACAGACTGTTAGGTAATGAATAGATAATCCTTGACATGCTGATAGGGGGCACTTAGGACATTCTATAAAAAGTACATTAAGAGCAAAGTTGCTACCGTTTTCGAGATATTTAGACTTGTTCATTTTTTACGAAAACCGACACCCTGGACTCACTCTTTGGTTGTGGTAAGTAACTATTTTAAGTAAGTTTTTTAAATTATTTTCGATTATTTCTTATTAGTTGTTGTGCTCCGGACATACAATTTTGCCGTTGCAAAAATTAAGTACTGGCCACTATTTTTGAAAAGTCATTTATCCGAAATTTAAAAAAGCGTTACGTCTACCTTTTGTGTTTCTGCATTCGATGACAAACTTTGGCATTTAAATTTTTTTTTTTTTTTTTTCGTTTTAAGTATAGAAGAAGAGAGTGTTTTTGACTTAGTTGAGGCGGACATGGCAGACATAGCAGGTCACCTTTGCTTATCCACACGGAAATTGGGGATGGATAACCTTCCTTAGTACCTGATAAAAGTATGAGATTTTTCTTTTGCGTCGTTATTTTTTGAAAAATAAAAACATATTCCCCCGTCACGTTCTGGGCCTAGGACGGCTGATTTTGCGTTTTCCTTGGTCCATCGCATATTTCAGAAAAACATCTGTGGTAAATAATGACTTTGACATTTGACAGCTGTCTTCATATACATAACCTACGTAACTTTGTCAATTTTCGCTGCTTACGCGATCACTGCTTTTTCCAATTTAATTATTTACGAGCTGTTTTTGCCCCCGGACATTGCCAATCGCTTGCCTGAACAAACGATGACTTGGGCTTTTCGACCCTGGATTTGATTTTATAGCTGCTACGACAGCCTTAACTAGAAACTGGAATTTGAAATCTGCCGACATGAATAGGTGCTGCTGTTTAAGTAAAAGCAGACTCTTCGAACTTACGAAGTGTTGATACTTACTTACATGCTAATGGCATTTATGAAGAACAGTGATAAGCATAATGTCGCTGAAATACGAGGTGCAAAAGCTTTATCGTGATTGGATTGTGATGTATGATTAAGATTTATTTAAAATAAAACACCTTAAGTCAATCAATAGTCTTTTATTACGTTTAGATGGTCTTCACAGCAATAAATTCGGCGTTTTGGACAGTTCCTGCCAGCCATTAGGCACCAATTTTCTTTCAGCTCTTCTCTTACAGCAAAGATTCTCAAGCAGGGTTTTTTTTTATCACTTATGGAGCACATTGTTATAAAACATGTCTTAGGATCTCTGTATCGTTGATGTTCGTCGTCATTCATGGTGAATGATTTGGTTTAAAATTAATACGCCGGCAAAACGAATCAATGGGTCCAGTTTGATTGAGTTGCAGTGGTCGGCGTCGCGGCTATCAAAATCAAATCCAGAGTCGAAAAGCGCAAGTCATCGTTCGTTCAGGCAAGCTATTGGCAATGTCCGGGGGCAAAAACAGTTCGTAAAATAATTAAATTGGAAAAAGCAGTGAACGCGTAGGCAGCGAAAACAAATAAAGTTATGTCTGTGAAGACAGCTGTCAGATGTCAATGACATTGTTTACCACAGATGTGTTTCTGTAATATGCGATGGACCAAGGAAAACGCAAAATCAGTCGTCCTAGGCCCAGAACGTGACGGGGGAATATGTTTTTATTTTTCAAAAAATAACGACGCAAAAGAAAAATCTCATACTTTTATCAGGTACTAAGGAAGGTTATTCCTATCACCAGAAAAAAAATCAAGCAATTCTGAGATTTTCATCCATCCCCAATTTCCGTGTGGATAAGTAAAGGTGACCTGCCATGTCTGCCATGTCCGCCTCAACTAAGTCAAAAACACTCTCTTCTTCTATACTTAAAACGAAAAAAAAAAAAAAAAATTTAAATGCCAAAGTTTGTCATCGAATGCAGAAACACAAAAGGAAGACGTAACGCTTTTTTAAATTTCGGATAAATGACTTTTCAAAAATAGTGGCCAGTACTTAATTTTTGCAACGGCAAAATTGTATGTCCGGAGCACAACAACTAATAAGAAATAATCGAAAATAATTTAAAAAACTTACTTAAAATAGTTACTTACCACAACCAAAGAGTGAGTCCAGGGTGTCGGTTTTCGTAAAAAATGAACAAGTCTAAATATCTCGAAAACGGTAGCAACTTTGCTCTTAATGTACTTTTTATAGAATGTCCTAAGTGCCCCCTATCAGCATGTCAAGGATTATCTATTCATTACCTAACAGTCTGTACATATCTCTACATTAAGTCATGGTGGGTCCAGTTACAGTAACGAACAATGTTAGGTTCCACTTCAATAGATGTGCTGATTACATGATAGTGAAATGATCGGATCACTCACGTATTCTGAAATTTTCATCCATCCCCAATTCTCGTCTTCTCCTTGGTCAGGTCTTCCTTCGCTAGTCCCATCTACACCAAGAACTTGGTGCATTTGAGAATATTCTAGTATTTTGTAACAGCAAATCCAAAACTTGCGTCAAAAATGAATCAAAACTCATCGAGTAAAAAAAATTGGGTAAATCGCCAGTAACTGACCACCCTTCAATAACTGGCCTCCTCATACTAAAAATGAACTTTGTTCCCCCACAAACATAATTTTTTAGGGTTCCGTACCTCAAAAGGAAAAAAACAGAACCCTTATAGGATCACTTTGTTGTCCGTCTCTCTGTATGTCTGCCTGTCAAGACCTTTTTTTCTCTGGAACGCGTGGAGGTAGCATGCTGAAATTAATACCAAATACTTAAACATGCGGTCCCTTGAAGCTGTGAAAAAATCAACCTCCTAAGTCCACGCAATCAAAAGATACAGTCATTAAAAAGGCTATTTCCATACAAATTGCCGAAATCTGAAAACCTCAAGGGTACTTCCAGTTGTCCTAGAAACTTGAAATTTGATATGAAGGTAGCTCTTATAGCACAACCACTCATAAAAGTATCAAAATCTAAATTTTTTATGTCTGTCTATGTACGTCACATACTAATATACATTGTTTACCACTTCTAACGACATCCAGCGTCGAATAGGAGAACTTTGTGGATGCCGCGCGGGCTCGAGATCATTTTTCAAACTCAAACGCTTCTTCGTCTACACTCGCCACTAGATGGCAGTAAAATCCTAAACATATAGGAAACAGGGCTTTGCTAATAATGGACAACTTAAAACACTGGGGAAAAGCAGGGAAATCTTTGTACGGAACCCTCGTGCGCGAGTCCGACTCGCACTTGGCCGGTTTTATTAGTGACAAAAATGACAAATTGTCATCCGCTATCTTGGATTAAAAAAACTGTGTCAAATTCGAGCTCACCACTGCCAAATTACATGAAATCGATACCCATGACCATTTTTAGTGGCACCCTATTACTAAGACTCCGCTGTCCGTCCGTCCGTCTGTCACCAGGCTCATGAATCGTGATAGTGAAATTTTTACAAATGATGTATAACAACTGCTATAACAACAAATGCTAAAAACAAAATAAAATAAAGATTTAAGTGAGCTTTCCGTATAACAGACATGATTTTTTTGCCGTTTTTAGGGTTCCGAAGCCGAAATGGCAAAAAGGAACCCTTATAGTTTCGTCATGTCCGTCTGTCTCTCTGTCTGTCCGCGGCATAGCTCAGAGACTATTGGTACTAGAATGCTTTAATTTTGCATAGATATGCATATTAATTAGGCCGAAAAAGTGCTGGGATAACATCTTGTAAAAATAATACTTTTAGATATAAGTGCGGAAAGCATGTCATTATGCACGAGTCCCGAGGTGTCTAGGCCCGAGCCGCAAGGCAAGGGTAGAGACTCGGGACGAGTGAAAATGACACTTCCGCACGTGTACCAAACGACGTTTTTTAATAAATTTGCGAAAAAATTACATTAAGGGGGTGGGCCGGCAACAGCAGCCCCACCACCAAGCAGAGCCGCCGGCGCCTTGGAATAGTAAAAATTACATTAAGGGGGTGGGCCGGCAACAGCAGCCCCACCACCAAGCAGAGCCGCCGGCGCCTTGGAATAGTAAAAATTACATTAAGGGGGTGGGCCGGCAACAGCAGCCCCACCACCAAGCAGAGCCGCCGGCGCCTTGGAATAGTAAAAATTACATTAAGGGGGTGGGCCGGCAACAGCAGCCCCACCACCAAGCAGAGCCGCCGGCGCCTTGGAATAGTAAAAATTACATTAAGGGGGTGGGCCGGCAACAGCAGCCCCACCACCAAGCAGAGCCGCCGGCGCCTTGGAATAGTAAAAATTACATTAAGGGGGTGGGCCGGCAACAGCAGCCCCACCACCAAGCAGAGCCGCCGGCGCCTTGGAATAGTAAAAATTACATTAAGGGGGTGGGCCGGCAACAGCAGCCCCACCACCAAGCAGAGCCGCCGGCGCCTTGGAATAGTAAAAATTACATTAAGGGGGTGGGCCGGCAACAGCAGCCCCACCACCAAGCAGAGCCGCCGGCGCCTTGGAATAGTAAAAATTACATTAAGGGGGTGGGCCGGCAACAGCAGCCCCACCACCAAGCAGAGCCGCCGGCGCCTTGGAATAGTAAAAATCACTAGTACGAAAAATACAACTTTCCGCATGAAACGTAGCTACTAAATGTAGCACTTTTTGAGCAACTGTATTAAAAAAATTGTTTTGGGGTACCTCCTCTACTCGTAAAGTGGGGATGATATTTTTTATTTCTCGCCTACCCTATAGTGTGGGGTATCGTTGGACAGGTCTTTTAAAAATATTTCGGGTGCTCGCAGATAACTTTTGGATTGAGTTATTCGTTTGCGAAATATTTAGCTTTGAAGTGCTCATTTTTGTTCGAGTCAAGTGTCCCCCTCCTCTACCAGAGAAACTGTTGTATTTCGAAATCTGAAAAAAATCAGAGCAGGAGTGCATATAATGAATTTAAAAGGAAAACTATCAGAGATAAGCAGGCTTTACAGGTTTGTGAGAAATAGTTATTTGCGTTTGCCTATGTCAGTAGTCAGTAACCGATATAAATTGACCCCACACCGAACAGGGCTCTGCGCTAACACTGGTTTCTAATATGTGTGATGAAGATACCTTTAAATTAGGTATCTATGCCAGAGCTTTTTCGTAATGGCTTAGGAACCCTATCCTGGGCGTGTCCGACACGCTCTTGCCCGGTTTTTTTATAAATAATGGTACGGCACCCTTCTTCCTTGAGTCCGACTCGCACTTGGCCGGTTTTTTTTTTAAATCTGTGAATGTAGTATTATTTAATTTAATAAGGGAAGGTTTTCGTATAGCACAATATCCAATCTACAATATTTAAGGTACTTGCCCTCTATGTGGTATAGCCGTGGGACACCTTTATACATATACCTATCATAAGTTAGGTATAAAAAAAAAAAGAAAAGATTTTCCACAGATCAGTCAAAAATCAATCCTGTGTCAAAGTCGTAAATTCTTTTACATGTAAAATCATTTCTCAATTCAACTATAAAAATGATGATATAAATTGATGAATAAAATGGAGGTTGAATATAACGAAACAAAATTAAGTGCAATTAAAATAATCGTGCCGTTCCTAATGTGCGGACCTCGTTTGGGTTAATGAACTTTTAATGGGTAAGAATTCGAGTTCTATGCTGTTTGAATGTCTTTGTTTTGTTTTAACATAAAGGTGAGACTTATCATTATCATCATATTTTATCATTGATAAAAAAGTGATATGATAGGTAATTGTTTGTTTTTGTGTTAAAAGGTTTTACTCTTTAAAATGAATCATTGAATGAATCGTGTATTTCTCAAAGCTTATCCTGATCAACTGTATACAGATATTTGTTATAGTTACAAATCTATTTTAATATTAATGTGATAGATGACCGTGACTCATCATTGCCGCGTGAATACATAAGTGACATATAGTTTTTTTAAGTCGTCACTCATTTAAGTACCTACGTAGTTTTATGGTCGTGTCACAAACATGGATATTTATCAACTTTCTGGTCTTGGTTCACGAAGCCACAGCCCACGAAATGTTTTTTTTGCAATTAAGTAATACATTATCAGCTTTGTGGTAATTATTAAGCCTTAAGGATCAGTTGAAGTAAATAGTCAATAGTTGCAACATAAGCGCTAGGAAAGTCATATGACAGTCTTACATAAATTTAAGATTTTAACGTAGTGATTTACAGAAACACGAACGTTTTTTTAACCGACTTCAAAAAAAGGAGGAGGTTCTACGTTCCACTGTATGTTTTTTTTTTTTCATGTATGTACATCGATTACTCTTTCTTTCTTTTTTTTATTAGAAAGGGTATACTCCTGAGGTGGTCCCATTGTCACCAAGTCATGATCTGATGATGGGATCCCAGGGAAATCGAGGGCAACCCTCAAATTTTATAGGCACGTACTATGTGTTTCATATATTTTCTAAGGCTATTCAAGTATTTGCGTCTGATAGTCATCATCTCATGTTGATGAGCTGATGATGGAAAGTACAACTCCTTAACGGTTAGGAGTTGTAGTATAATTATGAAAATGTTAAATCAACATAAAATTGTGAAATAAAAATCTTTTAACAAAAAAGTAAAACCGCCTACAAAAAAAACCTTTGAAAAAAAAACATAAAATAATCCTCTAAAGCCATGAGTTTTATGGCCTAGCACTAGCAGAAATATGAAGTCGGTGCTACATTCAAAGAGTATAATTATATTTCGCTCGCACCGCACCGACTTGATATTTCTGCTAGTGCTAGGCCATAAAATCATAGCTATAGAGGCTTTTTTTTCTAGGGTTTTTTATGGTGATTTTTAAATTATTTGTTTATGGTAACCTTGAAGCTACAGCACAGGATCATGCCGCATGAAAATCCCTACTGCGAGCCCTACTGTCCCTGAGCCCCTACTCCGAAGGTAGGACCGATTAGGCTAGGCAAATACCGTGATTGTCCTTCTAATAGTTCACAGGCAAAGCGTCATCAAAAGGCAACAAAGGACGGGATGGGGCGAACAGCAGGAGTCTTGTTTACAGTTATTGTTACCAAGCGACAATGGAGTTTATATAGGCAAAAAGGCATCGTACGTGCCAGAAGAGGGCTCAGTTAATTACGAAACCAACAAAATCAACAACTAGAATCGGGTTTGCCAAAAATTTTCTTCAAACATCACCAATAAATGAAATTTCTATTGGTAACAGGTGGCCGAAGAAGGGCGCGAAGCTGAAGCCAGCGCGCCGGCAGGACCGCCGCGCCGCCCGCCGCACCCGCGCGCCCTGTCCCCGCACCAGCGATGGATGAGGGCTGCTGGTAAACATTTTACCTTATACTGCCCGCCAAATCCCTACCTTCCAGCAAGTTCTGCCAGAAACCTTTGAAACTTGAAGTGTTATAAAATAGTACTTTTTTAGAGTTCCGCACCTCAAAAGGAAAACGGAACTATTTGTTGTCCGTCTGTCAAGACCCTTTTTCTCTAGAACGCGTCAAGATAGCATGCCGAAATTAATATGAAATACTCCAGCCTGCAGTCCCTTGAAGTTGTGAAAAAATCAAACTTCTAAGTCAACGCAATCAAAGGCTACAGTCATTAAAAACCGGGCAAGAGCGTGTTAGCAGAGCCCTACTTCTAAGCAAACTGTACGCAGTGTGGGGTCAATTTATATCGGTTACTCACATAGACACACATAATGAACTATTACTCCCAAACTTGTAAAGCCTCCTTATCTCTGATAGTTTTCCTTTTAAATTCACTATATGCACTGCTGCTCTGACTTTTTTCACATTTCCAAATATAACAGTTTCTCTGGTAGAGGGGGGGGACACGACTCCAACAAAAATGAGCACTTCAAAGCTAAATGTTTCGCAAACGAATAACTTTATCGAAAAATGATCTTTGAGCACCCCTAATATTTTTAAAAGATCTATTCAACGATACGCCACACTATGAGGTGAACGAGAATTTCTTTCTAGTATTAATAGTCTGAGCTATGCCGCGGATAAACAGACAGACAAACGAACTGACGAAACCATAAGGGTTCCTTTTTGCCATTTTGGTTTCGGAACCCTAAAAAGGTTTCAAAATAGCGGGAATTTCTTCTGCCTTTGCACGGAGTTCTTGAAGTTGAAAGAAATAAATGAGTTAATAGTTAATCACTAGTTAAACAACTTTTTATCTGTGAGAATGTGTGACTTTGGCGAATTAAGTGATGCAGAAATGTTGACCCCGCCAGAAATAAAACAGACTGTAATGGAAGTGAGCAGTAATTTGCTACTTTTAAAATCGAAAAACGTCTATGAGAAGTGTTACGAAAGGGTCTATAATGACTCCCATAAAAATTTTGATCCGATTTTTTAAGCCCATAACGTTTTAAATTATAATTTTTCTTCGTTATAATATTAATCAACATAAATTGGAATCACGATTTTCATAAGTCATAACTATTGTTAGGACTAAATAAATAAAATCATAACGTTCAATGTCATGGTAATAATGAGACTTCCTAATATTAAAAGTAATAAAATCTTTTGTAATAATTATTGCAAGGTCTTGTATCGCTGGTCATAAATATTGTTAGTCACAAGATTACTTCGTTATAACAGTCAATGGCATGGTAATATTACACTTCATAATGTTAAAGGTAGTATAATCATGTATCATAATTATTGCAATGTACTTTTTCGCGGGTCATTTTAATTGGTAGTCATAGGATTAGTTTGTACTAACATTTAATAACAGTTCTAACCTAACCCACTTTCCTGGTGGCGATTCGTTTCTGTAGGGGTCGCAGTTCTAACCTAACCTAACCTACTTTCCTGGTAGCGATTCGTTTCTGTAGGGGTCGCAGTTCTAACCTAACCTAACCCACTGTCCTGGTAGCGATTCGTTTCTGTAGGGGTCGCAGTTCTAACCTAACCTAACCCACTTTTCTGGTAGCGATTCGTTTCTGAAGGGGTCGCAGTTCTAACCTAACCTAAGCCACTTTCCTGGTGGCGATTCGTTTCTGCAGGGGTCGCAGTTCTAACCTAACCTACTTTCCTGGTAGCGATTCGTTTCTGTAGGGGTCGCAGTTCTAACCTAACCCACTTTCCTAGTAGCGATTCGTTTCTGTAGGGGTCGCAGTTCTAACCTAACCTAACCCACTTTTCTGGTAGCGATTCGTTTCTGAAGGGGTCGGAGTTATAACCTAACCCACATTCCTGGTAGAGATTCGTTTCTGTACGGGTCTCAGTTCTAACCAAACCTAACCTACTTTCTTGGCAGCGATTCGTTTCTGGTTAACACGCAGTTCTAATGTAACGTCAAATTTCATTGAATATGCGTGTACTATCAAAAAATTAAAAAAACATGTTTATGTATGTACCGACAAAATAGGACTAACATCAATTAATACTTAAAAATATATGTCGTAAAATATTTCTGAATAATTATAAATATTCCTTTAGACGTTATAGAAATAAATGTTAAGTACTTAGTGCACTTTAGGTAACGAGATAATTATGACTAACAATAATTACTACTTTAAGATATATGCCTTAAAATATTTCTGAATAACCATCGATATAACGTTGACTTTTTAAAGTTATGATCAATAGCATTATGCATCATTGAAGTTAGAACTATTAAGCGATATGCTTTAAAATAAATATGACCATCGATATTTATAATCATGAATAATATGGAAATCAATTTCCGACTTTGAAGATTCGGACCAAAAAGATTATGCGACAAAAAGGGACCCCGTTACGAAAAATGCAAAATCGTTTTCCGATAACGTCTTACTTGCATATTTTCAAGAACTGTCGACAAAATTGAAGTCGTGAAGTCGAAGTGTGAACAGAATATTTTATGCTTAAGTCTCCAAAACTTCCACAAATACTAAAGAAAAAGCAAACCCGGTATACCGGACTTCAAAAAAAGAGGAGGTTCTTAATTCGTCGGAATATTTTTTTTATGTATGTTCCCCGATTTCTCGAAACTGCTAGACCGATTTCGAAAAAAAATATTCTTTGAAAGGGTATACTTTCTAGTTGGTCTCATTGTCATCAAGTCAGAATCTGATGATGGAATCCCAAGGAAATCGAGGGCAACCCTCAAATTTTATAGGCATGTATCATGTGTTTCATATATTTTCGAAAGCTATTCAAGTACTTACACATTATAAGTACTCTAAGATGGGTTCAGAAGTCGAAGGCATAATAAACCTGTCACGAATTTGGCTTTATTTTTTAAATCATAGACAGACATATCGAGCTTTCGTATCGATTTTTAGGGTTCCGTACCTCAAAAGTAAGTAAGTAAGTAGGGTTTAGTAATTGAGATGGTAATATATATAGCAGTATGGTGTGTGAGAGCTCTCCACTTTCTGCCAACAAACTGCTATGCAGTTTGGCAGAAGTTTATGTCTAAGTTTTTGTACTTCTATTTTCTTATTTTGAGTTAAATAAATTAAAAAAAAAAAAAAAAAAGGAAAAAACGAAACCCTTAAAGGATCACTTTGTTGTCCGTCTGTCTGTCTGTCTGTCAAGACCTTTTTTCTCTGGAACGCGTGGAGGTAGGATGCTGAAATTAATATCAAATACTTAAACCTGCGGTCCCTTGAAGCTGTGAATGAAGAAAAATCAAGCATCTATGTCAAAGCAATCAAAAGATACTAAATAAAATAAAAAAGTCGTTTCCGTACAAATTGCCGTATTTTGAAAACCTACAGGGTACTTCCAGTTGTCCTAGAAACTTGAAATTTGGTATGAAGGTAGCTCTTATAGTACAACCACTCAGAAAAGTCTCAAAATGACCCCACACTGCGTACATTCTGCTTAGGAGCAGGGCTCTGCTTACACTGGACTTCTTAAAACACTGGGGAAAAGCGTTAAAATCTTTCTACGGAATCCTCGTGCGCGAGTCCAACTCGCACTTGGCCGGTTTTTTTTTTATTGAGGCCTACGTTGAAATTGTGTACTGATTTTTGAAGACGGAAATCGACTGTCGTAATGATGGTCATTGCCTACGGCAAGGATCATGGAAAGTAAACGGATTGACAAAGCCCATACTTTGAATCGTTCTTATTTACATTCAGCGCCATCTACCTTGCTTGAGTGACACATTCGAACCGATGTTTTGTTATTATTTGACCCATTGGCTACGACCTTGGCGCCATCTAGAAATTGCCTGAATTTTAAGATGACTGCGGGGAACGATTCGAAGTATGGGCTTTGACACTCCGTATACTATCCTCCTTGCCTACGGTTTCTGAACGCATAATAGAGGACTTATGATATGTTTGTAGATAATAGTAGTTTATGCAACTGTTACACAATGAGGGTCCTTAAAACACGAGTGTGGTTTTATAAAACTAGGCAAAGCCGAATTTTATAATAAGATTACACGAGTATTTTAAGGCCTAATTATGTAGAGTTGCATTACATTACTTTATTTACACACATATTTATAAGTACTCTATGGTGGGTTCAGAAGCCGAAGGCATGTATATTATACCTATTACGAATTTGACTGTTTTATTTATTTATTAAAGACAAACATACCGAAAACGCTTCGTATCGATTGTTTTTTTTTTATTGTAAATTATTTTGGTTTTTGAAGATGACTCAAATGTGAAACTCGTAACGACATCGAACTCAATATCGAAAAGTCATTACGATATCGAATTCGATGTCGTAATGACTTTTCTATACTGGCTGTCGAAATGCTGGTAATTTTCTACGGTTTCTGAACGCATTATAGAGGACTTATGATAGGTGTGTTGATAAAGTACTATTTATTTCCAGATAGTGA
This sequence comes from Clepsis dumicolana, assembly GCA_963691665.1. Classification (NCBI taxonomy): domain Eukaryota; kingdom Metazoa; phylum Arthropoda; class Insecta; order Lepidoptera; family Tortricidae; genus Clepsis; species Clepsis dumicolana. The sequence goes on from OY829517.1 coordinate 7,588,073, forward strand.
GAGCGGGCCTCGAGGGCGCGGCATGAGGAACCGCGGCCGCCCGTCTCGACGCTCTCAAAATTATAGGTTCTAAGACAATGACATCATTCAGATTTCTTCCCATTATATTCATAAGACATTTTCGTAATATAAGTTACAACAGTTCCAAGTATACATAATTGTTGTGTAATAGGAAAACCGGATACCAATTGTTAGCAGGATGGATGATTGTAAGGCGCACATGAATAAATAAGGTCTGATGTTTATTATAGTTACTGTTTATAAAGTGAATATAATCTGTTGTAATATCGCACAGTCAACGTATATATAACTCGACAGCAAAGTAGGTATTTATCTACATAGTTTTCCGAACTGGAAACAGATAATGTAGGCTTTTTTAATACGCTTTGCGTTGAGTTTCCTATTAGTTTGCTACACGTAAATTTATAGTAAAGATTTCTTAACGTTGTTTTGCTCTAAGGTCGTCGTAATTTAAATTTAATATAATTTACCAAAATTATTATTCATTAACTACCTATATATATTATTTCATGCGTTTCTCTAAGACTCGTGTCATTTTATGCTAAGAACAAACACTTATAATCTTTGTATTACTATAATGGAGCAGATTGGTTATTGCAAGTACTATAATAATATGACTTCTGTATTCTTATGAATGATTAATGTATCCAGAATAACAAGCATATGATTATAATTAAGTCATTGTTTTTTAGAAATTAAGTGAAGCATTTCCATTTGTAATAATTTCCTTATAATTTACAAATAAAACTTGTAAAATTTTTGAGTATTTTATTTTCTACGACGTCACTTGAATACGCCAAACTAATAAGTATATATCTGTCCTGAAGTAGCAAAAAAATGTCTATCGCTGTTAAACACTGAAGAGACGTGCGAGCAGAGCCGCGGCGCGCAGTTTACGTCTCGCCACCGGCGTGGCGTGTGCTCCCAGAGGAAGGACTACGGATTAGTCCGAAACATGTCAAGCTATACTAGAGTGACATATGTGAGTGATCCGTTTATTTCACTATGATTGAGTCTCACGGTAGTTTCATGTTAAAAACTGAAGAGACTATTTAAAACGGTACCTAGTTCTTATCGCGCTGGCACGGTTTTCACTAGTTGGCCTTGATATAGCCAACGATCTTGAGCGATAACCGAACGTAATTACGAATGTAAGGAATATCACTAGTTTCATCGCAGCTCTTTTAGTTAGTAGAAACCGGTGGTAAGTACGTGAACAAGGGTAGGTAATTTAAAGAAACTAACCAGTAAAGAGACTTAAAAACGAGATGGATTAACTTCATTTTACTGTCACTACTACTTTCTCTGCTCTGCTGAGTACAGTCAGCAGCAGAAATAGCTAAGCAAAAGAACCGGTCACAACGATCTAAGCACTATTGTTATATACATACGTAAAAGCTAGTATTAGTTTTAGATTACTGTGACCGCTTTTTTATTCGACAAGGAAGGCAAACGAGCAAGTGGGTCACCTGATGGTAAGCGATCACCACTGTCCATAGACACCCGCAACCCCGGAGGGTCAACATAGCTAAGATGTAATGCCTATGCCTCTTGTGCCCGTGTAATTATACCGGCTGCCTTACTCTCCACAACCAAACACAACAGTGCGAGCACTGCTGCATAGCGGCAGGATTAGCGAGTAAGATGGTGGTAGTGGAAGGTCGTACCACCCGAAAAATTCTTCGGTTTGCTTCGGTTGCTCAGCTACTTCTGTTGCCTGTCCGAGTGTCTGTCTGCTTTATGACTTTAATGTGGCAGGACAGTTTCGACAAACAATTATAAATTCTTTTAAAAGGAAGATAATGTCAAAAATAGTGCAGGGTCGCTGCTCTTACTACGTGCAAAGGCTTTTCCATTGTTCCTAAATTCGTAGGCCATGATCCGCCTTAAAAAAAAGTTGTTTCTATATACAGGGTGCTTGGAATAACGATGTTGGAACTTTAGGGGATGAGATACAATACAGGGGACTATAGGAGTAGTTCTAGTTTGACTAGGACTACCTAGTTACGTAGAGTTGCACAAGCACATTACTTTATCTACACACATTAAAATGTCTTAATTAGTAGTCTGTGATTATAACTACTCTAAGATGGTTTCAAGCCGAAGGCATAACAAACCTGTCCCGAATTTGATGGTTTTTTTTTAATCATTGACAAACTTACTGTGACGTTTCGCATCTAAACATAACTTAAAAATCATACCGCTCTTACTATACGAGTCCGGCGCGCGACACAATTTTTTTTTTTAACACAGTTATTAGACAAAAATGTTAGATAAGTTTATTATTCTATATACTAGTAGGATAACTGGGCTATTCAGAAGGTTTTTTTTATGGAGCAAATTTGTCATGGTTTTAATTCTGGAAAGAATTTTCGAAAAAAAAAGTGTAAAAAAAATTAGGTTTTTGAATTTCTCATCTTTTTTGTATGGGCGAGTGAAAAATTAGTTCCAGAAATGAATCGCTCGTCCTCGAGTTATAAGAAAACGATACCCATCTCGATGTAGTTGCTACATGTATGCAGATATGTAGCTTAGAGTGAGGCGCGCCGGATGCAGCTTCCCCCCCACCCCCGCCCCTGCCCCCCTGCCGGGGGGAACCTCGTGCCAACCGGGCTAAATCTGCTCAAATCACCCCCAGGAACACCTGTTCCAACTGGTTGCTTTGTCCCAATTACGCAAGGAAAGATATCCCACTATAGGTACCTAGTTTAATTTTTTTTCAATTTTCGTCCCAGTGGTTGTGAGTCTGTTTTGAAAACAATAAGTCCTATCAATATACTTCCAAGACAATTATTGTAGAGAATTTAATGAAGAACATACTGCTCATTCACAATTTTGATGTAGCTTTAACCGTTTTTGTTTTATTAATAAAAAACTGTAATTGGTGACACAAGAGGGGGGAGGGCGGGTCCAAAAATCACTTCACGACTTGTTCCCACTTCGATATTTTGTTGTATACGTAAAAGCTACATGCATGCCAAGATTCATGCTTTCTGCCGGATAGGACCGTATCTCTAATTTTTTTGCGCTAACGAGCCGTACTATGGTGGCATGTTGAGCGGTTGTTGTTGTGCTGCGTTAATGGCCTCGTGGAGGGTGCCGAAACGCGTCAGCGTTTAGTTTAGTGGTGTTGGTGATAGTTGGGTCTGTGTGGCATGTGTTGATTCGTGTAGCAGTGGATAAATGGATGCGGAGGTGTTGCATGGAAACATACATTTGCCGCACAGATATAACTAAGTTTTTTTTTTCACTTGTGGTCGCGGGTGAGCAAAGTAATTGTTTTTGGTTCATAAATATGGACCTCCGCAAAGTAACGCCTGATTCATTAAATTAACTTTTTATGAAATGTCAAAACGATCCGTTAGTGTGAAATTTGTATTGAATTAAGAACTATGACGTCATAATTTTCAGTGATCAAACTGCCTCCTTTTATTAGTTTTTGTTAAATTAAAAATCAATTTAATTGCAGTAATAAGTGAGGCATCGGTTATTTATTAGTATTTTCGGAAGCCTGATAAGTGAAAATGTCAAATGATTTTATTTTGACATCAGTCAACAACCCTACTACCTCTGCTGGATGACAATTTCGTTGAATAAAGGTACTATAATATAATATACATATTATGTATTTAAGGGGAATGATTTTTTTATTTCTATTTTTTCAAAAAAAAACTTCACAGGGGTGCTCACTTAAGACTTAGGTACTCAACCCCTGGCTGAAGTTTTCACGGTTCATTAAAACGAACCCTGTATATGAACTAAAAAACAATTAGGTACTTTGCTCACCCGCGACCACAAGTAAAAAATAGTTATATCTGTGCGGCAAATGTATGTTTCGATGCAACACCTCCGCTTAAATTGCTACACGAATTAACACAATTTGCCGAATGAAACACATGGCACACATACCCAACTATCACCACCACCACTAAACTAAACGCTGACGTGTTTCGGCACTCTCCACGTGGCCATTATCAAAGCACCAGAACAACCGTTCAATATGCCACCATTTACACTACCCTAACTGACTCTGCATAACCTGCTCTTGGCCAAGAGTGATCTGGAAAGTAAACATACTGTGAATTTAGTAAATAAGTTTTATCACAATGTTTTGTACTAATAACAGTCAAAAACAAATCGCAACACTGGGTTTTAAAGTTCTATTAAAATAAAAGGTTTTAAAATTACCCTACCTGTCCTGTCTTTAAAGAATAAGTAGGTAAGTATATCATAAATATCTTTAAAATTTTGTCAACCAGATGTTTTTGTAATTATTAGGTAGGTATAACCTGTATTGTCCATTGAGCACTGAACTGAACCTTCATATGTAATTTTGATTTATTGAAGTTTCTGGGAAACATAGTTTCATTTTATTTTATACACATAACTCGGGCTAGTTCAGTCTGTTTTCTAAAGTGTCTGGTTTTTGTACATGACATTCATCAAATGTCTACTTGTAGCGACCCTATTACCAAAAGGTAGACCATTTTTTTAGAATCAGACAGTGCAAGCATACTTACTTACACATAAACAAGATATCTGAATAATAAACGAAGTCTTAGGATTAATTGTAAAATGGGAGAATTTAAATAAGAAGTCGTTTTTTTGTATTTTTATTTACACATACTGAACCAAACAAAGAGATTGAAAGAATGCATTATTATTTACTCATATTTTGTGTAATTCTAAAACAGTGCAAAAACACAAATTTGTGTGTGGAATTAGCAAATAAATCAATTATCACCTTTTAGAACATAATACATGAATATAAAGCTAAGCCTTAAAGCTAAGTTTCACCATATGGTCAAATAGTTTTCTACACACAATGTTTTTTATTTAGGTATACATTTAAGAATATGAAATATGAAATTTAAGCAAAGTGCCCATACACATTTTCATCAGAGAAAGCTATGTACAGGAAGAAATCTTCATCGTGGTGTTCTTGGTACAGCGAGCCCATGGTAGCCGAGGTGGGGGGGATTACATTGTTGACAAAGAAGAATAGCGCGTCCTCCGGCCGAAGGTGAATGCGTTTCCTGATCAGAAAGTAAAACTGGCCGACGGTCAAGTCAGACGGCACCAAGTACTTCTTCTTGTCGAGATCTCCAAGTCTAGCCTTCGGGGCTTTTTCGACGATCACTGGCACACGGTCCGGATATTTCCTGCGTATTTTCTCGCCCTCAGTCTTCCTTCGCTCGAAAGAATGCTCTTCCTTGTACTGGAATTTCATTTTGTGATATTAACACAGCAATTTCCAAAATAATCACAACAAAGCCAAATTCGATACTACGACTTGTTTTTTGTTTTTTGCGTTATTGTCTTTACAAGCAATGACGCAATCAGCTGATATGACAACGACGCAACTACGAATACGACGCTAAACTCCCCTCTATTCGATTCAATCTATCATCAACATCAAGTTTGCCATGTTTAAATCGCAAACGATGCTTTTCGTGTCGATTAATTTTAACTTTCTAATTTTTATTTTGTTACAAAGTGCCACATTATCTAAGAGATTTTTTCATATACTGTTTGTTTGCCCGGTAAAGTTTTACCACATAATTACTTACGTTTACAGAGGCTGAAAACGTTAAACAAAAACAAAAGAAACGTCTTAAAAGAAACAAAATTTTTATTATTATTCAGTACTACAAAATCAAATACAAATTCAGTTATTTTTATTTATTCATAATATATTTGCTGTATTGGGGCAACCGTGTTTATTCCTTTTTTTAAAGGTTTGTTTGATCTATGACTGCAAATACGAACTACGATTAAAAAAAAATTGTCTGTGGCAAGATAGGAAGCAAGCAAGCGCCAAGCCTTGTCGATTGCTGGAATAGCGTTGCCTTTGCTTGTCTTCGTATAATACAAACGGCGTGGGTTTTGCTTAATTGAGTTTAACACTAGATTATTTCACTTTAAACATGCGTAAACGTAAGTCTCTAAAGAAAGGTGACGAAGACTCTGAAGGTTCCGAACCTGCAGCCGAGCCAGAAGAATTCCAAGACTCGGGAGAAGATTGGACGCCGGATGCCGATTCGGTTCGTAGAAGTGTATTAGTGTAGTTATTACTATATGCTATTCTTCTACCGTGAATTTTCAAACTCCTTTGTTATTAAATAATTCGTTCAAATTTAGTAACTTATGTTTTAACGGACACCATTTCAATACATTTAAAAGCGGGTAGCAAAAATGCTGAGGTTAGGTTAGACGCAATACTAGTTTTTATTATAGGTACGGGTTTCCGATCATGAGCCCATGGGACCCGGTCATTTGAAAGGTATTCATAGGGCCGAAGCCAACATGAAGAGGCTTTTGGGTACCACATAATATGCATACGTAATGGGCGCACCTGTGACAGTCTCACCTAGTACACCATGAAGAAGTGCTAGCAGACAGTCCTGCACAGTATATTGCCAGGAGGGAAGCGTGTGTGTGTGTGTGTGTGTCTGTGTGTAACCCTGGAGGTTTTGGTGGTATTGCTATGCGCCAACACCAGCAACTTGTCGCAAGCCTTCTTGTGATGACTGTTTTCACCAGTCCAGTGACACAGCTACACTAGCAGGCAATGGGCGTCACATCCCTATGCCTTCGTCATTATTTTATTAGTTAATGTTTTAGAAATTGAATACTGTCGGAATCCAAATGGGTAGGTATTATTCCTATTCAAATTAGTTATCAAATAAAGTGGATAAATTATGTAGGCTTAAATCTTAACAGAATCTCTTTCCTATATTGCATCAACAACGAACCTGAAGCTGGTTTTGAAACTTTAAATAAAATCTTGTTTTTTTTTTATTTTTGGCTAAGTGACAAAATTTATAGGATCCAACTGCTGTCAAAATTTTCATCATACGAAATTATAAGTATAAATTTATTGCTTATATGTCTAGAATGAACAGCCCGGTGCACGTGTTGGCCGCAAACGCTCACAACAGAGAGGTCCTGCTCTTAACAATTCCAAAAAGAAACGTAAGGATGAATCTTCTGAAGAGAGCGAAGGGGAGGGGGAGGAGGATGAGGAAGGGGAGGGAGAAGAAGATGAGGGAGAGCTTGATGAAGAGGAGGGTTCTGATGATGAGAAGAATGGCTCTGATGGGAACAAGTCCGATTCCAGCCAGTCTAAAGATGTACCAAAGCATTTCCATGTAAGATTACTTGTTTTTTACTTGACTGCCGGAGGAGGGATGTATTTTTTTGAGTGTATGTATGTATCTAATTCTTTGGCATGCTCAACAGCTGTAACCGTTTGACAGATTTTAATGTATAATAATAAATAAAATAAATAAATAAATATCATGGGACAATTTGACACCAATTGACCTAGTCCCAAACTAGGCAAAGCCTGTACTATGAGTACTAGACAATGAATAAACATACTTATATAGATAAATACATACTTATATACATATTAAACATCCAAGACCCGAGAACAAACATCTGTCCCGACCGGGATTTGAACCCCGGACCTCAAGCTTCATAGTCAGGGTCTCTTACCACTAGGCTATTCGGTCGCCAAACATATGGGAGTGACATAGGGACCAAAAAGCTTGAACTAAAAAACAAAATTATTAAAAAAAAATTTTGCAGCTGAGGGCAGACCAATTACCTTTTTGACACATGTTGCAGCTGTTTTTTGTAATTTTTGTTTGCCCCCCCCCCCCTGCACTTCTAATAAGAATGAGCTACTTTTCTCTTTTTGGTTAATGGTTTTTGCAGTTGGGGTTTTCTGTTTATTTTTTCATATAAATTGTAAAAACATTTATCTGGTAATGACACATTATTCTGTTTTTTTAGTATTTTCAAACACAGGTATACATACAGAAAACTTGATCCCATAAAAAACATGAAATGTAATAAAATGGCAAGTCTCACAATACAGTTCTTCCACAATGTGAGATCTCATGTAAAACCAAATCACTTATTTGAGGTAGAGTATGGAAGCACCTGTATAACACCTTTGTCATTAATTGTTCTCAAATTACCACCATAGTGACCATATCATAATTAGACATTCAGTCGGTCACTCCCAAGATCTTTGACAGGGGATAATAAGGGGAAAACAACTGCCCGTCCTTTTCTGTCACTCAGAATGCAATGGGACGGGTAATATAATCTCGCACGACAAACAAAGTCGCGCCCAGTCGTGCTGGCCATACTGTCGTCGAGTGTAGATAAAACACCTCGACATGATTTAGTATGCTAGCCGCCGCAACAAATAATTGTTTATAAATCGTCCATTGGTAGATAAACCTTACCATGCTGGGGCCTGCCCCAGCATGGTAAGGTTTATCTACCGGGCTACCGGGTGGGCTACCGGGTATCAAGGCTTTTGAACAGGTTTCTTATAACGCTGGGTATTAAAAACCCGTATATTACGGTAGCCTTTTAAACGGCTTACCGGTTAATACATTAACCTCTTCGAATGGGTTAACCCGGGCTACCGCATAGCGTATCGAATCCCCGAAATGGCTACCCATTCCGGGGTTTCCTTGAAGCGCTGATTGTACGCGTGCAGGTTATTTTGAATCTTACTTCCAGCGCATAAGGCTTATATTGTTTCGCCTATTTAAAAACCCATAATACGGAGGACGGCATTTGTCAAAGACTTTGTAAGTCGCCGACTATTAAACAAAATTTTTATGAAAACCTAGAAAATGATACCCATATCGATTTTGAACAAAAAAATGTGTCCGCCATCTTTGATTTGAAAATGAGTAACATTTTCGTAATCAGCGAACCTGAAAACCTAGAAAATGACACCCATATCGATTTTGAACAAAAAAATGTGTCCGCCATCTTGGATTTAAATATGGATGTAATTTTCATAATCAACACCCCTGAAAACATAGAAAATGACACCCATATCGATCTTACACAAAAAAATGTGTCCGCCAGCTTGGATTTGAAAATGGGTATCATTTTCATAATCGGCACCCCTGAAAACATAGAAAATGACACCCGTATCGATTTTCAACAAAAAAATGTGTCCGCACTCTTGGATTTGAAAATGGGTGTCATTTTCGTAATCAGCATCCCCGGAAAACTAGAAAATGAGACCCATATCTTACTTAAAAAAACCGACGACTTGAGGACCTCCTCCTTTTTTGAAGTCGATTAATAAAAACTTTAAGTAGGTAAGTACTTACCTACATAAGTACGGAAAGATTAAAATATTAATTGTTATTGTTCTCTTCGTACGGACTGCCGATGTACGAGGGCTGTTTGATAAGTACCCGTTTATGGAAAAAAAAAACATTTTTTTTTTATATATATATGCATTTATTTTTCTACGTAGTCACCTTTTAACTCTATACATTGTTCCACCTATACTCAAGCTTCAATAAACCATCCAAAAAGTATGATTTTGGAAAGTCATTAAAATAGGCCTCTGTGGCGGCAATGACTTCGTCATTTGATCCAAATCGCTTGCCACCGAGCCATTTTTTTAGGTTGGGAAACAAAAAGAAATCGCATGGGGCCAAATCTGGAGAATACGCGGGTGAGACAATAGTTCGTAGCGTAACTGTGCTAATTTAGCCGTCACAACTCTGGACGAATGAGCCGGGGCGTTGTCGTGATGAAACAGTACTTTTTTTTCTTTTTTAAATGGGGTCGTTTGTCCTTTAACACGGCGTCAAATTCATCCAATAAATTGGCATAGTACTGCCCTGTTATTGTTTTTCCCTTTTCTAAATAGTCAATATGTATAATACCCTGCGAATCCCAAAAAACGGTCGCCATGACCTTTCCAGCCGATGGGACGGTTTTTGCTTTCTTTGGAGCAGGTTCACCCGGTAAAATCCACTGCTTCGACTGCTCTTTCATTTCCGGGGTGTAGTGGTGGACCCACGTTTTGTCCACGGTCACGAAACGACGCAGAAACTCCTTCGGGTTACGTTTGAACACGGCCAAACACTGCTCCGAAGTAGTCAGTCGGTTCCGTTTTTGCTCCTACGTGAGTAAACGCGGCACCCACCTCGCCGATACTTTCTTCATACCCAATTTTTCTTCTAATATGTGTTGTACCCTCTCGATTGAAACGTTTACAGCATCAACGATTTCTCGAAGTTTAATTCGGCGGTCGGCTAAAACGATATTTTCAATTTTCTTAACCATATCGTCTGTAGTCACCTCAACTGGCCGGCCTGGGCGATCCTCATCAAAGACGGTTGTTCTCCCCCGCTTAAACTCGTTATACCAATATCTAACGGTTGTCATAGAAGGAGCACATTCATGGTAAACCGCTTGCGTTCTTACTTTTATTTCATCACATGTTTTTCCTTCCAAAAATAAGAATCTAATTACAGACCGATACTGTTCTTTCTCCATTTTAACAATTTTAAGTTCACGCCTTCACTGAATCGTTGTCAAATGAGAAAAAAAAAACAGAAGAATGCCATTTTTTTTTTAATTTTCCTGCCTCTGAAAAATGGCTTAAAATGGTGGTATACTTATTTGCGGCCAGTGATATTAATATATTTAGAAAACGGGTACTTATCAAACAGCCCTCGTATAGGTACGTATTAGTATTATGTACTCGGAAGCTACTTCAATTCAATGTACCTATTTTCCAAAGTTCTCATTACACACAATAAAGCTATATCTTCTTACGTACTTACCATGTTTGTGGGATTTGTTCGACAATTTTTACAAAAGCATTTTTTCATAGTAGCGATTTTTCTCATCGCGTTCTTTTATGATCGCAAATTTCATTTTTTGTCTTTTTTCATGTAGCGATTTTTCACATCGCGTTCTTTCATGATCGCAAATTTCATTATTCGTCTTTTTTCATGTAGCGATTTTTCACATCGCGTTCTTTCATGATCGCAAATTTCTTTATTCATCTTTTTTCATGTAGCGATTTTTCATAAAGCGTTTTATAATGTTCGCGTTTAATTTTTTCGCTTATTTTACTAGTAGATTCTTTTATCAATCGCGTATATTTGTAGTGTATTTTTTTCCAAATCTCGATTTTTCACACGTTGATATTTTAATATTAGCGTATTATAATAACTATGTAAAACTACGATAACAATATAAATATTGTCGCCGTGTTAGTTCACTGATAAGTAACAGTTTATTTTATTAGTTAGGTATCTATCTATCTTGTATAAAAGCAGAAGAGGGTCGAAAGACTGTACATTGAAGATATTTACAAAACAATGTTTAGGGGCCTCAGGGCCGATAGGAAACAGAACACATTTCAATTTATGAGTAATTTACATTCATTGCTAATGAAATGTACCCTACCTTTTATCTTTATTGTTTTGTCATGTAAAAAAACTGATTAAGTAGGTACGATTATATAAAATTTTCACGTAATTATTATGACTAAGAAATTCAAAATTCATAATTTTATTCAGCAAATAGGCAGTTGAATGCTCTTGTACACGTCATTTTTTTGAGTCTACCAGCGCTTTCGGAAAGACCATGATTGCCAAGAAGAATGCGCCGCAAGAAACTTGGCACAAAGTCATTTTTTTTAAAACAAGTTACATTAGCTCTTACAATACGTAACCACAGATAAATTACACAAAGAAACCTAACTCTATCATTAAAAAATTAAGAAAGAAGAAATACCGTATTTTAGAAAAAAAATAATTCTCTATTGTGTCCAGTGCAATGGTTATTAACGGTTTTGTTAATTGAATATATCATATTTTGACTTTGTTAACGAATGACTAGCGTTTAATGTTCGTATTAAAATATTATTTTAATACCCCAAAGATAGTTCAGTGTTCAGAGATAAGAATCATATGCTACAAGCTACAAATTCAAATTCGAAGTAGTTTATTTGCATGTTACAAGTATTAATAACTCGTGTTTTTTAGTTTTAAATAGTTGCCAGCTCATCCTAAGGAATCGTTATCTTGAAGTTCGTGATCATTCATATTTTTTGTTTGAAAAAAAAAAGAAAGTTAAAAACGCCGATTAGACCCAACGTTTGTTGCTCCTTATGACCACAGAAACGCGTGGTTAAAATCTTTTGGATTGCTCCCGAGCAACCTGTATATCTTGGGAGTTTAACAAAATCGAAGTAAAGCATAGTTTTAGTATTGTTTTCCCTAACCTCTAAATATTAAAATTCTCTTTTCAGATTTTTTCGCTTGAGTTGTATCGCGTTTAAACAATAGAACTTTGAAGTGTTTGTGGCGTTATCATAGAAAACAGCTTAGATTCTAGGCAGAACTGCCTTGAAAAATGTAGTATATCAAAGATTGGGCTTTTTTTAGTTTTTTTACTAGAACTACTGTTGTGTCGCGTTTGGACAGTGGAACTTTGTAGTTCTATACGTATTAGTGTCACTGCCATCGAAAACACCTGAGATGCTAGGCAGAACTGCCTTGTAAAATGTAGCATATCAATATCAAAGAGTAAACGTACTTTTTTATACAAGTTTTTTTTGCCAGAACTCTGATGATTTCGCGTTTAGACAGTAGAACTTTGCAGCTCTATGCGTATTAGTGTCACTGCCATCGAAAACGCCTGAGATGCTAGGCAGAACTGCCTTGTAAAATGTAGCATATCAATATCAAAGAGTATAAGTACATTTATTACAAGTTTTTTTGCCAGAACTCTTTTGGTTTCGCGTTTAAACAGTGGAACTTTGCAGTTCTATACTTGTTTGTGGCATTGGCATCGAAAACAGCTGACATGCTAGGCAGAACTGCCTTAAAGAATGTAACATAATATCAAATACATATATTTTTTGTTTTTTCTCGTTCACGATTTTGGCGGCAAATCAGCGGAACTGTGCTTTAAATCAACCAGGGCGTATAGACCTATGCTTAATATAACTCCTCGGTATTAAATCACGGGAAATACTGTGAGATGCTATGACGCCATATGTGAAGTTAGTCCGATTTTGATAGTAAACCAACAGAACTATTGTTGAAATCATCAGGAGGTATAGAACTATGTTTAAAACAACTCCTCGATGCTGAAATACCTTTAATATGATGAGATGCTGAGATGTCATAATGTGAAGTTGGCATCTCATTTTCAAAATTGCATTATTCAGGACAAATGCACTGAACAATTGCTATAAACTATCAGGAACTGTGGAACTATGCTGGACGCAAGCAAAACTGAAGTTATTTGTTGAGATGCTATCATCATTGATAAAACAAAACTTGTTATTTTCCTAAGCTACTAGTGAAGTCTCTGGATAACTGGGAATCGTACAGGAACGTAACAAGTAAAACCACAGCCTTCTGGTATAGCGTATAATAAAATACGAGACTGACGTGACACCACAAATATTTTCCTACCCACTTATTTACTATTTGCTTACTACTTAGAATTATTGACTAGAATACCATATCCATCGTTTGAGACCAAAAACGAGCTTGGAACTCACCCTGATGGCACAGCATATCATCACGGGAGTTAGCATATCGTCATTGATAAAAAAAAACTTGTTATTTTCCTAAGCTACTAGGAAGCCAGAACTCCTTAGAACTATTGACTAGAACACCATATCTATCGTTTGAGACCAAAAGCGAGCTTGGAACTCACCCTGGTGGCACAGCATATCATCACGGAAGTTAGCATATCATTATATCAAAAACAGAAATTTAAAAAAATCAAGGAAAATCGCCAGAACTATTTCTAAAAAGTATCAGGAACTATAGAACTATGCTGCATGCGCTCCGTACTCAACTTATGTTTTGATATGCTGGGATTTTCACGTGGAAGTTAGCATATCATTATGTGAAAAATAATAAAAAAATATTTTTTTAGGAATATGGCCAGAACTATTTCTAAAAAGTATGAGAAACTATAGAACTCTGCTGCATGCGAAGAGAACTTGGTGAAATTTTTGATATTCTGGGATTTTTACTTGGAAGTTAGCATATCATTGTCAAAAATTAAAAATTAAAAATTTCAAGGAAAATCGTCTGAACTATTTCTAAAAAGTATCAGGAACTATAGAAATACTTTTTTTTGTAAATATCTTCAATGTACAGTTTTTCGACCCTGTTCTGCTTTTATAGAAGATAGATACCTAACTAATAAAATAAACTGTTACTTATCAGTGAACTAACACGGCGACAATATTTATATTGTCATCGTAGTTTTACATAGTTATTATAATACGCTAATATTAAAATATCAACGTGTGAAAAATCGAGATTTGGAAAAAAATAGACTACAAATATACGCGATTGATAAAAGAATCTACTAGTAAAATAAGCGAAAAAATTAAACACAAACATTATAAAACGCTTTATGAAAAATCGCTACATGAAAAAAGACGAATAATGAAATTTGCGATCATGAAAGAACGCGATGTGAAAAATCGCTACATGAAAAAAGACGAATAATGAAATTTGCGATCATGAAAGAACGCGATGTGAAAAATCGCTACATGAAAAAAGACGAATAATGAAATTTGCGATCATAAAAGAACGCGATGTGAAAAATCGCTACTATGAAAAAATGCTTTTGTAAAAATTGTCGAACAAATCGGGTTAATCATATGCGAAGCGGTTACCTTCGGCTTAAGGTAACCCTTTCACCACGCTCCGCTGCGCGCCCGTGTTTTTGCGAAGCGAAACTGTAGATCAGTATGAAAACGGAAAGGAACTATGAAAGCAGGAAGACTGCGTTATTATCTGCATGATTAATTTGTATACGTCGTACAACAGGAACCACCAAACAAATCGTTTGTGGTGGTTCATTCTTTCATAGTTCCTTTCCGTTTTCATACTGATCTACAGTTTCGCTTCGCAAAAACACGGGCGCGCGGCGGAGCGTGGTGAAAGGGTTACCCTAAGCCGAAGGTAACCGCTTCGCATATGATTAACCCAAACCCAGTAAATACGGGTAAGCGGTAACCTCTTGTTACGATTAGGGCTACCCGAATAAATACGGGTTTTAGGGTAGCCCGTTGAAGGGGCTACCGTATCGATTCGGTAGCCCCTTCAACGGGCTACCATTTCGAACGGCTTAGCCGAATGAACGGGTTTTCCGGTCCCTGTGCTAGGGTGGCAGGTAGCATGAAATTGCAACTGTCACAACTATTGAAAATGTTTATATTTTTCAGTCTGGAAACTTTGTCCTGTTGAAATCTGATGTGAAATGGGATGGTGACACTGTTACATCAAAGCTGGATGAACTCAATTTGTGGAAAATTGATGGGAAAGCACTTCTACAGAAATTTATCCCCATGGAGTCCAGTGGGAAAATATTGCACAAGTGTACTTGTGTTGTAAGTATTTCTTTTTTTAACTGACTTAAAAAAGGAGGAGGTTCTCAATTCGTTTTTATGTATGTTCCTCGATTACTCGAAGACGGCTCTACAGATTTCAAAAAATATTTTTTGTTTGAAAGGGTATACTTTCTAGTTGGTCCCATTGTCACCAAGTCAGAATGTGATGATGGGATCTCAGGGAATCGAGGGCAACCCTCAAATTTTATAGACATGTATCATGTGTTTCATATATTTTCGAAAGCTATTCAAGTACTTGCGTCTGGTAGTCATCATCTCGTGTTGATGAGGTGATGATGGAAGGTACAACTCCTTAACGGTTAGGAGTTGGAGGATAACCCTGTTATTCATAAACCTATATTAACTAAAATGCTGTTAAAGTTTGTTTATTCCTTTTTGTCACATTGACATTTTCGCTAGTAAGAAGAAGACAAAACCTATTTTAGCTAATAGAGGCTTGAGTGACGTTTATGAATAAGGGCATAATATTTTAAATATTACTTAATGTAACTTAAAATTATGAAATAAAATCTTTTAACAAAAAGTAAAACCTGATTAAACATTATGAACTAAAAAACAATTACTTTGCTCACCCGCGACCACTAATGACAAATAGTTATATCTGTGCGGCAAATGTATGTTTTCATGCAACACCTCCGCCTCCACTGCTACACGAATCAACACATGCCACACAGACCCAACTATCACCACCACCACTATACTAAACGCTGACGCGTTTCGGCACTCTCCACGAGGCCATTTACGAAGCACAACAACAACCGCTCAACATGCCACCACTTCCACTACTGACATATGTAAACCATACCAAATGATTAAACATTTCCTGCATTTAAATATTTTTATTTTCTTACAGTATTCAGGATGGAATGTGGATAATCGCGAAAACTACTATCCTATTACTGAAATACTGGACAGAAATCCACGCACCGACTCCAAGGAAATATGTGTAGCACTAGATCTTAATGATCTCATCAAAGTAAGGGACAAGTAGATCCATTGTGTTTTTTACTTAATTCAACTATCTAGATAAGTGGAAGTAAATTTATAAGAGATAAATAAGAATTCTTTGGCACTTCATTCCAGATTACTTTTGTGTAATGCAGACATTTTATAAAAAATGGGGATTAAATGTTCAATAAAGTAAATCTATAAAGTGTTTTTTATTTCTGCGCCTCTTTTAGCTTTAAATAAAACGTGTCGTGCCAGTTAGATATATTGAGCTCCGTGGGCCGATTCCACGGCGGCGGCGCGGGCTAAAACAATGAACGCCGCGGCGTTACCTTGGGTCTTGGACTTTTCATGAGGGACCGATTTTTTTTTCTATAAAAAATTAAGTAAACCTCATTGTTCGTTCCAAAGAAAGCTTTAAGTATATGTGTTTTGTAAAAGAACAGAGGAATGAACATTTTCACAAGTTTTAACAAAATCAGCACATTTTCAATGAGAAAGTATCAATGGTAGGTAAGTATTGAAGTAGGTATAAAGTATGTTAATCAGTCTTATTAGAGACCCTCTATTTTTACACGACTGCGCAAAAAAAAGGAGTGTATTGTATTATTTTTAAACCATAAGAGAGTCATCATCATTTCTTCAAGCATTTTTTTTATTTCCGAGCGAAATACTAAAGCCAAATTCACCTATAGTACCTATGTAGGTGGAGTTTCCAAACTGCATAGCGATGGAAATGATGGAATTTTCCATCATAACATTTTGTTCTATGTACACACCTATGAATTATAGGTACTTTTTTTTGGACTTAGAAAAAGGATAGCACTAGAACGCTAGCAAGCGTGCCACCGGAAAGGCCAAAAGATACATATATACCATAGACTAATGTAGTATACCCTGTCAAGAATAAATAAATAAGTGTACCCGATTTTTACTTTGTCTGGTTTACGCAACACAACCTGTAGCCAGATGCCCATTGGTCAATTCTGTAGTCATTGAAATGAATTGTCAACTATTATGTTTTCTGTGGTGTCAAACGACCAGGGCCGTGTTTTATAAAACACGACCCAGGAGAGAACCCAAACATTGACAGCTTTATTTAAAATATCATTGGAGGAATTTGGCGGGAAACCGATGAGAGTGGATGGTGTCGTTAATTGAATCTTAGTGCCCAGCAAATGAAGAATTCAAGTGAAAACACGTATTCCCTCTGTTTGTGATCCCCAAATATCCGCCGGCTGCTGCTCGCCGTAGCTCGCCGTAAAGTACACTATCGCTTTACGGAAGGCATGAGCAGCTGACAGGACGTGACTAGGACAGACTATAAAAAGGTACTCTGTGGACAGACTGACACAACTCTGACGGTAACAGGACTTTAATATACAGATATTTACAAAACATATCAGACGTGGCTGTATGGACTCAGTTCCTTTGCCTATCATTTATGGAATGAATTAAAAATAATAATAATAAAAAGATCGTTATCAACATCAACAAGGTCGAATGCTTTACGGAAATCAAAGTAGGCAGCGTCATAAGAATAAATAATAACATAGTAGAACGGAAACTCCCGCTCCGGTCAGGCTCAAGGACACGATATTAGAGTATTCGTTAAACAAACTACTCAGTCAGGCTGTCACGGCCAGCGTCGCCGCACGCGCGTTTGGTTGTTTACAATTTGGTTGTAATAGTTTTACGTGAACCTGTATGTATTTTATTTTATATTCTAAGGTAAGTAATACTTACATAAATCACCTAAAATGGCTTCATTCGGTATAGCACTTATAATAACTTCTTATTTATAAGTGTCTATAATTATGTAGGAATAAAATAATGATTTCAAAGTAAAGAAAAACTTACATCTTAGTGATATTATCTTTAGACGTAAGTACCTAATATTTAACAACAAGCAACCCTAGCGACGCGCCTGGATGACAGAGGGGTATAACGATATGAAGGGGGCAGTAGGTATAAATGGCGGCGCTTTGGACTCGGTGAAAAGAGACTCCGTTCTACTATGTTATTATTTATTCTTATGGCAGCGTCCACCTGTCCTGATACATCCATATGAGGAAGAGCGTAGTCCACAAAGTTAGCGATGTTAGTAGTAGTGGATCTGCCTGCGCGAAAACCATGCTGAGCATCCGCTAGACGACTTGAGATATAAAGAGGTGCAATATACCTGTTGATAGCGCGATTCGATTATAGAGAACTTATGATATGTGTGCAGATAAAATCGCTTATTCCTCATTGGTAGGTAAAATGGGTGGATAAACCTTACCGTTCTAGAGGGGCAAGACATGATTAAATGCCTATCTATGGAAAGTTGACCCTAGTAGTTCAAGGACTAAGGAACTTATAGGTAGAAGTTCCCTGTCTAGGACAGACTGACGACTCCGATTGTAACAGGACTTTTTTCAGCAAATAAACAACAGACATGGCTGCATGTACTTTGTTTTCTTTGCCTATGCATGAAAAAATAATTTTATAAAAAAAAGAAATTCAAGTTGACATGTTGACATTTTATGCTGCTGACCCCTTTGCTTTCCAATCTACTCAGTGAAGAATAATTTTTTCTCTTTGTATTTATATTAAACTACAAAAAATATTTGGTTGTTTTTTTATATGGTGTGAGAAATATAAACAAGTACCAAAATGAGTACTGATCCACTAGGTAAAATTAGTACGATAAACAGTTAAGTTTCTAATTTCATCTTATTTTTTACGTAAAAATCATATATTTATTACTTACAGAGCAAGATTGCGCTGTATGTTTACAAAAATGCCATCATCCTACACAACTACCATGTGGACATATATTTTGTTTTCTATGTGTAAAGGTAAGCTTAACTAAGTATCATCTTTGTTTCATTTATGAATCCTGGTTTTCCTGTATCATTAAGTATCAAACATTGTAACTTAAATTTTGAGTAACTGATGCTTGCAGCCAGATTCTGTAACTCTGAAATCTACTGACAAAGTTTGTTTTAGACAATATAGTGTATTTACTAGAGATGCGCCAAATACAGATTCCAATTCCACCGAATACGAACATTATTCGGTTCAACTCAATGCCCTTATCACCCGTTAGAAAACAGGTAATACTTATGTATAATTCAAGAGAGAAAGAGGTAGATTGTGGTGAAGCAATAGTGGATGGTATAGGAATACTGGTTGTATTGGTTGTTTAATAGATACTTTATTAAGTAAATTAATATTGTTTTATTACTTTTTAAACAGCTTTTCTTTTACTTATACTTATGGTTTATTTAGTTTATTAATTTTTCGGTAAATATTCGGCCATCCAACCGAATAATCTGGCCGAATACAAACATATAATATTACACCGAATGTGCCGAATACCGAATAATTAACGAATGTTCGGTGCATCTCTAGTATTTACCTCTGTTTGTACTAGATATTTTAATTGTAAAAATACTGAACAACTTTTTATGAGTTGTAATTTTTAGGGTGTTGCTATACAGAGCAGAAAATGTGCTATGTGCAGAGCGGAGATCCCACCTGACTATTTGGATCATCCAGTATTATTGGAAAAGACCTCTCATGACACAGCTGAAGTCAATGAGGGATACCAATGGTATTATGAAGGCAGGAATGGTAAGAACAATTGCCTAAAAATTGACTATCATTATTTGTTTTTTCAAATGAATAAAATGTCAAATCTATTTATTAAGTTTATTTATCTACACACATATCATAAGTCCTCTATAATGCGTTCAGAAACCATAGAAAATGACCAGCATTGCAGCGCGACGTCGATTGCTCGACGGCAGCCCCCACCAACCACCACCACCAGTAAAGTAATAGTCATTACGACATCGAATTCGATGTCTTAATGACTTCGATATCGAATTCGATGTTTCAAATTTGAAAACCAACGTAATTTACAATCATAGTGAAATAAAACGGATCACTCATGTATATAAGTCGAGTTCAGTCCGACATGTATAAATAATAATGTGATAATTTACAATAAAAAAAACGTCAGCTCGGTATGTTTGTCTATGATTAAAAAAAAAGCAGTCAAATTCGTGACATGATATATGCCTTCTGAACCCATCTAAGAGTACTTATAATATGTGTGTAGATAAAGTAATGTATGCAAACTCCACATAATTAGGCCTTAAAACACTTGTGTGATCATATTATGAAACTCACCTTCGCCTCGTTTCATAAAACACACTCGTGTTTTATGGACCTTCATTATGTAGCAGTTGCATAAACTACTATATTTATATATGTGTGTAAAAGTCTTTGTACAGCAAATTAATAAGTTGGAGGATAACATTTAAAAAACCATGGATGTATTTATTCAGTTTCTGAAGTAAGGAAGTAAAAGAAGTATTTTATTATTATTCAATTCACTATGTGAGAAAGAATAAGTAGGTCATTAATATATTTTTTAATTAAAGTAGTATTGTTAGATTATTATTGGTTTTAGATTGGGAAACCGAAGTAAATTAATCAGTATTAAATACCAGTTCTAATTGTTGTTTTATTAGGTTGGTGGAAATATGATGAGAGGAGTAACATTGAGCTAGAAACTGCATTTAATGCTGGGGACCCAGAATGTACTCTGCTACTTGCTGGAGCCTTGTACAGAATTAACTTTCAAAGTATGGTCCAGATGCGACAGAGTGACAGGACTAGACGCCGAAGGGTTCAGAGAGACACTCCAACATTGCCAGCAAAAGGTTACATTAAGCATTACTTTCTTTTAACTAAGTAACTTTAAAGGTGTGGTATTATTATTATTATTTCAAATAATACTCTAGCAGCTCATAGATAGGTATCTTGGTGGTATGGTGGTAGCATGGTAGGTTTAAGTTACTGGAAGGAGAAAACCTGGTCTTATGACCTACCTTTGTCTATACAAACATCATGGCTGAGGAATATATGGGAATGGACGGGAATCCTGAATGTCACTGAGCTCTCACCTTGTCAGGGACAGGGAGAAATATGCTGAGCTGACTGCCAACCTTCAGTAGATGGAGAGGCACCAAAAGAAGAAGCCTAGTTTGACCTATGTCCTCTCAAGCAGAGGGTTGTGGGTTAGAGCCCTGGCTCGCTTCTCTGAGTTTTACGGAATTTATGTGTGGAATTAAATTTGTAATTTATCATGGGCTTTTCGGTGAAGGAAAACATTGTGAAGAAATTTCCACACTTCTGCGAAGCAAATCAATGGTGTGAGTGAATTACCCAATCTGCACTGGACCCACAAGGGAACAATAGCAATGCCTGTGCCCAGCAGTGGGATGTAAATAGGCTGATGATCTAATCAAGTAACAAAATGTGTAAATTGCATTGTGTTTTATCAAAACAGGTATGTTTGTGTTTTTAGGTATAGCAGGAATCAAAATCATGGACAATCAAATAGAAGAGGCTAAAAATGAAAGCATTGACGCAAATACCATTGACCTTACTAGCAATGAGAGTGAGGCAGAGCCTGTGGAGGTTATTGACAGTGATGATGATGATGAATCTCTTGAAGAGGCCAATATCATTCAAGTTAATGAAGTCAATGAATTAGTTGTAAGAACCAGGTAAATAGGCTACATTAATTATAACAACTCAGCTGACAAATTATGCATTACTTTAGTAAATGTTTCAATTGGTAATAGTAGATGATAATTGTTTATTTTTCAGCTCAATCAACTTAATGGATCCCACCAGTAATAATAATGAAGACACATGACTTTAAAAAAAATAATTAAAGTTATCTGTTATGAATGGTATGGTACTCAACTAAGATCTGTATTTAGTGTTAAATGTAGTACCACTTGGAGCAATACTTTATTTTAAAAGAGTTGTGTTATTTCTTTTGGAGATTTAGATATGTCTTGAATCTTGATATTAAAGATTCATTATTCTCTCCTTGAATTGAATGTCTTCTAATTTAGCATTTTACTATGTTACCTGTTATCTTTTTTATATGTATTTAAGTTATGTTTTAACTCTTTTTTTTTGTTAACATTCTTGTAAATAAGGTTTGAAAAGTAAATAAATAGTTTGATGTAGATTTAATTAATGTATTTTATTAACTAATTTCTACTTCACAATTTATTTATACCTAAAATAATTACAATGAGTTACATTGCTAATTGAAACTGTCACTATAATTAATTAAAAAATGCTGTTCACCAAGGTCGCACAGGGCTCTGTGTGGCATGTGTAAGTATCCAGGTGTTGTGTGGCTTTGGCTTCATTGCCATCTGCTTATGCCGAGGAAACTTTGGGCAAATCACGTACGATCTTTGATCTCGAACCACTACGTAGCAGTCCTTACAACGCCTCCTTACGCGCCCCTTCACTTTGAAAGAACAAACTTGACTAAAGATAGGAGTACTTGTTGTTAACAGTTTCTCTGTATCTACAGGATTCTGAAATGTACTGAAGAACGATGGCACATGTTTGAAATTCCCATTCGGTATACTTGTTTTAATACTAGCTACCATTTTTACTAATGATATTACTCTCTGCATCTTGCCCTAAAAAATTATAACAAAATGTTAAAATCTAAGTCAATATAGTTATTTCGACCGTTTAGCAAAATACTCGTGGAATAGCCTGAAGTTTTATTTTGCAAACAACTCACTGAGTATTTGTAAAATTTAAAAATTTATACAATAGCAGAGGTTATTTTTGCTCAAAATATGTGGTAACAATTTGACAGTTTGAACTGACTTTGACAAGAGTATTTTTTTATTCATCCTTTCAGTCATAGGCAAAGGAAACAAAGTTCATACAGCCATGTCGTTAGGAAAGTAAAGGTGCGCTCGGGAATATATATAAGCTTCTTGGCTCGGGATAGTTAATTTTATAGCGATGTTTAAGAACCCTTTCACACAGGCGATTTTTTTCAGCGATTTACCGGCGGAGCGATATCGCTAAATCGATATATCGATGTGTGAAAGGGCCCTAAACAAAGTTAAAACGTAGTGATTATATTCTTTTTGAGCGCCTGTACCTGTAGCTTGTAAAATTGTAGCACACTGTGAGCACGATACTTTTATTAAACGCAAATTGCAAAAAATATAAAAAAACGACAAGTGCTGCCAAAACGCCTGTAAAGTTGTAACTTGTAGCTTTATAAAACACGGCCCTTTGTCGCTTGTCGCTCAGTGCGTCCTTCACTGATTCCATCACTATGAAAGGGACGCACTGCGCGACAAGCGACAAAATGGCGCGCCGTGCTACATGCTCAGGTCAATATTAATGTGAGATTGGCATGGAAATACTACTAGAGCTGGAATGTTATCTCTCTAATATTAACGTGGTCATAGCTACCCTAACTTGGAATTTTAAAAACAATACACTCTTTTTCTTCGGGCAATCGTGTAAAAAAGTGTGAAAAGGCCGTCACCACGGCGCGAGCGGAACTATCTCTTTATTGTACCACTATTGGTTAGACCGCTAGACATTGCTTACTCACTCACACACAAAAAGGACGGCTTATGGACTTGCTACACGGTTGGCAACAGCCCCCCGACTACGAAGTGCAAAATTCGAACTCCGTATCGTGACCACAGACCTAATAGCAAGTGGACCGGTGATACCTACAGAATTAGCGTGCATACCTACTAAAATTGGGCACGTAACATGGCTGCTTTTCCTAGGATTGGGACTGTTAAACGTATGCAGATATCGATATCGATAAAATCTACGCTATAGAAGTTTATGCAACTGTCACGTTACGAGTGTTTTAAGGCCTAATTATCTAGAGTAGCATACATTACTTTAATCTACACACATTATAAGTCTCAGAATATCGGTGACCCGACGGCAGTGGATGAGATAAAAAATAGAAATACTACATTACGACGTTAACGCTAACAGAGCAGGGCATGGCTGTGTTATCAAGTAATACGCTTCACATCTTGCAAAAGAGATTTAATTCGATACACCTAAACGAATTTACAAAAGTCACATCATGGCGGTACGGCGGGAGCCAATAAAAAGGGGAGAGAAAAAAAGGAATGTCATAGACATTATAGAGTCAATCCATAGACTACTTATAGATATATTATTTAAGGCAGACACACATTGCCCAACACTTCCCCTTATGCCTTATAATAATGTATACAAAACAACATTGGCATAGTTAAATGAATATAAGTCAAACTTATAATTAAGTAATCTCTACTATAAATGTAGAGACAATCATCAAAATAGCTCTTTTACACAATAATGTAAGTCAAAAGAATACAAATAATGTTCTCTACCTAATAGAGTCAACATGGTATAATATAATTATTAAATTAACATTAACACAAAATTCTAATTGTACGTCAAATAGAAAATAATTATTATATTCACATTACATTATGTAGAGTCGTCATGTGTCATTAAAATACTCATAGATTCAATGAAGCCACAATGTTTACGTACACATAAAGGTTTGGTCAGGACATCTGCTATCATCTTGTCAGTACAGAGATATTTTACAGAAATAGAGTCACTTTTTATTAGATCCTTAACATAATGGTATCTAATGTCTATATGTTTGGTTCGCTTATGGCAAAACTCTTTACATTCCAAAAGTTTTTGTGCACTTTGGTTGTCATTGTGCACTGTACAAGGAATATTCTTGTTCAACAGTTCATAAAGCAAACTTTTTATAAAGGAAACATCTTTACAAACATCACCTAATGCTAAATATTCTGCTTCTGTACTGGAAAGTGCTACACATCTCTGTTTACGAGACTCCCAGTTTATGGTATTTTTCCCTAGCTTTATGACAAAACCTGTATAGGATTTGCGGTCATCAAGGTCATTACCATAGTCCGCGTCAGTATAAGCCTCTAAGTTCCAATTAACGCTCCTTATGTAACATAAAGAGTACTTAATTGTACCAGCCAAGTACCTTAAAACGCGTTTCGCTGCTATCCAATGCAACCTATCAAAGCTGTTATTAAATTGGCTAAGTCTACTACACGCAAAAGTTATATCAGGTCTTGTACATACTGATAAATACATTAGACTACCAATTAGTTGCCTGTAATTATAGGTCTCATCCTGAATATGAGCACTTTGATTTTTAGGTACAGTCAATTTACAATTTAAAGCCATTGGTGTAGAAACTGGTTTACAAGATTGCATATTAAAACGCAATAAAAGTTTCTTTATATACTCAGTCTGGTCTAGACATAAAGTACCTTTTGACCTATCTCTTGTAACTCTCATGCCTAAGCAATTTTTCAATGGACCCAAGTTCTTTACAATAAATTGTTTTTCTAGAACATTTAGCAATTGTCTCTTACACGAGCTAGTTTTAGAATAAAAGACATAAAAGTCATCGACATACAGAGCTACAACTACAAAATCATTGTCTGACTTTTTAGTATATATACATGGTTCGCACAGGGATTGTTTAAAACCATTATTTACAAGTACATCGTTTACTTTCAAATTCCACATTTTGCTAGCTTGCTTTAAACCATATATGCTTTTTAACAGTAAACAGACTTTGTTATCATTTCCATTACAAAAACCTACAGGCGGTTCCATGTATATAACTTCATTTAAATTGCCATTCAAAAATGCAGTCTCTACGTCAAGATGATCTATTTCTAAGTCCATTTCATTAGCTAATGCGAACAAAATTCTCATAGAAGAATGGCGTACTACTGGTGAGAAAGTTTCATTGTAGTCTACACCCTGCTTTTGAGTAAAACCTCTAGCAACAAGTCGCGCCTTATATCTATCGAACTTCCCATCCGCATCATGCTTTAGTTTATATACCCACTTACATTTAACGACGTTCTTGTTAGTAGGGTGGTCAACAAGTCGCCATACCTGATTTGAAACCAACGAATCATATTCTGACTGCATTGCTGCAATCCAATCTTCACGATGTGGTGACGCAACAGCTTCATCATATGACTGCGGTTCCTCAAATAAGGCATGCTGAGCCAACATAGAATAGTCATAATCACCATACCTCTGTGGGGGACGTCGTATACGGTCAGGACGACCAGACGCAACAACAGTAGCTTCATTACCCTCTATATCTTCCCCTCCATCTGACACCTGACAAGATGATGTGAGGCGCTCGGCACGCCCATCACCAACAGATTCGTCGCTGGAGCCGGACTCACTCAGCAACCGATACTCTTCCTCAGCAGCATCGCCGTCTGAAATGATAATTGAGGAATTATTAGCATTACTTGAATTCTCCACATTACAGTTAGGACTATTCAATTGCTCATAATTATTAAAATTATTATTCATTAAAATGTCATTTGGCATTAAATAATAATTATCATTAAAATTTATTTCAGGTCTATTAGCATCATAAAATTTATTCTCTATAAAAACTACACTTCGGGACAATATCACAGTAGCAGGACTAGATGGTTCACATAAGCGATAACCTTTGGTAGTTTCGCTGTATCCAACAAAAATAGCCATTTTGCCTTTACAGTCCAATTTTTGACGTTTTTGTGAAGGATTTAGATAATATGCTAGACAGCCAAATACTTTGAGGTGGCAGAGGTCAACCTTAGATCCGGTCCATAGTTCCTCAGGTACTCGTCCCGCTAAAGCAGCTGTAGGGGATCGATTTTTTAAATAAATTGCCGTCATGGCAGCTTCTCCCCAGAAGCGCAAGCAGAGACCAGCCTCTATAAGCATACATCTTACTTTGTCCATTATCGTGCGATTTGCGCGCTCGCTCACCCCGTTTTGCTCAGGACAGAAGCGAACGGTCCGCTGATGTATAATGCCCTCAGCTTTTAAATAGTCAGAAAATCTGTTATTGATGTATTCACCACCATTATCAGACCTTAACATTTTTATTGACAAGCCCATTTGTTTCTCTACAAGTGATTTAAAAGTCATAAAATGGTTAATTACCTCAGATTTTTGCTTCATCAGGTATCCAAATGTTCTTCGAGTGTAATCATCGGTGAATGTCACTAAAAAACGAGCTCCTCCCCAGCTAGGCTCCTGCATGGGGCCGGTGACGTCACTGTGTATGAGTTGAAGCGGCTGCTCGGCACGCGTTGCACCCGCACGAGGATAAGATGCGGCCGACATCTTCCCCTGCAGGCATGCAGCGCAGGTCTTCAGATTTTCATCCTGAAAATATATGCCACATGCACCATCCCGCAAACATTTCATACCTTTTAGGTTTAGGTGACCTAGACGCCTATGCCATAACTCTGCTGGTAAGCCTGCTGCTAAACTGGCCCTCGGTGATTCCTGGCTACCTTCCAGGAACAAAGAGTGTTCCATTGACGGAGAGTTTTTGACATTCACATTGACATTGACACAAACATTTAATTTAAACAAACCATTATGACATAACACACATGCAATTGGGCGATCAATACTAGTGGTTTCACTCTTGTTGTAAATGAGACAACCTCTCTTATTAAAATGTATAGTATACCCTTGATCAACTAACTTTGATATTGAAATCAAGTTGCAAGATAACTGGGGAACATACATGACATTAGCTAAAATCAATAGACTCACCTGATCACTAAGCTTCACACAAATGGACCCTTGACCCTTACAAGGTATAACATTGTTGTTTGCAACTGTGACTGTACTTGAATGTGAAACAAATTCTGTGAATAGCGCCTTGTCCTTGTCCATATGGTTACTTGCTCCACTGTCGAGGTAGAAATCATGTGTTGGCAGATGGGCCATAAATGCAGTTACCAAATTGGTTTTAACAGGGGCCGACAATTTGTTCTTTCTCTTCAGCTTGAAACACCGTGCCCTGGAATGGCCTTGCTTCTTGCAAAAGTTGCACACCAAACTAGCATTCCTCTTCACAACATAAGCTGTGGTGTTATCGACTGACAATGATGACTTCCGGCTGTACTCCTGAAGAAGACGAGTCTTGACAAGTTCGCTGGTGATCCTAGCACTTGATGTTGATGTAGCTGTAGCTGTAGACAGGTTAGAGACGAGGGGGTCATATTCAGATGGTAAGCCGCTGAGCATTATTTCTGCAACTTCAGCATCATCTATATCCCTGCCGATGTCATGCAGCTGTTGCACTAATGTAGTTACATTTTCTATGTAGTCACTCATTGAACTATAATCAGAGAACTCAATACGATGTAGCTTCCTTAACAATAAGACGCGCCGATAAAGTCCTTTGTCTTCGAAGACTTCCGCTAAGCTTTTCCAGGCTGCTTTGGCAGTTTCTGCATTTCGTACGTATTGAAATAATTCCTTCTGGACGGACAAGCATATGCGCGCCAGCGCACGCTTTAGCCGCCCGACGTCGGCGTCCGACCCTTCGACGGCGTCCCATAATCCCTCCAAAATTAGTAAATTCTTTGTTGCAAACTTCCATGTGTGATAATTAGAATGACCAATAAGTTTTTCGTAAGTCGGCAAATGCAAGGCGGAGTGATTCGCCGGCAAGCTCGACGACGTGGCAGAATCCGTTGACGGCATCGCAACGACAATGTGAAGTGAAGCGTAAATTATGACGTAAAAACAACAAACCAGCTCTCAGCTCGATGTTAGCAATATTTCTTCTTGTTAATGTAGTATGTAGTGGATAATGTGGTAATCGGTAAAGATTTATAACTCACATTTCACTGGGCGACATAACCTCTCAGAATATCGATGACCCGACGGCAGTGGATGAGATAAAAAATAGAAATACTACATTACGACGTTAACGCTAACAGAGCAGGGCATGGCTGTGTTATCAAGTAATACGCTTCACATCTTGCAAAAGAGATTTAATTCGATACACTTAAACGAATTTACAAAAGTCACATCATGGCGGTACGGCGGGAGCCAATAAAAAGGGGAGAGAAAAAAAGGAATGTCATAGACATTATAGAGTCAATCCATAGACTACTTATAGATATATTATTTAAGGCAGACACACATTGCCCAACAATAAGTACTCTAAGACACGTTCAGAAGCAGAAGGCATTATCATATCCATACCTGTCACGAATTTGACTGTTGTTTTTATAATAGATAAGTAAACATACCGAGCTGACGTTTCGTTTCGACTATTTTTTATTGTAAATTATGTTGGTTTTTGCAGATATTTCATATTTTCTACGGTTTTTGAACGCATTATAGAGGAGTTATGACATGTGTGTATATGGGTTTGCAGATGCGTTGCCAACCTAGAGAGCTAAGATAGAATTCCCCTTGTGCCCGTAATTACACCAGCTATCTTACTCTCCACGCCGGGACACAACAGTGCAAGCACTGCTACTTCGCACAAGGTCCTACTACCCACAAAAGTGAAAATAAATAACATTTGTCTTAGGCATCTCCAAAGTTTTTATTCATTTCTAATAGTTTCTGAAACATACTTTGTCATAACACTCATACCATATTTTTCCGTGATAGCGAAACCTCAAATCTATAATCGTTTTGATTACAGACATTACCTTACCCTCACACTTGATGTACAAGGTGTCACAGGTGACAGGCACGAGTAGACTGAAAAAGAAGAATATTAAGATTCTATAAGTTTATCTCTAGCCTACTCAAGGGACATTTTTTCCAAATCTCAAATCTGGTTCAGGCTGTGCGTTGTGTGTCAGTCAGTAAGTCACGGTTTTATTTTATATGTTTAGATCTAACAATTACCTGAATTGCTCCGTCACGTCATCAATCTCGTCACATTAAGAGTTCTGTTGAAGCATTATGACATGTCGAAGTGCATCGAGCAGACAAACCATGTCTTATATCGTGGGTTTATATTTTCAATTCCAATCCTTTTCTTTTTGGCAGTTTCATTCACAGGAAATCTAACGAAAAAAAAAATTCAAACAATGTTTAGAATTCCATCGATACCTATGTCGATACTTAGCACCGCATAAGCTAATATGCCAAAATCATGCAAATGATTTCTGTTGAAATAAATAAAATCATTGGAAAATAAAACAAATCGTACTAAAACAGATGTTCATACTCATTTTATAAGATGATTATGTTACGATATATGCCAAAATACAATAAAACATTCGAATTATTCAAGGTAACTGGTTACTAACCTTTGAAGGGTCAATTCAGGTTGATTAATGTTTTTTTTAACACTACACTGTCTGACGCAGCACTAGGGCATGATTATCCTATTAAAGACAAAGCCCTGCACACCATGATAACTCGTTTCTTAGAGTAATCCTCACAAAAACAGCAAATATATTCGGAGCCGGCTACCGTTTGACAGCACATCTACCACGAAACTTGGCACGGAACATGGTGGCACCTGCCACGCTGTCGTAAACTCGTGACGTCACTTAGAGAGTGCTGCCAAATTAAGTAACCAACAAATACTATTTGTCTCTCCTATTCATATGCAGCTGTCAGTAAGTTAAAAAGAGATAAAATGCCGTTTGACATGTACGTGTCGATATGGCAGATATTTGTATAAGTCACGCTTCATATAGAAGAATATAGCGCCTCTACTTTCCTATCTCAATGATCGTGCCGTCCATTGCGCCAGGTGCCACCATGTTCCGTGCCAAGTTTCGTGGTAGATGTGCTGTCAAACGGTAGCCGGCTCCGAATATATTTGCTGTTTTTGTGAGGATTACTCTAAGAAACGAGTTATCATGGTGTGCAGGGCTCTGTCTTTGATTGTCCTAATCATGCCCTAGTGCTGCGTCAGACAGTGTAGTGTTAAAAAAAACATTAATCAACCTGAATTAACCCTTCAAAGGTTAGTAACCAGTTACCTTGAATAATTCGAATGTTTTATTGTATTTTGGCATGTATCGTAACATAATGATCTTATAAAATGAGTATGAACGTCTGTTTTAGTACGATTTGTTTTATTTTCCAATGATTTTATTTATTTCAACAGATTTATTGCATGATTTTGGCATATTAGCTTATGCGGTGCTAAGTATCGACATAGGTATCGATGGAATTCTAAACATTGTTTGAATTATTATTTTCGTTAGATTTCCTGTGAATGAAACTGCCAAAAAGAAAAGGATTGGAATTGAAAATATAAACCCACGACATAAGACATGGTTTATCTGCTCGATGCACTTCGACATGTCATAATGCTTCAACAGAACTCTTAATGTGACGAGATTGATGACGTGACGGAGCAATTCAGGTAATTGTTAGGTCTAAACATATAAAATAAAACCGTGACTTACTGACTGACACACAACGCACAGCCTGAACCAGATTTGAGATTTGGAAAAAATGTCCCTTGAGTAGGCTAGAGATAAACTTATAGAATCTTAATATTCTTCTTTTTCAGTCTACTCGTGCCTGTCACCTGTGTTACCTTGTACATCAAGTGTGAGGGTAAGGTAATGTCTGTAATCAAAATGATCATAGATTTGAGGTTTCGCTATCACGGAAAAATATGTTGTGAGTGTTGTGACAAAGTATCTTTCAGAAACTATTAGAAATGAATAAAAACTTTGGAGAAACTTTGGACTTTGTTATTTATTTTCACTTTTGTGGGTAGTAGGACCTTGTGCGAAGTAGCAGTGCTTGCACTGTTGTGTCCCGGCGTGGAGAGTAAGATAGCCGGTGTAATTACGGGCACAAGGGGAATTCCATCTTAGCTCTCTAGGTTGGCAACGCATCTGCAAACCCAAATACACACATGTCATAACTCCTCTATAATGCGTTCAAAAACCGTAGAAAATATGAAATATCTGCAAAAACCAACATAATTTACAATAAAAAATAGTCGAAACGAAACGTCAGCTCGGTATGTTTACTTATCTATGATAAAAACAACAGTCAAATTCGTGACAGGTATGGATATGATAATGCCTTCTGCTTCTGAACGTGTCTTAGAGTACTCATAATATGTGTGTAGATTAAAGTAATGTATGCTACTCTAGATAATTAGGCCTTAAAACACTCGTAACGTGACAGTTGCATAAACTTCTATAGCGTAGATTTTATCGATATCGATATCTACTATATCTACGTTTAACAGTCCCAACCCTAGGAAAAGCAGCCATGTTACGTGCCCAATTTTAGTAGGTATGCACGCTAATTCTGTAGGTATCACCGGTCCACTTGCTATTAGGTCTGTGGTGCCGTCCCTCTCAAACTAATATTATTTAACACGAGAGTGAGCGGGACGATACGATACGAACTTCGATTTTCGTAGTATGAGAGCAGTGACCTTGGTGGGTGGTTTGTTGCTCGGTCACGGTGACGGTCGCAAACACAGTCTGAATCTTGCGCTATAATGGTTGGCAACAGAGCTTCCACCACCGTGACCTTAGTCTGTGGTTTGTTGCTCGGTCGCGACAACGATTGCTAACACGGTTGCAAAACAAAAACCGTCTCAGACACTGCTTGCTACAACTTCAGTGCGTCGAGTCTGGCTCCTTGCCTTTTAAAACTTCATAAATTTGGTGTCATAAATATAACTGAACTGCGGTGCGCTCGCGCGGTTGATAACGCGGTCTGCGACACGCTCGTGCGATTGCCAAGAAGCCTTCCACCGTCTTTCACGGTTGTGCGAACGTGTTGCCTCTAGCAGAGTGCGGCGGCGTGGAGATTCAGGAAAAACATCAGCGGGCGGCAAATAACAATCCAGCAACCTTCAGGAACAGCCTCGTTTATTATTGAACACATTTATATGAGTTATTGCAGTAATTACTTAGGATTAATACAGATTTGATAATGGGAATTAAACAATGCATGCTATACGCAAGGAGGACGAAACGGAAGAGACAGTTCGATGTTGCCACAGTATTTTCATCAAAAAATACATACAAAATCATTGCCATATTAAATGCTGATCTCATAAGGATTACCATACATTAACACTTCCCCTTAAGCCTTATAAGATCAGCTGACAGTCAACAGTTAGACAGGAAAGTCCTAGACATAACACAAGACATAAGTAGACACAATTACAATTACACAACATGCCTACCAAATCTAACTCATTGACATATCACTAAGTTCAGGTCACTAATAAATTTACAATGCTTTGTGGAACTCAAAGGTTTGGTCAGTATATCGGCTATCATTCTATCTGTTGACAAATATTCTACTTTGACAAAACCCTTTTGAACCAAATCTTTAACAAAATGGTACCTTAAGTCTATATGTTTAGTTCTCTTGTGACAGTATTCTTTTATCTCCAATAACTTCTGAGCACTTTGATTATCATTATACAATTTTATATATAATTCAGATCTGTCCAAGATTTCACATACAAAATTATTAACAAAGGATAAGTCTTTACATACGTCACTGATAGCCAGGTATTCAGCCTCGGTGCTGGATAGTGCCACACGTCGCTGCTTACGTGACTCCCAGTTTATTACATTTCTACCGAGTTTTACAATGAAGCCAGTATATGACTTACGGTCAACCGGGTCATTGGCCCAGTCTGCATCTGCGAAGGCGATCACATTTAAATTACTACTTCTATAAAAACATAGACCATAATTTAAAGTTCCTGCTAAGTACCTTAAAATGCGTTTAGCTGCAAGCCAATGCGATGTATTAAAGTCATGATTATACTGACTCAACTGACTACACGCAAACGAAATATCTGGGCGAGTACAAACCGACAGGTACATTAGACTTCCCAAGAGTTCTCTATATTTATAAACTTCATCATTTGGACAGTCAGATTCAAATTTTTGAAACTTACAATTTACAACCATGGGTGTAGACACAGGCTTACAATTTTCCATATGAAATTTAATAAGCAACTTTTTAATATAGTCTGACTGATCTAACTTTAATATGCCTTTGACTTTATTACGAGTTACATTTATTACGAGTTACATTTATTCCGAGACAATTTTTCAAAGTGCCTAAATCCTTGACAGTAAAAGATTTTTCTAAGAGCTCTAACAGTTCATTTTTCATTGTAGAACAATTACCAAACAAGTAAAAGTCATCGACATAAAGGGCTACGATAGTAAGAGACTTATTACACCTCTTGACATACACACACGGCTCGCATTTACTTTGTGTGTAACCATTACCTGTCAACAATTGACATACTGTTGCGTTCCACATTCGACTTGCCTGCTTAAGGCCGTAAATGCTCTTTTTCAACAAACATACTTTATTAGTGCCATTATTAAAACCTACAGGCTGTTCCATATATATACGCTCTTCTAAGTCACTATTTAAAAATGCAGTCACAATGTCAATGTGGTCAATGTTTAAATCGAGATCATTAGCAATAGAAAATAATATTCGCATTGTGCTGTGGCGGACCACTGGCGAAAAAGTTTCACTGTAGTCGATCCCTCGCTTTTGTGAAAAACCACGAGCAACAAGGCGAGCCTTGTATTTATGTTTACCTATTGCATCCTGCTTAATTTTATAAACCCACTTACACTTGACGATATTAGTATTTGTAGGCCGATCTACTAATGACCACACGCCATTCTGAATGAGCGCGGAGTATTCTTTTTGCATAGCCGACCGCCATTCTTCACTACAAGGCGACGACATGGCCTCATCATGTGTTAGCGGTTCGACGTCATCGCGAACTAGCATAGAGAGATCAGACATATCATAGTCGTCATACCTCGTCGGTAGCATACTGCGCGTACTGCGAACGGGTCGCGGAGTGACGCTCACAGCCACTGGGCTGGTCACCACTGCTTTCCCTTCACGAGGCGACTCGTTGACCGCACCAGTGCTGCCACCTGCAGCGCCAGACGCGCTACTCTCGCAGCTCATTTCTGCCTCATCACCAGTACAGTACTCCAACTCAGGATCTGAAATCAGTGATGAATTAACATTAGAATTTGACACCACAACATTATCACCATTTGAACAAATAATATTATCAGAATTATCATTGAGAATATTCAAATTACTATTCAAAATTGTATTATCATTATCAATAGAGATATTCAAATTATTGTTCAAAATTGTACTATCATCTGATGTCAAATTAGAATTATTAAAATGTACTGAAACATTATTCATATTATCCTTCGAAGTAATGTCAATATCATTTACAAATTTATTTTCTAAAAATGCTACATTCCGTGAATAAACAATTTGCTTGGGGTTACAAGGGTTCACAAGTCTATAACCTTTTGAGGTCTCACCATAGCCAACTAAAACAAACATTTCAGATTTGGCATTCAACTTGCTAGTACGCCTCTGCTCTGGAATTAAACTATAGGCAATGCATCCAAATACACGTACATGACTGAGATTCACTGGAGAACCGGTCCAGACCTGCTCAGGAATCGAACCTGCTAAGGCACTGGTGGGACATCTGTTTTTTAGATAAATTGCAGTCATAAGAGCCTCGCCCCAATATTGCTTGTCAAGACCAGCCTCCAGTAACATGCATCGTGCCTTCTCCATTAAAGTTCTATTCAGGCGTTCTGATACTCCGTTCTGCTCCGGGCAGTACCTTATAGATTTCTGGTGAACTATTCCCTCCTGTCTTAAAAATGAGGCAAACTTTTCATTGCAGTATTCCCCACCTCCATCAGACCTAAGACACTTTATAGACAAACCTGTTTGTTTCTTGACTAAGGCTTTAAAATTTACAAAACAAGACATTACCTCCGACTTCCTACGCAAAAGGTATCCAAACGTCTTCCTGGTGTGATCGTCCGTGAAAGTGACCAGATATCTCGCCCCTCCAAAACTGCAAACAGACATCGGCCCACATACATCCGAATGTATGAGCTCTAGCGGTTGTGTAGCACGCGTCGCCTGCCCTCTGGGAAAAGGCACCGCGGTTTGCTTTCCCTCCAGACAGCGCACACACCCATTGAGTCCCAGTTTGAGATCTTCCATCTGCAACATGAGACCACAATTATCCCGCAGAGCACACATACCTCCATATCCAAGATGGCCGAGCCTCTTATGCCAGACACTAGCCGGCACTGCAGCAACCATTGCAGTCGAATCCCTCTGCACTCCATCCTGCAGAGTGGCCGAAGACTGCTCCTGCGAAATCTTATTAGCACACGAGACAACCCTACCATTTAATTTGTAAACACCATTTATTTTTCTAGCAGAAAAAACAAGCCCACCTTTATCATAAACATCACAGGAATTTTTACCAAACGAAACAGTGAAACCCTTTTCAGTCAGTTTGCTCACCGACAACAAATTAGTGGATAAATTAGGAACATACATAACATCAGTGAAAAACAAGTCATTACCATTATGTAAAATTTCTATTCTACCTGTACCGAAGCTAGTCAATCTGTCACCATTTGCTATACACACTTCACTAAGATTGTGTCTAAAGTCTTTAATGAAGTATTCTTTCCTGTTACACATATGCGAAGAACAGCCCGAATCAATAATCCAATCCTCCTGGTGAACTGTCAAAGCTGCCGCTGTAGCAACCAAAACAGCATCTCGGTATTGATTCTCGTTTTTGTTCTTCTTCTGGAATTTATAACATTTTGATTTAATGTGTCCAGGCTTCTTGCAAAAATGGCAGACAATCTTCTTCCTCGACATGAAAGCCACATTTTCATTACAGGTAACATCGCTATTATTCTTCCTATATTCTTCTTGTAATAAACGAGATCTTACAATTTCACTTGACAAAGTTTTACTGATGTTAGCAGTCTCCAGATTCGACACTAGCACGTCAAACTCCTGAGGCAGTCCGCTGAGTAAAATTTCAGCAACTTCATCATCTGCAATTACCCTGTCGATGTCAGCCAGCTGCTGAACTAATACCATCACTCCATTAATATATTCAGACATGTTAGAGTAGTTTGAATATTCTATTCGATGCAGCTGTCTCAATAGTAAGATACGCCTATAAAGACCTTTGTCTTCAAATACATCTTTTAGCTTTCTCCATGCTTCTTTAGCGGTGGTAGCATCGCGAACATACTGGTACAACGATGATTGGATGCTCAGGCAAATGCGCGCGAGCGCACGTGCATCATGCGTAGTGTCGGGATCAGTTCCTTCCACGCAACCCCAAAGCCCGTCCAGCGTAAGCATCATCTTAATCGCGAACTTCTATGCATTGTAATTTTGCACACCATTCAACTTTTCAACATGTGTGTTAGACAAAATCGGCCCATGTAGCGATTGGCCATTTTCGGCGTCCGATGGTGGAGCCATTTCGAAAATAAACAAGCCACACTGAAGCTCACACTCACACTCCAAATACAGTTGGTACTCACGGCTGTTTCAAAAGCTGTGTTCTTCATTAACTCTGGGCCCATAACCTCTAGTAGAGTGCGGCGGCGTGGAGATTCAGGAAAAACATCAGCGGGCGGCAAATAACAATCCAGCAACCTTCAGGAACAGCCTCGTTTATTATTGAACACATTTATATGAGTTATTGCAGTAATTACTTAGGATTAATACAGATTTGATAATGGGAATTAAACAATGCATGCTATACGCAAGGAGGACGAAACGGAAGAGACAGTTCGATGTTGCCACAGTATTTTCATCAAAAAATACATACAAAATCATTGCCATATTAAATGCTGATCTCATAAGGATTACCATACATTAACATTGCCAACACACGCCCGTAAACCAAGGACGCTGCAAGGTTGTTTTATACAAACTGGAACAGATCAAGGTGGTGGAAGCTCTCTTGCCAACCGGGTAGCAAGTCCATAATACACGTTGTTCCGTTTTCGCTTAAATATAACTTTCGGTATAGCTACCGTCATAAACGTCAGTTAGCTGTCAAATTTAGTTAATAGCACTCTCGATAAAATGTCGTGTCGTTTTACAAGTGCCGATTTAACAAGCACAGAATTTAAATGGCGTATGTCTCTTCTGATATTACGTTTTACATGTCTGTCGAACTTGTTGAATATTTAACTGATTTCAAAAAAAGGAGGTTCTACGTTCCACTGTATGTATTTATTTTTTATATTTTCTATTTTTTTTTATGTATGTACATCGATTACTCCGTCAATTGTAGACCGATTTTCAATTTTTTTTTATTTGAAAGGGTATTAACCACGATTCTACTAAAAGAAGTACCTACTTCTCATAGTGAAATAAAACGGATCACTCACGTATATAAGTTGAGTTTAGCCCGACATGTTTCGGACTAATCCGTAGTCCTTCCTCTGGGACCACACGCCACGCCGGTGGCGAGACGTAAACTTTGTCGGGCTTAAAACTTTAGGCTTTAGTTTCTGTTGTCCGAAATAAACGCATTTTATTTTATTTTATTTATTTATCATTATTTTAGAAGATTATTTTACGTTTTTTTTTGAAGGTTTTTTTTTGAAGGCGGTTTTTGGTTTTTTTTTTTATTTTTTTTGTTTTTTTTTTTATTGTATTAAGGATAACAACAGCCAATTAAATTAAAGTACATAATTACAACAAGTAACGTTATAAGAGGCCAATAATAGCTATCCATTGTTTACATAATCTATGTCAACACAGTGGAGATGCTTAAGACTAAGTTACAGCTAAATTTTAAACATGAGTAGGTAATGTCAAGTTTGCAAAGATTGGCCGAAATAGGCCACCTGGTGCCGCACTGGGTACATTTAATTAATCGAGTTACATCATTTTACATCAAATTTTCATTGATTAATTTCGAAAGCATATCTTTTTTAAATGTATTTTTCGATCCCACAAAAGGATCAACAGTGCTGAATTCGCGATTGTACAGGCGGGGGATACGTGACAGTACAGAATTGGAACCATCGTTAGTGGAATGAAAGGGTTCATGGAACAGAGTGGTGTGTCTCGTGCGACGCTTAGGGGTGCGCAAATATATTACAGACAATAGGTCAGGGCTGTCGATACGACCTCGAACTATATCGAAAAGTAAGTTTATGTCAGCCATTTTACGACGGTCTTCAAGTGTAAGAATATTGTAATGTTGACAATTGATAGAATAGGATGTATGTGATTTTTTAAATTTATAATTTAGATAAGCTA
Source organism: Clepsis dumicolana (assembly GCA_963691665.1). NCBI lineage: Eukaryota > Metazoa > Arthropoda > Insecta > Lepidoptera > Tortricidae > Clepsis > Clepsis dumicolana. The sequence continues at coordinate 7,627,128 of OY829517.1, forward strand.
AGAATTTCTTTTGGATTCTTTCGATACGGGTTTTATGAATAGCGTAACAGGGTGACCATATAGGAGAGGCGTATTCGAGAATGCATCTAACATATGCATAATAAACGATTTTTAAACTCAACAAGCTTTGGATTGGTTAAATATTGTATTGATTCAGGCGTAACTTTGCGGAGGTCCATGTTACAAGTAACGGATTAAATTAATTTGCTCCTCCACGAAGTAATGCAGTATAGTCATGCAAAATAGCCTCCGCTCCGCTGAGGATGCCTCGGAGAGAGGCGAAACACGTGTCCGGTACTATTTTACTGGTGGTGGTAGTTTTGGTTGTGGGCTTAGTAGCGTTTGCGTTGATTATTTTATTTTTAATTTGCGGAGGGAGGGCGGCGTGCGTTGACAAGACACGTATCTATATCATGTATATACGCGTTATAGAAGAGAGGGCCGAGGTGCGAGCCCTGAGGGACACCAGAGGAAATACTGATAAAATTTGATCTATACCCGCCAAGAACGACGGCTTGAGAGCGATTAGTAAGGTAAGATTTGACCCATCTCAGTAAATCGCCGTGAATTCCCAGTCTTTCAAGTTTCGCGAGAAGGAAGACGTGATCTACCCGGTCAAATGCTTTTTCAAAATCCGTGTAGATCACGTCAACCTGTCCTCCGCCATCCATTTCGTTTAACACATAATTCGTGAAACAGGCTAAATTGGAAATTGTAGATCGTACTTTTAAGAAACCATGCTGCTTATCAGAGATGCCATTACTTACAATAGGGTAAATATTAATAAAAACAATACGTTCGAAAAGCTTCCCCATGGTATTTAGAATTGAAATAGGACTAGGTGTGATAGGACTAGGTGGAATAGGTGTTCCCATTTGTAAAGTGCTTCTTTTTCCATGTACCTATACATATATAATTATAATACATTGTATTCGTCTCACTGAGGTTTTGTTTAAAAATCATAGTCTATTGCTACTAAAGTTAACATACAATGACGTATGTCACAGATTTTTGTCGACCACTCTGAATTTTCTTAACCATTTCTATCAAGCGTTTGATAAACCTTTCAATACGCTAACAGTCGTTATCAAGTTTCGGATTTGAACTTTTGAACTCCAGTGTAAATTATATATTATATTATACTACGTTAATGAGTTCGGAAACAGACGCTCTAAAGGCGCAAGCGGGAGTGGTCGCTAAAGCTGCTTTGAACATATCGAAGATGAATAACTCGACTTCCAAAACTAATGTCAACAGGGTGACGAAAACCATCGTCAGTTCGCCGCATATCTACAAACCTGTGGGACCTTACAGGTGAGTGAAACCACGTTTACGTTAGTATATTCTTTGGTGAAACTGAAGTGATCTGTTTATTGCACTAGAATTGGAGTACTTATTGTACCTACTACTATTTAAGTAATTTTTATAAGTTATCCCCACAGAGCAGATACAAAGCTCTGTATCAGCTCTGTGGTTATCCCAATATTTATTAAAGACCTGTCCAATGAGTCCAACGACAATACCATACCATGGGATACTTAGAAAGATGAGAAAAATAATAACTCCCAGTAACTTCTAGGGGAGAAACCCTTAATTTTTAGGGCCCCGAACCAAAATATAGCTTGCCGTTCTATTTTTTGAGCTTGTAGCCGCCCCCCCCATCACTGTTTTCGCTGGCCTGGCAATGTATAGTCGATCGTTTTTGGTGCGATTTTGTTACATCATTAACTCATTATCGTCCGTCATAAAAGATAAACACAATTAGTTCAATGATGTAATATCATTGAGTTAGTTGATAAAAAACTGCATTTTGTTTTATTTAAATTTTTCGGGTGGTAGCTTAGGATTACGACCTTGTGCGAGGTCCGTCCGGATCGCTACCATATCTTACTCGCTAATCCTGCCGCTTAGCAGCAGTGCTTGCACAGTTCTGTTCCGGTGTGGAGACTAAGACAGCCGGTGTAATTACGGGCACAAGAGGCATTTCATCTTAGCTCTCTAGGTTGGCAACGCATCTGCAAACCCTCCGGGGTTGCGGGTGTCTATGGGCAGTGATGTTCACTTATCATCAGGTGACCCACTTACTCGTTTGCATTCCTCGTCGTATAAAAAAAAAATCCCTGGCGTTTACCTGAGCACCGGACAATGTTTCGAGTACAAAGGCACCTGGACCGCCATTTGTCTATTTAGCACAGGCGCGACACTGCCGCGCCGTGGCGAACGCGGATCGCCTTGCCATACCCCGCGCGACCCGCGCTCACCCCCACACGCGTCCCGAAACGCACACAGCCGCGAGGTCGTTTACTGCACACATGCGCCAGTGTCGTTTTTTGTTAGTGTATATATTCTTTGCTATTAGTGCAGTCGAACCTATTGCTCAGGGACATAGAGAGTCGATATTTAATTGAAGTTTCTAGATGGTTGTAACAACTTTTTACAATATGGTAATTTTAGTGTTTTTTGCACTATTCGTAAATAATCGGAAGCAGCCAAAACCGAACGACTTTTTTTTATACTAGCATCGTGTGGTCGGCGAAACTAATGGCACCTAGTAGGTAGTATCCGCTCGGTTAGTGTGCAGTATATTTTACCGACGTTACCGTACTGCAGATACCTGACTGGCTGATTACTTTCATCATGTACCTAGACAGCACTTGTGTCCAAGCGAGGACAAGAATTACCTATTTATTTCGCAGGAGGCCATTCTCGTCTATGCGGACGGTATGCCGATATTTAGAATAGCAAGTTTTACTGTTTTATTTAAAAGCTCCTGACAAGTTTAATGTTGCTACCAGCCACAACTGCATTCATTAGGCAGGTTAACCTAGTTTTAGTAGTTGTATCAAAGTGCGACCGGCCGGACATTTACGTTTGAAGGTAGACCGCGCGTGTCCGGCGAGAGGCAAGGGTGTTGATTGATGGTTTTGATTGCTGCCTTAGTGGGCAAATAGTTAAAGAACAGGAGCTTTGGCATAAGAATAAATAATAACATAGTAGAACGGAATCTCTTTTGACCAAGTACAAAACGCCGCCATTTATATACCTACTTCCCCCTTCACGTCGTTACACCCCTCTGTCATTCAGGCCTGTTGCTAGGGTTGCTTGCTATTAAATATTAGGTACTTACGTCTAAGGATAATATCACTAAGATATAAGTTTTTCTTTACTTTGAGATGATTATTTTATTCCAATTTTACAAAATATGAGATTTATAAATCATTACATAATTATAGACACTTCTAAATAAGAAGTTATTGTAAGTGCCATACCAAATGAAGCCATTTAAGGTGATTTAAGTAAGTATTACTTACCTACAAATATATAAAATAAAATACATACAGGCTCACGTAAAACTATAAACAACCAAACGCGCGTGCGGCGACGCCGGCCGTGATAACCTGACTGAGTAGTCTGTTTAACGAATACTCTAATATCGTGACCTTGAGCCCGTCCGGAGCGGGAGTTTCCGTTCTACTATGTTATTATTTATTCTTATGGCATTGGTAAAGTTTGAATAAAGTCATCTTTTTGCATTATTTTCGGCATCGTACGCTTTTTTTCAATTCCGGTCAAGGACGAGCGCTCCGGGCTCTGGAAACGTACTGAGGGTTGTGGATGAAAAAATAGTGAAGAAAAAAACCGGCCAAGTGCGAGTCGGACTCGCGCACGGGGGTTTCGTACAAAGATTTCCCTGCTTTTCCCCAGTGTTTTAAGTTGTCCAGTATTAGCAAAGCCCTGTTCCTTAGTTCCTATTTTGCTTAGGATTTTACTGCCATCTAGTGGCGAGTGGCGAGTAGACGAACAAGTGTCAATGATCTCGAGCCCGCGCGTTATCCACAAAGTTCTCCTATTCGACGCTGGATATCGTTAGAAGTGGTAAACAGTGTATATTAGTATGTGACATACACAGACAGACATATTTTTTTTAGATTTTGAGACTTTTCGGAGTGTTTGTGCTATAAGAGCTACCTTCATACCAAATTTCAAGTTTCCAGGACATCTGGAAGTACCATTTAGGTTTTTGGAAATCGGCAATTTGTATGGAAATGGCCTTTTTAATTACTGTATCTTTTGACTGCGTTGACTTAGAAGGTTGATTTTTTCACAGCTTCAGGGGACCGCAGGCTTGAGTATTTGATATTAATTTCAGCATGCTACCTCCACGCGCTCCAGAGAAAAAGGGTCTTTACAGACAGACAGACAGACGGACAACAAAGTGATCCTATAAAGGTTCCGTTTTTTCCTTTTGAGGTACGGAATCCCAAAAATCGAAACCGGTCTGTGAAAAAAATCGAATATCTGTATTTGTATTCCAGCCAAGCGATCCTGGCAGGTCAGACGCTGTACGTCTCTGGCATGCTGGGCATGGACCCCGAAGCGCAGCTGGTGTGCGGCGGCGCAGAGGCGCAGGCGCGCCAGGCGCTGGCCAACCTGAAGCATATTTTAGAAGCCGGCGGCGCCTCCCTTGAGTCCGTCATCAAGACCACCATACTGCTGAACGATATCTCCGACTTTCAGGCGGTCAACCAGGTTTATGCAGAATGTAAGAATAATAATGTTATAATATCAACGTCTACTTACGTCAACTTAAAGTAAGTACTTACAGTTGTAGCTTTGTAGTTTATACTTACCTACCTACTTTTTCGAGCTTAAGAGAAGTGTACGGAATTACGGAGTATTAAGGCATTTTTGATTTTCCAAGCGATTTCCAGTAAAACCAAAAATCCGGAATAGAAATCGGTTCACTTATTGAAGCAACTGGCGATGAGCCGATTTGGATTCAAGATGACGTCAAAATCCCACCAATCACATAACGACACTTGGTGTCGCGACGTGGCCAATACGCGTAATAGAATAACCACCATCTTACTCGCTAATCCTGCCGCTAAGCACTGTTGTGTTCCTGTGTGGAGAGTAAGACAGCCGGCGTAATTACGGGCACAAGAGGCATTTCATCTTAGTTCTCTAGGTAGGCAACGCATCTGCAAACCCTCCGGGGTAGCGGGTGTCTATGGGCAGTGGTGATCACTTACCATCAGGTGACCCACTTGCTCGTTTGCCTTCCTCGTCGCATAAAAAAAAAACCTAACCTAACCAACTTAGAAAAGTTGAAAAACCCCCGACTTTGTCATTTCAAAGTTTAATATTTCGAAAACAGGTGAACCGATTTTAATGAAACTTAGCTAAGAACCATCTCGATTGAACTAGCTTTCGACTAAAAAAACCGCATCGAAATCGGTCTATCCGTTTGATACACAGACACACAGATACACAGATACCCTCTTTTTCGTCGGGGTTTAAAAATGGTCCTTGTTTACATAATAATAAAGTTTATAAAGTTGATTCCGCATCTATTGGCGTGTATTAATTAAACACGTCACATCACGAAATGTCCCACTATCGAATTAAAGCAGCGATATGATTTAAAAGCCAGGCTATTTCTAGATAAAAGTATCTTTCGAAAAAGATAGATAAGTAACCTTTTTCTTCGGAAATGAGAAAAATTCAAGGTCATGTCCTGGTAGCGGTCGGTAGGAAGAATTTGTGTTTACTTGCATAGGCGGTTTTACGATTAAGAACTACTAAGTATACTTACTTAGACCGTACGTAGCGAACCGAATAATTAAGTACTTACTTTAACACGGTTGACACACATCACACACATTTTGTTTTCGTGTAAACGGCTTATTAGGTATATAGGCGAGCTTGATAAATTTACTTAAAATATAAATGCAAATCAGGACAGCCTCACCCAATTTAAGGCTTTTACGTAGGATAGGGTTTCCTGTTCGTAAGTATCTGATTGACTTACGAGGGCAATAAGCAACAGAGATATCTACCGCCATTTAAAAATTTAACCCTTTTCCTGGTAAAGGCCGTATATCGACCACATACTGCCTGTCAAACATTAGTCTTCAATTCAATTTTTGGGATAATAATGGCCCCATCGATCGGTGCGATGATTCCGCCAATGTCGAGGTTGGATAAGACACTGCCAAACGACCTCTGGTCTTGTACGGTAAAGTTGCCCGTGTTCGGTAAAATACCAGCCACAACCAATCTAAAAACATGTGTCTTAACTTGAATGACTAAAGACTGACATTCGATTGTCATTTTTCAACTGTTGGCCTGGAAAAGGGTTAACTGAAAAAGCTCAGCTCCGCCTTGACAGGGGAGTAGGATGAGGCGTGAGCGTGAGGCCAACGGTTTAATAAAACTATTGAAATTAGAGCGAGCGCCTAGTGTAATCAACGACCAAAATTACGTCACGATCGCGTTCGCGTTTACGTCGAATTAAGTAGCTACTATGGGCAAATTGGCAGCGCCACTAAGTGGCACGTATGGACAACAAACAATTTAACACTGCCTAAGTACTACTATTTCACACTTTAAAACGTAAACGCGTTCGAGACGTATTTTTTGGCCGTCGATTACACAAGGCGCTCAGAGCGCCTAGTGTAATCGACGACCTGGCCAAGAAATACGTCTCGATCGCGTTCGCGTTAACCAATTCTCATACTATTTGACACTTTAACGCAAACGCGATCGAGACGTATTTGGTGCTTTTTGATTACACTAAGAGCACTGTGCCCTTAGTGTAATCAAAAAGCACAAAATACGTCTCGATCGCGTTTGCGTTAAAGTGTCAAATAGTATGAGAATTGTTAAACGCGAACGCGATCGAGACGTATTTGTTGGCCTGGTCGGCGATTACACTATAATAGTAATTAATTACAGGCGCTCTGAATTCAGATGTTTTCTTGCGGCTTTTTTTGCTTACTTAAAAGATCGTCAATCTCCGTATCGCCTGCACTGTCCCAGAGACCCCGACGGCCCTGATCGAACTTTTGGTTTGTTCCAGTTTTCTCGAAGGACTGTCCTGCGCGTGCAACGTTTCAGGTAGGCAAGTTACCAGCGGGGGCGGCGGTCGAGATCGAAGCCGTCGCGCTCAGCGGCGACCTGGTCGTAGCCGAGGCAGGCCCCTGCCCGTGCGCGAAGGAATGACTAGCCGATCAACACTCCAAATTATAAAGTCCAGTTTTACGAAACATTTATTTTATTTTATTGATACCTACTTCATCTCATTATGCCAATGAATGACTACGAATAAGTGCAAAGGGGAGCATACCTATATGTACATAATGTAGTTGCACAGAAAAGAACTCTTCTAAGCTCATTAGAATAGTTACCTTTAAAGAATATGCTTACTATACTTAACGGTCTAAACTCGTAAAGTCCAAATGCTGCTCTAATTTATAATTCCGTGGAATTCTTTTACTTACTTCTAGTTATCCTAGAAACTTGACATTTGGTACGAGGGTAGCTCTTATAGCACAACCATTGAAATAGGTAGGATCAGAAAAATCTGGCAGTATGTAAGCGAAGACAGGGCATTTTGCCTATAGGTACTTTGCCTACCACCTTTGGTGTCCAACTGTAGCCATTCTTTAGCGAAATTACGAACCTTGAGTTACGGTAAACTAAAGCCCTATATAGATTAATTTATTTTTAGGGTTCCGTACCTCAAAAGGAAAAAACGGATCCCTTTTATGATCACTTTGTTTTCCGTCTGTCTGTCAATACTTACCCTTTTTCTCTGGAACGCGTGGAGGTAGCATGCTGAAATTAATATCAAATACTCAAGCCCCTTGCAGTCCCTTGAAGCTGTGAAAAAATCAACCTTCTAAGTTAATGCAATCAAAAGATACAGTCATTAAATAGTTATTTATGATACTAGTGCGGAAAGTAGGCAATTCCCAACGAGTGGCGGTGATCTTAAACACGAGCGTAAGCGAGTGTTTTAAACCGACACGAGTTGGAAATTGCCTTCCGCACGTATGTCATACAGCGTTTTACAATGCATAAGCGAGGAAACAAAAATATACAAAGTCACCAATAATACTCAAAACAAATACCTACCACAGACTTAAATTAAATGAGCAGTATGGCGAAATAATCTCAAATAAATTTTGTAGGCCTAAAATTATTTTGAAACTTTCGACAATAAGTACTTATTTGCATTTGTAAATTTTAAATCTTCAAAATTAAAAATAATTATGTTCCTGACTCCTAATTTTTATTCTATAGACTGTTACCAACCGTTACCAATTGCTTGACAAAATTAAAAAGTTTGGACCATTAATTGGCGGGAACTCTATGATGAGCTAAGAGTAAAGATCTATACTTATCTGTGGCGCGCTGCGGCGCGCGCATTGCAAGGTCCGAATTAGACTTGCTTAATTATGTTAACCATGATCGTATTTTTATTCTAAGACCTTATAATAAAAAAAACTGTTTCATGTACTTCTGTTTTATATTTTAACTATAATAAATCTTTAATTATTAACTTAGTTTCGTCAAATGTTTTATCATTTGCGCAAAGCTGAATTATAAAGTCGCACCTCTTTGGTATCATTCTGTTAAACACTAGTTTGGACACAACTTTTTGACATTTAGTAAATTAAAAAACTACATTTCCACACGCGTGTGGAAAAAGATATCCATATATTTTTTCCGCACACTTGCGAATTCGTGCTAAAAAGACTAACTTTCTATGAACATGTTGACCCACATCAAAGTGCACTTTCCGAGCAAGTGCATTGTAAAAGATTGTTTCCATACAAATTGCCGTACCCTGAAAACATAGGGTACTTCCAGTTGTCCTAGAAACTTGAAATTTGGTATGAAGGTAGCTCTATAGCACAACCACTCGGAAAATTCTCAAAATCTTAATATTTATGTCTGTATGTAGATTTCTAAGACCAATACAAGTTGACCCCACACTGCGTACATTTTGCTTACTGTGGGGAAACTGCACTGAAACCCAACAGCTATTTATCATGCAAAAAAAGTGCATTCGTATATTAGCAAACATTTGTATGCCAGAAAGCTGCCGTCAGCACTTTATAAAACATAAATTGTTAACCCTACCCTCAATTTATATATTGGAATCGGCACTGTTTGTACGAAAACATTCCGACTTATTTATAGCAAAAAAAGACACAAGTACAACTAGGACACAGTATAGGAATAAGTTACAGGTACCGAAATCCAATATGAAAATGTTCAGAAGTGGTCCCAAATATAAATGTATACAAATAACTAATAAAATCCCAGAATCCATTAGACAAGAATCCCGATATAATAAATTTAAAAATAATCTGAAGACATTTTTAATCGACAAATGTTATTATTCTATTGACGAGTTCTTAAATGATGTAATTGTAAAGTAATATTAATTAGATATTTTTTTTAGACATAAGTACATTGACAATTAAATAATTAATAATTATGAATCCCCAAATTTATTTATTTTGACATAATACAGTATAATTATTATTTAAAACATCACATTTTAATAGCTCCAACATAGAATAGTAACAGAAAATTTGATAATATCAATGCATGCCAATATTTTAATGTAATTTTATAATCATAATTTCAACAGCATGTAATGATTGTTGGACAGTGTATGGTGTCACAATGTTAATACATAGTAGGGTTTAGTATTAATTTAATATAGTAACACTATGTCGTGCTCTACGATTGTCTCTGCTTTATCTATGTCCGCTCTCTTCCTTTTTTCTGCTGTCACGGGACGCATGTACGCTCTTGTAATATTTAGCCTAATTAATTTAAGTACATTGTTACGCGTTATTCTGTGCAATAAAAGTGTTTCAATGTAACAGCTATTTGCATATTATTCGCCACAAGTATTCATCTGGCTCTCTACCAAGAAATCCTATGTCGTACGCCTGCAGGCCCCACTCTGAAGATCCCCGGACTTCTAACAATGATAAACTTAGTTTTAATTATTATTGCGTGCCCTTACAGAGCGCCATGGACTGACTCATTATACCAATGTAACATCTTTATGTATATGTACATGACTTGATCAATTAATAAATGAATGAATGAATGCTTAGGAGCAGGGCTCTGCTAACACTGGACACCGTAAAACACTGGGGAAAAGGGTTAAAATATTTCTATGGAACCCTCGTGCGCGACTCCGACTCGCACTTGGCCGGTTTTCGATCTTAACAAGCAAGAACACGTGTAGGTAAATCTGTGAGAAATTTACAAAAAAGTGCCAAAACCCAGACGAAGTCACGGGGTTTTACGGGACATCTCTGCTATTTCGTCGGACGAATCACGAAAGGGCGTAACTGGATAATACATCGAATTTAACTTAAGTAGGTTATGTCATCGTATTGCAAATGCAAAGTGCATATTTTATTTTATTATGACACAAAAGGACAGAACTGAATTCCCATCAGAACCAGACTTATCTCTAGTGAAAAGTTGAAAATAAGCAGTATCGTTGATGTCACCAACCCCGCGGGTCGTGGGTCGTAGACCTAGCACATTTACTTACTCGGCTGAAAATAATGTGCCGAATGTGCGCGTGTCGATTGGGTGCCTAAATTATTAATTGCGGGTTGCGGGTAGGTAACTTGAATAAATTTATTTCCTCTCGACTCTTTTGTTTGTTTATGATAAGAAAAGTGGGTCTTGGCGACCCCAAATGCTGATTACTTAGGCATACAAATTAAATTATTCTAAGGCCAAATAATTAAGGCTGTTTTAATAAAGAGTTTGTTACCTACTTACTAAAAGTAGTTGATTAGGAATACCTACCTAATAGCCCTTTAAAAATCCCTCCTTCTGGTTCAAAAATGACAAATTATAGTAGTTTATCAAAATCAAAATCAAAATTTTATTCAGCAAATAGGCAGTTGAATGCTCTTTTACACGTCATTTTTTTGAGTCTACCAGCGCTTTCGGAAAGACCATGATTGCCAAGAAGAATGCGCCGCAAGAAACGTGGCACAAAGTCATTTTTTCTAAAAACAAGTTACATTAGCTCTTACAATACGTAACCACAGACAAATTACACAAAGAAACCTCACTCTGTCATTAAAAGATTAAGAGAGAAAAAAAAAACCGCATTTTAGAAATAAGTGTAAAAAGTAATTATTAGAACAGCAAAACCAGAACACTACTTTACTGGCACATTTTAATTGAGCAGGAGATGTATACATCTCCAGGTCAAATATCTGTGAAAATTTAAATTACTAAGGGATGTATAGGGACCCAGAATTAATACTATAATATAATACTTAATCTAAATGGCTTAGAGATGTAGAGTCTCTAGGGTCAATTTAAACTAAATTTAAAATCAGCAGAGGTGTAAAACGCCTCCACGGTCAAATAATAAGTATAATATTACATATACATAAACTGGAGATGTATATGGTCTCCAAATGTCAAATAACAAAAATTGATGAAATATACATTTCATGTCATCACGTCAAATAAATAAAACATTATTTATGTCAATTGTATTACAATTAGTACGCAGCGGACAACGGCAACAGAGCCGGACACCATACACGAATATCTTCGGGACGCAGCCAAGTCACATTGATGTCCTAATTATCTTCTGTTTTCAGCCTTGGCCAGGTGGTGCCATCACATAAGTATTCATCCACTTTGTAGTATGCTTTTTTCAAGAGAGCGGTCTTTATGTATCAGACGGACGGACAGACTGACGGATAGACAGACAGACAGACAGACGGACAACAAAGTGCTCCTATAAGGGTTCCGTGTTTTCCTTTTGATGTATTGGAACCCTAAAAACAAATGTGTCTTATTATACAATTTTAAGGTTAAGGTTTATGACTTAAAATGACAAATAAAGCTAAACTTTGTATTTTTTTATTAAATTCTCGAACCATTTATCGTTTAAGTATTTAATGATAATTAATTATTATGAGCGTTCCATGTTTTGTTATCTGTCAAAAGCTACTTAAACACGTGGTCTCTCTCGTGGGCGACTGACTGAATAGGTAATCATTTTCGTGTTGCTCGCTTGAATAAATTGCAACGTCTCGAGTCCATACTCCATAGTGGTTTTGTGTGGCAGATTTGAAAAGCATTTAAAAAAATCATAATTAAGTAAATAACCAAAGCACATCATGAAATAAAACGATTGATTCGTTGTAGCTAATACTTTTGAGATTTGTTTGAATACCATTTCGAAACTAAAGTATCGTTTTTAGGGTTCCGGAGCCAAAAAGGAACCCTTAAAGTTTTGTCATGTCCGTCTGTCCGTCTGTCTGTCTGTCTGTCTGTCCGCGGCATAGCTCAGAGACTATTGGTACTAGAAAGCTGTAATTTTGCATAGATATACATATGAATTAGGCCAAAAAAGTGCTGGGACAAAATCTTGAAAAAATTTTTTTTTTTGCGGTACCTCCCCTACACGTAAAGTGGGGATGTTTTTTTTATTTCTCGCCCACCCCATAGCGTGGGGTATCGTTGAATAGGTCTTTCAAAAATATTAGGGGTGCTCAAAGATAATTTTTCGATAAAGTTATTCGTTTGCGAGCTTTGGAATAGGGCTTTATTAACTTTTCCTTAGAGTCCAGTACTGGAACATGTTTGTGGCGTCTACAGCTCACTAATTCATCTGCCAACAGAATACACTATATTGTTAAATATGCATTTATATGAAAATATAAAGTACTAAATATATACATAAATATTATATACCATATAAACAGAGATATCATAGTATTGTATAAACAGTTAACATTTATTCCAGAAATAATTATGTAGGTATAGCTGATAGTAATTAGTAACTGAACACTTACCTCAATAGAATAGAATACTCACCTTGTATTTAGCCGACGCATCGGAAGGCGGTCGTCGCGACGATCGTAGAGTAGAAACGTCTCACCTGCGCCCCCGCCGGCCGAGCCGGCCGCCGCACGCGCGGCTCCCTGCGCCGCCGGCCAGTCGCCCGTTAGCCATCGCACGTGACGCCACGCTCGCTCGCTTGCTCGCGTAAATTGTATCGATCTTTATTATTGACTATTTCTTCTCGTGCCTTCGTTCTGTTGATACTAACCTTATCTAACGTAACTGTAACAGTGCTTGAGCTGTGTTTCTTCCACGAATAAAACCTTGGTGTTCGCAACGGACTTATTATTCCTCGCCGAAGGACAGTACTTATACGAAGCCAACGGAGAACGTTTGTGATACCAAACTGGTGACCCCGAAGAACATCAACAAAACTAAACAGTAAGCAAATTGATTTAAAATGTCAGACGGAGAAGATTCCAGAAAAGATGGCGAAGGCGCAACCGGTTCGAGTTCGAAAAAGACATTTACACCTCACGACATTTGTCGTGTCGCAGTCCGCCCTCCACCGTTCTGGCCCAAAGAGCCTGCGGTATGGTTCGCTCAACTAAAAGGTAACTTTGCCCTCGCTGGAATTAAGGACGACGATACCAAATATTATTATGTGCAATCAAGCTTGGAGCACAGATATGCAACAGAAGTGAAAGATATCATCATCTCCCCTCCGGCAAAGAACAAATACGAAAAAATAAAAAGCGAACTAATAAAGCGCTTATCAGCGACGAGAGGAAAAGAAGTCAAGCAACTAATGCTAAACGAAGAAATGGGTGATCGTCGACCGGGCCAGTTCTTAAGGCACTTAAAACACCTGGCTGGACCTAAAGTACCTGACGAATTCATTCTCGCAATGTGGACGAACCGTCTGCCAAGCAACATACAAACCGTGATAGCATCACAGCCTGAGATGAGCCTACAAGACCTAGCGGACTTGGCAGATAAGGTTTTTGACATTGTTCCTACAACACCACAAGTAGCCGCAGCTCAAGCGCCATCACCTGTCCTGGAAGCGATGGCCAAGCAACTGGAATCCCTGACGCAGCAAGTCGAAGCGCTCTCAACACGTGGCCGCAGTTCCCGAACAAAATCTAGAAACAACCGCAGCAGCAGCACCAGTAGATCAGAGTCTAACTATAGAAGATTCCCAACCTGCTGGTTCCACTTCAGGTTCGGGAATAAAGCTACGAAGTGCGTCAAACCCTGCGACTTTAAACAGGGAAACTTCCAAGGCAGTCGATAATGGCGACAAACGACTGTCCATTAACACCTGGTCGCCTGTTTGTGACGGACTGCAGCAGCAAGATACAATTCCTGGTAGACACCGGCAGTGATCTTTGTGTCTTTCCTCGCACCTCATTGCAAGAACGTCGACCTAGGAGTAGTTACCAACTTTACGCTGCAAACGGATCCCCTATTTACACATATGGCACCGCAGAACTTAAACTCAACTTCGGCTTAAAGCGCGAATACACGTGGCGCTTTACTGTTGCAGACGTCACGAAGGCTATCATCGGCGTCGACTTCTTGTCCTTCTACGGTCTTGTAGTCGACTGTCGAAACAAACGCCTTATAGACAGTACAACAGCAAAAGCATCAGCAGCAGCGCCAGTTTCACAGTCACACACCATCTCTTCAGTCAAGACTACGATAGGTAACTCCAGATATCATGAGCTGCTTCGTGGTTTCCCAGAGATAACGCGACCAGCCGGAATCAGCACCACAACGGCACACAATACTGTCCACCATATTAGGACTACGGCGGGTCCTCCTGTCAGCTGCGTCCCTCGGAGACTAGCACCAGACAAACTGAACATAGCAAAAAAGGAGTTCGAAGAAATGCTAAAAAACGGCACCGCAAGACCCTCAGAAAGCGCATGGTCATCACCTCTCCACCTTACTCCAAAAAAGGACAGCGGATGGCGACCCTGTGGCGATTACCGCATGCTAAATGCCCGTACAGTCCCAGACCGCTACCCCATTCGCCATATTCAAGATTTTACGCATAACATAACCGGTTGCCATGTATTCTCGACGATTGACCTAGTAAAAGCATACAATCAGATACCCGTGAACGAGAATGACATACCCAAAACCGCAATCACCACACCATTTGGCCTTTACGAGTTTCCGTATATGACGTTTGGTCTGCGTAACGCCGGCCAAACGTTTCAACGATTCGTAGACGAACTAACCCGAGGCCTGGACTTCTGCTACGCTTACCTAGACGACTTTTTGGTGTTCTCGCAAGATGAACGCTCGCACGCAAGCCACCTTCACCAACTTTTCACAAAACTTCGAGAGTACGGGATGGTAATTAATACATCCAAATGCGTGTTCGGAGCGCCAACAGTAACATTTTTGGGATACAACGTGTCATCTGACGGAATCAAACCACTAAACGAAAAAGTTGAAGCAATCAAAGAATTCCCAGTGCCGAAGACAGTAAAGGAATTGAGGCGATTTCTAGGGATGTTGAATTTTTACAGAAAGTTCATTCCTGGCGCCCCGGGAATTCAAGCACCACTGAACGCTCTGTTGACAAACTCTGTAAAAGGCTCACATCCTGTAAGCATAGAAGGAGATACCCTAATGGCATTTGAGGAGTGCATAGAGAGCTTATGTCGAGCTATACTGCTGGCACACCCAGACCTAGACGCAAAAATAGTACTTGTCACAGATGCGTCAGACACTGCAATTGGCGCAGCCCTCCAACAATACAAGAATGGTGCCTGGGAACCACTCGCCTTTTTCAGCCGAAAGCTCAGTCCATCGCAACAGAAATACTCACCATACGACAGGGAGCTATTAGCGATTTACGAAGGGATACGGTATTTTAGACATATGCTAGAGGCTAGACACTTTACAGTGTATACCGATCATAAACCGATCTCCTTCGCGTTTAATACACGTAAAGACAAATGTTCGCCACGACAATATCGACATTTGGATTATATCAGCCAGTTCACAACCGATATACGGCATATATCTGGAAAGGACAATGTCGTGGCCGACACACTATCTCGAGTGGAAGAGTTAGTACAACCCGTAAACTTGGAAACACTAGCAAAATCACAAAGTACGGACTCTGAACTGAGAAAACTTATTGACAGCGAAACCTCCCTCAACCTAAGAAAAGTTGCGCTCCCGGGCACAAACATAGAGATATACTGTGATTTAAATGATCAAAACCTGAGGCCTTACGTCACTAAATCATTGAGAAGACAAATATTCGAAAGCCTACATTCTCTGAGCCATTCGGGTGCAAACGCAACTATAAAATTAATAACTCAGCGCTTCGTTTGGCCTGGCATAAAAAAGAATTGCCGAGAATGGTCAAAAGCTTGCCATGCCTGCCAGCGGTCAAAGATAACACGACATGTATCTTCACCACTAAGTACATTCAAACTTCCACACGCCAGATTTATGTTCGTGCATATCGATCTGATAGGACCTTTACCAGTATCCGAAGGTTATCGGTATTGCTTAACCGCCATAGACCGGTTCACAAGATGGCCTGAAGCAGTCCCAATACAAGACATATCAGCAGAGACGGTGGCTAAGGCTTTGATTTCCAACTGGATAGCACGCTTTGGTTGCCCAACTGATATAGTAACCGACAGAGGCAGACAATTTGAATCGTCACTTTTTAAGCACCTTTCAGAAATGGCTGGGTTTCAACACAGACACACCACAGCCTATCACCCAGCCTGTAACGGAATGGTCGAAAGATTACATAGACAGCTGAAGTCGGCCATAGTCTGTCACTCCCAATCGAACTGGACGGAGTCACTGCCATTAGTGTTACTCGGCATGCGCACGGCGTTCAAAGAAGATCTACAAGCTTCAAGCGCAGAACTCCTATATGGAGAACCTCTCAGATTGCCTGGGGAACTGCTACATCCATCCGTAAATGACAGACTTCATGGTGCGACTCCGATTGATCGCTCAGAAAATGCAACCGCAACCAGCTTCACGTCACTGCAAAAGAACCATATTTGTTTTTAAAGAACTAGCCAACACGACTCATGTATACCTGAGAGAAGACGCTGTTAAAGGAGCCCTGCAACCAGCTTACAAAGGTCCTTATGAAGTACTGAAAAGAAACGAGAAAGTCTACACACTACTAATAAAAGGTAAACCAACAACAGTCACGATAGATAGACTTAAACCAGCATTCATAATTACCGACGACAGCAGTCCAAAGGCCGAAGAAAGCATACCAGCACCAAAAGCAGAGGACAACATAATACCACTAAAAGAAAAGAAAAGCATACCACCAAAAACAGAAGAAACTAGACCGCCACCTATTCCACCTGAAAAGAAAAATGTCGCGAGAACAACACGATCGGGAAGAAAAGTGAATCTCCCGCCAAAGTACTATCGCCCTTGACGGTCTCTGGGGGGGAGTGGTGTGGCGTCTACAGCTCACTAATTTATCTGCCAACAGAATACACTATATTGTTAAATATGCATTTATATGAAAATATAAAGTACTAAATATATACATAAATATTATATACCATATAAACAGAGATATCATAGTATTGTATAAACAGTTAACATTTATTCCAGAAATAATTATGTAGGTATAGCTGATAGTAATTAGTAACTGAACGCTTACCTCAATAGAATAGAATACTCACCTTGTATTTAGCCGACGCATCGGAAGGCGGTCGTCGCGACGATCGTAGAGTAGAAACGTCTCACCTGCGCCCCCGCCGGCCGAGCCGGCCGCCGCACGCGCGGCTCCCTGCGCCGCCGGCCAGTCGCCCGTTAGCCATCGCACGTGACGCCACGCTCGCTCGCTTGCTCGCGTAAATTGTATCGATCTTTATTATTGACTATTTCTTCTCGTGCCTTCGTTCTGTTGATACTAACCTTATCTAACGTAACTGTAACAGTGCTTGAGCTGTGTTTCTTCCACGAATAAAACCTTGGTGTTCGCAACGGACTTATTATTCCTCGCCGAAGGACAGTACTTATACGAAGCCAACGGAGAACGTTTGTGATACCAAATGTTAATTACCCTGTAAACTCATAAAACTTACAAGTGGGCAATTTTTTGTATTCAGGTAGAATTTACTGAATACTACTTGTAAAAAAATAAATAACGGAATTTGACATTGTTTTTGAAATTATCTAGGTATTTGTTAGTAACACTTGTAAATCCAAATAAAAAATATATGAGTGTAAATTTTCTCTACTAGATTATTGTATTTAACTATTAGAACAACACCTATCATTTTCTAACACTTCCATCAAGAGCTTACGCCAGCATTATTAAAATCACGTAAAAAATTTATAAATCTCTTAAAAAAATTACAAGTCAATGATGGCTGATGAAATATATTTAAATCTGTTAAAAGTAAACACAGTTTTAATTTCTAACAGATTTATCAATAGTGTGTTCTTTTATAAGCAGTGGAATTTTCAAAGCGTCTATTTTACAGAAAAAAAATCTCCTAATTCTCGAATCGGCTTATTTGATTCGGTTTTATTATAGTAATTTATGGACAAAAATTTTAACGAATTCATCAATAGAGATACGTTGTAAACACGCCCTTTTTGATAATATTTACATGTATTTTATATATTTTTGGAAAAAAATGTGAATTCCAGAGATTTAACGGTGACAGCCGTTCTTGCTGATTTTGCTCGGCGCAGTTTTAATTAAGTAATGTGTGCAAAATACTAAATACAATTTTACTTGCCTCTTTGCATAACGAGCACGTTTGTAAGCAACCGTTTTGTTTGCCTTAACATAAAGTTGTTCTTATCTAGAAACGGCACCTAGCTCAGCCCCGTGTATGGACATCGGAATGTTAATAGGCAGCTACACGAGCCACTAAACCTTGGCCTCTGTCAAGTAATTGAACACTTAACTTTGGTAAAAACAGAGCACAAACATTCAAAGAAATTGTATTTTTCAAGGTTTATATAAATTTACCTATTTGGGAAGCAGGCATTGGCCTTTGGCCCTTGCCTTGCTCTAAAATACCTAATTGTTTTAAGATACCTAAACAATTGTTACATGAAGCTGTATAAAGTTACAGTCCGTAAATAACATTCGGATTTTGGGTAAAATTTGTCGTCCTAATCGGACAATTTTTTTTTTATTTAGTTGAAATATCTACCTTTATTCAAAATTTTAAAAACTCCGGTTTAGAATTTAATTCTCTGGTATTTATTTATCTACACACATATCATAGCTAAGTCCTCTATTATGCGTTCAGAGACCGTAGGCAATGACCATCATTAAGGCAATCAGTTTTCGTCTTCAACAACCAATACAAAAAAATTTAATAATTCAAAAACGGTGAAACTAATTTTAATTAAATTTAGCAAAGAACCATCTCGATTAAACTGGCTTTCGATTAAAAAATAACCATATCGAAATCGGTTCATCCGTTTGAGAGCTATGATGCCACAGACAGATACACGGACACACAGATACACAGATTCGCAGTTGAAATTTATAATACCCCTCTTTTTCGTTGGGGGTTAAAAACAGGCCTCAAAAAAAAAATTGTCGATACAAACCGTCAAGCTCGATATGTTTGTCTATGTTTAAAAAACCCAGCCAATTTCGTGACAGGTTTATTAGGCCTTCGGCTTAGCTGGTCCCCCCTTAAAGTAAGTACTTATAATATTTGCCTAGATTAAGTAATGTATGGAACTCTACATAATTAGGTCTTATCGCTCGTGTGATCCTATCCTATCCTACTTAATATGTATTATAAATGCGAAAGTTTGTGAGTGAATGAGTATGTTTGTTACGAACTAAAAACAATTACTTTGCTCACCCGCGACCACTAATGACAAATAGTTATATCTGGGCGGCAAATGTATGTTTCCATGCAACACCTCCGCCTCCACTGCTACACGAATCAACACATGCCACACAGACCCAACTATCACCACCACCACTAAACTAAATGCTGACGCGTTTCGGCACCCTCCACGAGGATATTAACGAAGCACAACAACAACCGCTCAACATGCCACCACTTCCACTACTGACATATGTAAACCATATATATATATATGGTATTTCTTCACACTTAAACGGCTGTAAGGATTTCAAAGGCAAAACTGTAGTTGGAAACATATAGGATACTTTTTACCCAGGTATTCCCACGGGGATAAAATCCGAAATTTCGACAGTAATGTGTATCTTGAAGACCACGATGTGTCGTGTGTGTCTGGTAGGGTGGTATTTAATATTAATACATAGGGTAACTTTTATCCCTATTCCTTAAGTACTTCCTGTGGTCTAGCTAAAAAAAAACATCCCCACTTTAAGTGTAGGGGAGGTACCCCAAAAAATAAATTATTTTCAAGATTTTATCCCGGCACTTTTTCAGCCTAATTCATATGTATATCTATGCAAAATTACAGCTTTCTACTGCCAATAGTCTCCGAGCTATGCCGCGGACAGACGGACGTGACATAACTATAAGGGTTCCTTCTTGCCATTTTGGCTTCGGAACCCTAAAAACAGCTAGGTAAATAGTACTTCTTTAGCGCGTGCTATGCCGCATCGTGTACTTACCTACCTACGCCGTCTTTTTCAAAATTTAAAGCTTAAAGGGGTAAAGGGGTAATTTGCTAATAAAAACAGTAGCTATAGAATAGAAGTGGCCGTGAAAAGCGAACAAGGGTGCTCCGGCGCGCCCGCCCGCCCCCGGCCGGCGGCATTCATCAAGCGGGTAACTGTTGCGTGTACATTAACTTGAGAACAAAGAGCTTTCACTTGACTGTGCGCTTTAATTATATATGTTGGTTTGTTAGGATCATAAATCCACCACTGACGTACATCGGAATATTTTATGAAAATCAATTTTGCCTTCCTAGCGGGTAGGTAAAGCGTTAGGCGATGAACTACTAGAGTACTTACCTACATAAGTACATATTACGCTAGTTTTATTTTAAGATTAGAAATTTTACGGCAAACTTCGCACACCTTTTTAAGTAAAATGAAGAAATCGCTGCCAAATGTATTTACTTTTGCTTTTAAAACAATACTTAAATAACAGTAATTAGTGATAGTTTAAGCGTTAATTCAAATCTTAAAATAAATGAAGTACCCATGAAGTACCTACCGATACGTAATAAGTAAAAGTAGTAGTATAGTGCCTTTCGCTCGCAGCGTCGAATGTTGCGGTTTGCATTTTTAAACAACAATTTAATTAAATTGATAGCAAAGTACATCAAGTTTAAAACGTTGCTATTTTAGTGGCGGTTGGAGCGGTGCAGTTATGGTGTGCGATGACCTTTAGGGTAATTAGTAGTGATTTTTTACACGCAGCATTCGGGTTAGTAAAACGGTTACCTATGTAGAACTACGTCTCTCTCAAAAACAATAGGTTAGGATGATAACAAAGGACTCGTGTCGTTTTCTATTAATACTTTATCTAATATAGCACAAAGCCTTCACACTGAAATTCCGTCTGAGCAAAGGTTTCGCTAAATATGCGCGTCAAAGTAAAGGAATGTATTACGTTGGTTTAATTGGAAAAACGCGATGGGGGTGCGAGGTCAGTTGAGTGGGCTCCCTCCTCCCATAATAGGCTGTTACGATACGATCTCGGGTCTCGGGTAGCGGCAGTCGGCAGTCGGCAGTCGGGCCGAGCAGGGGCGGCCGGCGGTGGTCAAGGTGGGCAGCGCCGCCAGAGCTCCCTATACGCGTCCGATTCGAGTGCGACCGAACTCGACAAACCTTCACGGTATATCGGTGTTTTGGGCTCCTCCACGTATGGCCACCAGATAAAGGTGGACCTATCATGGGCTGCACCAGCAGCGCTCCAAGCATGGCCCCAGCTAATGCCACAGGTAGGCATTTTCAATTCAGGGATCGATGTTTACAAATTGCAAATTAGTTAAAAACCGGCCAAGTGCTAGTTGGACTCACGCACCGAGGGTTCCGAATTGCTTCGTAGGAGTATGCAGGTTTCCTCGCGATGTTTTCCTTCACCGAAAAGTAACGAATTACGAATGTAATTTAATTTCGCACGTAAATTCTGAAAAACACAGAGCTGCGAGCCGGAGTTCTAACCCCGACCGTCTGTTTGAGGGGCCATAGGACAAACCGCTGACTATCACGGATTTCTTACATAAATACCTACGAACTATTCACTTATTTACCTTCAAATTTGTATAAGTACGGAACCGGCGCGCAAGTCCGACTCACACTTGGCTTCTGTAAAAGTAGCTAGTGTGTAGTGCATGCTTAAAAGTTTTTCAGGTCCCATTTAACTTAACATGCTTGAAAATCTATAAGTAAATCCGTCGTTTTATTTAAGAATGATTCAGTTAAGTAATTTTAGATTTTAGCTTGAATTCAATTACTTACCTAATCAAAAACTTTTGCAACTTTATTTTCAGAAAGAAACATAATATTATCAAACGAAACTGGAGAGAAAACAATGGACGAAATCAACGAAATTAACGGAGTGACACAAACAAAAGCGATAATTGAAAATAAGGTGCTTCCTACGTGTGATACTTTAGACGAACCAATTATATCTCAAGCAGACAAATCTATGTTAGATACTGCGAGTCAGCGAATAGATAAAGGTAAGTAACTCAAGAGCTTGACGGGTCAATGTGCTTAACCGTATTATTATTAGTAAGTACCTAAGCAGCCTAATTCTATGTACCTACCTATCTACACACATATGACTTCTTCTTTCCAAACGCTTGAATTTGATCAATGAAACATGTTAGTTACCCTTGACTTAACTACATAAAGGTACGGGCACATAATTCGGAATAGCTCTGTGGGTAAGTGTACCTACATACCTATTTTTTTTAATCTTTATTTATTTAGGGGCTTTGTTCAGACATGTACATGCCATGGACATGAACATGGCAATAGAAATATAATATAAAAAAAGTGCGAGTCGGACTCGCGCGTGAGGGTTCCTTAGACAGATTTTAAGGCTTTTCCCTAGTGTTTTAAGAAGTTCAGTGTTAGCAGAGCCCTGCTCCTAAGCAAAATGTACGCAGTGTGGGGTCAACTTATATTGGTCTGCTAAATCTACAGACAGACATAAAAATTTAAGATTTTGAGACTTTTCTGAGTGGTTGTACTATAAGAGCTACCTTCATACCAAATTTCAAGTTTCTAGGACAACTGGAAGTACCCTTTAGGTTTTCAAAATACGGCAATTTGTACGGAAACGACTTTTTTAATGACTGTATCTTTTGATTGCTTTGACATAGGTGCTTGATTTTTTCACAGCTTCAAGGGACGGCAGGCTTGAGTAGGTATTTGATATTAATTTCAGCGTGCTACCTCTACGCGTTCCAGAGAAAAAGGGTCTTGACAGACAGACAGACAAACAAGAAAATGATCCTATAAGGGTTCCGTTTTTTCCTTTTGAGGTACGGAACCGTAAAAAGGGAGCCAAGCTAGTTACTTTTAATTCATTTTCGGGGCAATACAAATCAAATTAAAAAAAACATACTTAAGTAGCTCAAAACGCTATGTACGAATACTTATTCGGCTATAAAAACTAGCTGCATATGACTTAAGAAAGCGCCGCCTCTTGAATAGACTTGGCATCGGCGCCCGTGGATTCCACATTTTTTGTTCAGTGTTGAACTTGGCGGCCTTTTTCACACTTGTTTTTGATGGGATATTCCTTTTGAACACGAGTTTAGTTTCAGTAAGAAGTAAGAATAGATCCTAAATATTCCTAAACTAATATTCTATAAGCGTAAGCCGATGGAAGGTCAAAATTTTCGAAAAGCTCCTAAGCTAACAATGTTAAAGTAATGTACGTAGGTAAAGTAATCGTGCATTATCACAAGTCTTAAACATTTAACGACACCATTAACCCAACAACGTCTAGCCTTCGCACTTGTTGTTATTTCATTAATTTTATTTCGAAATGACGTGATGTTGTATTTTTAAACTTCGCTACTGAACATTTAGCTAGAGAAAGCGGTGAACAATTATATGCAAATTTGTTTCACGCTACGGAGCTACGGCGACGTAGCGTCTGTATTTTGTGATCGATCCCTTATTGTGTCTTCTATTTCAGATGTACAAACGGATAGTTTTAGGATAGATAACGGGAACGCCTGGAATGAAAGTTTTAAAGTACTGCAAGAAGAGAATACACCTAAGTTAGAGGAAGTGGTCCAGAAAATAGTTGAGATATCAAATTCAGATAATGCAGAGAACGCACACGACGGTCCAGAAGAATTGCCAGAGGTGGCTACGAAGATGGACACACAAAAAACCAGTGAGGAGCCCAAGGCTGCCCAACCCGATGCGGACGAAGAAAAGTGAGTACCTACCTACATAAACAACGAACGCTGAATATACAAGGCTAAATAATAATTATGCAAGAATATTGTATACAATAACAGATTTCTTTAAGAGTGATCAAGTAGAAGCTGAGAGTGAGAGCGTAGGTTAAAATAAGTGTAAGTCACGCATCTGCAAACCCTCCGGGGTTGCGGGTGTCTATGGGCAGTGGTGATCACTTACCATCAGGAGACCCACTTGCTCGTTTGCCTTCCTCGTTGTATAAAAAAAGTACTTATTAAGTACCTGTATTTACTTTACTTATCTAACTTGTAATATGGTCGGTTAATATACATAATTCATGCAAGTATTGGAGTCTCAGAACGCAGTAAGCACGCAGTACGTCACCCAGACCATATTATGTGATAGAATGTATAATTATTTATTTATCGTATGGCTTACAAATTACACTTATATCATAGCTTAAATTTACACTTCCTAAGGTATTCTGCTGCTTCGCTCGTGAAGGTTTTGAGGTCTTCTATCCCGCCTCCGTATTTAATTATAATTATATACCTACTAAAGTAATATACAATATCTTATAGATTATTCTGTTGAGCGTCTAGTGTAATCAACGGCCGAAAAACGTCTCGATCGCGTTCACGTTTACGTCTGAATTACTATGGGCAAATTAGCAGCGCCACCTAGTGGCACGTATCGGTGACAAACAATAAAATTCTCATACTGTGTATTTAACACCCGTAACGCAAACGCGATAGAGACGTATTTTTGGCCGTTGATTACACTGGACGCTTTGAATAATACATGTACCCATAGTCATTCAGACATAAACGCGATCGAGATGTTTTTTTTGGTCGTTGATTACACTAGACGCTCTAGTGTACCTAAGTCAAAGAATATATATACTAACGTAAGTTTTGACACAATAAAACGTCTCGATCGTGTTTGCGTTAACGTCGGCCCACAAGCAGCGCCAATACACGTAGCACGTATTTTGATTCGAACACGTTTGGGTAAACTTATAGTGCCAATAGAATAGTTTGTTGCCCATACGTGTTGCTAGAGGCGCTGCCGATTTCGAGCGACACGTTTTCTTGTGTCAAAAATTACACTAAAGAGGCTCCGTTCTTGGATCGCTTATTTACAAGGTTGACGTCGTAGGTGAAACAACATTATAGACGTTTATTCTTTTGCAGTTACGAACACTTGGAAGGAGCTATCAGTCCCAGCCAATCTGAGAGCAGTCGAGCCACACGGTGGGAAGCTCTGGCGGACATCGCGGCAGAGTTGCCGCCCTCGCTCGCAGTGGACCCCCTCACTGGACAAATTTACTCCTTGTCAAAATGACAACGCGGACAACGTACCATTACTCGTATAAATAAATAGGGTACATTCTGATTTGTAATGTGGAGGTCTATGGGCTTTGTCACTAGTCTACCTACAGTGACTGAAACTTAATTCAGAAGTGCTGTTCTACTTTTGAGCGAGTGTCGGCCGTACCTACTAGCAAAACAACGGAAAATCTAGGATAGGATAGAATACTTAATAGACGAATTAAAACGTCGTTTTAAGCAAACATCTTGATGTTCAGTTACTACTTAACTTGCGTTTTATTTATGGCCCCTTACCTAATCATGTATAGATTCTATGATCATGTGTGATTTAGAAGTAGCAGTTTTTAACCGATTTAGGAGGAGGTTCTGAATTCGACGGGGTTTTTTTCGTATATTACGTACTCCGTCAATTGTCGAACGATTATTAAAATTCCTTTTTTATTCGAACGAGTATACTCCTGAAGTGGTTCCATTATCACCATGTCAGGATCTGATGAAGTGGTGACTATCCAGGTAAATGGAGGGCGTCTGGTAGTCATCATGTCATGTTACCGAGCTGATGATGGATGAAACTCCTTAACTATAGGAGTTATGGGACGTTCCTTTGAATATTATAGGCATGTACAGTCAAGGTCATCAATGTGTATACTTACAGACCTTATTACTACGACTGTAAGGTTGATGTATACATATTTATGCAACTTTGCGCGGATCCATGTCTTTGACTGTACATGCACTGTTACTTAGGTATATTCTTTCAAGTTATATTCTAATGATATCGGTTAGGAGTTAAAAGATAGCTTGTTCTACATCAATTGATTTCTCTGAATTTTCCATTGATCCCATGTTGGCAAAAAACATAAATCTTCCAACACAAAAGTAAAATCACTTCAAAAAAATCTAAATAATACTCTGAAGCCATCAGTTTTATGGCCTAGCACAAATAGGTATGAAGTTGGTGCTTCAATCAAAGAATATTCTGAACACACTGTATAAGACGGTTCAGTTTATTTGGATACCACTAGATGTCACTGTTCCATTAAACTGAAATCCTGAATGCCGCTATCCTTTGGTCGGTTGAAAACCTATAAGTACTTTATGTTGTTTTGTATGAATTTGGGAATAGATGAGATTAATTTACTGTTAAACGTTAACTGTGTTCACTTCTCCGAGACTGAGGTACTCTCTCGTACACACACCATACCAACTTTATACCTATCCGTGCTAAGCCATACAACTGATGGCCTTGTTTGTAAGTAACTATCTTGTTTTTGAGGGTTCCGTACCTCAAAAGGGAAAAACGGAACCCTTAAAGGATCACTTTGTTGTCCAT
Organism: Clepsis dumicolana; assembly: GCA_963691665.1. NCBI lineage: Eukaryota > Metazoa > Arthropoda > Insecta > Lepidoptera > Tortricidae > Clepsis > Clepsis dumicolana. Next base: position 7,653,775 of record OY829517.1, read on the forward strand.
TAATATCAAATACTCAAGCCTGCGGTCCATTGAAGCTGCGAAAAAATCAACCTTCCAAGTGAACGCAATCAAAAGATACAGTCATTAAAAAGGTGGTTTCCTTACAAATCGCCGTACTGTGAAAACCTAGAGTATTTCCAGTTGTCCTAGAAACTTGAAATTTGGTATGAAGGTAGCTCTTATAGCACAGTCCCAAAATCTTAATTTTTTGTCTATCTGTAGATTTCGCAGACCAATATAAGTTGACCCCACACTGCATACATTTTGCTTAGGAGCAGAGGAGGAGGGCTCTGCTAACACTGGACTTCTAAAAACACTGGGGAAAAGCGTTAAAATCTTTCCAAGGAACCCTCGTGCGCGAGTCCGACTCGCACTTGGCCGGTTTTTTAAAGTGGTTTTACTTTTTTGCCATATTCTTAAACAGCAGATGTTTTGCATGCAACCATAAAAAAGGAGTAAGAAACAAAATAATTTTGAATCAAAAGTTATATTAACAATTAATGAAGCTTAAACGAAACAAATAGCATGGATTACTATGCTGTCATACTAAGCCAAAATGCTGTATTTCTCGAAATTGTAAAATTCCAAACTCATTTAAACTGATTCTTTATGATTACTTTCAGAATTTTATAATTTTGAGACATAGGTACAGCCTTCTGGTTTAACACAGCAGTATGTACCATTTAGTATTAAAGGTAAGAATGCCTAACTTAATGTACTACTAGCTTAATTAAGCTACAAGTTACTTTTGATTTTAATCATAGCAAGTCCATTGTCATTAGTAGTTCCACCAAACACGACTGCACAGAGTGCAGATGGTGGTAGACTATTCCACACTGTCTTGATCCACTCATCAATAATTTCCATTTGTTTATCTTCATTGTCATTATTTATGTCAAGTTTTAAATGTGCCATAGAAAAATTATACTCTGTGACAGCTTCTGTTAGTGAAGAAATCACCTCATCAACTCCATCAACAGTTTTTAATTTAACTTTCTTTGGTTTGACCTTCTTTAATTGAGAACTTACACTTTCCTTTGCTTGCGTCAGGTATGTGTGGTAATCGCCTGTGATGTCATCACATCCAACAACCAGAGAGGTCTTTTTCTGCTCAATCATATGGTTAAATATTGATAGAGCATATTGTTTTGTAGTCGCTAGTTTAACATTTTTCTTATACTTCTCTCTATTTGTATGTACAGCATCTCCAAATTCAATATTTTTACTAAGTTTTAGTTGCACAAGTTTAAGAGCTGCTAATGAATCTTCAACTGAACAATGTCCCTTTCTGCCTGATTGGATGTCAAGCTGCAAAAATTCTTTTGCTAACACTTTGAGTTTGGGCTTGCGATTTCTTTCTCCAGCAAAATTGTAAATCAAACTTGTATCAATCACATAAGGATGCATCATTTTCAATGCATGCAGATCTAGGTTCAATGACTGACCCACTAAAATTGCATCAGGTGGTAACAATTCTCTTATGTCCCTATGCACATCTTCTAATCTTTTAGTGACATCATTTAGCAAGGTCTTTGTTATACCAGAAAATTTTGTCAAATAGTCAATAATGTCATTGTATGGCTTGACTAGAGTGTCATAGACTGTTTTATGTTTTTCATCAACTATAGATACTCGAGTCAACTCTGAACCAGCATTGGTGATACACATTTCACAATCTAGACCAAACATAGGCGAATTCTCTGTCACGGGTTTGTATTCATCTTTGGTCATGACATAGTCAGAGTAAGCACTTTTCAGTTTGCCTTTTAAAGGCACTGGGTAACTTTCTTCTATCAGCTGCCATGCTGAAAGCATCAACTGTGTTCTTGGGAACTTATCCTCTGAACTAAACTCAAAACAATCCTTTTCATCATCACCAACAGGAAAAACTGCTCTCATCATGACCATTAAGTCCTTCCTTGCCTCGAGTGCCAAATTCATACTACCATACTTATGTATCAAACTTTCTTTCTGTGTTTCTGAGAGTGGAACTAATGCCAGTTCTTGTACAAATGAACCTTCATAAACTGATGGAGTTAAAACTTCTACAAAATCACTGAATATCTTTTTAGTGTTGACAAATTTATTTTGCAGTTTATCCCAATGCTGTACAGAAATACCTTCCAAAACAAGGCAGGTAGTTTGTTTGATGTGAGTACACTTGTCTAAAATATACCATCGTGGTGGTTGAGTCAAATTAAGATTTCCCAGCAGGGAGTGCAATAGCACATATTGTATATCTGTGAGAGTCAGTGGAATTCTTTCGCTGACTGGAGTTGATAAGGATGCTGTGTCCCCTGTACTTTTTAACCTAAACTTGGCAATGTGTTTTTTAACTTTTATATCCGCTTTTGAGTCCATTAACAATTCCGAAGCTTTGTTTTCAGGATCTTTTGCCGCCATTTCAACATCTTGATCTAAAAATTTGGAAACGGTCATTATTCACATACATGTAAGAACGCCTTTTAAATCTATTATGTAATTGTATGTTTCGTATTACTAGAAATAGAGTTCAAATAGGTAGGATAAGAGTTCATTTGGTAACATACCTTGACTTGAACCATTGCTTTTACGTCGTTTTTTGGGAGATGGGTACTCGCTCATTTTGGATATTAGCAAATATTTTGAAATATATCTACTTTCCACCTACTTTCAAACAACTTTTACTAATAAATACTATACATTATGAAAGAGTTCCTTAAAATCACATTGTATTCATACATGCGCTCGCTGAAGCAAGCCGTAAAAAACTTTCCTTACCGAGTGAATGTCAAATTGTTTTTTTTATTAATCTCATAAGGGATAGGTAAAGGAACTGAGTCCATACAGCCACGTCTGATGTGTTTTGTAAATTTCTGTATATTAAAGTCCTGTCACCGTCAGAGTTGTCAGTCTATCCTAGTCACGTCCTGTCAGGTGCCCCCATACTACGAAATTCGAAAATCGAAGTTCGTATCGTATCGTTCCGCTCACTCTCGTGCTAAATAATATTAGCTTGAGAGGGACGGCACGATACGAAGTTCGAATTTTGCACTTCGTAGTAGGGGGGCCATCCGTAATGGCACTTCTACACAGTTGGCAACAGAGTTTCCACCACCGTGACCTTGGTGGATGGTTTGTTACTCGGTCGCGACGACGGTCGCATCCACGGTAGCAAACACCGTCTGAAACTTGCGCTATACGGTTGGCAACAGAACTTCCATCAACGTGACCTTGGTCTGTGGTTTGTTGCTCGGTCGGAACGATAGTTGCAATTGTTGCAAACACGGTCTCAAACCCGGCTTGCTACAACTTCAGTGCGTCGCGAACTAAAATTTGTGGAGAAAACATAGAAAATGGTTTCTTGCCTTTAAAGTTGATGTCACTTTAGCACTTTAGACATAAACATAACTGAACTAACGGTGGACAACGCGGTTTGCAACACGCTCGTGCGGTTGCCAACAAGCCTTCCATCGTCTTTCACGGTGGAGCGAACGCGTTGCCAACGCACGCCCGTAAACCAAGGGCGTTGCAAGGTAGTTTATACAAACGGTTGGAAACCGACCAAGGTCACTGTGTTGGAAGCTCTTTTGCCAACCGTGTAGCAGGCCCTTAAAGCGACAGTGTACTTTACGGCGAGCTACGGCGAGCAGCAGCCGGCGGATACTTGGGGGTCACAAACAGAGGGAATACCTACGCGTTTTCACTTGAATTCTTCATTTGCTGTGCACTGTCACGTTAATTTGTTGTATAATACACTACCTTTATTACCCACCAAACAACATTAAGCACAGAAACTAAAATTCAATTAACTACACGATCCACTCTCATCGGTTTCCCGCCAAATTCCTGTTTTTTAGGGTTCCGTGCCTCAAAAGGAAAAAACGGACCCCTTATAGGATCACTTTGTTGTCCGTCTGTCTGTCTGTCTGTCAAGAACCTTTTTCTCTGGAACGCGTGGAGGTAGCATGCTGAAATTAATATCAAATACTCAAGCCTGCAGTCCCTTGAAGCTGTGAAAAAATCAACCTTCTAATTCAACGCAATTAAAAAGATACAGTCATCAAAAAGGCTATTTCCATACTGTATTATACGGTTTGATTTAATAAAACACGTTTGCTTGTAGATCAACTTGATCCTGCCATGATGATTGTTTATTGCTAGACTTGCTCTATGGAATTATCAATAGACTCCTCTAAAGCGCCTTACACACTATCTCTTACATATATATGACACACATACAAATTGACGATTTCCAAAAACTTAAAGGGAAACCAAGTCCATACAGCTATGTCTGTTGCATTTTATTTCTGTAGTCATAGAGCGATAGTGTAGTTTACGGCCAGCTACGGCATAATAATAAATAATAACATAGTGGAACGGAATCTCTTTTGATCGAGTCCAAAACGCCGCCACTTATATAAGTACTTGCCTCGTTTGCTTGCTTGTTTGCCTTGCTTCACGTCGTTACACCACTCTGCTGCCGAGTCCGACGACTACATCACAGTAGCCAATCTGGCGCGCACTGAATCCGAACGTAGCTGCCCAAGTCCACAGGGTAACACTAGCCTAGTTTACTCACCGCACCGCCCCGATTTTTACCGATATCGGCATGTTCCGGGTAGGGCACCAGAGGTAATGCAACGTATTAATACTTCTATCTTTAGTGACATACAGGGTGTAAATATCTACTATGATGATTTGATAATAGCAGGAGACAGTGAAGCAGAACATGATAAGATTTTAAGTGAAGTGATTAAAAGGGCCAGAAAATATAATGTAAAATTCAATAAGAATAAAATTCAATACAGAAGTGATTTTGTTAAGTATGTCGGACTGCTAGTATCAAAATCAGGCACAAAATTGTTAGGTTCTGAGTGTACTTCTTTGAAACATATTTTTCTTATTTCGCATTTTTTGTACCTTTAGTCACCTAACATAATAACACTCGCTTTTGCTTGTGACTTGTTTTACTAGTATGTTTATTCAGAGTCTTGGTAGTATTTTTACCTGCTTTAAATTACCCATGATGTAATTAGTTTCCTTTTTAACATAACAATTCACGTCGTAAACCGTTTTTCTGGCTTGCCGTGTACAAACTATAAATTTGGGAATTTTTTCACCAACTACGACATCATAACGTACTTACTACTAATAGTAAAACAATCCGTGCGCAACAGTACCCAAGAGACACGTGACGCGTGAACGAAGCGAGGGAGGGGAAGAACGACTTGATCTACCAATAACGTGTCGGCGCCAGCGCGCACCCTCCCCTCACCCCTCTGCGCAACCAAATAGACATAAGAATTGACTTCTGCGCATGCCCCTTCCACTTTTGACCAGCGATCTTAATTCGCCGCGCGACCTATAACGGGGGTAACAAATAGAGGGAACCGTACCAAACGCGTTTTCACTTGAATTCTTCATTTGCTCGGCACTATCACGTTAATTTCTTGTAAAACAATTATTAGAATTCTATTTATTATCCACCAAACAACAATAAGGACAGAAAGTAAAGTTCGATTGACCGAGACGATCCACTCATTCCAATCCACTCTCACCGGGTTTCCCGCCTCGTTTATAAAACCAGAACCACACTCGTATTTAAACGGCCCTCATTATATACAAAGCTCCCATTGCAGAAAATCTTACCTCATCCGATTACCCTGCAGAGGCATAATGCAGTGAAAGATAATGCTTGGAATAGGTGGTCTATAATAGGTTGCCATGGCGTAACCTGGTAGAACCATGTTTCATTTACATTTTTAAACCTCTATTTTGAACCAAAATTATCTCATGAGATTACCGATCGAAAAGTACACCCATGGAAAGATATGCCTTCGAAGATCACAACCAGCAAGGGTTGCCTTCCCCCACCCTGGTGGGTTCCATGAGGCCAAAAAATGGGGTCATTTACCTCATCTGATTACACGATACAACTTGCACAGAAGATAGCGCAGAATATGCCATTGATAAAAATATAAGGTTGCCTGCCGTCAGCCTGGTAGAATGAAAAATGTTCGATTGGAGAGAAATCCGTGTAGCCGCTAAGAATCTAGGGACAATCAGTTCCAATAATGGTACTAAGATAGAATCTACACCCTGGCATTGCTGCGCCTCATTTATAATGGTATAGTGGGGTAAATGTACAAGTTTTGGTATTCAAGAATTTTTCCATGTCTGAATGAACAGAAGGACCGCAGTTGGCTCTTTTTACTTGCGATTCTAATTGTAAGTAATTTTCCATAAAACAAAATGTGATCCACCTACGAGGGCTGTTTGATAAGTACCCGTTTTCTAAATATATTAATATCATTGGCCGCAAATAAGTATACTACCTTTTTAAGCCATTTTACAAAGGCTGGAAAATTAAAAAAAAAGGCATTCTTTTGTTTTTTTTTCTCATTTGACAACGATTCAGTGAAGGCGTGAACTTAAAATTGTGAAAATGGAGAAAGAACAGTATCGGTCTGTAATTAGATTCTTATTTTTGGAAGGAAAAACATGTGATGAAATAAAAGTAAGAATGCAAGCGGTTTACCATGTGTCGCCCCTTCTATGCTTTCCCTAATCGTTATACGTGCATGCCTGGGGTGATACAGATACACAGAATAAGGGCAACAAATATTACTGCTTATCTCGTTAATACAGGAGATACAGAACCTGGAGTGTGCAGGATGATTTCTTATTGCAATGGCTTCACAAGATATGTGATGACAATGATTCCTAACGCAATGTGGCTATGCCACGTTTCTATCTCGAGCTAGGCATAAATGGCAAGCTTAGCTCACGATCGATTTACTCCGGTTTAGGCACAGCGCTATGCCCGGGTGCCTCATTTCTTAGGAGAAGGATCCTGGGCCTACCAGTGATCCTAAGTCCAATCGCGACCGATCAGTAGGCTCCTGGTCGGTTCAGTTTGCCTAGATCTAGCCTGGCACCCACCGGACGTGGGGGCTTTGCCCCCACGAGGACCTCCACCATCCCCTAATAGTCCTGACCTCGGTTGCTCCATCATCATTTCGACCGTTATTGCTGGGCAAGAAATGTTTGCTCCGTGTCCAGTTTATGCGCCCCACTGTCTATGACATTATCCAAGTGTACATTGTACTCTAGCACTTACTGAACCCTTGTGAGGAATCTAACCTATTCAATGCGGACATGCCTACACACTCCATGGTCATAGCGATTAATATCACAATATGAGTGTTAACTCACCTAAGGTATCAGCCGGGTTTCAGCAACTGACCTCTCTCAAGCAGGGTGTGTCTCAGCTCCTTCCTTCCGCCGCTATGTTTTCGCACACACTTTGGCGCCATTCCACTATATCGTAGTGCCAATACACAAGGTTAGTAAATAAGCAGTGTGACCACATTACAAATGGAATAAGCGTACGGCTGTGACACTTACCGATTTTTATATGGCGACTCGCGCTGTGCGCGACACCATGAATGTGCGCCTTCTATGACAACCGTCAGATATTGGTATAACGAGTTTAAGCGGGGGAGAACAACCGTCTTTGATGAGGATCCCCCAGGCCGGCCAGTTGAGGTGACTACAGACAATATGGTTAAGAAAATTGAAAATATCGTTTTAGCCGACCGCCGAATTAAACTTCGAGAAATTGTTGATGCTGTAAACGTTTCAATCTAGAGGGTACAACACATATTAGAAGAAAAATTGGGTATGAAGGAAGTATCGGCGAGGTGGGTGCCGCGTTTACTCACGGAGCTAAAACGGAACCGACAGACTACTTCGGAGCAGTGTTTGGCCGTGTTCAAACGTAACCCGAAGGAGTTTCTGCGTCGTTTCGTGACCGTGGACGAAACGTGGGTCCACCACTACACCCCGGAAATGAAAGAGCAGTCGAAGCAGTGGATTTTACCGGGTGAACCTGCTCCAAAACCCTAAACCGTCCCATCGGCTGGAAAAGTCATGGCGACCGTTTTTTGGGATTCGCAGGGTATTATACATATTGACTATTTAGAAAAGGGAAAAACAATAACAGGGCAGTACTATGCCAATTTATTGGATGAATTTGACGCCGTGTTCAAGGACAAACGACCCCATTTAAAAAAGAAAAAAGTACTGTTTCATCACGACAACGCCCCGGCTCATTCGTCCAGAGTTGTGACGGCTAAATTAGCACAGTTACGCTTCGAACTATTGTCTCACCCCCCGTATTCTCCAGATTTGGCCCCATGCGATTTCTTTTTGTTTCCCAACCTAAAAAAAATGGCTCGGTGGCAAGCGATTTGGATCAAATGACGAAGTCATTGCCGCCACAGAGGCCTATTTTAATGACTTTCCAAAATCATGCTTTTTGGATGGTTTATTGAAGCTTGAGTATAGGTGGAACAAATGTATAGAGTTAAAAGGTGACTACGTAGAAAAATAAATGCATATATACAAAAAAAAAATGTTTTTTTTTTCCATAAACGGGTACTTATCAAACAACCCTCGTATATACCATTGATAGATTGATGGATTTTTTGAAAAATAAAATTCCCTTATTGTAATCCTTGAACTTTATTTTGTACTAACTTCAAAGATACCTAATTACAAGTACTCATTGATATAATATTCTATATTTGGTAAACTATGTAGAAGATCTATTTGATTTACCCGAATTGATCTTGAATAAGTGTTTAATCTTAATTTTGTAAAACTATTTCAGTTTTTTTATAGGTTAATTTTATTTCATAGGGATAAAAATAATTACTATTTAGAAGTCAATACTTCTGAAGGTGTAGGTACGTGTTGTGTAATTTATTTGGCGGCTGGTATCGTCCTTTCAATAAATGCCCGCATGTCTTTAAGTTCTGCCTCCGACGAGCTGTGTGTTAGTCCTTGATATGTGGTGAACTCAATATTTTTCATGAATGTTTTGAGGAAGGAAGCAGTCATTTGACCCCATTTGAAGGGAACCACTGGATCGCAGTCTCCATGGGCTTGGAAAATCTGGAACAAGAAAGATGAATCATGGTTTTATTGAATAATTTCTGAGTAGTTAACATTGACATAGCACGCCTCTTAAGTATATACGGGACCCTATTACTAAACCTCTGCTGTCCGTCCGTCCGTCCGCGGTTCAGATGGCTGCATCTTTAGAACCGTAATAGCCAAACACTTGAAATTTTCACGGAATAAATATGTATTAAGAGCGTACGAAAAAAAGTTGCTGTTTTAGAAGATTTTAGACTTTTTCAAAGGCTATGTTTGTATTTAAATGCTCACATTTTGAAAGAAAGGCCACTGTTTTAAACAGATAAACTCTTATTCTAGACCATAGCGTTGCTATAATTAAATTATTACCAGAGGTTCTTTCAAACAAGACGGTTTTCTTCATACAGTTTTCGAAAAATACGCGTCAGAGCTATCTTTCAGGTGGAATGCTTCCATTCTAAACTTCCAAAAATGTTGCAATTGTTGTATTTTGCTATAGGGCATATAGTTTTTTAGTGCATAGCGATCAAACAATTACCGAAATATGGTTTTTTATCATCTAAAAACGATACTACGGAATGTGTAATTCGGTTAGTTAAGGTGGTTCGGCCCGGTCAGCTAGGCACTCAAGCGCCCATAGATGGCGTTGATGTTCTAATTTGACGTATTTAATTTTTTTATGTATGATAATGTGCATATTCTTTAAGACAAATATGTTTCGCGCAAATGGCATAACATTTGTGATGTATCCAAATAAGATTCTGATGAATTTTAATTCACAAAATACGTTTAATTGGATAAATAGAACCGCAACAATGACAGCAGTACTACTTACGCACACATTCAAAGGAATCTTGCATACGGAAGTCACTGCTTAATTTGCCACAAAACGTCAAATGCCGATTGGTCCTGTTGGTGGAGCGCCTTGACTAGATGTTCTTGAATCTTTTACTTTCTTGAACTTTTTATATTCCTTTTATAGACAACTTGTTATAAATAACCAAATACTTAATATTTTAGAATAGCTACATAGTTACACTACCCAGCTACAATATTTTGTGACCTTATTAACCAAAAATAAATATTCCCAGGTACGAAATAAGTACCAGTTCAATTATCTAAGTCACTTTTTGGGGTTCCGAACCAAAATGGCAAAAACGCAACGCATGACATGTCTGTCTGTCCATTGTGTCAAAGGCATTTTACTCAAAACTACAAGATGGTATTATTGATGTGGAGTATTATAGGTGTCTCGTAGAAGCCGCTACTTAGTTTGGTAGTGAAATAACAAAAATAAATATTTGTGTGTGAGTGTGTGTGTGAGGGGGGGGGGGGGGGGGGGGGCACTCCGTACACGTAACAAAAGCTGAAGAAATAATAATCAGTAAACATCAGCGTGTGGCACATAATTACGACAGCTTTTTTAAAACCACTAAGATTTCTAAGCATTTTTAGGGCTCCGAACCTCAAAAGGAAAAAACGGAACCCTTATAGGATCAGTTTGCTGTCCGTCTGTCTGTCAAGCTCCTTTTTCTCTAGAACAAGTGGAGGTAGCAGGCTGAAATTAATATCAAAATATGCAAGCCTGCAGTCCCTTGAAGCTGTTAAAAAACCAAACTTCAAAGTCAACGCAATCAAAAGATACAGTCATTAAAAAGGGTTGTTTCCATACAAATTGCCGTACTGTGAAAACCTAAAGGGTACTTCCAGTTGTCCTAGAAATTTTACATGTTGTATGAACGTAACTCTTATAGCACAACCACTCAGAAAATTCTCAAAATCTTAAATTTTGACGTCTGTCGGTACTTATATGTCACAGACCAATATAACGTTTGTGGCTCCATAGTTCCAATCATAAACATCCCACCCCAAATCTTTCGTGATCCATATCCAAGTGAACATAAAAACGTACTTACTACTAAAATCGAAATAACGAAATCGTGAACATGAGCGTTTCTTGGCGGGATATTGAAGATTTAGTTAGTTAGATAGTTTAAATAAATGTGAATTTTAGTTTATGTGCCTAATGTTGTTTGTTCGATAATAAAGATAGTATTCCGTCTGTTTGTTACCCCCAAGAAGCCGCCGGCTGCTGCTAGGCGTAAAGTACCTCTAATCTCTTAAATAAAGCAACAGCGTTCCTCGTCTTTGCCTTGCCGGCAGCAATTGAGTCTAGTACAAGCGTGATCAAAATCCCAAGTCGCAAATAAATTGAAAAACCGTGGATTAGGTACATCCGGGCTGTTGAGATGCATTAAGAACACCTTCACAAGAATACTAAAACATCACCTGACAATGACATTGATAAAATTATCGACAAAAGATATAATTTATTATAACAACAATCATGGCTGCATGGGTTTTGCTTCCTTTGCCTATCCTTTATGGGATTAAAAAGAATGAACATGAGCAATTGGGAAAAACTAATAAGAAACCCCTAGTTGTGTTGATTGATGTCTAGTCTGATCTGACAACGGTACATTTTTTGGCGAGCTGGCAACGTAGCCGCAACGCATACCACTAAACATACGCTTAGCGTATGACACTGTCATCGCCCACCCATACATTGCCAAATTTGAACAAAAATATCGATCTCGTTTAGGCTATTATAAACTGTTGTTTTATTTTAAATGTAATTTCGCGCAAATAAACACCGAAAAAAATGCTATAGGAAGTAGTTCTAGTGTAAAATTAGGTCCCATTCGCCTATATTTGGATAAATGAAATAGTATGAAAGTCGAACCACCTTAATACATTTTTTTCTCACATATCTAAAAACGTTTTGCGAATAAAATACTTTTATTATAAAACTACAGGAATTGTTCAGTACGTGTTTTTTTTTAAACGCGTATGGATGACTCAGTTAATTTATTAATTTTTTTAAAGATCACTATATAACCGCGCGCATAAACGTTCTTCGACTCAGAAAGCGCCGAGCGCTCCCACAAGGAACGGACGTATCGCTCTCGACGCCGGCTAAAGGTCGGTGACCGAACCTACCCGTCTCGCGCTACTTGATCAGCTATAGCGTGTCCGCAAAAAAATGGTACTTGGTACCTTAAAATAACTTTACATGATAAATTGAAGTTTTATGTATTGAATATTTCTCAAACCTCACTTTGTCTGATATGACTTTTTTCAAATATGAGCAATAAACGTAAATTAATTGGAGCGTAATAATCCAATGTTACTACGGCCACACAAATTCATAGGTCAGTTACCATATTCCTAATTATTATACAGGGTTCATTAAAACGAAACCTGTATATACAGGGTGGCACATTTATATAGGTCACATGTCATCGATTTTAGTGACAAGAAATCCAAGATGGCGGACATATTTATTTCTTAAAAATCGACATGGGTGTTATTTTCTAGGTTTCCGGGGATGTTGATTACGAAAATGTCACCCATTTTCAAATTCAAGATGGCGGACATATTTTTTGTTAAAAATCGACATGGGTGTCATTTTCGTAATCGGCACCCCTGAACAAACACGTACACAGACACTGTCATACCTGCAAATTCTACTCACCCATGGCAGCATAAACTGGCTGCTTTCCATTGTTATGTACATAGACTACTAGCTGTACCTCTTTCGAAAGAGCATTATGATTCTGAGTTACATACTTATATATCAGATAGCAACAACAAATGGTTATAGTACAGCAATGGTTAATAGTCTGGTTCAAAAGAAGCAGGGACGGATAGTGAATAGCATGCTTTACTCTGCGTTGCCATCTCAGCCTACTAACAAATTTAGATCTAGTATTACTTATGTTGGCCGGTTGTCTGACAAGATTTATAATATTTTAAAATCAAATAACATCAATGTTGCCTTTAAGACTACTAATTCTTTACGTTCTAGACTTTGTAATAACAAAGACAAGGTGGATAAAGGGAACAGGTCGGGCGTATATAAACTCACTTGTGGCGACTGTAGTCAAGTATACATTGGACAAACCGGTCGAAGCTTTGATACTAGATTTAAAGAGCATGTCTCGTCATATATATAGGGCACGATCATCCAGAGAAATCAAACTTTGCCAAGCATTTATTAGAAACGAATCATTCGTTGTTAATTTTAAGTTTCTCCTTTCTGTTCATTTCTGCCACCTATTTTAGCTTCTTCATCTTGGTTTCTGTATTTTGGTTGTCTGTAAGAGATCGCTTTTAAGCGATAAGACCGCCTATTGTCTACCATACCTGTTTTCTGTAATCTCTTTGTACTATTTTTGTGGTTTTCAATAAAGAATATTTGTATTGTATTGTATTGTTGTTAGACTCAGATACGTACGAAATTTTACATTATTGTGATGAGGGTTTGCGGCTATCGGTTTCAGAACAATTGGAAATAATTAGGTACAACATGGGGTCTATTATTAATGAACAAGTTAATTTGGTTTCTTCGCCTTTGTTACGACTATGTTCTAATTTTAATGATGTGTCATAGTAATAATGAGAACATAACTTCTCTTTTTACCGTACTCGGTTAAAAATAACGGGGTACCTGGCGTAAATTAAAAATAAAAATAAAAAGGGTAGTTGGAATTCATTTTAAAAAAAGGGTAGTTTAGAACTTACATAAAAGGGTAGTTTGGAATTTATAAAATATTAGTGGGTATGTTGGTTTTGTCATTAACTAAGTTGAGTACATGGTTTACATATGTCAGTAGTGAAAGTGGTGGCATGTTGAGCGGTTGTTGTTGTGCTTCGTAAATGGCCTCGTGGAGATTGCCGAAACGCGTCAGAGTTTAGTTTAGTGGTGGTGGTGATAGTTGGGTCATGTGTGGCATGTGTTGATTCGTGTAGCAGTGGAGGCGGAGGTGTTGCATGGAAACATACATTTGCCGCACAGATATAACTATTTGTCATTAGTGGTCGCGGGTGAGCAAAGTAATTGTTTTTAGTTCATAAATATGGACCTCCGCAAAGTAACGCCTGATTCAATAAATTACCCCTGAACATAGACAATGACACCCATATCGATTTTGAACAAAAAAATGTGTCCGCCATCTTGGAATTGAAAATGGACGTTATTTTCCTAATTAGCTAGAACCTCGAAGATTATACCCATAACATTTTAGCGATGTTTCATTTTAATTAAATATAATTAAAGCTTGTCACACGCGTGCTTTATTTAGACGCCTTCGTCGGATGATTGTATATGATGACCGCGATTACCTTATAGGTTTCATGAGCTCCCGATATTTCGTCGCAGTTACATGTATGCATCATGATCATGGGCAAACTGACGAAACGAGGGTAGATACTAACGTTGCGCAGACCGGTTTCTGTCTACCCGCATTTTTGCGCGGCATGTATCGGGAGCTCATCAAACCTATAAGGTAATCGCGGTCAGTGTCCTGTGTTCATTATGTCTCAATAAAACATCATTTATAACTTACATACATACGCGCTTAATAACTACTATTAATTAGTAACTTTTAGCAAAACACATTTTTGATAAAAAAAACCGGCCAAGTGCGAGTCGGACTTCCGTAGAAAGATTTTAACGCTTTTCCCCAGTGTTTTAAGAAGTCCAGTGTTAGCAGAGCCCTGCTCCTAAGCAAAATGTACGCAGTGTGGGGTCAACTTATATTGGTCTGGAAATCTACAGACATAAAAATTTAAGATTTTGAGACTTTTGTGAGTGGTTGTGCTATAAGAGCTACCTTCATACCAAATTTCAAGTTTCTAGGGCAACTGGAAGTACCCTTTAGGTTTTCGGATTTCGACAATTTGTTAGGAAATAGCCTTTTTAATAACTGTATCTTTTGATTTTTTCACAGCTTCAAGGGACCGCAGGCTTGAGTATTTGATATTAATTTCAGTATGCTACCTCCACGCGTTCCAGAGAAAAAGGGTCTTGACAGACGGACGGACGGACGGACGGACAGATAGACAGACAGACAACAAAGTGATCCTATAAGGGTTCCGTTGATTCCTTTTGAGGTCCGGAACCCTAAAAATGACCACGTATAAAAATGTCCACAATTACAGTACTTACTTATTTGAGAAAGAAATTATGCTTCGAGTACTGCTTCAGTTTCAGTTTCTTTATTAAAAAAAAACATCCAGATGAATTGAGAACCTCCTCCTAATTTCCACTGTGTACGAATATTTACATTAAAAAAAATCGAGTATTCGACAAATTTAGAAGTTTGCCCAGGGTATCTTGATATTGAAATTCAGGCAGGAAATTTAAAAATCATACTGTGATAATATCAATTTATTTAATAGGAACAAACAGTCTTGATCACAAATAATATTTGATTTATTATAATAAGAAAAGACCAGTCAAGTTAGCTTTCATTTGGGTTTGTTCCTATTAAACACAGTGATATATACCAAAGTATGATTTATGATTTTGAATTTAAATATCAAGATACGGTGGCCAATCATAAGTATATGTACCTATAGGTAGTTATTCGCCTATGTTGTTGTGTAGGTACTTATTTCACTACATAAGTACTTGTATATTAAGTGGACATTTTTATACTTCAACATCTAATTATTCGGTCAAATATAATTTTGGACTACATAATTGTAGACATTCCGAATCGAATACTTATAGATCTTTTAAAGTTGGGTATTTTGTAAAAAAAAACACTATTTTGGTATTGACAAATTATGGTTCATGTACTGCAAAGTCAGAGGTCAAGTACATACGGTTGAATTATCAATCTGAAAATTTTGCATAATTAGTAATTCATAAGTCTTAGTTGATTAACCTGGTCTTCCTGTCTCTTTATGCATTAATGAATGCAAACAATAGCCTTTCCAAAGGAATAATAAATTGCAACCGAAATTAGAAATGCATCAATGTTTGATGAAGTAATCTAAGCATTGCATGGAACCTATGTAAGTACCTACTTGTAAGTACCCATCCGTAGTTTCTGGCTTTATTGATATGTTAAAATGCAGGTCTCAATTTTCAAGGGCTTTCTCAACCTAAATTCATTGCGGACGCCAACCGCCGCAAAATAAACTCTTGAAGAGATCGCTAAGGGTAGGTGCCTAGGTAGGTGCTTGGGTATATAGTCCAGTAATCTTGTCGCCTGAAAGTACGGGGTACTTTGCGTGAAATCCGGTAGTTTTATATTTTAGCTGTGAAAGAATCAAACTTCTAAGTCAACGCAATCAAAAGATACAGTCATTAAAAAGGGTTCTTTTCATACAAATTGCCTTAATATAGCTAATGTTAATTTATGAACTAAAAAACAATTACTTTGCTCACCCGCGACCACTAATGACAAATAGTTATATCTGTGCGGCAAATGTATGTTTCCATGCAACACCTCCACCTCCACTGCTACACGAATCAACACATGCCACACAGACCCAACTATCACCACCACCACTATACTAAACGCTGACGCGTTTCGGCACTCTCCACGAGGCCATTTACGAAGCACAACAACAACCGCTCAACATGCCACCACTTCCACTACTGACATATGTAAACCATGTACTGAACTTAGTTAATGATGACTTAGTTAGTGATGTTTTTAACTAAGTTCAGTACATGGTTTACATATGTCAGTAGTGGAAGTGGTGGCATGTTGAGCGGTTGTTGTTGTGCTTCGTAAATGGCCTCGTGGAGAGTGCCGAAACGCGTCAGCGTTTAGTATAGTGGTGGTGGTGATAGTTGGGTCTGTGTGGCATGTGTTGATTCGTGTAGCAGTGGAGGTGGAGGTGTTGCATGGAAACATACATTTGCCGCACAGATATAACTATTTGTCATTAGTGGTCGCGGGTGAGCAAAGTAATTGTTTTTTAGTTCATAAATATGGACCTCCGCAAAGTAACGCCTGATTCAATAAATTATTTAATGTTAATTTGATAAACGTTGAACAGTTTAGGCGAGCTCAGACCTCCCTGCCTAACTCCGCATCACAATACACAAGAATTAGAGAAAGCGCCAACCCACCTCACACTATTTCTTTGATTACTATACGAGTGCCTGAATAAAACGGTAACTTCTTGGGGAAAAGATGTACTGTCAAGGAGTTTTTGCCACAATAGGTCATACGACGCCAAGTCAAGCCTTTTGAGAAGTCTAAGAAACAGGCAAATATCGGCGTTTCACGAGATGTATAATATTGTACAGTCAGTTTAAAACCATAACAGATATCCCAAAACAAAAAATACAATCATAAAGCCACACTTATCAAGATTCTAAAAATACATTTTTCGTATCATAGTTAAACTTGACTTATATACGTGAGTGATCCGTTTTATTTTTATGTACGTCCGTATGTAGGTACGTCAGGGGTGACGCATGAAAAAAAATAAGCGCTGATTTGCTAATAAATTGTAGATGAAATGGATAAAATATAACATATGCATCGATTTTTTGGTGAAAACTTTCTACCATAGCCGCAACGTAAAAAAACCCATTCACTAGACTGACCACGAAAGAAGGAACCAAAAAAAAACAAATGTGAAAAAGGTAGCCAAGTTCAATACTGAACAAAAGAGGTTAAAACCTCGGCGGTTGAAGGTATCCAAACGGGTGGTGATGATTGGAAATCTGTGTATTGCTAAGCAACTACTGCGCGATTTTTTTTGACTGGTTGTGAGGGTGGTAATTTTCTCTCATTCGACTCGTATTTTCACAGATGTTAGAGTATCAGTAGGTGTTCAATCTTTATTCGTACCGGTATATCCAAAGGTGCTTTGACAGCGTCAGGGAAGTGAGCATGTCGCGGGAGCCAGCAGGAAAGGGAGATTACTCCAGCAAGTGGTTCAGGATATGTTAGGGCTGAATGCAGAGCCAGTGCTCCTCCTTGAGAGAAACCACCGAGCACAACCCGGTTAGCCGGAATGCCAGCCTGTAAAAAAAACAATTTCAAATCATCCACTGAAATAACTTGCGTATCCAGTTGCCGAAAGGGTATTACCGTAGTATTTGTATATACTGTGGTATTACCATCGTAAACTATATCTATGTAAATCGTAATTGTATAGTCGAGATCTCCAATATCTGTACGTACAGCTAACTGTTCATAAATATCTAAACATGGACCTTATGTGACTGGCAATAAAGTCTGTGTACCTAGAGATATTTTTGAACGGTTGGTTGTACAGATATTGGAGATCTCGACTGTACCAATGGAATGTAAGACTAAAATCAATCAACAATTTGTCAACTGTTAATTGAGACTTTTTTTAGGATTCCGTAGCAAAATGGCAAAAACGGAACACTTATAGTTTCGTCATATCCGTCTGTCTGTCCGCCTGTCCGCGGCTTAGCTCAGAGATTATTAGGATGGGACTAGAAAGCTGTAATTTTGCATGGATATACATATATATTAATTAGGCCAACAAAGTGGTAGAATAAAATCTTGACAAAAATTTTGGCAGCGTTGGATAGGTCTTTTAAAAATAAAATATTAGGGTGTTCGATTTTTCGACTGCGGGATTTGTTTGCGAAATATTTAGCTTTGAAGTACTGATTTTTGTTAAAGTCAAGTTGCCAACAAGCATAAAAACACAGAAAATGCCCCCCATTGTGTTTTTAAAACACTTTTTGCTGTTTTTTTACGCTTTTTTAATTATATTTTTTATACTACTTATACACTTTCTCTGAAAGAATAAATTATAAATTGTAAATATTTAGAAAAAATAATGTATGCATGTATATCTCTTTATTGCACATAAAACATAAAATAACAGCTAACAGAACAAAGGCAAATGTACAAAGGCGAACTTATCCCTTAAAGGGATCTCTACCAGTATCATATTTGTAAGAAGCATGCTGCATGTCAAGCTGTGGCTATTTGTATGCATAATGGCACAACATAGTATACTAAAAGTGACCTGTCATAGGGTAATTTCGCCTTCTCTCGCCAGTTTTCGACTTCTTTATCGACCGGTTTGATCAATCTATATGCCTAATAGGAATACGAACAAGAATAGAAACTAAGCAAAAATACTGTGACAACCCTAAATAGTTCGGTTGTAGGCATACATAGACAAAATGCATGTTTGTAAACAGAGTACCTACGGAACAAAAAAGGTTCCCAACGAACGTGTCACAACGCGTAGGTACTTCATTGCAGAAAAAATAGCGAGGAGCCCCACAGTTTATGGTAAGTTTTGAAAGGTCATTTTGTTTTTTGATTTGTTTGTTATTTGTATAGATAGACAATGAGTTTTAGTATTCATTAAAAAATAGGTGCTCCTCCGTTGCCTGGCCTACTGGTCACATTTTCGCAGAATACTTAATTCTCGACCATTGCGGTCGAAAACTGGTGTCGCCGAGTCCAGTAAAGTTGCATGTTTTTAACCCCCGATAAAAAGAGGGGTGTTATAAATTTAACCTGTATATCTTTGTATGTCTGTCTGTGGCATCATAGCTCCCAAACGGGTGGACCGATTTCGATGCGGTTTATTTTTAATCGAAAGCTAGTTCAACCGAGTTGGTTCTTAGCCAAGTTTCATTAAAATCGGTTCACCCGTTTTTGAAATATTGAACTTTGAAGTGACATTGTCGGGGGGTTTTCAACCTTTCTAAGTTGGTTAGGTTATTTCACATATTTTTTATTTACACTAGAATTGTGTGAGCCAGTTTTCGACCGGATTATTTCAAATATCTTGAAAATACCACGTTTTGATGAACTTTCTTGGTCGAAAATGGGACACGTAATAACTGTATAGTGCGACATAAAAGAGTAGAAATTTAATATTGTGGAACTAAAGAGACAACGGTACTTACTAAACATCAAAACTGTCAAAAGTGTCAAGCTCGATCCGGATCCGCAAGAGAAACATCCAATAATATATTGTTAAGTTTCTCGTGACCAACAAAGTGAGTGCATAAAAATTAAGACAATAAGTAGTGGTGCCCAGGGCCGTGTTTTATATAGCTACAATTTACAATTTACAAGCGAGTCTCTTTCTAACAAAAGAAAGAGACTTCCGCTTGTAAATTGTAGCTTTATAAAACACGGCCCATGTCTCTTTCTAAATTAGAAAAGTTGAAAAACCCCGACATTTTCATTTCCAAGTTCAATATTTCAAAAACGGGTAAATCGATTTTAATGAAACTTAGCTAAGACCCATCTCGATTAAACTTGCTTTCGATTAAAAAACTGTATCGAAATCAGTAAATTCATTTGGGAGCTATGATACCACAGACAGATACACAGATACACAGGACAAACTTATAACACCCCTCTTTTTCGTCGGGGGTTAAAAAAGGTGATAGAATGAGACTTCCGTTTGTAAATTGTAACTTGTAGCTTTACAAAACACGGCCCAGGAGGTTATATTTAAGGTTATCAAGCGATGTTAGTAACTAACAGTTAGTTGTATACCTACAAACTATTGAATGAATGTCTTTTATTTATTTATTTGTTTGGCAGAATTTTAACTCATTATCATTACGGATTTGGAAGTTTCCACAAGAACAGCTGAAATGACGAGTAGGTATGTTTACGTAATGTATTCAAAACAAATATTAATACTACGTAACGTTGTCAATGCTGGTTTCGGTACAAACTTAGTAATAAGTTGATTATTACGTATTTTGTGTACTTATTTACTTAAGCCGATTGTATTATTTTGGGATTACGTTTTTGTTATTGTAAGAATTTGACAAGGTTCGTAGCGTACCTACGTCAATTTGAAAGTTTATTGTACACTAACGCGTTTATGCGTTGTTTATCCGTTGTCTAGTACCCATAGTACAGGCTTTGCAAAGTTTGGGGCTACGGACTAGGTCAATTGGTGTCAATGGTCACATGATATATACAACTAGTTAAATCGTACCTTGTAATATCCTAAAACAATAAAAATATTCTCTTTCTTTTAGGGAAGTCCGCACTGTTAGAATAATTTCAGACACATATTAACAAAAAACCGGCCAAGTGCGAGTCGGACTCGCGCACGAGTGTTCTGTAGAAAGACGCTTTTCCTCAGTGTTTTAAGAAGTCCAGTGTAAGCAGAGCCCTGCTTCTAAGCAAAATGTGCGCAGTGTGGGGTCAACTTATCTATCTAACTATCAACAAATCTAGAGACAGACATAAAAAATTAAGATATTGAGACTTTTCTAAGTGGTTGTACTATAAGAGCTACCTTCATACCAAATTTCAAGTTTCTAGGACAACTGGAAGAACCCTTTAGGTTTTCGGATTTCGACAATTTGTATGGAAATAGCCTTTTTAATGACTGTATCTTTTGATTGCGTTGACTTCGATGCCTGATTTTTTCACATCTTCAAGGGACCGCAGGTTTGAGTATTTGATATTAATTTCAGCATCCTACCTCCACGCGTTTCAGAGAAAAAGGGTCTTGACAGACAGACAGACAGACAGACAGACGGACAACAAAGTGGTCCTGTAAGGGTTCCGTTTTTTCCTTTTAGGGTACGGAACCCTAAAAAGGGAGAAATAAAAAATAAGAAAATATAACACATGTTTACTCTGCTTTACCCAATCACCTGCTTACAGACTAAGCTCCCATTGCAGAAAATCTTACCTCATCCGATTACCTTGCAGACGCATAATGCAGTGAAAGATAATGCTTGGAATAGGTGGTCTATAATAGGTTACCATGGCGTAACCTGGTAGAAACATGTTTTATTTCAATTTTTTAACCTCTATTTTGAGCCAAAATTATATCATAAGATTACCGATCGAAAAGTACATCCACGGAAAGATATGCCTTCGAAGATCACAACCAGCTAGGGTTGCCTCCCCCCCACCCTGGTAGATTCCAAAGGCAGCCAAGTTTTGTGAGGCCAAAAAATGGGGTCATTTACCTCATCTGATTACTCGATGGAACTTGTGCAGAAAGATAGCTCAGGCAGGATATGCACATATTTCTGAACGTATTATAGAGGACTTATGATATGTGTGTAGATAAACAAACTAACGAAATCGCACCAGGTACATCTTTCGCATTAAAATGTTGATTTTGTTGTAAAACTGAGTTACTTCTATTAGAGACAATATTTATTTTGTAAGTAATATGTATTGGCTTTTTTTCTATCATGGAAAATGGCTTACAATTAGAATCGCGAGTAAAAAGGGCCAACTGTGGTCTTTAAAAACTCTTGAATGCCAAAACTCGTACATTTACCCCACTATACCAAATTAAATGAGGCGCAGTAATGCCAGGTCGTAGATTTTATCTTAGTGCCACGATTGGAACTGATTGTCCCTCGAGTCTGAGCGACTACACGAATTTCTCTCCAATCGAACATTTTTCGTCGTTTCCTTTAAGGCGGCTGATCACAAGGTTCTACCAGGCTGACGGCAGGCAACCTTATATTTTTGTCAATGGCATATCCTGAGCTATCTTTCTGCACAAGTTCCATCGAATAATCAGATGAGGTAAATGACCCCATTTTTGGGCTCACAAAACTTGGCTGCCTATGGAATCTACCAGGGTGGGGGGAGGCAACCCTTGCTGGTTGTGATCTTCGAAGGCATATTTTTCCGTGGATGTACTTTTCGATCGGTAATCTTATGAGATAATTTTGGCTCAAAATAGAGGTTAAAAAATTGAAATAAAACATGGTTCTACCAGGTTACGCCATGGCAACCTATTATAGACCACCTATTCCAAGCATTATCTTTCACTGCATTATGCGTCTGCAGGGTAATCGGATGAGGTAAGATTTTCTGCAATGGGAGCTTAGTCTACAACTTTATTGTATACAACTTTTGTGTCGTCTGATTCAATAAATAAAAATGTCTTCTAATTACATTGCAAAAGATCAAGACCGTTTCTGTTGTGGTATTTGTGTTACCATCTAAACGACGGTGGCGCCCTCAATTTATTTCTATTCTTTTGTCGGGCTATATGGCATATTCCGACTACCATATTCGAATTACTATACAGTTTAATAGCTATATTAGCTCGTAAGCAGAACCATTGTCACGAACAATCTATGGATTTATAATGATCTGATAATAAATGATTATTTTTATTTTTCTTGGGTATCTTTTTTTAAGAATCATATTAAAATCGTCACACGATGTATTTTGTGCCGAAATCTAGATAGCTGATAAAAGTAGCTTAAGTAAAAAAGAAAACCGGACAAGTGCAAGTCGGACTCGCGCACGAGGGTTCCGTACAAAGATTCTCCTGCTTTTACCCAGTGTTTTAAATTGGCCAGTATTTATTTATTTATTCTCAGAGTACAGTATTAGCAGAGTTTTGATTCCTAAGCAAAATGTACGCAGTGTGAGGTCAATTTATATAGGTCTGTATACATATACAGACAGACATAAAAATTTCAGATTTTGAGAATTTTCTGAGTTTTTCAAGTTTCTAGGACAACTGGAAGTACCCTTTAGGTTTTCGGGGTACGGCAATTGTATGGAAACAACCTTTTTAACCACCAACGAAAAAGAGGGGTGTTATAAGTTTGACATGTGTATCTGTCTGTGGCATCATAGCTCCCAAACGGATGGACCGATTTAGATGCGGTTTTTTTTAATGGAAAGCTAGTGTAATCGAGATGGTTCTTAGCTAAGTTTCATTAAAATCGGTTCACCCGTTTTTGAAATATTAAACTTTGAAATGACAATGTCGGGGGTTTTTCAACTTTTCTTTAATGACTGTATTTTTTAATAGCGTTGACTTAGAAGGTTGATTTTTTACAGCTTCAAGGGACTGTAGGCTTGAATATTTGATATTAATTTCAGCCTGCTACCTCCACGCGTTTCAGAGAAAAAAGGCTTGACCGACAGACAGAGAGACAGACGGACAACAAAGTGATCCTACAAGGGTTCCGTTTTTTCCTTTGAGGTACGGAACCCTACAAATATATATCTGTACTTAATTAGAAATATGAATAAAACAAAGATTGACCTTAGTTATGTTTTATTTTGTTGTCATAATGTTGTAAGTAGGATACATTTTTAACACCCGACGAAAACGAGGGGTGTTATAAGTTTGACCTGTGTATCTGTGTGTCTATGTATCTGTGTATCCGACTGTAGCATCATAGCTCCCAAACAGATGGACCGATTTCGATATGGTTTTTAAAATCGAAAGCTAGTTTAATCAAGAGGGTTCTTAGCTAAGTTTCATTAAAATCGGTTCACCCGTTTTTGAAATATCGAACTTTGAAATGACAATGTTGGGGGTTTTCAACTTTTCTTTTTATTGACGAAGTAGTTATGAGTTTTTATTAGATAACGAATTTATAATACTAGAGTTAGAGTGCTTCCTGTGTTTTTTCATCACACCCAATAAGCGAGAACTGGGGAACATAAAGTAGAGAATTGGAAATTTCGGTGGAGAAATGACAAAACCAGCATTTTCAGCTTTACTGTTTTTTTGTTTCATTATTTTGAAGATAAAGGACATTAAATGAGGGTAGACTACATTGACTATACATGTATTCTTTTTTCCACTATTAATTCTTATTATTTTTTTTCCATTCTGAATTTGACATCTCTACTAATTGGTCTTGAACTGGCGAAATTACCCTATATGTATGTCAACACCATATTTTTTTTATCTATGTTTAACAAATAAGAAAATATTTTTGAATTTTAGAAGGTTCCATAAAAACTCGATTACTAAGATTTAGATTTATGCATAGATAAAATCAAAATCAAATTGGTAGGTAGGTACTTGAATCATTTTCAAAAAGTTGTTACGTACATAACACATTTTTTACGGACTTTTGCAATTTTTTTGACCATATCTTAATCTACTTAGAATCATGGGTACTATTGATTTTAATATGTAAAAAAAAGTGTCCCAAAATATAGTGTTCCATTCCGTTAGCCTTTTCAAATACACTTTATTATGTATGAGAGTAATGGAATGGAAGTACGAAAAAATGTATGAAAATTTTGCGACACTTTTTTTTCACTTATTAAAATCGATAGTGGTTGTGATCAAATGAGTGGCAAGACCTATAACATAAAAAATTCAAAATCCAATCAAAGTGTACAACTTTTTTTTAAATAACCCACTTACTTACTGATTTTCTGTGCCAATAATATTCTCAAATTGGGTTTAATACACTATGATACTTACTATGGAAAATAACTTACTTTAATCTCATCAGAAATCAGGCCATGAATCAGGCCAGTAGCTCTCATAATTCCATCCTCATCCTCCGGAGCAGTCGCATCCAAGGTTCTCAAGTCGAACCAGGACGGCATCCGGAAACCAGCGTTCAGAGTCACCGGGATCGTTGCGGCGGTTGGGCAGATCACTTTTACGTGAGGCCCTCTTATAGCAGCAATCGTGCTCGCCCATCCGTGGCTAGAAATTAACATTCCAGTCAACTTTTAACACTCGTGAAAGCCGATTTTATTTAATTAACACAAAACTTAAGAATACTAACCCAGTATCACCGAGCCCATGCAAAAATATTAGCTGAAACATAAGGAGTTCATAAAAACAGGACTTTCATCTCAGAGTTTTATAATAGAATTACCAAAGTTTTTATGAGGAAACTTACGGATGCTGTTTGTTTTGCAGTCGCCGCAATAATTACTGGATTCGGTTCCATTTCGTAATATAATTATAATTATCGAATTTGTGATAATCAATACAGTCCACAACTAACGCGACAGACTAGACACAGACAGTGGATGGAGCGGAGCTGCAAACTCGAAGCTTTAGCCGCAGCACAGACATACATAGAGGGAAAGGAAAGGACACATCTGTCATCTGTCACTTTTTAATAAAGGTTTATTCACACACTTAAAATAATTCACGTATCAGTCAGCGTATCGTATCTAGTGCACGTATCCTAAGTATTGACCATGAAAGAAGTATAATGGAATGTGATAGAGCAGCTCCGATCCATCTTGCTCGCTGCAAAACTTATATCATAGGAAATAACTTTTCGAGAACATTCATGTTATAATATACGAAATTATAGACAATAATTTTAGAGCATTGTAAGTGAAGTTATAGAAATAAAAGTTCATATCCTTTGGATTTAAATAGCAATTATTTGATTGTCCCACAGGAACTACTTCAGACATCGGGATAAAAGGTAGCCTATGTCTTTCTCTGTCGCGACGTCACGCGAATTCTCCTATGGCAACACTACGATGACGTCACCGAACGATGAAAACCCCGTAGCAACGCTGTCAGTAAAAGTAAGTCAGCGAAAAGAATTTGGCGGGAAACCGATGAGAGTGTATCGTGTCGTTAATTGAATTTTAGTTTCTGTGCTTAATGTTGTTTGGTGGATAATAAAGATAGTGTGTTATACGACAAATTGACGTGAAAGTGCCCAGCAAATGAAGAATTCAAGTAAAAACGCGTATTCCCTCTGTTTGTGACCCCCAAATATCCGCCGGCTGCTGCTTGCCGTAGCTCGCCGTAAAGTACACTATCGCTTTACGGAAGGCATGAGCAGTTGACAGGACGTGACTAGGACAGACTGACACAACTCTGACGATGACAGGACTTTAATATACAGAAATTTACAAAACACATCAGACGTGGCTGTATGGACTCAGCTCCTTTGCCTATCCCTTATGGGATGAATTAAAAAAAAAAAAAAAAAAGTAAGTCAGCTTAAAATAGTCAGTGCCAGTGATAAGTCATCATGTAAAGTAGTTCAAAACTTATTGCGACAGGAAATCCCATCGTACAATGAAAGCTAAGTATCTAAGTAACTAAGTATCTAGCAAAGTATCTAAGTATTTAGGTATAAAATCAAGTGTCCTAAATATCTGAACATCTACGTCCCCAAGTGTCCAAACACCCAAGTATAAAGTATCTGTTTCGAGTATTATTGAAGTCAAAGCTCTGGGTGAGCAAGTAAGTACGTAGTCTGACGACCTATAGCTTCATCACTGTGCACAGTAGGTCCCTAGATTCACAGCGTGGCCAAGGTAAACTCAGCGTGGTGTACGCCAAAGAGTTTCGGCCCTGTGACCAAGCGCTCCAGTTCCAGTACAAAGTGTAGATTGGCCAAGGTAAACTCAGCGTAGTGTACGCCAAAGAGTTTCGGCCCTGTAATCCTAGCGCCCTAGCTCCAAGCGAAGTAGATAAGGCCAAGGTAAATTCGGCGCGTTGTACGTCAAGGAATTTCGGCCCTGAACCATAGCACCCTAGCTCCAAGCGAAGTAGATAAGGCCAAGGTAAATTTGGCGTGTTGTACGCCAAGGAATTTCGGCCTATGAAGTGTAGGAATAGCTTCCAGCCTTGCGAGGCTGTGAAGACCAAGTAGACCAACTGACTACAACAAGTAGACAACAAGTAAACTCATCCCTATATTAGTACTCAGATCTGGCATTGTCTTTCAGCATTGTTGGAGTCACCCCGGCTGTTGGCTGGCTGTGTGGCCCAAGGGCAGTGGCACCACAAGCAGTGGTGTCATCTGCCCATCTAAAATCTACAGATGGCGAAGCAGAGTATTCCGGACACAACGTGAGCAGTCCCAGAAAGCAGCGCAACTGTGGATTATGCTTCCGTGAGTCCAATTATTCAATTTTTAATTTGGCATAGCACATAGGAATCATTCAAAAAGGATTTGTCTCCTTGAATAAATTATAAACTAACTAAACCCAGGCATCCATAAGGTATGTGGCGACATTCTCCGTGTCAAAGGCTATGTGTATACCAAATATCAACAAGATCGGTTATGTAAATATGGCGTGAAGACGTAACAAATAAACAAAAACAAACAAACGAAGTCACTTTTTTCATTTATATTATTATTAATTAGGTTAAGGGGATACCCCCACGGCTATGACGGATGCAGGGGAAGTACCTTAAACATTGTAGATAGGATATATTGCTCTACAAAGACACCCCTTTATTTTAAATTAAATAACAGATTTTTAAAAAATTGCATGCCTCACTGGAAATCGAACCGACATCAAGGCAGTGTTTTATAAATTGTAACTTCTAGCTTTATAGTACAAAACACAAAAAAGATTCTATATTTTTATAATGGCAATCGAAAGAGTAAATGACAAAGATTAATTAAATACTTAACCTACCATTTTACAACAAAGGAACACCGTGAAATTTTAAACTTAAGTTATTAAATGAAATAAACTTTGAATGCAGTATTACTTAGTTTAAACAATAGAGGGATAAAGGGAAGGTAAAGGAACCTATCAGTAAAAGTACTTAAGTATCCAAAGTAATTAAAGCCAGCGCCGTGTTTTATAAAGCTACAAGTTACAATTTACAAGCGGAAGTCTCTTTCTAATAAAAAGTGATAGAATGAGACTTCCGCTTGTAAATTGTAACTTGTAGCTTTATAAAACACGGCCCAGACCTCTAGCACACTAACGTTTATCCTTATCCACGACGTAAAGCCCTCTCGCACTTGCATATTAGTTAGAAAGTGACGAATGCTTTAAGTCGTGGATAAAATTTACCGTGCTAGGGGGTCAGTTCTTTCATATTTTGAGGGCATAAAAAGAAATATTGTGACTTGATGTGAGAAATTGAGTACCTATATAATTTATTTGGGTGTTTCGTGTTTCACTTGACCATTTTTGTCCAATTTATGCCATCTCAGCTAATTTTGACTCTGCCACAAGCCACATCGGCCGACGGCGACACGACACTGACTGTGATTGTGATGTAATTTCATTTGTACGTTAGTTAAGTGCGTTTAGTCCGCATTCTAGACAGTCTAGTGTCATCTACTTAGCTAGCTTTGTATATTATTCACAGACATCATTGATCTTTGTTATTATTATTTTTCCTTTTCCATCCATTACCAAGTATTTTGATACGTAGTATCTCTATCTCTAATCTCTAAGTAGTCTGTGGTATTTTGCATCTATGGAAGTGATAAACAAAGCGTACGATTTTATTAAGTATTGCATTTGTAGAAATAACTTGCTTATTTGATACAGATACAACTGATACAAGTCACAGTTCTACATTTCATTAATACTAGGTGTTAAAATAGATCGGTAAGTGTAATTATAACGTAAAAGATCTATTCAAAAGCTGGGTCGTTCATTCGTTCTAGAAATTGACAGATTTTGTAGTCAAATTCATACACCAAATTATTGTTGTATGTTAATATGCGTAAGCGTATTAATATATTGGTGAATGACATGTATTAAATATACTATTAGTCGTTTAAACAAACATGCCTTAAACATATTTATGTCAAACAGTACGCGACGCGGAA
Source organism: Clepsis dumicolana (assembly GCA_963691665.1). Classification (NCBI taxonomy): domain Eukaryota; kingdom Metazoa; phylum Arthropoda; class Insecta; order Lepidoptera; family Tortricidae; genus Clepsis; species Clepsis dumicolana. The sequence continues at coordinate 7,682,804 of OY829517.1, forward strand.
AAGAACTAGTGGCATACGTGTTGTGTTGTTCTTTAATGAATGACAGATCCATTCATTTGTCTTACTTGCCTACTTAACTTTCACGTATCGTATTGACACTGCCTCCATTCAGGCTATAAATAATATAGCTTAATAGCCTACTATAATAATATCAGTAAATAATAAATAGTCAAATAAAGTCTTCTTTTTCAAAATGCTGAACTGAAAGATACTTTAGTATTTGAATTTAATTATGGCAGTTTTCGCAAGGTACAATCTAAATTTAGTAAGTATGTTGCATTTACTCTGTGTATTATTTTACAGTGTTATCCTACGATGGCAAAAGAAGACATATCACTGCCAGTGGAAATGGAAAAACTAGAAATTGAACCAGTAAAAAATAAGAGCAATACCGAGGTCAACCCATTTTTTCACTCACAGCTAAGAAAGCATTTATACACCAGGAGTTCCACACAATCACTGAGATGCTATTGCTCTACCCAAAAGACTAAAAGTTCTTTAGCCATATCAAAAAAGAAAATGAACAAACTTCTCAAAAAGCCTGTGCTGAAACTATTACAAAATTATTGTAAAGATTCTGAAGAACCACATAAATGTCAGCCATACCCAAGTAAGTCAGTTCCAGCTTTATCAGAAAATGTCAATTCCACTAATTCCATTTTGTGTGCTCTTGTGGATAATTGTAATCAATTGAGAATATCTTGTGAGCGGGAGATAATCCCTGTTGTACCTTCATCAAGCAATGGCACAAAGTGGTGGAAAAAAGAGGTGCCTTGTAACAATTTGCAGAGCAAAGAGTCAACTTCAGATAAAAGTAGAACTGGTCCATCATGCTCCCAGCAGGCACTGAACCCTCCATGCGACATCACCATTGATGAGCTAGCTTGTTACTTTGAAACATTTGTCCACATACCCAAGAAAATGTCATCAATGGCTGAAATGATGTATATTTGAACCACAGATGTGGTTAATTGTATAATTTTTATAGGGATTAAATGTATCACAAAGGGGTTAAAGTGGTCCAGACATTTATTTTCATCAAAAATAATAAAAATATGAGGGCACAGACAAATTAAAGTATTACAATTACGGCTCAGTACGGCGATTTGTATGGAAACCACCTTTTTAATGACTGTATATTTTGATTGCATTCACTTGGAAGGTTGATTTTTTCACAGCTTCAAGGGACTGCAGGCTTGAGTATTTGATATTCATTTCAGCATGCTACCTCCATGTGTTCCAGAGAAAAAGGGTGTTGACAGACAGACAGACAGACGGACAACAAAGTGATCCTATAAGGGTTCCGTTTTTTCCTTTTGAGGTACGGAATCCTAAAAATAACGTTTTCCCGTACTAACCCCCCCCCCCCCCCTTTTTAATCCCTTAGGGCCTAGGGGTAGGATTCTCAAAAACAGTAAAACTTGTGTTCTTTGATGTCTCTTGAACCGTAAGCTTAAAAATAACGTTTTCCCATTCAAAATTACACCCCCCCTTCTCATCCCCTTAGGGTTGAAATATTCAAAAAACGGTGAAACGCCTTTATTTATTTCTGTTGAAAAATATATTGACTAAGTTTCATGATCGTAACTTTAAAAGTAACGTTTTGTCATACAAACTTACACCCCTTTAATTAAAAATTTTCGTCAATGCTGAAACAGGTGTTCATTTATTTATTTTGATATCTATATTCACTACGTTTCATGATCATAACTTAAAAAGTAACTTTTCCGATTCTAACCTCCACCCCCCTTAGGGATAGAAATTCGAAAAATCCCACCTTGTCCCTAGTGTGCTTGATGGAAAGAACCTCTACACCAAATTTTAGCTTTCTAGGGCTGCCCCCAAACTACGAAAATCGAAGTTCGTATCGTATTGTCCCGCTCACTCTTGTGTTAAATAATATTAGATTGAGAGGGATGGCACGATACGAAGTTCGAATTTTGCACTTCGTAGTCGGGGGGGCTGGGCGTTGATCAGTCAGTCAGTCACGGCTTTTCTTTTTATAGATACATATAAATTTATTTTGTGGCAATTCTGGCTCGCATATTATCAGAACTAGGTGTATAGAAGACAAAAGTTGTATCCTTGTGTTTTTAGAGGGTCATTGTTTCATTAAATGTATGTACCTACCTAATAAAAATGATTACATTTACACACATACGTATCTTAACTCCTCTAAAATGCGTTCAGAAACCGTAGGTAATGACATTACATTACGACCGCGAGTTTTACTATGTAATTTTTTTAATCTGTGGTAGTAGCTGATAGAATAGCAGTGGCGTAATGTTTTTACGACTCGCCATTGATTTCGATATTGTTATGAGTTACAAATTTGGAGCATCTTCAAAAACCAATACAATTTAAAAATAGGCCTCAATAACAAAAAAAATAATTGACGAAACGTCAGCTCGGTATGTTCGTCCATGATGAAAAAAAAAAACAGTCAAATTTGTAACAGGTTTGTTATGCCTTCTGCTTCTGAACCCATCTTAGAGTAGCTGTAAATACGTATAATGTGTGTAGATAAAGTAATGTATTCAACTCTACATAATTAGGCTTTAAAATACTTGTGTGATCATATTATGAAACTCTGTTTCGCCTCGTTTCATATAACCACACTCGTCTTTTAAAGACCATCATTATGTTGCATACACTACTACATATTCTTTGCTACTACCTAGTATTATATATATTAGATAATTCTTAGATTGATATATTTATTTAAAATCTGCATGTCTGTATCTGTTTGAAAGATACTAATGAAATAAAACAAAAGATACTTGTTCTAAATGTATAGTTAAACTATATATATAGTAAAATGAAGATTTTTGTATCAATGCTCCTATACATATTTAGTGAGGCCACTTTACCACTTATTATAATATAATTTAATCAGACCATTATGTAATTGAATTGAATGTGTAAATACATAGGTATCAATATAATTGTTGAACAATACATTATTTTACAAAAAGTTGTTGTTTTTTCATTTCTAAGAAATATACTTAGGGTTCCGTACCCAAAGGATACACAGAATGTGTATTAGTAATACTAATAAAATAAATTTAAAAATTAAAGGGGTAAGTACTAGAAACGTGTTTTTGTAGTGAAATAAACGGATCACTCACGTATGTCAGTCGAGTATAGCCCGACTGTTTCGGACTAATCCGTAGTCCTTCCTCTGGGAGTACACGCCATGCCGGTGGCGAGACGTAAACTAAACGTGTTTTTGTTAAACCTACTTACTGTCATAAGAATAAATAATAACATTATTTATCCTTATGCTACTCTCTCAGTTCAACCGCATGCTGTTTCGCCCGAAACCAGGGAACTCGAATCACTAATTTAAGTTTGAAGCGTGCTGTACGTATATGCTTAGCTATTAAAATAAACAATTCTATTCATTGGATATTATATCATACCCATTTTGCCTACAGAACTTGACAAATCTCTGGTGAAAATTCATTTATCTAGTTTACAATACTATAAGTAATAACCAAAAACCAACATAAAAGTACATGCCTAAGATACATAACTACTCACAAAATAAATGGTTGATGATTTTTTCACATCAAGGGTTTATTCTTGGTGTTGGTCGTCTTTAGATATCTCGGCGACGTTTTTAAGCGAATCCGCGTCTGAATGTTCGCGGGTCTCAGGACAGCTCTCGCTTACAGCATTTGAACTTTCCGTTGGACTTGCCATCGTTGAATGTTTACTCATTTTAAATATAAGCTGCAAAAAAAGGTGATATTGCCTAAGTAAGCAGGACTATCAACCAAAAGTATTAGGTACTTACCCATCACAACCTACAACCTAGTAGGTAAGTATCTATCTATGAATGTAATAAAATACCCTGGACTGCATGGAGCATTGTTACTATTGCTGTTTTTGTATGATGTGAACCTGACATATCACATGGCCTTCATTGTTGATTGGGGATGACTGGGTGACCTTTTTAAATCTAGCCACAAAGCCTAGCCAGTAGAAAAGGCTGAGCTGGCTGGCACAAGTGGCTGTTTTGAAATAATTTGCTTACTTTATAGAATCTTGGTTTTTCGTATACCCACAAACAAAAAATCGAGCCAACAACAACAGCAATCGTGCAAAGTAAATAATTCGACATATACTTGTAGGCATCTACAAATAAACCACACCAACAGTCACTACTCTGCATTTTCTATTTAATCCATAATCAATATGACATATTTCACAAGCAGATGCAATGATAATGTGATAGGTATGCCAGATCATGCTGTTTTTTTATTTTTCGAAAGATTTTTGACATTCTCACTCTATAAAGCAGAAAAAAAGTAGGTAGGTACCATACTGGGTTTGAAACAGATCCTGTGGTAGCCTGTGAAATCTACGATCATAATTCTCTTTGCCTGAAGGGATGAATGAAGAAAACGCGAGTCGCACTCGCGCACAGAGGGTTCCGTACATATTTGTAGGTAAGTATGTAATAGTAGGTGTGTATGTATGTCGTCTATCATGGGTGTATCGAGTCTCGAAGATTTTTCTCGCTTTTCACGGGTGTTTTAATTTGTCTAGCGTTAGGTTAGCAGAGCCCTTACTCATAAGCAAACTGCGCAGTGTGGGGTCATTTTCACCCGACTGCGAAACGCAAAGGAGGGTAATGTGTGTATCAGCCTATGTATGTATGTAGGTACGTATGTTGGTTCCTTTGTGGCACTCTAGAGACGGGACGGAGCGCGTGGGCCGATTTTAATGATTCTTACGTCAATCGATATGTGTTAATCTTGCGAGTGTCATTAAAGACATGACAGTAATTTAAATCCAATTATGGCGACCATCAGACGCCATATTGTGAAAAATAAAAATAAAAAGTTGAACTAATCAAGTGGGGTATCATTGAATAGGTATTTGAAAATTAACTTTAGGTTTCTTTTGCCATTTTTCATTTTGAGTGACCGTTTAGGATCTACATATACAGCTCAAACAAAAAAAAAAAACCGGCCAAGTGCGAGTCGGATTCACGCACGAGGGTTCCGTACAAAGATTTCCCTGCTTTTCCCCAATGTTTTAAGTGGTCCAGTTTTAGCAAAGCCCTGTTCTCCTATATTTTGCTTAGGATGTTGCTGCCATCTAGTGGCGAGTAGGGGAACAAGCGGCAATGACCCCCGCGCTCGCGCGTGATCTCGAGCCCGCGCGGTATCCACAAAGTTCTCCTATTCGACGCTAGATGTCGTTAGCAGTGGTAAACGGTGTATACACTGTGTGTGACATACACCACAGTACCTTTTTATAACTGGGTGCCACTTTCTTCGTGACTGTCACATTTTTACCCGACTGCCGAAGGAGGGTTATTATGTTTTTAAGCGTATGTATGTATTATTTGGCACGCTCTACAGCTTAAAGCGTTTGACGGATTACAACGTATGAGGTGTCATTAGGTTCGACTCCGTCTTGGGAGTGACATAGGGTATAAACATTGTTTATTGGCGTAAATTGCTATAATATAAAGTATACCAACAAATTTGTATGAGAAATTGTTATTCCTCTTTTCTCGACTTTCGAACTGGTCGGTCAATAGGTACGAATTAATTTGCATTAAATAAAAGCTTGTATGAAAACTATGTTAGATAAAAATTCCTCGATTCCGAGTAAACAACGGCTTTGGGTTCAAAATGGGTTAAAATAATTAAAATTTCGTTTTCTGTAGGTACCTTTTATAATTGATAAATAAAAGAAAATGACAATTAGGTTATTTTTACATTCACGATCTTAGGAATAATTTATAATTCTTTTAACATAAGATACCAACACAATTGTTTAAATTAAGGGAAGTACCTATTTAGTAAGATCTGAGCTAAAACATTTAAAGTTAAACCACATTACATAGCTTATAAAGTATCTTTACTATCGTCGCCAAAACAAATATTAATTGAGCATAACAGTTTCAAATTAGGAGCCAAACAAACTTTGAATAGGTAACCCATCTATATTAACTTTATTACCAATTATGTAAAACAGTTAACCTAAAATTGTACAGGCTTCATACTAAAAACGCTATTTATAAAATTATTTCAAAACCTGAGAATTATGCAGTTTTCCCTTCACTGTAATTTTGGTTCTTAACGAGTATTGTATTGTTCTAGTGACATAGTCCATTGAAGCACTTTGTTACAGTAATTATTGCATTTTAAATAGTGATTATAGTTAAAGTAACAAAAAGTAGTTAAATAACTTACCAAATAAAATATTAACATTGCTTTCAAAACTTTTCCCTATTATAGTCATTATTAATTATAATATGATTTAATAATTATATCATACAATACCAAAATCACAGGTATAAATTTTGATTACCAAAAACTGTAACACAATATCTAAATAGGATGGTCTTGTGCATATTGTTTTTGAAACATCTGTATATAATCAAGATACAATATTTTATAATATTTAACATGATTGCCTACAACATCCCGAACACGCAGCAAAGCATTGCCACGGCAGGAAATTTCGTAAAGTAAACATTTTCGTACACAATTCCACAGCTCACAATGCGCACCATTACAAAAATAAATTATAGATGCTCCTAAACTACTATTTTCAATTTATCTTGGCATGTGTTCACTGCAAACCTGAAACATACAAATGTTCGTAAATCGAAAAACAACTGACCAGGGGGACGTGAGTAGAGTAGTACTAATACAGTAGATTTCATCTTGTATCCCTGTGACTTACTGCGGTAGAGTAGGAGATTGTTGCATAATTGTTCTGCGCGTTGGGTGGGCCGGTAAATGTATTCATCTGCATCTGCACTTGCGGGGGGGGCGGCGGGTGCGTGGCCAGCGGGGACACGGGCGGGGCCGCGGCGCCGCCGCCCGCGCCGCTCGGACTGCCTGTCGTCGATAGCCGCGAGAACGCCGCCAGAGCGTCGGGGAAGTTGGGAGGCGTCGCCGGAGTATTGCATGGCGTCATCAGTTGCTGGAAACATGGTGGATAGAGCAATTCATAATCACTCATGACAGGAGGTCAAAGTCTACTTTATACTCTCACTGGCGCAATTAATCGCCACCCTATTTTTTCCGATTATTCCGAAAACTTTCACTCAATTAATTAATGCCTTTACAATAAATACCTTGTAAAAATAATAGGGTGGGTTATTAAAGATTAATTGTCCTGGTAGGTATATGTATACTAGACTATTTTTTGTTGATCATGATAAAATTTTTTTTAGTTATGTTGAAAAGAAGTGACAACAACTCAAGATATATGTGGGGAAGTACTTGATTATACAATGCTCATTCCTAAAAAAAAAATTCCTGCAATGATTATGGTGAAGAGCATTCTATAAACAGTGAATGGATCAATAAAACTGTATGCTACTTAATCAAATCAATTTGAATTTATAACACTTGAATCATACTTATGATTGTTAGTTACAACTTCTCTTTAATGTTTTCAAGGATGCATAGATAGGTATAGGTACCTGACGAAAATGTGGTGCAGCAATACCATTAGCACCTGCAGGTAGGGCCACCTCTTGAAAAAATATTGATAATGCAGTCTGTAAACAAATGATAAGAATAAATCACATGTGACACCAGCATTTGTTTTTGCACTAGTTATGAATAACATGATACCTATTCATTGGGATCATCCTTTTGGGGACACTACCACCTTATGTTGATTTTAGTGACAAAAAAACTGCATAAGTTGGATTAAATGGATTGATAGGCTTCAGCTTTTCAACACCAAAATTGATGATTATTATGAATAGCAGCACTGACTGCACTAACCCGACATCTTGACATTGCCTTAAATTGCCTTAAATAGGTATTAAATAAAAACCGGACAAATGCGAGTCGGACTCGCGCATGAGGGTTCCGTGGAAAGATTTTAACGCTTTTCCCTAGTGTTTTAAGAAACCCAGTGTTAGCAGAGCCCTGTTCCTAAGCAAAATGTACGCAGTGTGGGGTCAACTTATATTGGTCTGCGAAATCTACAGACAGACATAAAAAATTAAGATTTTGAGACTTTTGTGAGTGGTTGTGCTATAAGAGCTACCTTAATACCAAATTTCAAGTTTCTAGGACAACTGGAAGTACCCTTTAGGTTTTTGGATTTCGGCAATTTGTATGGAAATAGCTTTTTTAATGACTGTTTTTTCACAGCTGCAGGCTTGAGTATTTGATATTAATTTCAGCATGCTACCTAAACGCGTTCCAGAGAAAAAGGGTCTTGATAGACAGACAGACGGACAACAAAGTGATCCTATAAGGGTTCTGTTTTTTCCTTTTGAGGTACAGAACCCTAAAAATACAATTTGTTCAGAAGGTAATCATCCCTGACCAAATCGATATCAACAATTTATTAGGTATTATGAGTGTAGCATGCTAATTACACCTAAGATGACCTACGAGGGGCGGCTAATAAGTAATCTCCTTGGTCAGAAATATATACAAAAATAATGCTGGCTGGTATGGATTTATATTTGTTTGTTATTCTATTTTCAAAATGTATTACATTCATTTGTTTATTGCATCACGTTTATTTGTCTCCTACAATTGTTTCAAACATGTCAGTAGAAAAAGTGGAAATGGATAAAATCGAGCAGCGTGCGGTGATTAAGTTTTTGACTAAAGAAGGGAACACGCCTTCGGAGATCAGACAGCGTATGTTACGTGTGTTTGGCAGTTCGTGTTCTTCCGAATTTGTTATAAAGTTTTGGTCAAAGCAGTTTATGTTAGGTCGTGAGAGGCTGGAAGATGATCCTCGTACAGGAAGACCAGTTTCGGCCGTCACCGATGAAAATGTAGCCAGGGTGAAAAAAATTATATTAGAGGACCGACGAGTGAAGCAGTGGGAGATAGCTAGATGTGGGCGTCAGTAAAGAGCGAGTCAATGAAATAATTTATGAGCATTTGAACATGTCCAAGGTTAGGTGCATGTTGGGTCCCCAGAATGTTGACTGCATTTGACATGGAGAGGCGTGTCATGTTGCGAAGAGTTTTTGGACATGAGTCAAGGGAAAGAGGAAAAAATAATTTTTAGAATTGTAACATGTGATGAGACTTGGATTCGACAATGGGACCCGAAAAGTAAGCAAGAGTCGTTACAGTGGAAATTTAAGGATGAGAAGCCGCCTCGGAAATTCAAGGTCTGTCCATCAGCAGGTAAACTTATGGCTACAATCTTTTGGAACACAAAAGGGATTTCGCTCATAGATTATTTACCGAAGAAAACTACAATGAATGCTGATTATTACTCAAACTTACTATATCAACTAAGAGAGACAATAAAAGAAAAACGGCGAGGTAAACTAAGCAAAGGAATTCTGATTTTGCATGATAACACACCAGTGCATACCGCCCGCACAATGAAGCTTGCAATTAAAGACAATGGCTTTGAAACCATTGACCACCCCCCTTATAGTCCAGATTTAGCCCCCTGTGACTATTTTCTGTTTAGACTTCTCAAGAAAGACCTCAGGGGACGAAGGTTTATGACCGATGACGAAATGAAGGCTACGGTTACTGACTTTTTTGACGACAAACTGAAAGATTTTTTTTTAATGGTTTAAATTCAATATTTGAAAAATTTAATAAGCGCATTTTACTAGCAGGGGACTATATAGAAAAATAAAAAAAATTTAGCCACACCAGTCTTTTGTTTCATTGTTAGGTAGATTACTTTTCAGCCCCCCCTCGTATGCCTATCACTAAACAACTGTACTGTTTCATAACAATGGTAGGGACTAACCTAAAAATAGTATGATCACTCATGAATTAGGAATTATTTTACTGTGGGTGAGAAATGCATGTTTTGTATACATAAAAATGCAAGTGATGATAGTAATAAAAGAAAACTTGTATGTATCAGGTAGCCTTATTACTTATTACATACTAAAATAAATAAAACATAACAAAACCTGCATTCAGAATAGACAGTAAACATTTACAGATTTGTTATCAAACAACATTGTCAGTCGCCATGAATGCACCCACATACGTTCGTACTTATTGCGTATCACTTCATTCATCAACTTACATACAATAGGTATATTGAGTAATGCAGGTGTGATTAGAGGAATTTTCCTATTGGGACTAAGCTAGTTTTTGACTGATACATAAATACTGTGAATAGGCATATCATTAGTACATTTATAAAAGAATCAAGGCTATTGCAAAACAGTTCCTCAAATTATGTAGCAGCCATTTCATGATTACTGTTTGTTTACATATACTAGGATATTTACCTCAAATTGCCAATGTGCAGCTTGAAGTAACTGTTTCGCTTGTTCTCGGGCGCATCCTGCTGCTAAAACGAACTGATTTATCATAACTTGCTCACGTAAAGCTGAATCCATCGTACTAAAAATCAAATAATAAATCCACCACAGCCGGAGTAGGAAATAAATAGTCTGTAAATGATGACAATTTCAGTTGCAGCATGAGTAGGTGATTACACGTACTATTTAAAATGTTTGGCGCTAGTGAGGTTAAATAATAATGTGGTGTAAAAGAGAGATCCGATTAGTTCACATTTTCAACATTGAGCTACAGATTATGTAAAGAATGAGTACTGTTATTAAATATTAAACAATATACCATTTATTTCAACGCCAAATTACATTCAAAACGCGAGGTTCAAAGAGTGTGTCGAATAGCTTTTCTTATCACATGTCAGCTGTCACTTGCGTCATCCACTTCGTCCCTTTCCTTCTATATTAATCCCATTCAGTTATCAAGGTAATGCGTAATGCTAGTCATACGATATTTTTTTGTAAATAACAAGATTCGAGTAAAATCTACAAAGTACAAAACAAAATGAAACAGTTTAAATCTACATGCGTTTGTGTTAGTTTATTTATTGTAGTACAGTTATCATACGCTATTGATGGTCCAACAGAGCCTACAATAAATGAAAGGCTAAGTAGGGGATCGATATCGAAAGAGGCTTTACAGTCGCAATTGATTAATAACGACGTTATCAAATATGACCGAATGGTACAAAAACTTTCAAGATCAAAAAGGCTGGCGGAAACAAGTTCTAGTGAAGCAAGTCCATTAAGTGAAAGTGCAAATGTGTCGATTACCAGTTCATCGACAGAAAGCTCTCATGTTGTGTATGAAATTGGCCCATCCAACAATTCAATATTACAAATGATGCCAGTTAGCCCTTCTCCATCCAACACACCCAATGTGTCATCGGTCGGGCCCTCAGACGCGGCGCCATTGCCAGAAAAAAGTTCTGCTGAAGATGAACACAACAGTTCTATGGCAATTTTCTTTGTGTTGTGTATTCTGGCTCTGGGAATCCTCTTAATACACCTGATGCTGCAAACTGGATTCTCCTATCTGCCTGAGAGTGTTGTCATTGTTTTCCTTGGAGCCTTAATTGGCATGATCATAAATCTCATGTCCATTAGAAACATTGCAAATTGGCGAAAAGAGGAAGCATTCTCACCTACAGCATTTTTCTTGGTCCTCTTGCCACCAATAATATTTGAATCTGGATATAACTTACACAAAGGAAACTTTTTCCAAAACATTGGCTCTATACTGCTGTTTGCTATAGTTGGTACAGCTATATCAGCTTTTGTTATTGGAGCCGGAATATACTTATTGGGGTTGGCCCAAGTGGTGTACAAGTTGAGTTTTGTGGAGTCATTTGCTTTTGGATCACTTATATCTGCTGTGGACCCTGTGGCCACAGTGGCTATTTTTCATGCATTGGATGTGGATCCAGTTCTAAACATGTTGGTGTTTGGGGAGAGTATCCTCAATGATGCAGTGGCTATAGTCTTAACAACTGCTGTATTGGACTCCAATGACCCTCTCATGTCTACTGGTGAAGCCATTCTCTCTGCTATTAATAGGTTTTGGTTGATGTTCTTTGCGTCTGCTGGCATTGGGGTCCTCTTTGCATTGGTCAGTGCTCTTCTATTAAAACATGTTGACTTGCGTAAAAATCCTTCTTTGGAGTTTGGTATGATGTTGGTGTTTACTTATGCACCATATGTCTTAGCTGAGGGCATTCACTTATCTGGTAAGTTTAATATCTGTTTGTTTACCTACTTCTAACTCATTACAAGTTATTTATTTACTCTTCTCATTGGTTTTTCAGGTATTATGGCAATACTGTTTTGTGGTATTGTAATGTCACATTACACTCATTTCAACCTGTCCACAATCACACAAGTTACCATGCAGCAGACTATGAGGACTTTGGCTTTTATTGCGGAGACATGTGTCTTTGCATATTTGGGATTAGCTATTTTCAGGTATTAAGTCAAATTTGGCCACAGTTTGTAAAGACTGCAGGCAAAAAAAAACTGATAAAACAGTTATTAACATGAAACTACTATGAGACTCAACCATAGTGAAATTAATGGATCAGTCATGTATGTAAGTTGAGTTCAGCCCAACATGTTTCAGAGTAATAGTCATGTTCTTCCAGAGGAAGGACTAGAAATAAGTCCGAAACATGTTGGACTAAATTCAACTTATACATATATGTGAGTGATCCGTTTATTTCACTATGATAAAACAATTTGTTACATTTGCAGTTTCAGGCACCGTGTGGAGCCAGCTCTTGTTGTATGGAGCATTGTGATGTGTTTGTTAGGCAGAGCTGCTAACATATTTCCACTGGCATTGCTATGCAATAAATTCCGTGAACACAAGATTACTAAGAAAATGATGTTTATTATGTGGTTCAGTGGTAAGTTTTTCATGTATTGGGTATGGTAAGCTGGCAACTGGCATACACAAGCATTTATAGCTAACATAAAACAGCCATCACTTGTCGTCACAACTAGGTATGAATGGATAGGAACCATTACTCTGTCTGCAACAAAATCTAGTGTTTATGTCTATTACTCAACTCTAATTATAATAATTTCCAAATACTTTATTTAAATTTTTTCAGGCCTACGTGGTGCTATTTCGTATGCTTTGTCACTGCATCTCGGGTTTTCCGATGAGACTCGTCACGTGATCATAACTACGACTCTTATCATTGTATTATTCACCACATTATTCTTTGGCGGATCTACTATGCCGCTGCTGAAATTTTTGAGGGTAACTAATCTTAACTGTATTAATACCTTTATAGATGTAGTAGATTAGTAACTTTTTCGAGCAACTGTTGCCGTGACAGTACAATGGTCCTTTTCTATTTTGTTGACAAAAGAAAGGACAGCAATATGCCAGTATTCGCACGCACTTTCTCTCGTTCTCTGCATACTGTTTGGCACTCGCACAAACTAAAGCAATCCATGATTGTCACAGACCTGGCCCCTATGCCTACCTACCTCAAAAATTACAAGTGCTACAATTTAACATGATAGTAAAGTTTTTCATACTAAAATGTGACAAACACGTGAAATTGTTAGCACTTGTAACTTTTGTGGATAGGGGGCTGGGGTGTTGCAGATGCACATTTTTTCACATCCGCGAATGAGGATAATTTGAGCCTCGCGTTTCTGATTTTCTTAGTAAATTTTGTATTAAGAGATAATCTAGGAAAATGTCATGAATAAATAAATAAGTGTTAAAGTTGGTATGGTGCGCGCGGAATATTCTTTAAATGATATACCTACTGACTTCATATTTGTGCTAGGCCACAAAACAGGTGGCTTTACGGGATTATTTTAAGGCGGTTTTGCTTTTTTGTTAAAAGATTTTTTATTTCACAATTTTATGTACCTAAATACTTCTTGTGGTACTTACCCATTTAATACAATTTATATGGGACCACCTCTAAAGTAAGTATACCGTTTCAAATAAAAAATAAATCATCAAAATTAATTTGTAATTGGCGGAGTAATCGCGTAATTTATTTAATATTTAAATAATTATTCTCCAACTCCTAAACATTAAGAAGCCGTATAATCCGATTCCCCAAGTGAATTCAACTCACAAAACATACAAGTGCGCAATTTTTTGTAGGCAGTTAGAATTTACTGAGTACTACTTGTAAAAAAAATATATACCTAACAGATTTTGACATTGCTTTTGGAATTATCTAGGTATTTGTTAGTAACACTTGTAAATGTAAAGAAAAAATATGCAAGTGTTAATTTTCTCTACTTACTAGATTATTGTATTTAACTATTAGAACAACACCTATCATTTTCTAACACTTTCATCAAGAGCTTACGCCAGCATTATTAAAATCACGCAAAAATATGCAAATCTCTTAAAAAAAATTACAAGTCAATAATGGCTGCTGAAATGTATTTAAACCTGTTAAAAGTAACCACAGTTTTATTTTCTTACAGATTTATCAATAGCGTGTTTTTTTATAAGCAGTGGAATTTTCAAGGCGTTCTATTTTACACAAAAAAAAATCTCATAATAATTTATAGACAAAAATTCTAACGAATTTATCAATAGCTTCAAATTTTATTAACTTATCAGTTATATCCCTAATTTAAATACACGCGACCTCGCGCGAGCCAGGCGCAGCGCGCTCGCAGCCAATCACGTACCTGTAATAATAAAAGGCCGTGCTCCCGCAATCCCGCTGCCGTTCGGTGTCTAACAATCTACTCGTTTTTATTTTCGATTTATTTACAGTCGGCCCATGAAAACGTTCAGCACTTTAGGACCATGTCAAATTAAACACATGCAAAGAGTTTTCGCCCGGCTCGCGCGAAGTCGCGTGTATTTAAATTAGGGATATAACTGATAAATTAATAAAATTTGAAGCTATTGATGAATTCGTTAGAATTTTTGTCTATAAATTACTATAATAAAACCTAATCAAATAAGCCGATTCGAGAATTATGAGATTTTTTTGTGTAAATAGAATGCTTTGAAAATTCCACTGCTTATAAAAAGAACACGCTATTGATAAATCTGTTAGAAATTAAAACTGTGGTTACTTTTAACAGGTTTAAATACATTTCAGCAGCCATCATTGACTTGTATGTTTTTTAAGCGATTTATAAATTTTTTACGTGATTTTAATAATGCTGGCGTAAGCTCTTGATAAAAGTGTTACAAAATTATAGGTGTTGTTCTAATAGTTAAATACAATAATCTAGGTGAGAAAATTAACACTTGCATATTTTTTCTTTGGATTTACAATTGTTACTAACAAATACCTAGATAATTCCAAAAGCAATGTCAAATTCTGTTATATTTTTTTTACAAGTAGTATTCAGTAAATTCTAACAGCCTACAAAAAATTGCCCACTTGTAAATTTTGTGAGTTTACAGGATAATTAACATGTTCCAGTACTGGACTAGTACCACCCATCACCATGAGATGATATAATATGTAACTATACGAAACAAGTAGGATTACCTACTAACATACATACTTATTAACGTATGCCTATGAAATTTGTGACAATGGGACCACCACAGGAGTATAATTATTCGAATAAAAAAATATTTTGAAAATCAGCCCACAATTGGCAGAGAAATCGGTGAACAACTGAACATAATTAACATAAATAAAAAATAAATAAGTAGGTGCAGTAAAACAGAACCTCCTCCTTTTTTAAGTCGGTTAATAGAAAGGAATGGTATTTTTGTCATTTTGATTATATTTTAAATGAAATCTTGAGTAAATGCTTAAAAAATTGGTCTGTTATATTTTTTTGGACTAGGTTGCTGCTGTACAAAGCAAAACAAATGCATTAGTAAAGCCTCAAGTAAAGCAAATCAATTTAATTAAATTTCTAGTCTACGTAAAAAACGCAGGCGGGGAGTCACATTCCACTTACCTACACAAACGATTGAAGACGCTTATTGGCTAACCGACGAAAGTACTAATATGCGTGCAGCACACGCCAAGGGCCTGTTCTTGTAGCGAATTGCACGACTTCGCATCCGCATGATCTCCCTCCGCACCGATTCTTGCGGAGGCGGATGCAGTGTTGAAATTGTTGCGAAAGTTCCGCGGTTGCGGATGCTGGTGCGAATGTCCGTAACATCCCTGCCATAGATTTATATAGGTAATGCTAGCGCTTGTAGACTTCAAGTATTGTCTGATGGCTCATGCCTACCGAAAACCATTATTTACTTTCAGGGTTTATATTATAATGTCTAATATAATACTAGCTACTTCATTTCCTTCACTTTAGTGAGAATATATAAGTAATAGCTAATTAATATTTATTGTTTTATAGGCAAACAAGAAAACAAAGAAATCAAGATCTTTACGTAAACAGAAAGAAGTGAGTTTGTCTAAGACGAAGGAGTGGGGGCAAGCCATTGACTCCGAACATTTGTCAGAAATAACTGAGGAGGAATTGGAGGTAAGTAAAAGAAACCAAGAGAACTTAGGTAATGTAATAGCGTGTACAGTCAAAGTCAAAGACATGGCCATCCGCGCAGAGTTGCAAAAATATGTAGGTATACATCAACCTTACCGTCAGAGTAATACATATTTTTGGGACTCTGTGGTGTAAGTAGGTATACATTGGTATTGGTGACCTTCACTGTTACCTGTAAATAGGACAGCTTTTTTGTTACTATTACCTTAATTGTAAATGTTTCCACCCTGCAACAGTGCAAGTTGAACTGCTTGGAGGGTAAGAAAACTTGAAAATTATACTGTCACAAACTGTGTAACTTATAACCAGGGCAGTGTTTTATAAAGCTACAAGTTACAATTTACAAGCGGAAGTCCCTTTCTAACAAAAGGTGATAGAAAGAGGTTTCCGCTTTAAATCATGTTTCTTTCATTGTCAGTCAGTGTCTGTACCCGTAGTTTAGATCGTTTTTTTTCGTACTCCTGTTGGTACTCAGTGACTACATGGTGTTCCCGAAGCTCAAGGCCTCGTTTTCCACCGCCCCGCCGTCTGAAGAGTCGAGTGTAGTGCAAATGTTGGATTCTAGTGAACTGCTTGGATTAGGGTATAGCAAAAGGGGTCCCGACACTTGGGAAAAAATTGACAAAATGATTTATTATGGTCACTATTTTAAACAATTGCATCGTAAAAATAAAATAACAATTACAAATAAGTCTGTTCGGTTCGGTTAGGTTAGGTTAGTATTTCGTCAAGGCGCGAAGCGCCTCAATAAGGTGGAATAGGAGCTCCGTCGACCGTGTCTCATAATAAACTGAACGCAGTAAGAAAGCGCAGTAAGCAAGCAACTCACCCTCTCTTCAAAACAAATATTTGTCGCGGAGAAGACATCTGCCACGGAGCTCGATTGCGGAGCTCGAAATTTTTCCAGCAGATTAGGTTAAGTAGTTGACTTCTCTGAATTTTGACTTTTATCTGACCACCTCTTTCTTGACATTGACCACCTCTTTTTTGACCTTGAAACCCCTTTCTACATAAATTTTTCCCCACCCTAATACTTCCACATCCCTCCGGGTCTCGAATGTTTGTTATGGCGTAGCTTTTTTTCTATGGTTTTCCGCAATTTGTCGTTTTCAAAAATGCATTATAGACACTATTCTACATCCAAAAAAATATAGTAGGTATTTTTATTCAATGTCAGATATTGTACATTCCTTCCTACTACTACTACCCTCTCCCCTCAACATTCGATGTAAGAAAGAGACAGACGAGACGTAACTTTATGAGTACCGGTGAAACATTTCGTTGCCATCATACCTAAGTACAGTCAAAGAATTTAATTCCTTACCCATTTCGTTAAAATGTCGTTAGACATTAGCAATGTATTAAGGTCGAAAATTATATTTCAGTAATAGTATTGAAATGTCAATACTTACGTTATTTGTCACCTCACATTACAGAAAACCTCTTTGCTTAAAATTATCATTTGCTTTTCTAATTACGAACATGTGTCAGTGTCGATCGAGAAAATGAAAAAATAATTCTCAACAAATACGTTATTATTTTTAAAATGAAATGTTTGCCGCTAACCGTGAACTATTAAGAGCTCAGATAGTGGAGTTACACCAAGAAGGAACAGGGATTCGTGAGATAACACGCCGGTTAAATGTCAGTAGAGACACAGTTCGCCGTTGGGTACGGCGATATAATACCGAAGGAAACCTTATTGATCTACGGCAAAATAACCATCGCCCGCTTGCACAAGTCTAGTAGTACAAGATTAGCACCATATATAACTGGGACTATCTCATCAGGAATCTGACCGGCTACCATGAGGTTAGCAAGGTTAGATAACTCCCGGAGCAAAGATTTTCCCACATCACCAACAAAGGGATCCGTTAAGTCCTTAAGATGTTGTGGGGTTAAGCCATCCAAGCCCCCGGCAGACCCGTTCGGAAAGGATTTAATCGCCAACAGAGTGGCATTTTCATCGAAGCGAAGGGGCGGCTGTAAGTTTGAGGAGGGCGAGGAGGGCGGGTCAGGGAGCACAGCTGAAGACGGTGACGCGGGATGCTTATCGCATAGAGCTCTATACGTCTCAACTGTATCCGGGGCTAGCGTGTCAGTAGTAAATAATAAATTTGCAGCACCCCGTACATTGCCATCTGAAAGCTTATTTTCAATTAACTTTACTGGGTTTGAGTGTAGAGTATCCTAACTTAACGGCTTAACGGATTTTTCTTTGCATTGTCATTGTATGTTGAATTTCATTCTATGAATGTTTCATAAAAATAAAAACAAAAATAATCAATAAATCGATTATTTTCATTGATTCAGAAAATAGCTCCATCTCTTGCCACTAATGCGTAACTGTAGAAGTTCCGTAGTGGGTGAGCCGCTTGATTAAGCTACTCATAGATGGCGCTAAGGAGAGATCTTCCAAATAAAAATATGACACAAGGCATTGAAAAATTCGTTAGGTACACCAACGTTAAGTATAGCTTAATTGGTGGAGCGTGGTACGGATTACCGAGGTTGCTGGTTCAAGTCCAGCTGCTTAACGGATTTTTCTTTGCATTGTCATTGTATGTTACAACACAAACTTTCAGTCAACTTATATTATACTTATCAATAATCGTCAATTTCAGGTGAATTACTCGCACGCGACCAGACTGCGCGGCTTCGTCAGGCTCGATATCAAATATTTGATTCCATTTTTCACACGCAGATTCACGCATCAGGTAAGAGAATAATTATTTGTAGAGTAACTAGGTACTTAGATCGATGGGCAGGTGAACTATGCTACGTTCATTACGGTACATGTTCGTCTGCTCACGTCCTGAACTTTTTGTTTGTGTACCTAATTTCAGGAGTTAAAAGATTGCAAAAGCCAAATGACGGACCTCACGAACCAGTGGTATCAGGCTATCAGGATAACCAACGATCGCGAAACAGATGAAGAGGAAATTTTGCCGCAAAGTTTGTCCAATTCGCATAGCAGTCTTCAACGAGGCGTTTGAAATGGGTGCGCCAAAGTTCACCGAATTTTCCAATACCGATTATTGGAAGTCCGAAAATGTTCGTCATACAATTTTTCATCATAATGATCACTGATCATAACTAATCTGTTCCGAACGCTCTCAACCCCGAATCATTTAACTTCATAATGTTTGAAAACATAAAATTTATTATACTACTATTTGTTTTCATACATTTTCTCACCATAATCGTTTCTTATACTATTTTTCATGATCATATATTTTTTTATGTAGAATTGTTTTCGCGCATAACTTTTTAAGTCATAATGTAATGTTATTCATAATCATCGTTATTTCGAATTTTTATCCAGCCGAAACTACGTATTTTTCTGAAAATTTTAAATGGTCGTCAGGTAGAACTGTATAGGTTAGGTTAGGGCCACACAAAACTTACTTAGGCAGAAGGGGTAAGGGGGGACGGGGAGGGGGGGGGGGAGCCCCCCACAAGGGGGGCTCGTGGGGCGAAGCCCCCCGCATTAAATAAAGTTGCCTACACTGATTCGTACAACCACTTGGGTAGGTTCGTTAGTTACGTTGTGACCCCCCCAGAGCGGAAATAGAAGCCCCGCGATAGCGGGGCTTCGTCGACTCGCCCTTGAACCCCTTGCCTGTGCACAAAACTAATTGCTACCAGAAATATAGGTTAGGTTATAACTGCGACCCCCGCACAAAACGAACATGAGAAATGAAAACTTTCGGAAGAGTGATCATTCTGAATACAAATCGGTAGTAAGAGAATAAATCGGATAGGTAATCAATTTTCGGTGAGTCAATATGGACCCG
The DNA here is from genome assembly GCA_963691665.1 of Clepsis dumicolana. Taxonomy (NCBI): domain Eukaryota; kingdom Metazoa; phylum Arthropoda; class Insecta; order Lepidoptera; family Tortricidae; genus Clepsis; species Clepsis dumicolana. The sequence goes on from OY829517.1 coordinate 7,702,865, forward strand.
TAACAATATTATGAAAAAATATGAGTATGATTAAAAACGTTATTAAAAACAACGGTATGAATACAAATATATCTCAGTAGCGACATTATGAATAAAAAATTTCTGCACATCGACTGTTATGAACTCCGTAAGTAGGATTACAAATTTATGAAGAAAAAAATTATGAAGTAAAATTTTCGGAAGATTGATCATTCTGAATACAAATCGGTAGTAAGAAAAAAAATCGGGTACTGAATTTTCGGTGAGCCAATATGGACCCGTTTGAAATATATTTAAAACTAGAGAAATACCTACCTACCCAGTGTGAAGCACAACGTAGGTAGTTACTGGTTAAATTATTGATTAGATCAATTTATTAGTAGTTTTCACTTGTTTGTGATTCAACACTTTGTAGGTGTAGGTTAACTTAATACGAGTTTGTTGTATTTGAAATATTTAGTATAGTATAAAAGTCAGTGATGTGATAGCATAAATTGTTAATTTTCTTTAGTTGTAAGTTTTACATTTCAATATGGGTGAAATTTAAATGATGATACAAATTATTGTAATGGCATTCAGTATTTAGGCACCCCCACCTACCGTTAATATAAGTACTTACCACATTAAATTATTTTTCATTTATGTATTTCTTAACATTTAGAATTTTCAGTTGTCGTAAGTAATGCAACCATGATTTGATAAATTACATACAACAAAACAGAAATACAATTAGATTTTTTTTTATGATATATTAACAACTCTGGGTCACATTACAATACTTTGTATCTTGATTTAAATTTACATGTAGTTCATGATATTTACTTTATCCGTATAAGTAAGTAGTTTGGCCGAAACAGAAGTATTTTAAGTTTTAGATTGTTTTTGTATTATATCTACTTAGAGATGCTATGTATTACTAAGTAATTTCTTAAAGTTTTTTGATTTCATTCTGTGAATATTTAGTATTAGTACTTGTAATCCTGATAATCGATGTTACAATATTCTGTATGTCATTGTCATTATTATAAAATTTAGAAAAACTGAAATTTGTGATATAACTTAATTTATTCTTTTTATTATGTGTTTTAAACACATTACTAAAACTCCTTAAATATTTATTAAATAATGTACTTACATATATGAAGGTTTCAATTTGAAACATTTGTTTCTTTTAAAAGAATTTATTGTTCTGTCTGAGACATGTTCCTTATATTTGGCGAGCATGCTAATAACGTTTGTGTGTTATGGAAGCTCTTTAATAATTATAGAAACCAAGGATCGCCGGCCAAGTAGATAAAGGCGGCCGAGTGTGGCAAGGCCCGGGTAATTCCTTTCACGCCGAGGCATGTACGAGTATAGTGTTTTTCTCATCTCAAACATGCAATGAATTAAAAAATACTTACTTCAAGAAATCAATATTTTATTTGTAAGGCAACTTGAGCTAAACTAGACTTAAATTACAAACCAGCACTTAATTCCTACAGGTACCTACTTATTCCATTCTATAGTAAACTTCAATTGACTTTTTCTGACATTATCATGATATTGTGTCACAAATTGACCTTCATTTTATATAAAATTTCATTATAGTCCTCTTATGTAACCACATCCAAAACATGATACTTTGCTGCCTATTAGGTATAAGGAATTCAACATCAATATTATATTTCATTGCATGTTTGAGAAAAATAGATTATAGGGCAAAAATGAAATGGTTGTCACACTTGTTTACTTACATGATTATTGTTTTGTTCCACCCCACCATCGCTAAAGTGCTCAGGAATTATATGATTGTTTTAATGATCCTGCTGCACAACCTTTCCTTCGGCTGTTTATAAAATTATATTCGTACTTGTATGTTTTTTATTAAAAACAATTTTTTTTGGTTTATCTGAATACTTATTGCAAACTATATGTAATTAAAAAATATGTTATTTTGCTGCACAGTTGGATGTTGCATGTTATAAAAACAATATCTCCCGACCTGTTTATTTCGGTATAATATCTCCTGACTGAGCCAGACGCTGAAATGGCTGCTTTTGGCTCTAGCCATTCTGTACATTATTTAAACGTTAAAAACAAAATATGTAAATACATACATTAAGTATCTTTATCATCTTAACTTGTTTTTCTGTTTCATATATATTTTTTCGTATTTAATACTTATGATATCTGCATCACATAAGTAAGTAAGCAATTAATATTCTGTTTCTACATCATACACATAATTTACTTTGACTTGTGAAATCCTAGTATATTAAATTCTCTATATATTGATATGTATAGAGAATTTAATAGGCTAGGATTTCTATGTTTAACATTATTAAAACACCTTTTTATAATCATCATCATCGGCCTAGTTACGTCCCACTGCTGGGCACCAGGCTTTTTATTTTTATGTTTTAAAATTTTTAAATAAGTAATTTACATATTCAGTGCGAATTCTGAACGATTTTTTTTTTTCGAAAAGACGCGTTGTTTGTGATAACACAGCAAAATGAAGTTAGACCGATATTTAATAGATGTCGCCACTAAAAGGAAGTTGGTTAATAGAAGTGAGGTGAGGTGATGAAGGCGGGAAACATTCAAGGCCATCCTCTGAGGGAAGCCTCTTTAAAACACAATGTATTAAGCCACATTTAACTAAAAGCTGCAAAGTGCATCATGTGTTTGATAAAAAATATCCAAATCTTATCTGCTTACAAGTGTACCAAATAAAAAAAAACTTTTAAGTCAGTGCTGTGTGTTTTATTTCACAATATCAATGAAATTCAAAATCTCCAATATTTCAAATACCATCATTGGTGAATAGAATAGAATATTTTTTATTTGCTTTGACCATGGTACAAATAGGTCTTACATAATTATGATCCGGCATAATTTTGTAAAATGTTCATAAAAAACATAATTACATCCATTGTCAATAGAAATGATATCCACTGCTTGGCAAGTCTAGGAAACTTTGCACATTAGATGCCTTGTCCAAGCATAACCAAAAATTTTTAACTAAGGATCCATCTTTCCATATTGAGTGGGAGCAGGCTTGTTTTTGGTTTTGGTTTGGTGTTGAGTGACAACTCAAGATCTCTTTATCCCAGTGTTACTTCTCTTGAAATGAGGTTGCTCATTCATGTTTTTGTTCAACTATGTGATACATCTGTCCCTTTTTAAAATAAATTTATCTCTAATGAGTACCCCAAACCAAGTTTTTATGGATTGCAAAAATGGTGCTCGAAATTGTTAAAGATTCATGAATAATACTTGGAGACCTTTAACATGAAAGTACTAACATGAGACTCAATCATAGTGAAGTAAATGGATCACTCACAAAATGTTTCGGGCTAAACTCAACTTATATATGTGTGTGATCCCTTTATTGCATTATAATTCTTAGAGAGTTCATTTGGTATGTCATTCTTCTTCATTTTCCAAATTGATATGGCTTCCAAATTTCCCATAGAGGTGTGCTTTCAGTTCTCCCATTTGTGCCTTCAATTCTTCGCATTTTGCCTCAAGTTCACTTATTTCAGTTTCCTTTTTTACTTTTGACTCTTCTAATGATTTCTGAAAGAAGAATAAGTTGTAATTGGAATTGTGAATTTATGTTCAAGGGAAACCTATGGTGATAACAAATGTTTCACTACTAAATCAAAATGACTACATACCTAATCATCTACCAAACGTTTACTCTAAGATCCCTAAGTGCTAATAGGTATGCGCTTTTTATTGCGAAACCGTAACCGCGGCACTCTATGATAGTACAGAACCAGAGAACAGAACACGTATATTTGCGTTCAACATAGTAAATGCAAGATTAATTTAGAAGGTATCAATAAAAACAAATGCACTTGTTGGTTTAAATACCATTGTGTCCTCTAAGCTCTGGTGTATAAAAACTTCTCCAATGAGGTAGGGAATTTTCTCGCTGTCATCAGTTAGGGCCAACTCTTCAACGGCTTCCTCAAGATTTTTCATATCGTTTTGAATTACTTTCAATTCATCTTTGTAATCATCAACTTTTGCATTTAGACGTGCAAATTTGTTGATTTTTTGCTGATCTTCAAAAGAAATGTGGACATCAGAGTCCTAAAAATAAATAAAAACATACAAATCGAAAACAGGTGTGTGATGCCAGTATGGAAAACTTTATAGTTTAGGGTATGGTGAAGTAAATCTGATATAATTTTGTGTAAGACTTACCGGTCGGAACGTTCCTTTTCCAGAATTGGCCATTATATTGTACTGCGTAGTTTTATTATCGTATAAGTTATAATAATTTCAACTCTGATTTTTACAAACCAACCTAACCTCTATTTTTTTCTGGAATGAACTGAACTGTCACTGTCAATGTGATATGTTTTTCAATTTTCAAGGATAGCCAAAGGAAAAGAAATCCATGCAGCCATATCTGTTGCAAATTGGTTGAGAATCTAAAAAAGTCCTGTCACAGTCATCAGTCTTTCCAAGGTCTGCCTTAGTCATATCCTGTCAGCTACTCTACTCATGCCTTCCATAATGCGATATTTATGCGTACTTTATGCGGGCTATGGCGAATAGCGGCCGGGCCGGCGGCCTCTTGGGAGTAACAAACAGAGGAAAGAATACGTGTTTTCCCTTGAATTCTTAATTTACTGGGCTGGTATCACGTTAATTTATTGTATAGTTCCATCAATGAAATTCCACGTATGCCATAAACTTAGAAAATAATAATAACATTAATAATATAGTATACTTATCTCTCTCTTATGTGTTGGTCGGAATATTTGTTTTTATTAGTATTACTTTATTAGCATTAAATGTTAACTTAACTTTCGGTTTTGCTCAATCTTAATGACACCCAGCCAGGTATTGTATATCTGGACAAGTAGGGAATTATAACTGTATTGGAACAATGTATTGAACGTATTTAGAACTCTCAGTTTAGGGATTAAACTGCATTGGACAATGGACGCGTCGTATAACTAATTTTATTTATCAGACAAGCCTCACTGTTACAAACTAAAAACTAAAAAACAATTACTTTGCTCACCCGCGACCACTAATGACAAATAGTTATATCTGTGCGGCAAATGTATGTTTCCATGCAACACCTCCGCCTCCACTGCTACACGAATCAACACATGCCACACAGAACCAACTATCACCACCACCACTATACTAAACGCCGACGCGTTTCGGCACTCTCCACCACGGTGGTATAACTTAGAACAAAATGTACACTTCGTTGTCCAGCTAATTTCAGTAGTCACTCAAGTTACATTGTATAGTATATACTTAAGTAATATTCTATTTGGTTGGGTTATAGACATGAAGTTGTTGTCACACATCGATAGGTGGTGCTAATATCAATATAGTTTATATTGGAGTTTTAAATTTTGGAATAAATATTTTATTTTCGCTTAATAAATGCTTTCATTTATCTTTCCTTGTTTAAAAATGCGTTTATGCTAATTAATTATTTTGTGAGCACTGGTAACATCGACCTTTTTAATTATAGTAATGTCTTATCTAAAATATCATTACACGCATCAGTTTTTCTTACGCTAAAATATTATATGGAACATTCTATGGACACTGGTTGAGTTAACGTATCATATCTGCAAGTAAACCCAAATGAAATGGGGCGAAAACTTAGAGTTTTAGTAATTCAGGAGGTTTTGATATTTATTTTGATTTTTTTATTTACTAAAAACAACGTACAGTGAAGGTATAAGTGGAACGGAACGAATGAATAATGGCCGCGATTATCTCTCTAACCTGTGGTTTTTCACATTCACCGGGTGTCTAAGTTGGAGTTGGAATGCCTGATAAAAAGAAAATGTGTAAAAAATAAAGCACTGAATAGTTATCAAATTCATCAAAACGGGAAATTGGGCAATTTCTATTACACCATGTTCTAATGTATATAATAGAACATGATGTAATAGCAATTGCTCAAAGTAAATTATTTTTACATTTAGGAAACTAGACGTCAATGACGTCATCGCATATTTTGCCGTCACAAAGCACCAGATGTCGCTGTGTGCGAAACGTTGAAGTGACATCTCTATCTCAGTTATAAAAAGGTACTCTGTGCTCTCCACGAGGCCATTTACGAAGCACAACAACAACCGCTCAACATGCCACCACTTCCACTACTCCACTGTGTTGATTCGTGTAGCAGTGGAGGCGGAGGTGTTGCATGGAAACATGCATTTGCCGCACAGATATAACTATTTGTCATTAGTGGTCGCGGGTGAGCAAAGTAATTGTTTTTTAGTTCATAAATATGGACCTCCGCAAAGTAACGCCTGATTCAATAAATTACTCACTGTTACAAATTAATTTTATTTCAGGATCACATAATTACTAACTCATTTCATTGTGATCTCTATATAAATGGCGAGAAATTAGAGGAGAGGGATCATAAAGGGTACCTAGGATTGATCCTTGATAACAAACTGACATGGAAGCCCCATATTGCCGATATTGCTAACATCGAGCCTACTATCATCTTTGACGGGCGCAATACATAGAATAGTTTGCTGTCTCCCTAAAAACATTCGCATCACTATCTAAAATTCTATAGTTAAACCACATCTAGAGTATCTGGTGGAAGTTGGGGGTAATGCTGCACAGTCTAATCTCAAAAGTCTTCAAATTGCACAGAATAAGACTAAAAACTCTATTTCACTATGATTTCTTAACACCCCCTATAACACTTTATAAAGAAACAAAAGTAATGAACTTGAAACAAATAGGTACCTATATGCGTACAGGACCTATTTAATAATACATACTTAGTGACTCCTTTAGGTTTGCTGGTTCTTATGGGTGGCTGTGATCGCTTACCATCAGGTGACCCGCTTGCTCGTTTACCTCCCTCTTTCAATAAAAAAAGAAAAGTAATTTTTACTACGTTACGATTGTTTTTATTTAATTTTAAGTAGTTAGGTAAGTAATCTGAGTTCTCATTTCAAAGTGTTTTTTGATCCTAGATAGGAACGGGATTGATTTGATTGATTGATTGATATGTTCCTGTAACTCCTCAGCAGGGACATAGGGCTCGCAGTAGGGAATTCAATGGGATTGATTACAACAGGAAAAAAATAGTACAGATTGGCGTTAAATCATTGGAATCCATTGATATACCTAAATATGCTCTTTGGAACATTTTGGACACAGGAACAGCGGAGTGAGCCCGCCGGCGGTGAGCGTGGCTCATATCACTGATACTAATTAGTGCCACAAAATTGGCAACAAAAACAGAGCATTGAAGGGTCCGTCCATACGCTTAGTATATGTATAAGTCAATGTTGGATTTTTTTTCAGTTCTCATAAATGTTGAATCTCATGAAGTATTGTAAATTGCTACATGCGAGTAATTGACTCTTATAGATAGACCAATCACGTTTCTGTCGTTTCCGGTCACGTTGGCATTTTTTTTGTGATCACAAAAATAATGGCAACGTGAAATCGATGTTTTAAATGTCATCATTAACATAATATAATAAGTAAATCTGTCTGCTAAGATAGCAAAAGCGACTGCCACTAACGTTTTCGCTAAATGCGTTTTTTGTTTTGTCAAGATGTGCGTACCTTTGTTTGCTGACCCATAATAACTGCAAGAGAGTAGCACTGAGTTACCCCTACAAGCAAAAAAATTACACAACCAGCAGAAGAGGTCACGTCTCGCCCTGGCTTTTATCCAGTAGGACACCGATGTACTGAGCGATAAGCGAGTAAATGGCAATTATGCTAGCCGTCCTTGCCCATATGATTAGTGATGCGTATTATTAGAAACGTATCCTACGAGACAGGCTATGCTATGCCTAAGTAGTGTAGGGACCAGTGTAATCCGTCAGCGGAAATTCGTCGCTCTTATAATTTAAATGTACTTAAAAGTTATTCCTTAATCTTTGGCACGAATGCTGATGTAATTATATCGCGTACTAAGGGCTCGAAAAATCTGTATGTGCCTGTATCTTTCTGTTTACAAGAGAAATGCTAAGTACTCTCGCATAAAGGTTTACAAATAAGCTACCTATATTTAATATGCACGACTTCAAAAAGAAAATGTATAATTATTTATTGGAACATTGTTTTTATTCAGTTACAGCATTTTTGCCATCCTTGGTAGTGAATTGAATAATCACCAGAACTATCAGTTGTAATTAATAGTTGTGGTGATTATTCAGCAAGTGTCAGACACTGACTGGTGCAATTTGAATTACTTATATTCTTTTAATTATAATTCATTTAGGTACTTTTAATTTTGTAGTTACCATTTCTGGTTTGATATTGCTTATTTTTTATTATTTTGAGATTATTTTACACGTCGCAATAGCGGCAGAATATTATAAAAATCATTAGGTATTATTACTGTATATGTAACGTTATAGAGAAATAAATAAGCATTTAAGTACTTTTTATACATATTTATTTTTGTATTGTATTGTTTTTTGTATTCACAGTGGGACAGAATTTCGACTACCGATTTCGCTTGTATGCATCTTGGTAAGGGGATCAGAGATAGCTGTGGCTGAGTTCTGGTTATATAATTATATGGAACATACCTACTAGTTTTTTTGGGGACATATCTACGTAATTTTTTTCGGACAAGTGAATACATTAACGAAAATCGTAAAACTGACTTCAAATAAAAATATTTGTGCTAAGCCATAAAAATGCCCATAGAGGATTATCTACTTTCTTTTTAGGGTTCCGTACCTCAAAAGGAAAAAACGGAACCCTTATAGGATCTCTTTGTTGTCCGTCTGTCTGTCAAGACCCTTTTTCTTTGGAACGCGTGGAGGTAGCATGCTGAAATTAATATCAAATACTCAAGCCTGCGGTCCCTTGAAGCTGTGAAAAATCAACCTGCTAAGTCAACGCAATCAAAATACACAGTCATTAAAAAGGCTATTTCCATACAAATTGCCGAAATCCGAAAACCTAAAGGGTACTTCCAGTTGTCCTAGAAACTTGAAATTTGGTATGAAGGTAGCTCTTATAGCACAACTACTCCGAAAAGTCTCAAAATCTTAAATTTTTGTGTCTGCCTGTGTATGTCACATACTAATACACACTGTTTACCACTGTTAACGACATCTAGCGTCGAATAGGAGAACTTTGTGGATGCAGCGCGGGCTCTAGATCATTGACCTCTCGGTGATGTCGCTTGTTCGTCTACTCGCCACTAGATTGCAGTAAAATCCTAAGCAAAATATAGGAACGGGGCTTTGCTAATACTGGATAACTTAAAACACTGGGGAAAAGCAAATCTTTGTACGGAACCTGATGTGGTCAGAATCTGATGTTGGGGATCCTGGAGATATCGAAGAAAGTCTTCAAATATTATAGGCACACCTATCGCGAGTTGGATATTTTTTATACTTACTCCTTTAAATAAAGGAGGCACTTGCAAAGCACCATTAGCTGAAGTGGAACTGATGATGGAGACCACCAATGGCCACCGGAACTACTCTTTTTAACATACATATAATTATGAAATGAAATACCTTTTAACAAAAAAAGTAAAACTAACTTCAAATAAAAAAAACAGCCAAGTGCGAGTCGGACTCGCGCACGAGGGTTCCGTAGAAATATTTTAACGCTTTTTCCCAGTGTTTTAAGAGGTCCAGTGTTAGCAGAGCCTGCTCATAAGCAAAATGTACGCAGTTGTGGGGTCAACTTGTATTGGCCTGTGAAATCGACAGACAGACATAAAATTTTTAGATTTTGAGACTTTTCGGAATGGTTGTGCTATAAGAGCTACCTTCATTCCAAATTTCAAGTTTCTAGGATAGCTGGAAATACCCTTTAGGTTTTCGGATTTCGCTAATTTGTATGGAAATAGAAATAATGGCTGTATCTTTTGATTGCGTTGACTTAGAAGGTTGATTTTTTCAAGGGACCGCAGGTTTGAGTATTTGATATTAATTTTCCACGCGTTCCAGAGAAAAAGGGTATTGACAGACAGACAGAAAGACGGACTACCAAAGTGATCCTATAAGGGTGCCGTTTTTTCCTTTTGAGGTACGGAACCCTAAAAAACTAATATTCCGACGAAGTGAGAACCTCCTCCTTTTTTGAAGTTGGTTAAAAAAGGGATAGATACTTTAACTGTCCTAATTGGCGCAAACTCTATACTCTAACTTCTCTAACTTATGTCAATTTGGACACGTTCGAGATCGCGATAAACGCAGATGCCCGAGTGCCAATATTCGAATCCTGCGAAACGCAATCGAGTAATAACCTTATCGAGTGTATGACGTTTGGAACACCGCCCGCCCGTGAACGTAGGTATTTGAAACTAAAGTTTATTATAAAGTTCTCGATTTCGATACGATTACGCAAGGATTCGAATATTCTCGTAATAAGTAAAAGTCCTCGCGAACTGGCAATTATCGCGTATTCGCGTTCAGTTGGACGACACTAGTGTGCCAGGGCCTCTGAGTGTCTCTTATTAGGGAACCAGTACCATGACATTTAGCGACCTACGACACAGAAAAGGTCAAAGTCATTCATCAATTTATTCATCCATTTAGACTCTACAATCGGGGTAGAACTACTTGTACTATTATGTATTCTGTGGTAGAACGCAGTTGTCTTTCGGCGTCTCATGTGTAGACGGTTCCTAACCTTCCAATTAAATCCGCCATTAAATTTAACTTTTAACCATTAATTTAAATTGTGAAATTGTTTAATATGCACCAGCAATGTAACCCATTTCTCACAAACAATAAAGACTTCGACTTTGACTTCGCAATCCTTGTCACCTGTGTTTGGTGCCACCGTTTGGCATCGCCGCCTAGAGCTGTTTGCTCCACTTGTTCTATCATTGGGCCGGCTCTGGGTAGAGGGTTCGTTTCGTATGTAATACGATTAATTTTGTGACATTAAGACAATGAAAATAATCGATTTATTGATTATTTTTGTGTTTATTTTTATGAAACATTCATAGAATGAAATTCAATCTTCAATCTTGATTAAGCTACTCATAGATGGCGCTGAGGAGAGATCTTCCAAATAAAAATATGACACAAGGCATTGAAAAATTCGTTAGGTACACCAACGTTAAGTATAGCTTAATTGGTGGAGCGTGGTACGGATTACCGAGGTTGCTGGTTCAAGTCCAGCTGCTTAACGGATTTTTCTTTGCATTGTCATTGTACATTGACATTAAGACAATTTCAATAATTGACTCTGAATAAGCAGGCTGGGTAAATCATGTACACCTTAATCCTCTCTACAGTTGCAAAGATTCTATTTGACCTAAAATACCAAATCGTAATAATTTCTGTCACTATCCAAATAAAGTGTGTGAAATCTTATCATAATAAACACCATTATGACTTTTCTTCCGTGTTATTTTAGTTGTACCTACGCTATTTTATTGTAACAAGGTTCCACCTAGGTGACTGATTGAAATGGAAATGCTGAAAAAATTTAAATAAGGAAATTTTAACATTAAACTAACTAGACTGAGACTCAATCATTTGTGAAATAAACGAAACGGAACTAGTCCCAAACTGTCGGGCTGAACTAGACTCATGTTATACCTAAGTGAGTGATCTGCCCAATAGTGAATGTGTGCACCGACTTAAAATATTAGATTGAAATGCACCGTAATATTTGAAATTGGTACGAAGGAAATCACAACTCACCACCTAACTCGCTGTGTCCAGTCACCCTAGCACGGTAAGGTTTATCTCTAAGACCCATAATTTTATCTACCAATTTACTAATACAGCGATAAACAATTTTAGTCGCTAGGTCTAAATCATGTCGCGGTATTTTATCGATTTGACCATTGAGTAGATAATTTATCTATTGCACTAGCACGGCAATGCAAATGTAGATAATCATAATATAATTTCTACTGTTTTGATAGTTCATTGAGATAAATTTAAACCTAGGGTTAATTTTATGTTTCGTCAATAGCATACCTAACTACCAAAAAGCCGTGATAGCCTAGAGGTTTGACCTATGGCCTCTCAAGCAGGGGGTCGTGAGTTCAAACTCCGGCTCGCACCTGTGAGTTTTTCGGAATTTATGTGCGGAATTACATTTGTAATTTATCATGAGCTTTTCGGCGAAGGAAAACATCGTGAGGAAACCTGCATATTCCTGCGAAGCAATTTAATGATGCATGTGAAGTTCTCAGCCCGCGTGGGAAGTGGGAACTATAGCTCAAGCCCTCTCATTCTGAGAAATATGTCATGACAAGACCAAATATTTTATTAATTGACATAACTAAACCTATTTATCAACGTTCTCTCGTGCTGGGGGGGGGGGGGGGGGGGGGGGCTGACCTGACCTAGATTTTAGAGCGACATCTGTTAGGAATGCTATCTTAAGTGTTTGGTTATTTTGTGAAATATACCTATTATCAAATAATTGAATTACCTACTTAATTAGAAGAGGGCATTTACTTATACCGGCGGCGAATATAATGGCAGTAATCGTTATTCGAAATTGGTTTATAGTAGTGTCGAAAAGCTAGGTCTGCATTTCATTTTCTAGATATTTTTAGAAAGTTAGCACCACTGACCATTTGACTTTGTATAGTTTTTACTTTGTATAGTTTTCAAATAGATACATTCAAGAGCAAAAAAAAAACGGGTCACTTTGTATGGAATTGTTCATACAAAGTGACCCGTTTTTATTGCTCTTGAGTATATAATCAAAGGCAAGCAGTGACAAAATGAGACGCGGCCTCTTGCACTATTCTGTTGATATCTGTCATAGATCTTTTAGGACTATTAGGTAACTCAACCAAACAGTTTGAAAACATTAAAAATAGGACACAATGCATTGAAAAATTCGTTAGATGCACCAATGTTAAGTATGGCTTAATTGGTGGAGCGTGGTACGGATTACCGAGGTTGTTGGTTCAAGTCCAGCTGCTTAACATATTTTTCTTTGCATTGTCATTGTATGTTGAATAGGATTCTTGTTTTAGAGAAATAATTCAACTGAACCCAAATCGCATTCTTTGTAAAAATCGATTAATTTTCCCCTATTGTTGGAAAAATTCTGATTAAAATGTAAATAGGTACCTGCAGGATTTGTTGATGGTAATATATATTGGTAATAGAGGTAAGTATTTCACTTTTGAATTAGTCAATCTTTTAGAATCAACGAAAGAGTCGGTATAATTAATTCGGGTTAATTTGTTATAGTGTTTGCATTGTCTGGTTATTGTTGATTATTGATTTGTTTTTATCTGTATGTGTATGTGTCGAATTAGTTTCTAATAAATATATGTTTCTTTCTTTCTTTCTTTCTTTCTTTATAAGGTAAGGGGTGTGAAGGGGCGAGAAGGGAAATGGAAAAACGCGTACCTGGTTCGAACGGCGACGCGCGCAGCGAGACGTTGTGGCTGCCGGTCTTACGCACTCCTTTCTGCTCTTCAGCGATGATGTTGGTATCCGCGAGTCTCGCGACGCGAATAACCATGGTTCATTTGTTCGAAGCCGTGGGTGAATATCGGGATATAGGACATCGACCGACCATCCGTACTCTGTCGCTAGCTGAACTGAACTCCTTGTCAGTTCTGTCACTGTCAGTGAAGGTTCTCGGCTACCCGCGTTTTCCGGGAATAGGCGTGAGGAGATTTGGAGGGTAGGTGACATTTGGCGGATGAGTTTAAGTTACACAAACACAAACAATACCGAACAGGGTGTCTTATTGCAGTTTTGCAGCTCTTTGAAGATATTGGCCAAAGCTGGCTGGCTGTCGAAAAGCATCTTATTAAAAGTTACGAGTACTTCCTATATATATTTTCAGATTTCTGAGGATTCGCTGAAAGTGACAGTGTCCCTCAGTTTGCTCTGCCGCCTCCCTGAGCCCTGATGACAAATTCGAAGTGCGGTAGCCCTCATTGCCTCCACTCAGCGAAGTGAGCGCGCGCCGACCCCACCACGGCTGCGCCTGCGCCGCGCCGAGACATTCACTCGTGCGCACTTCTACGTCGAACGTCAGACATCGCGCGCGCTACACGACCAGCATTTTTTTTAATTTGTGACCAGTATTATTTTGTGATGGAGAAAGAACATCAGCCGGACTCGATGGCTACCATCACGATGAAACCGGAATATCCGCCGTCCGAGGTGTACAGCGCGTCGGAACCGCCACCGGTATGAATTTACCCGTTACTTGCTTTGAATAATGTTAGGCACGTAACGAACACGGATCTACTTACTGTCAACCTTAAATATTTTTAACTGCGACAATTTAGAATGTAAGAGATGACAGTGTAGAATTTTTAACTCAGATTTTTTTCTTGCAGTCTAGGATGAAAGGTAAAGTGTAATGTTCGCTAATCCGTAAAACGATTTGATTGCGGGAAAGCGCCTTTCTCTCGCTGCGGTGCTTCGTTGACGTGTTGCTAGCTACTTGTTTGTAAACAAGGGTCTAAATCGCCCTTGACACTCACACATTCTAACAGTAAAACATTCCTAAACACTTTTATGTAGGTACGTGTACCAACCGTTGCGGAAAACCTTGCGTTAAGGTCTATGTTTAAAGTTGTCTACAAAGACCCTGTCTTTAAAATTTTGCTGTTTTAATATAAAATTGTGTAGGTAAAGAGGCTTTTATTTATTTCAAGGTTAGCTTAAACTAAATGGCATCATAGTTTATATAACTAAGGGACTGTACTACATAATACTTACCGTAAATGGTTAGAGAAACGTTGCGCAAAAAATCACTTAATACAAATACCTACCTACTCGCAATAGGTACCTACTCATTTACCTTCGCCAGTTGTGACATAAGGTCCATACTATATGTGAGGGTTTTGACTCTTGACGTATTTGACTATTTGTAGAGTCGACGTATAAGGAGCTCATAGTTAACTCAGGACTTTCTTAGCGAAAGGTAAAAGGCACGCAGGGTCGAGTTAAGTCTATTTGTCTATACTCAGCCAGCTTCACCTGTAATTCTTGAGTGCCTTTGAGTTACAGTTTAAGATAAAATTCATTCATTATACACTTAAAATGATGTTTTATGATTGAAAACAAAGGCCGTCAATAATCACGACGGAAGGTATAATCAAGGTTGTGTTACAGAACTATCGGTTGTTACGAAACTCAGTAGGAATTGTGGTCGCTTCGCATTGTCTTAAATAAGTACAATTTCTAATTCTATCAGTTTTTACGTGATGCAGAGAAGGCTCTTTTGTCGGAGCGATGATACTTGCTAGGTATAGGTAGTACTTAAAATAGGGGATTTTCCCAGTGACGTTATGTAGTTGTATTTATTAAAAATATAACTGATGTAGCTGTATACGAATCTATAAAATAATACATATAGTAATATACCAATCAAAAAATATCTACGTATGTCCTTAAGTATGTAGTAAGCATGCTTTACGGTTATTAAGCTTTTTGCATGCAACTCACGTACACAGTGAATGGAGGCAAAAGTATATTTTAGGAATGGTCTTCGGACGTAAGATTTGTAAACAATCACAGGAGAAATTGTGATAGTGGCACGCAAATGTGCTTAACGTAGCCACGTAAATGCGTTCTTAAGCATTCCTTTCCGAGAACTGCGACGAGTACGAATGTGGGAAACACATTGTTCTATTGTCCCTGGCCATCCATTAACAGAGCCACTTATCACGCTCCTGCCTTCGACGTCCTTATCTAGTCGTAATATAACCTAACTGAAAGTTGGTTTTTAAAAAAAAAGCGGTGACGTGAAAAGTTGACAAATGCTGCGGCCTCGGACTTATAAAAATGTGATCGGCATTTGTCGTAGCAGCAGTTTTGATTATGGTACAGGGTATAAAGTGAGAAAAGCTTTCTTCTGTCAAAATGTTTACGACATTGTCATAAGATTCATTTTGTCTGGCCCGTGGGAAATGTTTTTCTACTATGTCTATACCAACATTCTAGTTATTGCCTATAACTGAAAAATTGTGTCGTATTAAGTTTTCAATAAAGGAAAATACGAGCGCTGTTACGTCTAGACAAAGCTGTAAAACAATTTTGGCCTCAAATATTATAAGACAATTTGTGCAGAACAGATACCTTCCTAAGTAAAACGTGCTCAAGCAGCAATTGGTCGAATTAATGACAAATGACAAAGCTGTGGGCGGTCGCATGCCTATGAATTTGTTCAAAACAAGAGTTTTGTTGGTACAGAGATAAATAAGCAATGAGATCGACTGGAGTGAAATCGTTATTGGGCCAGTTGACCGAACGTGGCCACAGAACTGCGGCTGAGGTCTTGCGTCACGTCTGACTGGCCTCCGGCCACCGGCCACCGGCCACAAACTACTTACCACTACAACAATGTCAACACTCAATTCATTATTCCGATAGTTCTGCAACATTCTGATATTTATATTTCGGCAATTCGTAGAGGACAATCCGTACCTAATTATTAACTCATTTAACAAATGTTTTCCGCATTTAGATTTCGGACTCAAAATTGGAAACACAAAAGCCGTCGTTCGAAACAGTTATTTCTCCTATAACACGCTCTCTAGACGTCATCAGAATGCGTATCTTTATGTTTCAGAAAATAAGCAAACTTAGCTGTTTTTCCAATGATATTTGAATGAACGTTAAAACCAACCATGTTATGCACATTTTCTGTTTTTTGGGTTCCGTACCCTAAAAGGGAAAAACGGAACCCTTATAGGATCACTTTGTTGTCTGTCTGTCTGTCTGTCTGTCACCCTTTTTCTCTGGAACGCATGGAGGCTGAAATTAATATCTAATATTCAAGCTTGCAGTCCCTTGAAGCTGTGGAAACAAACTTCTAAGTCAACGCACACAAAAGATACAGCCATTAAAAAGGTTGTTTCTATACAAATTGCCGTTCCCTGAACCTAAAGGGTACTTCCGTTGTCCTAGAAACTTGAAATTTGGTATGAAGGTAGCTCCAGCACAACCACTCAGAAATTCTCGAAATCTTGAATTTTTTGTCTGTCTGTAGATTTCAGAGACCAATATAAGATGACCCTACACTGCGTAAATTTAGCTTAATAGCAGGGCTCTGTTATCACTGGACTTCTGAAACACTGGGGAAAAGCGTTAAAATCTCTACGGAACCCTCGTGCGCGAGTCCGACTCGCACTTGTTCGGTTTTTTTTAATCTGGACGTGGTCTGTAAACATCATGCAATATTAATTCAGTGATGTGTACATGGAACATTATGAATATCAAGTAGGCCGTCGTAGGTTCGGCATCGGCGCGGCGCGGGGAACACAAGTCGCGGACAATGGGCCGGTGTCGGTTTCTCCGTCGACGTGGGCACATGTGTTAGTCATCGCGGTAGTCTCCTCGGTCTACCTATAAATATGGCCTATACGCATCGCACTAGAAAGCGGCTATACTTATAAGGCCGTTGTTATGAACGAGACATGGCTCGATGCGGTATTACATCAGTCATCACTAAAGAATGATGACTATAATGTATTTAAATATGAATTAAATAGGAAATCAAAAAGTTACAGTATCGTGCGGCATTGATCTAGGCGGTATTGAAATTACACTTGTTACTCGAATAAGTGTCGTACTAAATCCATATTCAATAGCAATATTAGCAATAAAGTTTGACTGTGACTGTTAAAATATGGTTTTTTTGATATCATGCCTAACTGCAACTGGAATTTTATTCACATCAAACTGCGTCTATGCGTGCTAGTCCATCCTTTTATTTTTAACTGTATTTTTTATTAAAATCTGTACTAGTTAGGTACTTTGACGAACTGAAAACCTTCTCTAATTCTGAAGTCTGTTAGTAATAAAATAATGAGGTAAAAATGGCCGTGTACCCGACACTGTCCCACTCCCAATAGTTGGCACCTTCAATCTTAATACGTAGCAAATGAAGGTGACAACCAGGGTGTCAATTATTGGAATTAACGTGCCAGTCATTGAGACGTTTACCTTAATTAAATTTGTTAATTTGTCTCTTTACACAGTTCTGATTTTGCTGGTTTTTAATAAGCCAGCTTTTTGTGTTCCTTCTGATACCGATCGTGGACATGATTTTACAAACAGGTTTTTAATGGGGTTGCACAGGCAAATCAACAACCGTTGTGGTTCACCATGTCAGCCGCTGATGTCAGCTTATTGATCTGTCTCTTCGTTCGTACGACACCACACCCTATTTATTAAGAATTATAACAGCTTTGCGCTGGTATTTTACTCATACTGGTTTACGCAAAACTGAAAATAAACACACACATATATTATTGAAATATACGAAGTTGAGAACACGCACTTAAACAAATTAATTTTATTTTATAATTGGGTAAACTCGTTTGTGTTAATCACCGTGTTTTTGACCCGCATTTCATTTGACAGTAGGTAATATTCAAACAAACTTAAGATAGTTTTTTTTACCGAATTTATGTTTTCAAGTCAAGTTTGCCTAAATCGTATTTCCAAGCAATCTGAAAATTATTTCTCATTTGCAAAAGTACCGTGACTGACAGACAACGCACAGCCTAAACCACTAGACCTAGAGACTTGATTTTTTTTAAGCATATACCTCCAGTATCCTAGAGGTGCCCTAAGAAGGGATTTTTATAAATTCCGACGGGATAGGGAACTAGGCCATTTTGAAATATTTCACAAGGCATATAGCAAAATAGGCATAAGCTAATTAATTAATATTTAGCTACACCCTATGGGTAAAATTGTATCTTCCAATTTGGTGCTTATAAATAAATGATGATGATGATGATGACGATGAAGTGGAGTATGATAATTGATATATTACCGCACTAATTCTTTATCACAATGAGTCTCAAAATAATCGAGCAGTAGTTTTGAGCAACTCACAGATTGACATAATTTTCGAGTGAGATTTTTAACAGACTTCAAGAAAGGAACTAAAAAACAATTACTTTGCTCACCCGCGACCACTAATGACAAATAGTTATATCTGTGCGGCAAATGTATGTTTCCATGCAACACCTCCACCTCCACTGCTACACGAATCAACACATGCCACACAGACCCAACTATCACCACCACCACTATACTAAACGCTGACGCGTTTCGGCACTCTCCACGAAACGAGTCCACGAGTCTCCACGAGTTGAGTAGTGGAAGTGGTGGCATGTTGAGCGGTTGTTGTTGTGCTTCGTAAATGGCCTCGTGGAGAGTGCCGAAACGCGTCAGCGTTTAGTATAGTGGTGGTGGTGATAGTTGGGTCTGTGTGGCATGTGTTGATTCGTGTAGCAGTGGAGGTGGAGGTGTTGCATGGAAACATACATTTGCCGCACAGATATAACTATTTGTCATTAGTGGTCGCGGGTGAGCAAAGTAATTGTTTTTTAGTTCATAAATATGGACCTCCGCAAAGTAACGCCTGATTCAATAAATTATTCAAGAAAGGAGTTTTCAATTCGTCGAAATATTTTAAGTATTAAGTGTGTTCAAAGCTGCTATTTACTATTGATTATTTAGCGTGTGTTCTTTATGTTTAGGCAAGTTTAGGTAATTTTGCATATTAAGAGGCTTCCCTGAGAGGATGACCTTGAACATTTCTCGCCTTCCTCAGCCCACTTCACTTCTACTAAACAACGTCGTTTTAGTGGCGACATCTATTAAATATCGGTCTAACTTTATGTTACACAGTGTTATCATAAATAAAACGCATCTTTTCGCAAAAAAAGTCGTTCAGGATTGGCACCGAAAACGTAAATTAATTTTTTTTTAATTGAGGATGATGATGATGATGATTGTAAAAAAGGTATGATAATAATGTTAAACGTGGAACTTCTAGCCTATTAAATTCTCTATACAGTCATGTTGTATGTCACAAGTCAAAGTAAATTATGCTTATGATGTAGTGACAGAATTATTAATTGCGACTTAAATATTTACGATTTACTTGTGATGCAGATATTTTAAGTATTAAATAAGAAAAAAAAACATGAAACGTGGAAAAACAAGTCGAGATATAATAAATAAATTTCTACCAAAATTTGTATCACACGTAGCATATTAAACTACGATATCTGTTAGGAAATTTATCCGTGGCAACACTTTTGAGACAGTTTCGTGACTAATTTCAGCATGTTTACTTTTAAAGCTTTTTGAAGTGTATGACGTACCTAAGTATGAAGACGTTTTCTTTACCCGTGAATACTTTTGTCCGTAGCGGCAAATGGTTAACAGGTGACTCTACATAGTACTCCAATCTATACCCCAAATTTAATAATCTTTCCCGTAAAATAATTTATTTTCTGCTATCACGCATAATTAAACAGTTATAACTAAAAATGTCGTCGGCGAGGTCAAAATGTCATCTTCCATCCGAACTTCGCCTACCCCTAGGGTTGTCACTTCAGAGACAAAAATACATAATTTTTCGTTATTAATTTTATGTTATTCTATGTATTCTAAAAATACATTGTAATTAAGTAAACCTCAACCTCCAGCTAAAACCAAAAGTAGGTGTATTTACTCGCAAAACATGACCCGGAAATGATGCAAATTGCAGTTGATTTAATAAAAATAAATAAAAAAAACTTGCTAACATCACTGTATTACTTTTTGATACATTATGTAGTTGATTATCTAATTCTGTTTTCTTTTCTATGTATTTTAAGTATTTTTTTCAACATGAAAACCAGAAACCTTCTTTATTTGTAACAGTCGGGTAAAAACAATATTTTTGACAAAAACAATATCGCTCCCCGCCGGCGAGCTCACAACACCGTTCCTTTTTCAAAATATTCCAAAGGGCATATCTTGATGTTTATAATTAATGCATTCATTCGATTCTTTCGAAAAATAAAACACGGTTTTATATCTCACGGGAATTAACTTTGCTCCGCGCTGTCATTTCCATATAAACTAGGTGGACGACACAAAAAGCTTAAAAAAAAAAATAGGCCAAGTGCGAGTCAGACTGGCGCACAGATTGCTCCGTACAAATTTGTAGGTGTGTAAATAGTTCATCTATCACGGGAATTGAGGCTCAAAGATATTTCCTGCTTTTCTCGAGTGCTTAAAACTTGAGACAAAGGGACACGACACACTTGACTGAAATTTAATATTTCGCAAAACAAAATCTCAATGAGGTAGTCAAAGTAGATGGACTTAAATAACGAAAAGTACCAGTACCATAGCGGATTTTTAACTAAGTTAAAGACTGATAAACTTTCGCGATTTTCACACATTATCATGATACTCGGGGCCTCTTCAGTCCCTTCGAGACCATGGACACAACGTCGCGCGTGTCCGAAACGTCGAGGTATTTTTAAAATTTAAATATATGTTTTTTACGCGATTAAGTCCCGAATATCTTGATAATAAGTTAAGGACTTTAAAAATAAAAATAATTAATATGATTAATAAGTATCATGGTACAATTTGACACCAATTGACCTAGTCCCAAACTAAGCAAAGCCTGTACTATGGGTACCAGACAACGGATAAACATACTTATATAGATAAATACATACTTATATACATATTAAACATCCAAGACCCATTTAAGAGCTAACTATGTAACAATTGTACACAACAAATTAATGAAACAACCAAATATTTAATTAAGTATAATTTTGCATAAGCTTAGCGTACTTAGAAATGTCAAGTTGGTGATATAGTAGGTTCATTGTTGAGCGTTCTTCTTCGACCGCCACTCCATGAAATTTTCATAATATTTGTTGTGAAGTTCTTTTGATTTCGTCGGTAGAAAGTTTTCAGTAACTTCTTGTGCAGCATTAAGTACATATCCCTTGAGGAGTACACTTCATATTATCCTCATTGTCACTCATTTTCTTTTTTTTCGTCAACAATCCACTGTAATGTAACACATTCAATGCCCCTCTTACATGTGTTAGATATCTTCTATGGTTGGCGAAAAATACATAAAATTGAATATTTAATTATTGAGCTTGTTTCCACTTTTTACGTGGTTCAAGTAAGTAGTTCATTCGAATAACCTTCATCGCCCCATTGACTTGTTATATTGGGTATACTTTTTATGTACATATATGTCTTAAGGTAATAAAATGTATCTAGTAATGACTTTCTACAAAAATACATGTTTTCAACTCACGAAACATCTTTAAAAACGAATAATACATAAGTAATTACAATACGGATATATTCATTATCAGTTCCTTCCTTAACTTTACTAGTTACTACGCAAGAGAAGATTGCATGTGAGTATTTTATATAAGTAAGTAAGTAAGTAAAGTGTTTTTATGTTTTGTAACTGTTGAACAACCGCCAACATATTTATTAATATGGTT
The DNA here is from genome assembly GCA_963691665.1 of Clepsis dumicolana. Classification (NCBI taxonomy): domain Eukaryota; kingdom Metazoa; phylum Arthropoda; class Insecta; order Lepidoptera; family Tortricidae; genus Clepsis; species Clepsis dumicolana. The sequence goes on from OY829517.1 coordinate 7,725,069, forward strand.
TGGTTGCACGCTTGAACAAGGAGATTTTAAATGATAAGTTCTTTTAGGTTTTCTTTTGTCGTGTCCTTATTCTTTAACTTACACATTCATCAAGGGCGGTAAATTAAGTTAGGGTTTTTTTTTATCATAGTACCTACTAGTGCACAGTTTGTAGATACGTAAATTTAACTTGAATTCCTAAAAAATACATTTACCGTGAATTCCTAAAAATACGCCTTCAGGATTCATTCTAATCGATATAAATAAATCCTAGCAAATTAATTTCGGTACCTCCATCTAATGTGAAATTTGGAAATTTTGAGTTTTGTGTGTTACCTCCGACCCAAAACAGAAGGGTGCCATAAGTTTGACATTTGTGTATCGGTGTGTCTGTCTGTGGCATCGTACCTAGTACTTAAATGGATAGACCGATTCGAAAGTGATCTGTTTTTCTTTCAACAAAATGCTACTTTAATCGCTATGGTTCTTAGATATTTTTTCCAAAATTGATTAGGTGATTTTTGAGATATTGGACTTAGAATTAAAATGATAGGATTTTTTTGAACTTTTATAAGGTTTAGTTTCATCTTTAACGATTGCATTTGTGTCGATTTCAAAATGACCTGTTTTAGTAAGGAACGCATTAATTGACATTTGAAACGAATACTTTTATGATTTGCATGGGCACGTCACGGTAGCATTAAAATACTTTTAAAACATATATAACTGAGTGGTTTCAGTAAATGACGTCGTCGGTTTCGCACTAGTGGCGAAGCATTTTAGCGGAGCAAATTGTAAAGATTAAAATCGGTGTTTGCACTCGCGAAAGATGTTGATGGATTTCTCGAATGCAATCATAGAAGCACTTTCACTGCCTCCCCCCCGACCTCTGCAGTACGCAGGAGTTATGTAATACTGCAAGTCTGTGAAACCGATTGGGAGTTGTTAGTAAACCGTCACTTCATTAACTCTGCCTCGCTAAAGCAACAGGCAGCAGTTTCTTCATGGCGCCTTAAGTGCGAATTGGTTCTTTTGTTATGTAGACACGAGTACACGCACTAGACATGTGAAGCGCTGACTTTTAAGAGTTTCCCGTGTACGATTTACATTATAATGTTCGTTCAAAGTAATCTATTGTAGAAGCTTTACTTTTTTTGTTGGATAACCGTTTATGCAACTGTGGGCTCTAAATGTGGTTACAAATTACTTGACTTACCTACTTATTTTAAATATCCCATCTAATTGAGATTCTAATTAGTTTTTCATTGAGTGATTTTATTCAGTGAACTTTTAAGCGCACAGAGTCCTGAGGTAGAGCCAAAATTTAATGTGCAATAAATAAACCTCTTATCCCTTAAAGGGATAAGTTCGTCTTTGTACATTTGGTTTTGTTTTGTTGTCTGTTATTTTATGTTTTATGTGCAATAAAGAGATATACATACTTACATACATACATATACCTCTGCCTAACAGTCAGTCCCTACATACGAGTATAATATAGTTAGAAGTACCTAATAAAAACAGGTTTAATTTCTTGGAGGATCATATAAGGTGAGATGCACTTAACAAAAAAAACTTAATCACTCCACTGTAACAGATTTGACAAAGTAGCTCGACAAAAGTTACGGAAGAGATAGTAGGTAGGCACTAAAGCATTTCATTAGAAAGGTAGTTTTATTGCAAAAGCGTAGTCAAATTAAATATCGCATGTCAATTGTAATCTGCATTCAGTAGTAGGTACGTACTGCGTAATATTATTACGATCTTCACGGCAGCTAGAGAAGAAAGTACACGGCGATTAATCCAGTTTGTTATTCTGAATTCTGAGTATATACCGAGAACTGTATTCTGTGACTTGACAGAGTCGCCAAAACAAGGATAATTGTTAGTTTTCAGCCGAACCTTTGATTTTGTTTTTAGTTTACCTTGTAAATCTTGACAACATTTCATATTTTTGAAACTATAATTTGATTAATTGTCTGCAATCTACTTTGAAAGAGGAGTAAACCTACGATTTAAAATTTTCATTATGATTTGTAATTAATTTATTATTAATTTATTAAAAGGTATTTATTCCAAAAGGACGTAACTCCGAAACTACGTTAGGATGGATCAATTGCCTTTGTCTTGTCACGATCAAGAAAACAAAACCCAAGATGTCAAATCTGACATTGTCAAACATAATATGTGTCATGTCAAATTATTGTTGTGCTTGTGGTTTGTTTGAAAAAGGCAAAGGTATTTATTACACCCATTCTTGCGTAGCTTTGGTAGAATTGGTAAGTTTATTTTATTCTCTTGTGATTCAATAAATTATTCTCTTGTATTTAAAAAAATGAGTAATATATATTTTTTTTATAAACATAGTGGTGTGTTCAGGAGGCAAAGCCCTTTCGATATCTATATTAATTTCCAGGTGTGAAAAATATGAAATGTTGTCAATTGGAGCCCAAGTTTTTAGGCCTCGCTGCTCGCTCAAAGCTTAAAAACAAATTCCTACCGGAAAGTATTTTTTCCTTGAAATTACTGAAACCGGACTCTTCGTTGTCAGGAAACGTCGAGGTAAATGAAACATGGCTTGCATGCGATGAGCTCCGTTTTAGTATTTAATTATGTTTTAAAATACGAAAGTTTATTATAAATATTCGTTATGTGTATTCCTTCCGTTCCTTCCATTACCATATTTTACTGGTTTACTCAAAGCGCGTACATATTCATGTTTACATGTATATATATTAAGGTACAGAAACTGTACATTTCACTGTTGCCAGCTTCGTGTTCACTTAATCGAATTGAATCCATCTGTCGTATGCAAAGTTCAAAGTCGAGTCCAGCAAAGTGACTTCGACACAAGCCCGTTGGTCCAGTTAGCTATTGACGTAGACGCTACATGGGGCAAACTAATTCTGGAAACTCGTGTTTCATACTAAAGTTCAGGAAATTCACGTTTACGAAAATGTTCATGTAAAAGTTCAGTGTCCATTCGTTCACATATATTTACAAGTGGATACAGCAGACACATGTTTTGTAAATGCCTCCAAATTACCAATGTTTTTGTACAATTAGGTCTTTCAATCCGAAACTAACTTTAGTGTAATGGTGCACGTGACACGGAATGTCAAGGTTCCGGGTGCAATACCCGGGGTTCGTCGATTTTTTCTGGTTTTCTGTGTATTCTTGTTTCAGTGAGTATTTAAAGTACAATAATATTAGGTATTTTACGAATGTCATCCTGTGAGTGTGACAATCATGCATGTAGTACCTAATTCAGTTCTTGATCTAATATATAACAATTATTGGCGTGGTGCCGATTGATGATTGGAATAATAACAAAAGTTTAATCTACCTTCGGATACTTTCGTGTCACGCATTGACAATAATCTTTAGTATTTATTTATACATATGTTGGCATTTTGCGATCTTGCTTTACTTGTAACTTTGGTACCTTGATAGTATCTTCATTTAATGTAAAGTATAATTCTTTTTTTGTCATCCAGGCATATCGGCAGCGGTCGTCCAACTCGGTGCAGATCGCCCGAATCGCTGCGCTGACGGTGGTGGCCGCTTCCTTCATCCTGGGCTCATTTATCCTGGCGTCGAGCTGGATCGCCGCACGCTCGTCTTGCCACCAGCTGGAACAGCTGGACGCTATGCTAGACAAGGAGCTGGCGCTGGAAGGCCGAGCGTATGGCAATGATGGACTTTTGGCGGTAAGTTTCATTTTACCCTAAGAAGATTGCCTGCAGCACTGCGCTGGGCGGCCGCCTCCTACAATAAGTTGGCGCTGGAAGGCCGAGCGTATGCCAATGAGGGACGGTAAGTTATATTTTTATATTCGAGGAGAAAGTGACTAAGAAGGTTACGGTAAGGTACCCAATGGTAAGCGATTAAGCAGTCATTCAGTCAGATCGATCAGAATTATTGACATTGGATACCGTACCGTAATACGTTTTCTGATGTTTTATATAAGTAACGACATATCAGGGACCATAAGCCCAATACTCATAACAACTTATATATAATACTTACTACGTTGCGTTGTATTAGTACAGACCTAGGCAAGTGTACATAAGGACTCGCAAGTAAAAAATATAGGTACGAAGTAATTGGGAACATCCTCTTTTTGAGGTGAATTTAAATGTCATTCAATTTACCTACTAAATCCAGTGGGCTTTGTCTAACGCACTCGGCTTCGCTTTAGTTTTGACTGTCTTTTTCTGCCAAACAGTAGATAGTGCCAGAAAGATATGGCGTATGCCAAAGCAAAGCCGAGTGAAAATATAGTCTCTGGTCAAGACGGTATCATACTACAGTTTGCACTTATTAAGTTTTGGTTCTAATTCAAGATGTACATTATACACTTACATTTTACTTTATTTTACTTTATACTTTAGTTATTTTTACGTGCTACAATTAATATTTTTTTCTTGAAATGTGAGTCGCATTATAAAAAAAAAAAAAATACCACGGGACAATTTGACACCAATTGACCTAGTCCCAAACTAGGCAAAGCCACACATGATACATTACTTATTGATACATTCTCATAGTGTCATAAATAATTAAATTGTGACAGTATGTGCAAGACTTTGAAGGGTTAATTTTTTTTGGATCACGGAATCCTATAAATCTGCAATTACATCCAAGGACTAATGGTACCGGTTTCTCAAGTCACATCAGTGGCCGCATAAGAAATATTAAATAGCGTGACTAATTCATGCATCTCATCTACATTGTGTGTTTGTATTCAAAGGTAGGATGTGACTGGCAAATACAGAGAGGCATATGTCGCTTAGTCGTCAGCCTTGAAAGTCGCCGCTTACAAACTTTTTTAGAACGCCTTTATACTGCATCTAGTCCGCTCGCAACGCGACACTTGCGGACTTGAATTGTTCGTCTCCTCTTTGATCGCGAAACGAGGCTTGTTATCTTATGACAGAATTACTTATGTCATGTTTGCTGGAGTGATTATGCAATAGTTGCGACTTTTGTCACAGTTGTAGGAAGATGGGCATACATTAAATAAGTACTTACCCCATGATTGCGCTCACACGGAGATGGTCGGGCCGAACGAGAGTCGCCACGACTGGTTCACCTTGAGGCTCGTCGAGTGTTACGCAAAGATGCGATTCTAAACTAAGTTTTTTTGATTTCCCTACCTATAGTCATGGTGCAGGACGCTAAGAGCATAATTATACGAATTAGCACAGATGCATTTTGCATAATAGGCTCATTGTTCATGTTAACTCAGTTGCACTACAATTATGTCTGTTATAGTGGTAGGCCTGATATATTTACTTAAATGTAGCATGTTAAGTTGAGCAATGAATGACACCTGATACCGTTGTTAATGAACGAGGAAATCGAAGCTTGCAAAGAATTTGATTGCAGTCGAACACGTCGACCGACTTGACTCCTGAGAATCGCGGCAGACGAGAGACTGTCGCGGTTAAGGGTCTCTTACGAAACTTAAAGGCGGTTGAACATTAGGTCGGTACACTACTTTCATTTCCCATGCTTTAAACAAAATACGTAGAGGACAGCAAATAAAGGTCTCTAATACCAGACTCGTGATACTGGTATTTATATCGGTTGGAATGAAAAGTTATTAATACCAGTTTCTGAAATTGCATCATCAGTACCGGGTGCAGTGGAATTTAAAGTCTGCAAAAGGTCATGTCAACCCTAATCAGGCTTCTAGGATTAATGGTTTCGAGTTATTGTTCTATTGGAGCGAAAGTTGTGGCCTGCTGGCCATTGAACCCGCTCACAAATCGCGTATGCATCTTCGATGAGAATTTCATGTGCATTTCGAATATGGCACTTACTTGTTGTTTGTAATTACGTCATTGCGAAAGCTCAATTACTCGTATTAGAGTTTGACCAGAAACATGAAACCTGTCTGTAGTTCACAAGTAAATTTAATGTACAGTACAATCTGAGTAGTGCAGATAGGTGGATGATTATATTTAAATGATTTTCCCTGTCTTTGTTTATAATGTAGGTATCAGGGAGGTACATTAATTTGTGTTACATATTATGGCAATGCTTAGTTTTCGCAAAAAGAAGAAACATTAAGAAATAAAGGTCGTAAGACATGGTTTTCCTCGTAGTGATTACTCCGCTATAAATAGAAATAGGTAGTTGATGCGTATTTAAGTGGAAAATTCCAGATGCTCAAAGACGAGACGATAACAAAATAAATGATTTTCTTTTTCATTTGTAGTCGAACAAATAGATAAACGAATAGTCATTGGATGTCACAACAACTCTTTTAAATGCCATCATTATTTTCTTTGAAGCATGTGTTACCCGATTACAAGAGAAATATTTTTTTTCTAACACGCACAGTACTGATTCACGGCTTTGTAAGCGGTGTTAACACTTAACAGTCCCGCATTATGTTCACAATGTGTCTCTCTCGTTACAGTTATCCGTGCATAGATTAATATTGTTTTCATATTTTAAAAAGAGTGGCCATACTTTCCTTTCCTCGTGTATTGTTTGTAAGTTGGCTGGCAATGTAGGCGTTCACACTTATTGTCATTCTAAGTGGCCGGCAACTCGAGTGCGCTCGTTACGCTGCTGCTTTTTTTCAAATTTGGCAGCAAGCGTCACTCTACAAGGTTTTCTTTCAAGCATGTATTAACCTAAATATGGTAGTGATACCATCGACCAAAAAAAAAAAACTTTTCACCTAAATTAATCTTCACTTTTGGTGTAATTAAGGCAAGGTTCTAGTAGAACCTCTAGTTTCTCCATGTAGGTATATGTCATAATCATAATTATAAAGTATACCTGAAATATAGTGAGCATATTTAAATTAATACGTCGCTGCGTAATATATTAGTTTTTCACAATGTTTTTGCTGAAAAATACTCTTGTACTTAATAAGGGACCGAACGTGTTTCAAAATAATCACAAATGTTGTTATTTGCATAAAAGATTGTAGTAAGTGTCTGAATTGCCTTTTGCACCTTAAATGCTCTTTAAATACACTTTAGTATCACTATTTCGTTAATTAAACCTCTAGGGTGCAACATGCTAAGCGCCTAATCTAGAGGAAGTATTGTGCTATCCGACGGAAATACTTGATAGGTTTAAATTGTTGACAAATAAATAATACTCGCACGTGATATCATTATTTGTTTTAAGATTACAAATACCATAGTTTCATTTTAATACCTTCTTCTGAAGACTGATTGCAGCTAATAGGTAAGTAAATAAACACCCAGCCGCTCGAGTCAACTAAAAAGGCTAACAATTCGAATCATTTAGAATCCAAGTGCCCACCAAACACTAGCAGAGGGTCGAGCACGACTTTTCGAATCCTACGTCACGTAAAATCGAATCGAAAACGTTGTCGAGTTTGTATGACGTTTGGAACAGCGCCCGCCCTTGAGCGTATTTGGAACTAAAATTTAGTATGAGGTTTCTCGATCTCGATACAATAATCGTAACATTACACAGGATTCGACAAGTTGTGCTTGACCCACAGGTGTTCCGCCGCCGGAGGGTGTGGTAGTAACGTGTTCCGTCGCTTTAGGGAAGCGAAGATGGCATTCGAAACGCCCTAAATAGAGTTGCAAATTTTGATTTTTTATCAATCAATCAATCAAATACATATATTTCAAATAACCAATGATGCATTATGTATACCTGTATGTACCTATTTTTCATATATTGTGTTTAATACGTATTTTTCTGCGTACATAAATAAGCATAGTTCGAATTTTTCGGCGCTTTGGTTTCGTTACTGTCATGCTGTGTACATTTTTGGTAAATGTATAAATCCATACATATTCATACATACATAATTATGTGTAGGTAAGTATTGTGTAGATAGACGGTTGTTAAATGTTAGGTATAAATTCCAACATGTAAAACTCACGTTGTTATTTGACATGTATGTTAATGTTGCTAATGTTTCTTTTATTAAATACGCACTTAACTCATAATATTTTTTGCCAGGTATATTAGAACGTAAACATTGGAAAAGCGTTAAGTCCTCGATTCGCCCGCCATGACTGATGCATTTCAAATTAACACGTAGCTTGGTTGAGTGGCACAAGGTAACTTTTCGGTTGGTTTGAACGTCGCGAATGAGATAAGTAATGAAAAATGAACGCAGGTTACTCCTAAGGAGGATACGTTCCTAATTGCGAGGTCAGCTCTGAAAGAAGTGGATTGTTCTAAAAATGCATAGTTTAGCGTGTTGTTTAGATTTCATCTTGCTATCTTACTCAACTAAGAAATAGGAAAGCTTAAATAGGTAACTACTTCATCAAGGTTGAAGTACTTTGAGTATATGTCAAATGTTGGATATGTTTTACAAATTCCAAGTTAAAAACAACTATAAAACAGAATGTCACGTCACGATATTATTAGCATGTATAGGCAGGATTGCGAGCGGAAGCGGACGATTTTCCGCGCGCGCGCACCACAATGATCTTCAGTCACATCCGTCCACAGCGGCCTATCGCGATGCAGTCATCTAACTAATTAATAGCTGTGTCCACCCAGATACTAAGTGCTGGTCAAGCGATGCTCTGTAAGAATTATACGATTACGGTTGTTGCGACAAGTAGGGTACAACCTAACTAAAAATCCTGCTGTCATTGTTAGTGCCTGTGGTAATTATACCAACATACCGACCTCGTTTCTAGGTAGTTTTTTTTTCATTACATAGTTTTATTACTGGCACATAGGACATAGGTGAAATATGAATTTTAAATCGACCAAAAAGTAGGTACCTACTTCTTGGGCGTGATTTCCAAAAAGATAAAAGTGATACTGATTTGTAAATTATTGTATCTTCATAGGTAGGTTTTAAAAATTACATATTACTTTATTGTTTTCAACTTCCTACCAGTGATCCATAAATTAAATTCGGACACGTCAGAATGTGGAATTTCAAAAAGGTCGTTATAATTATGAAAGTTTTCTGTTTGATCATTCCTGTTATCCGCCGCGACAGCTTCCTTCGGCCAGGACGCTTCCTCATTTCTGCAAACTTTACCAATACCTACCTACCTTTGAAATACTTACTTCTGGATTGGCGTCATCTTGCAAGTTTCTAAATGGCGGTTGGGTGGTTTTTATTGCCACAATTAATAAGGTTTAGTCGCTCTTATTCTATTTTGATTTAATTTTGATTTACTTTAGGGACCACCACTGTCGTTATTTTATTTATTGTTAATTAATAAGGGTACCTACCAACATCAAACATTATTTTGATTTTACAACAACAAACCTTATAAATAGGTGTATTATAATACTTCTTATATGATATACAGGTAGGTTAAACTATTTACTACAATACATTATTAATTTGTTTTCGTATTTATAATTCATAAAGAACGTTACATCATACTTATGACTATTCATGTCTAACTTATTATGAGTTTTTATTGTAATTCGGAAAATGTCCATTAGGAAGAGAACTTTCTAACAATAAAACGTGTCAACCGCAATTACGTATTCTTCTCTGTAGTTTCTTGCCGGTGCTTTATGCATAAATGAATTCGCCATAGGTATAGGTAAGCACATATATAATGTGTACATTCATATATAAGATGAGAAACCGTGTTGCAGATGGAATCTTCCAAAGTTTCTCTGTACAAGAGGTGCAATTTCCTCGTTATCACGCAACGTTCGAGGCAGACGGCAGCAGCTAAACGCCATAAATGTTTCGCAAATCCAGTAAAAGTGTTGTGGGTGTAGTGCACAATGTGACAATAGTGCTGGCGACGTAATCGCTGTTTTCTATCGCATCGGCTGCGGTGTCGCGCTCGGCTGCGCCCTCAACAGCACTCGTCACTTTTTCAAACTGTTCATTTCGCGAACAGAAAGTTAAGGACTTATTTATTTTTATGATTGAAAAACACGGCACGCAATCAACTATTTGCGCGTGCAATGATGTTAATATCCTCAATGGGATCCTTTGTTTCTCCAAATTCCCACAACACGTGATGACAATATTTTATGCAGTTTTACACCTCCAGCGCTAACAAATCATCATAAGAGTTACTTATAATCATGCTAGCGAGGCCAAGTGACCTTGCACTTTTCCGATGAATGTTTTTTTAAATGCTTTGCATAATTGCGTAGTCGACTCTAGCGATTACCCAGTGAGAACACCGCAATTGTCATGAACAATGACGAAGCTCTATGTAGGTAGATATTTGCCTGCGCATACTAAACTTATGTACCTACGGGTTATCTTGCAAAGGCATCCGCCATTTTGTGTCGAGCGTTTTGATGTTTATTGCGCCAAAGTGAACGGGGACTGCAATGTGGTCAATGTTTTTGCTTTGTCGTGGTAATAATATTTGCGTTTGTAAAGATGCTCGCTGTAAGATTTGAGTACTTAGATGTTTAGATGCATTTAAATTTTGTGCCCTGGTGTTATACCTGCCTGGTATATGTATACTGAATTGACTTGAACTAACAAAGTCTCAATCAGCAATAAAAACCTTGAGTCAAATGTTTCTGTTCGGTCAATGTTTTACACAAGTTCAACTTGCTATTTATTATTTTTCCCCTCACTACCTCGGAAAGCAGTCTTTTATCCTTTAATACAAGCGGGTAAAAAAAACCTTTGAAAAAAAGTTTTTTTACAGTAGCAGAAATATCAAGTCGGTGCGGTGCGAGCGGAATATTCTTTGAATGAAGCACCGACTTCATATTACTGCTACTTAGTGCTAGGCCATAAAACTTTAGGCTTTAGTTTGTGTTGTCCGAAATAAATGCATTTTATTTTACGTTTTTTTTCAAAGGTTTTTTTTTGGAGGCGGTTTTACTTTTTTGTTAAAAAGATTCTTATTTCATAATTTTACGTTGATTTAACATTTTCAGAATTATCCTCCAACTCCTAACCGTTAAGGAGTTGTACCTTCCATCATCAGCTCATCAACATGAGATGATGACTACCAGACTCAAATACTTGAATAGCCTTAGAAAATATATGAAACACATAATAAGTGCCTATAAAATTTGAGGATTTCCCTGGGATCCCATCATCAGATCATGATTTGGTGACAATGGGACCATGGATACCCTTTCGAATAAAAAAGGAATTTTGAAAATCGGTCTACAATTGGCGGAGTAATCGATGTACATACATAAAAAAAAATGCGTACAGTGGAACGTAGAACCTCCTCCTTTTTTTGAAGTCGGTTAAAAATCGCATTTTATTCACCATTGGGGAAAGTAATTTGACCTTGGAGTGGAGCGTGTTTAAGTAGCTTTTGACAGATAACAAAACGTAAAACGCTCATAATAATGGTTCGTTCGATATTAATTATCATTAAATAAATGATAGCTAAATGGTTTTGAGAATTTATTAAAAAACACCAAATTTAGCTTTATTTAATGGTCCTTCAAAATTCTATAAGAAACATTTTTTTTATAATGATGTTGAGTATAATTCTGAACGCACAAGTTGAGTCGATGCAATTTCAAAACGCATCGTCAGAAATGTCAACATGGTCAACAAAATTTTTCTCACCGACTCCGACTCACGTAAAAATACACAACTTCCAGAGTTTTCTATTACAATATCGTAAAAAAAAATTAGTGATTCTAGTGATGAAGATTTATTTTTATGACCTGTTTTTTTTGCATGTTGCGCTTTTCTCGCTACAGCGAGGTTAAAAGTTTTGTGTTACACACGGGTGTAAATGTATTTTACTTCTCGTGTATTGAAACACTCGCTACGCTCAGGATTCCATTTTAGAACCACTCGCTTCGCTCGTAGTTCAACTATGGACTCTTTTCGATTCCTGGTGTTTCAATTTCACACTCAAAAATACAACTTTGCACCCTTGTATAACAAATAACTATTTCCTAGTTTAATTTTCCGTACCAAACCATGCCGACATCTGTTAAGTGATGGATGAAATATGCATAATATCTCAAGCAAAATATTATTAACATATTATCCGGTAAATACTACACCAGTGTTATTGAGTACTGACAGTTTAGTTTCATTTTCTATGTATTACTATTGCCATTGCCTACCTATTTTGTCTACTTTTGTGCCAGTGCCAGTACGTCAAAAGAAAAAAAGAAAATTGAATGGTTATAGAAAGTCCTTCTTAGAGCGAAAAGTACACCCTATTCACCCAAGTGTTAGTGTTTTTTCCCTGTAGGTGTCTGAGGATAAAACGGTACAGTATAGTTCTATCACCAAAATTAAGTATTTTATACAACTTCAGCAGTACAGTAGATGCTAGGAATGTAATAAACGACAGATACGAAAACCTGAGCCGGGTCGGAAGTTTTGGCGTCTGAATCTCCAGGAATTTAAGTTGGCGACTCTAAATACTTTTCATTTTTAACCCCCGACAAAAAAGAGGGGTGTTATAAGTTGGACCTGTGTATCTGTGTATCTGTCTGTGGCATCATAGCTCCCAAACGGATGAATCGATTTCGATGCGGTTTTTTTTAATCGAAAGCTAGTTTAATCGAGATGGTTCTTAGCTAACTTTCATTAAAATCGATTGACCAGTTTTTGAAATATTGAGCAATGTCGGGGGTTTTTCAACTTTTCTAATATCGAATGTTTTAACCTTAATTGAGGTTGATTACTTGTTAAGAAATGCATTTAAAGTACTTTGAAAATTCAACAATTCCGAAATAAAATTGCAGGTTTGACCTATATCGGAAATTATCAAGTTGTACCAACTACTTCCTTATTTTGTACGATATAATTGCAAAGGAATAGATATATATTTATGAATGATGTAGCTGCTCATTTAAACCCTTGTACGCATTCAAATCAATTCATATCCATTTAATCTACATTCCACAATCGTATGACTCCACTGTGCGTCATATTCATATAGATGGAAATCAAAAATGTATAAACAGTTGTAACGTTTTATTTTTAGATATATTTTTTGTAGGTACCTTACTTACTTATTGTTGTGTTTTATGTGTGTTTTGTTTTCTGTGTATACTTTGAATTTTCGAGCACTTTGATTTTTATACTGGCATGCTGTCAAAATGTTTGGTAAATAAATAAATAATATTGGGTCTTAACTCTTAACGATTCTCAATCAATTTATGCATAGCAATATCTGTACACAAGTACAAACAACATGTAAATGGTTACATTCATATTTACATATTTTGTTTCCTTTTGTTTCAGGACGAGCCTCTGCCGGTGGCGAACGCGCACGCACTGCACGGGGTGCCGCCGCCATCCGCGGCGCCCTCCGTAGAGGCGCCTGCGCAGTCGCTTCCCGCGCCCGTGCCTGCCAGTCAGACCAAAGACGACGCACTCAACCGCGCAGAGTCCAAAGTTGACGAGAACAAATTACAGGTAGGTTACATAACACATCTTGCCGCTACCTAATCCATGTGTATTTAATTTCTGCCTGATTACATGGACGAAACGTGAATTATTTCCTGTTAATGAGTTTGTAGGAGGGGCTGAGCGGTTTAATAACGATCTGAACATTCGCAATTCTCATTTTTAGGGTTCCGTACCTCAAAAGGAAAAAACGGAACCCTTATAGGATCACTTTGTTGTCCGTGCGTCTGTCTGTCTGTCAAGACCCCTTTTTCTTTGGAACGCGTGGAGGTAGCATACTGAAATTAATATCGAATACTCAAGCCTGCGGTCCCTTGAAGCTGTGAAAAAATCAACCTTCTAAGACGACCGGATGGCCTAGTGGTTAGCGACCCTGACTATGAAGCTTGAGGTCCATGGTTCGAATCCCGGTCGGGCAGTTGTTTGTATGATGAATACGAATGTTTGCTATCGGGTCTTGGATGTTCAATATGTATATAAGTATGTATTTATCTATATGAGTATGTTCGGCTATGCCGATGACCTTGCCCGGGTAACCCAGAACAAAATAATGGAAGCGACAGAAACTACTTTGGAGAAGGACCTGGAGGTGATGGACGAGTATTTCCAGCGCTGGCGCCTATGCCCAAATGCCAACAAGACAGAGGTCTGCTGTTTCCACCTTTCAATCCGACTGGCGAGCAAGCAGTTGAAAGTGAGGTTCAGGGGTACGACCCTACGTCATAATTTCTGCCCGAAATACTTGGGCGTAAGCCTCGATAGAAGCTTGACGTATAAAAGCCACCTCGATAAATTATGTGGAAAACTGAAGACTAGGAACAACATAGTCCAGAAGTTAACAGGAACATCATGGGGTGCCAGCGCTGCCTGTTTGAGGACTACTGCTACGGCCCTCATCTACCCGACGGCAGAATACTGTGCACCAGTATGGATGAACAGTGCACACGTGGCCAAAGTGGACGTTGAGCTCAACCACACCATGAGGATCGTCTCGGGCTGCATTATGCCAACGCCTACTTACTGGCTTCCGGCTCTCAGCAGCATCGCACCACCGGTCATTCGCAGACAGAAACACCTAGCGCGAGAGTTCACAAAAATAACCGAAAACATCCTGCTACCTATTCATGAAGACCTGAATAAACTTTGCAACACCCGACTTAAATCCCGAAACCCGCCAGCTAAAACTTATCACACACACGATCCCACGTGGAAGGATAGCGAAGCGTGGATAAAAGAATGGGAAACTCAGCAGTACAGTGTAGGAAACACCATCTTTGAGCTTAACACTCGGGAGCGGCCCAAAGGATTTAATGAAAGTCGACAGACGTGGTGCAGACTAAATCGCCTGAGGACCGAGTTCGGAAACTGCGCATACCTCTGGCACAAGTGGGGATGGTGTGTGTGGTGTGTGTGTGGTGGAGTCAGCGGCGTGCGAGTGTGGGGACCCGAAACAAACAATACCCCACATGGTATTCGAGTGCCCCATCACCAGATACAACGAACCGGTCGAGGACTTCAAACATCTGACTAGGGGTGCGAGTTTATATCTGCATAACTGTAAATTTTGATATTTCTTTTTTTATATTATTATTAATATTTTTTTTGTAGCCATTGTGTAACCGCCATACGATAAATAAATAGTATGTTTATCCGATGTCTAGTACCCATAGTACAGGCTTTGCCTAGTTTGGGACTAGGTCAATTGGTGTCAATTTGTCCCATGATACTTACTTACTTACTAAGTATGTATGTATATATGTATATCTCTTTATTGCACATAAAACAAAAAAAACCGACAACAGAACAAAAGCAAATGTACTAAGTCATCGCAATCAAAAGATACAGTCATTAAAAAGGCCATTTGCATACAAATTGCCGAAATCCAGAAACCTACAGGGTTCCAGTTGTCCTAGAAACTTGAAATTTGGTATGAAGGTAGCTTTTATAGCACAACCACTTGAAAAAGTCTCAAAATCTAATTTTTTTATGTCTGTCTGTAGATTTCGCTGACCAATATAAGTTGACCTCACACTGCGTACATTTTGCTTAGGAGCAGGGCTCTGCTAACACTGGACTTCTTAAAACACTGGGGAAAATCGTTAAAATCTTTCTACGGAACCCTTGTGCGCGAGTCCGACTCGCACTTGACCGGTTTTTTATTAGAAAGCAGGTTTTCTAGCGATGATTCTTAATCTTATGCATGTTTAATCAAAATCGGTTCAGCCGTTTTTGAGATATAACATTTTAAAATGAACTTGTCTGGGGTGTTTTGTCAAGTACAAACCAAAACGTGAGAGCCCGTTAATGTCTTTAGTATAAGTTCGGGAAGTAGGTAATTAAGAAATTTTATATTTTCGTTCAATAATGTTAAGTGAGGTTTTCATTATCTATTTCGGGTAAAATACGTTTATTATATTTATTTCGAGCAATGTGAGTTTAATCCGTAAGAATATTTCTGTGAATAGGTACCTAAAGTAAAACAATAATTTATTCAGTATTTAGATACAATAAGCAATTCAAACTTCTTCGTAGAAAAGCCCATTAGTAGAATCAAACATTTATGATATTTATTGACTTATAGTAGTTCGGAATCGTGACCATTTATAAACTATTACCAATACGAAACTTGGTTCAGAATGAAGCTGTCAGTAACTAATCTCATTAACACCGTCTTAGATAAATTACTAATCAAATTCAACCAAACAAATTTAAACAGCCAATACTGAATCACTAAGTTTACGTTTAATCTACTTTGTTAATTGTACACACTTAATTTGCTCTCAACTCTTCATAACCTTGCGATCACAAGCGTCAACGGTTACATTGATAGCCTTATTAGTTTTACTTTTACGAAAGGAACGTAAGCGTATCATTTTATTTTACTCAAACGTTCCGTTCCCCTAAATAATTGATTAAGTACATTCAGGCGGTGTTGTATCTAGAAATCTATTCAAAGTAGTAAATTGATAAGATCCTTCGATGGTAACAGAGAAAATTGATTATGGTTACGTCGTTTATTGTTTCGCGGTCGTTTCTTTTAATGTCCAACGAAGTGTGGGGTATTCTCTTGTTAGTTACGCTTACGCATGT
This sequence comes from Clepsis dumicolana, assembly GCA_963691665.1. Lineage (NCBI taxonomy): Eukaryota > Metazoa > Arthropoda > Insecta > Lepidoptera > Tortricidae > Clepsis > Clepsis dumicolana. Next base: position 7,741,456 of record OY829517.1, read on the forward strand.
TCGTAATATAAGTGGAGAAAATAACACGACCTAACACGTTACTTCAATGTGTTGTTCTTTAATAACTGCCAAGTGAAGGGCGCTTAATCTCGGAAAAAGGAGAGCCTGTTTGCCTGTTTAATAGCTCAAGAACCTAGAGACGATCTCTACTCTTCCACGCGGGAGCATATGGACTTACCCCGGCAGGCAATGTCTGATCCATTACACACGTAATTGTGAAACAAGATGCGTGGGGTACCGGTAATTGATGATCGTGTAAATTTCAATACCTATTATCGGGTTTCAATTATGCGCAGATGTTCTGAATATGCTCTAACAGTTTCGCCATTCACAGTAAGCTTGAAGTTTTGCATGCAAATTGAGTTCAGTTCGAATGTTCATTGAAGCGCATGGTTGCGGGGACGTGTGATGTCACAGCGCAGCTTTCTCCCGCCTATAGTTTCCGCGCTGCACCGCCCGCGCCGCGACCGTTGCACCGCGTGAAAGCAGCAGCCTCTATCGTTTTATAACTTACCAAACAGAAATTGACCAATTTTAAGCAATATACGATTTCATATTCATTTTAATGAGGCTTGACACTAAACTTGTCTCGTATGCGGCTAAGAGAAAAGAAAGCGGTGCTTGCTTATTTATGTTATTTAATTTTTATTGACATTACATTGAGCACTGCAACTAAGCATTCTCATTTAAGTTTAGGTACATTCTAACACTTCAGTTTATATTGAGTTTCTCCGTTTGCAATTAAATGAAACTGGGAGTAGTGGACTTAACTATTTTCTAGCCTATAAAAATATTAGAACCTCAGTTGCTTAATAGATTTAGATAAGAATTTATGGATGTTACGAATGGAAGTTGCTTAATAGTTTTTGGGTACATAAGCGCTCTAGCGTTTGTTGTATTTCTGCAACACATTTTATTCAAACGCTAGCACGATCGGTGTCGGTGCGAGCCCAGCGGACGCTGAAATCCGGGCATTCACGATTTTGGCGCGGCGCGCGGTATTCGGTAAACAACGCGGGATCGCCCGCCCCCTGCCGGCGATAGAGGTATATTGTCTCACGAAACCCTTGTCTGCTGCAGACATATTCATTTGTGTTGAAACACAAAATGTGCATTGACGACTGGGATACAGGAATTAATTGCTTCTGGTAGAGTTACCTTGTTTGGCATTGGAATGATATAAAAGCAGTCCCAAAACATACCTAACTATAATTATTTTAGGGCGCAACCGAAAACCCACGGTTTTAGAAATCAACGGCCTATTGGTACTTACTGGCTAATAGTAAATGGTAATGTTCAATGGTAATGGTAAGGTTAAGCTGGGTCACAGCTACATTAAAATTTCTTCAAATTGACTGCACCTTGTTAAATTTTTAAACGACAACATTAAAACTTCCCTTAGTAATTATTTTAATGGGAGAGCATTTTCAAAGGCTTACAATAACGACGTACTAAAACAATAAAGATTTGATGGAGTTAACCGACTGAAAAGCGTGTACAGGCCCTGCAAATGTAATGGCTTATTGAGAGGCGTGCTTTAGTACCTACCTATCTTAAACATTTTTATGACGCAGTTATACCAAGGTTAAAATTCAGACAACATTACAGTAAAGATATTGCAAGTGGTTCATTATAAGACTAGATGCTATATTTTGCTAGGCCCCTATTATACAATTCACATCTTTGAAAATACCACCGTCAACTGGTGTTAATCCGTTATTTGTACTTTTCTACCAAACTACTGCTCGAATACATTTTTAACTGGTTGTGATAGTGAATTAGGGCTGTAATTTTCACCTACTAGTCTGATACATGATTGATATATCTATATAACTATAGTATATAATTATCGGATTGATAACTTCTAACAATAAACATTCTTCTATTTACCACCTTATGTATCTACACATATTACATAAGGTGGTAAATAGAAGAATGTTTATTGTTAGAAGTTGCGTTAAAGGGCGTAAAATAGTATATCTAGATCGTAGAACGACGAGTTACATTTATAATTGATAATGAAAATATTTATCAACAAGAAAAATCCTTTAAACAATAAAGTAAACGAAAACTACGTGAAAATGAATAGTGTACATTACGCAATACCGAATTGGCATGCTTTCATATATTTTGATAAGACGATGAGGTATCTATTTCAATTCGGGTGATATTTACAAACGGAGGGCTGGAACAATGGTGCGCGGGCGCATTGTCTCGTGCAGGATGTTGGAGCCATTGTGGCCCGCAAACAGCACAGAACGAGATCTATAGCGTTCGTGTTTCATACCGTTTCATCGACTGTTAAATGCAATTCGATGCAGTTTTTTGTAATAGACGATTGTTTGTTTTGATTATCTGTACTCGTATTACCGCATCTGAGAGGTTAATGGTTTCGAAACATGAAAAAACGTCTCTTATATCTCCCATAGGTATTACAAACATCTACGATAGTGTTTTTATTACGGTCAAATTTGTGTCATTTTGTCCTATGCTTCGATTATTTTTAGCATTAGAAAGAAGGTAAACAATCTTGACATGTCTTTTTATTGAAAAACGCTTTTTAAATATTAGTAACCATTACGTAAAAACCTTAACAATACATATAAATAACTGAATCTCATTGTTGTTTCATTGTTTGGTACTTGCTATACGACTTATTTTTGAAAAGCATTTTTCAGTCAAAAAGACACGATTGTTTACCTTCTTTCTTATGCTACCAAAAACGAAGTAGGTATAGTTTATGTTTTTTTTCCTAGTCATATACATGACATTTTCAATATTAGGTACCTATTCCAACGCGCGCTAATTCGTAATTCTTACGACGTTCCCACCAAAGGCATTGTGTACTGTTAAAATAAGTTTGATATAATTATAATGGGCAAATAAAGCACCGACGCACGACTTTAAAATTGCGGTCGTGTATCAGATACCTGGGATGGTATAGTGTACACGGTACGTGTCTGCGAGCTTGATTGTTTATGGTTATGCGAAGTTCTTATTTATATCTGTAATGGCTGTCTAAGGTGTTAATAGAGACTGGTTATTCCACTTTTATGGTTGTGGTATTATTCTTGTTATTTATCTACACATCGATCTATCTATACCTTACCTTACCAGGACGGGTTCACTCCCCTTATAAAAATTGCAACCCACATGGTGCAAAAAACAATGCGATATTCCATGGATAACTTAAAATCAAAACTTTTTGTAAAAAAACTAAACCGCCGAAAAAGGAAACTAAAAAGCAAAAAATTAAAAGGCTTTTTATTCTTTGCTTGAACAATGAACTAACGCACAAAAATAGTTTTGAGTCGGCGCCCAAGTAACGGCCCTAACGGCGCAGACTTATTTTATTTTTCGCTTTTTAGTTACATTTTCGACGGTAATTTTTTTAAACAATTGATTGAATCAGGCTACACACCACAGAACTATGTAAAATTCAGTAGGTTTAAAGTCAAATAAGTATAAATTATTTATTATTTCTGAGAAGTGGAATTTATTGCAAAATGGGACAACTTCAATCCATAACTTATCCCATAAAAAACAGAGGTCAAAATCGGCCTATCCAGTAGGTAAAAGGTTATGCGCACGCGTGGTCATACATAAAAATTTAACATACTCGTCGAATTGAGATCCTTCTCCTTTTGTTTTTCGTTGGTTAATAGTAAATTCAAATTCGACGCAGACAAAGCTGCGGGCAAAAGCTAGTAAGTAATGTACGAATGGGAAAGTCACGGCAGCTGAATGGTTTGACCTGCACCTCGTCTTCCGGCTCTTACATTACAAACAAGGTTTCGTGTCATGAATTTGGTGGCATTGCGTTCAGGAATTCGAGGAGGTGTTAAATTTGTATGTAGGTACTCACCTTGAGAGGTCATAAAACAAACAATAAAGGACCATTGAACATATATTTGCAAGATATACCATTTGCGATGTGTGCGTAGCGAATGCCCCAATCACAACTTAGATTCGTGTAAGACTCAATCCCCGTTTTATCATGTCAGGTTTCCTTCGAACATATAATATAGGTACCAGTATTGTTTTATATGTATTAACGTACCAATAATTGATTACAGAAAATCGACGATGTCTACCCTCACTTCGAGACCCCGAACTCAGACAGCGGCGAAGAGAGCTCCGAGTCTGACAGTTCCGCGGAGGACGAGGACGACCTCGAAGGCATCCGGCCGATGCTCAAGCTGCCCGTGCAGTTCGACCTCGATGAGCTCGCTGGAGCCTTCCTGGCCAACAACCAGAAGTAAGACGGACGCACATGCATACTTGATGTCATTGATCAGAACTATGTCGGGATAGACAGAGTAGACAGAACTATGATGACCGGATAGCCTGGTGGTTTAGAGACCCTGACTATGAAGCTTAATTGAGGTCCCGGGTTCGATCCCCGGTCGGGGCAGATGTTTGTATGTTGAATACGAATGTTTGTTCTTGGGTCTTGGATGTTTAATATGTATATAAGTATGTATTTATGTATTTAATTATGTCTATCCGTTGTGTAGTACCCATAGTACAGGCTTTGCCTAGTTTGGGACTAGGTCAATTGGTATCAATTGTCCCATGATGATGTATATAGAAGGAAAGAGTTCATCGATTTTTACGGAAACAGAGCGTGTAACATTTTCCTTAGGTATTTTGACGTAACGAGTGTTATTAAGTGAAAAAATACCTTTATTGATTCGACAATAAACTGTTCAAATACTACCACAAAAGTTCATCACTTGCTCTACCCGTGGGCCAGCTCTGCGTGTTTCTGAGTGGCCGTGTCTGTATGGTCGCGGAGAGATATATTACATAATTGATGAGGCGGTCATGAACTAAAAACAATTAATTTGCTCAACGCGACCACACGTGTAAGATAGCTACGTCTATGCAATAAATGTATGCAACGCCTGCCCCCTATCCCACAAAACTTACAAGTCCTACAATTTAACATATTTGACACTCATGTTAGTATGAAAAACTTCACAATATGTTAAATTGTAGCACTTGTAATTTTTGTGGTAAAGGGGCCTGGCCTCCACTGCCACGAATCAACAGATATTTGACCCCAGTGCGTTAAAATGTATGTGTTGATTGCAGGGGTCGCATGAATTGCATGGTGGAGCGCCGCCGGGACGACCCCATGGAGCGCCGGTTCCCCTTCAACATCCTCGGGGCCTTCGCGCCGCGCGCCGCGCAAGCCGAACGCATCGCCATCATCTGCCACGGGGGAGACGAGCCTAGGTAATTCTTACTTTCTTATGGGTGTGATTGACGAGCGAACTTTACCGCGGTTTTAGGTGCTCGCCGGTAAATTTCGCTCGTCGATCACACGCTTTAGTTAATGTTTTCGTTTCGGTTTAGTTTCGGCTCATTTCCTCTTGTTGCATTTTTCACTTTATACGGAGCGTTATCGAAAACGTAAACTAGGTTCCTATTTGTAATCTAAACCATTTTCCCGTTTAATTATAAAAAGTTATAAATCTGTTATTGCAAAATGTAAGCTCTGTCTATGTTTTGCAAATGTAAGTGACACATCAAAACAAAAGTATGTTAATATAACCGTAAAGCCGTAAAGCATAATGTAACAGTTAGTTTATGAATATAAATAGTCTATAATATGGATTTAGAAAATACATACATACAGTCTCTAAATTCGAGTACTTGCGTAGAGAAACGATGTGTGGGTTTTGAATTTCAGCACAGTATTTCAGTTCGATTTCTTTAGGGACAACTCTTGACATTTTCTGCGGATACGTCGAACAATCACGCTCAGGTACAATGTTTGGCAGCAATCGGTAGTTGACATAACTACTGGTAGTCGTCGTTGGTCGTACAATGATATGAAAATAGTAGATTGTACAACTAGTAAACATACAATGACAATGCAAAGAAAAATTCGTTAAGCAGCTGGACTTGAACCAGCAACCTCGGTAATCCGTACCACGCTCCACCAATTAAGCTATACTTAACGTTGGTGTACCTAACGAATTTTTCAATGCCTTGTGTCATATTTTATTTGGAAGATCTCTCCTCAGCGCCATCTATGAGTAGCTTAATCAAGCGGCTCACCCACTACGGAACTTCTTCAGTTACGCATTAGTGGCAAGAGATGGAGCTATTTTCTGAATCAATGAAAATAATCGATTTATTGATTATTTTTGTTTTTATTTTTATGAAATATTCATAGAATGAAATTCAACATACAATGACAATGCAAAGAAAAATAAGCCGCTTGATTAAGCTACTCATAGATGGCGCTGAGGAGAGATCTTCCAAATAAAATATGACACAAGGCATTGAAAAATTCGTTAGGTACACCAACGTTAAGTATAGCTTAATTGGTGGAGCGTGGTACGGATTACCGAGGTTGCTGGTTCAAGTCCAGCTGCTTAACGAATTTTTCTTTGCATTGTCATTGTATGTTGAATTTCATTCTATGAATGTTTCATAAAAATAAAAACAAAAATAATCAATAAATCGATTATTTTCATTGATTCAGAAAATAGCTCCATCTCTTGCCACTAATGCGTAACTGTAGAAGTTCCGTAGTGGGTGAGCCGCTTGATTAAGCTACTCATAGATGGCGCTGAGGAGAGATCTTCCAAATAAAATATGACACAAGGCATTGAAAAATTCGTTAGGTACACCAACGTTAAGTATAGCTTAATTGGTGGAGCGTGGTACGGATTACCGAGGTTGCTGGTTCAAGTCCAGCTGCTTAACGAATTTTTCTTTGCATTGTCATTGTATGTTGAATTTCATTCTATGAATGTTTCATAAAAATAAAAACAATAATAATCAATAAATCGATTATTTTCATTGTACAACTAGTGAATAAAACACCCAATTTTACTCGAGATGCTTATAGATAGGATAGGATAGTTAAGTCGAGGAGAAAATGGGTTTTATGAACGTATTATACAAATATACACACCATTTTTCACTTCGATTGCAAGGAAATTAAACAGCAGTGTAAAAAATAACAAACTGTAATCCGTCATCTTGAAATGAAAAATAATGTCAAATTCGAACTGACTACAGCCAAATTACATAAAATCCAGGGGGGCCTCTTACCACTAGTTGATTCTGAGGCTCCATAGCCTGTGTGACTGATTAGCCATATTGCCTTGGTCTTAGACGAACATTTTACTTTATGCTCTAGAGCATAAAAATCGATTTCATGCATTCTACACCCAGCATAAACACGAACTTTAAGAGCATGGGATGTGAATAATACTTGTCTACTTACGAAAGCATATTGTGAATATGAGCTTCAAAAGGTTTTTAGTTTTTCAATTACGGAATTACAAGTTTACGAGTCATTTAAAATAATATACACCTCTACCTACACACTTTTTAATCGACTTCAAAAAAGGACGAGGTTCTCAAATCGACAGTATTTTTGTTACGTGTTTGTTAATTATGAATTGATTTTGATGATTATTTTTTGTTTGAAAGGGTATACTCCTCACTCATCGAGTCAATACCATTTTGTTATATGTGTACAGTAGTATGTATAGTCCAGTAATTTCTCATGGCTCTGCTAAAACACTAAACAAACAAATTTAAAGTACGTAAATAAGCAGGTAAGTAAGTATCTCGTTAAAGACGCATTTGATATTTCAAGGATAAATCGCACGTGTCATATGAACCAATTTCTCGGTAACAACTTTAAGATTTTATGCAAATAACCGGGATCATATCTAGAGGCGATACAGAATAATACTCGTATTATAATTGAAGTAATTATGTAAATTGGCAAGCCGGTACAATTAAATACCTATAAGAATGTAGTGGGTAGGTGGGACTAAGATACTCGTATTAATTATCATAATATTTATATTTCTCGATGGTTGTAAAAGAAAACTAATTCACTATCGTGTCCTATTGTGTGTCACTTTCTGAACATCGCTATAGGAATAGGCATTTAATGTTCTAACTAAATTACTCAAGTTTTTAACGCTGTTCGTGTTTACTGTTTAATATACCTTTAATATGTATTTATCTACTTTATTTCACAATAGGTTCGACGATTGCGATCAACCAATTTAATTAGTTAAAGTACCAATCAAATTGATGGATTTAAGTTGGACATAATGTACCATGTTGTGTAGTGGAATTCTGCCATGTCACTCTATTGAATACATTATATTCTGTAATACCTACCAGATGCGAGCTGAAAGACTAGCAAATGAATGAATAAGGAACTAAGATTTTTAATACAAATTGTTTACTAAATGCACTTTAGGTTAGGACAAAAATCTGGAATAGTATCAATGGTCGAAAACGCAAGTTGTTTACAAACAAGCATCTGTCTTAATTCACAGACAGTCAAAAGGTAACCGCGGTCCATGAAGCAACTCGCCAGAAAGTAATTTTCCTACCGTCATATTATCAGCGTCTAAATGGCTGGTTGCTTATAGTAGTTTATGCAACTGCTACATAATGAGATAGAGTAATGAGTAATGTAGATAAAGTAATGTATGCAACTCCACATAATTAGGCCTTAAAACACTCGTGTGATCCTATTATGAAACTCAGCTTCGCCTCGTTTCATAAAAACACACTCGTGTTTTAAGGACTAATTATGTGGAGTTGCATACATTACTTTATCTACACACATATTATAAGTACTCTAAGATGGGTTCAGAAGCCGAAGGCATATTATCATACCCATATCTGTCACGAATTCGACTGTTTTTTTTTAAATCATAGAGAAACATACCGAGCTGACGTTTCGTAAACCGTTTTTTTTTATTGTAAAAATAAATGAATCACATTATTATTTATACATGTCGGACTGAACTCGACTTATGTACGTGAGTGATCCGTTTTATTTCACTATGATTGTAAATTACGTTGGTTTTCAAATTTGAAACATCGAATTCGATATCGAAAAGTCATTACGATATCGAATTCGATGTCGTAATGACTATTACTTTACTGCTGGTGATGGTGGTGGTGCTGGGGCTGGCGCTGTCGGCGAGAAGGCGACGGCGTACTGAAATGCTGGTCATTTTCTACGGTTTCTGAACACATTATAGAGGACTTATGATATGTGTGTAGATAAAATATTTTGTATTTGTACCTAGATATAAAATTTGTAATGTTGTTTGTAGACAAATGGTGCCGGAGCCGCAGTCGCAGGTGTTCGCGTTCCCGCTGTCGGGGCCCGTGCGGCTGCCGCTGCGGCCGCAGCCGGAGCGCCCCATGCCGGCGCCGGAGCCCCGCATGCCATTCGCGCCCATGGCCCAGCACCGCCCCGGACCCTTCCCCCTCCCGGTAAGTCTGAACAAAAAAATAATATTTGTAGCAACCCTAGCGTCATAATCATCCGATATTAGCGAACGCGGGTGAAGTCAACACTGTTCTTCATCTCGCTAACGTTTCTGAAGTCGGAGTCGGATGCATAAATGCGACTTCCAACGCTCTTCCTTCGGACTTCGGTCTTCAGGGTTGGCATCATATGTTTGGAGAGAGATCTCTCTATTAGAACCTTTACCACACATTCATTGCTCACAAAAGTTATAGCAACGCCTAATCAGGAATAGGTACATAATTCTTTAATTATTAAAGTGTGGCTAGGCTCAGCATAAGAGACGAGGTAAATGGATTAGCTTCCCCACGCCGATGGTTTTCAGCCTGCACCTTCACACAGCATGCAGGCATTAAGATAGAGTCAGGTGGTGTGGGTAAACTCTAATGAGTCTATCTTTTATAATGAAATAAACGGATCACTCACGTATGTCAGTCGAGTATAGCTCGACATGTTTCGGACTAATCCGTAGTCCTTCCTCTGGGAGCACACGCCACGCCGGTGGCGAGACGTAAGAGGAAGGACTACGGATTAGTCCGAAACATGTCAAGTTATACTCGACTGACATACGTGAGTGATCCGTTTATTTCACCATAAAAGATAGACTCACTCACACACTACATACATACTTACATACTCACTATGATTGAGTCTCACGGTAGTTTTATGTTAAAAGTCTATCTTTTCCCCTTTTCCATCGAACGGAGAACTTTGGTTTGATTAGTCATCCTGATCAATGGCAAGTTTTGCATTGCGTGTACGTGTTTCCATTTAGGATATTTCATGAGATGTGTCTTACGAAGTATGGGCTCGACTGCATGATTGTTTTTAAGCAATTATTATTATTATTACTGGCACAAGAGGCATTTCATCATAGCCCTCTTGGTTGGCAACGCATCTGCAATCCCTCCGGGGTTGCGGGTGTCTATGGGCAGTGGTGATCAGGTGATCACTTATCATCAGGTGACCCACTTGCTCGTTTGCTTTCCTCGTCGTGTAATTAAGTAGGAAGGCCCTGCACTACACAACTCGGAAAGCTTATAATTACACAATTCTGATTCTAAGTCTAAACAAAAATCTTACAATAGGGTTGTTTACTGATGTCAAAATAAGATCATTTTACGTTTTCTCCTATCCGAAAACACTCATTAAAAACCGATGCCTCACTTATTACTGCAATTTAAACGATTTTTAATTTAACAAAAACTAATAAAAGGAGGCAGCTGGTTCACTGAAAATTATGACGTCATAGTTCTCAATTCAATACAAACTTCATACCAACGGATCGTTTTGACATATAATAAAAAGTTGCTGATTTGACTAAGAGGAAACAACCCTATTCGGTTTGAATGCAATCACTCTTTCTTGGTTTGATATAACGTATAAAGCGCCTATTAGGAATTAATTTTCACTTTAATTGTTATTAAATCTTTTTAGAGTCCCATAAAAATTCTTCGAGTCGTCTAATGTAATATCAGCTTTACCTTCAGCTTCAGCTCACCTGTAAGTACCCGCTAATACCTCGCTGCTGGCTCGTAAAACTAATGGCCCATATGTCAGGAATGATTGTGAGTGTAAGAATGCGACCGATGGAAGATTTTCCTTTAAGTACATTACAAGGCAATAGTCACCGAAGACCGTTGAAATAAAAATATTTCCGTATCGTAAAAAATAGTACGTGCGTTTCAAAACAGTATAAACAGGATAAAAAGATATTTAGGGCGCTATTTGTTTCACTATCATGTTTAACCGTAATATAAATTAGTTTTCCTTTTTTAAAATAATATTCGCAGTTGAGCATGGTGCTCGCAGTTTGTGCAAAAATAATAATAGTTCTCCTCGAGGTAGATTGCTGTTACACATCGTCACATGTCACATGTGCCCGTGAAAAGAAATAAAAAGGTAATAATAGGATTTCACGACATTTTCTGACGCCGTAAATCAAGCGGTGTACTCGAGCGCTCCCGGAGTTGTTAGCCCGGAGATCCACATTCAAGTAAGTACTTACGTTTGATTCAATTTCACAGGACCCTGCTACAGTTATATTTGTAGACGTCGGCTTATATGGCAAGTATTTTTAACGTATACTTACGTGTATTTATTTAATAGTCTTTAAACTTTAATCTCCGTAAAATAGATGATATTAAAGTACATTATTAATTAAAAGCGAAGTGCAGTGCATTAAGTAACTTTTCCCATAAAACGTGAATGCAGGTTAACGGTCCCCGTAAAAGCATTTTCTAGTAATATTGTAAATTGCATAGGTAGGTACAGATATCTGCTAGGTAATCCGATTATGTGTAACTAGATTGTTCAGCCAACCGTATACCTTCAGGTAGATGGTAGGTATAATACTGAACACGAGTTGTCATTGTTTGAAGGCTTCATTATTTGGACATAATAGAAGCAGAAATGGAAATGAAATTATTGGACTGCATATTTCGCTCCTGCTCGAATGGAGATTTAACTATTGGAAGAGCGTTATTGTTCATTCTAGCAATCGGATTAATATCCTCTTTCAATACGCAGTATCACTGCAACCAAAAATGGTTCTAGGTATTGGTACCAAAGGGAGGGTATTCAAAGCTTAAGTAATTTATCTGTCATGAAATAATAGTACTTTTTGACATAAGTGCGGAAGGTATGTCATTTTGCACGAGTCCCGAGGTGTCTATGCGCGAGCCGCGAGACGAGATACCAGGGACGAGTGAAAATGACTCTTCCGCACGTGTTCCAAACGACGTTTTTTAATACATTTGTGAAAACATGACAACGAGGGGATGGGCCCGGCTCTGTCTACCTCCACCGGTTCCTTGGAAAAGTAAAAAGCACTAGGTAGTACGAAAAATCCAACTTTCCGCATGATACCTAGCTACAAAAAGTACCTACCACATTTTGAGCAACTGTATTAAAAAATATATTTTCTTGTTATAATTGAACAAATAATTATGTACTTTTTACCAGAACGTATGGATATACAAGATGATGTACTAAATGGAAGAGGTGTAATTTCAGTGATTTTAAGAGTCACTTTTCTCACATTAAATTGATAAACTCATGGATAACAACTTAAAAAGTCCCATTAGGTGCAATTCGAACCCTGCGCCTAGTTCAGAGGTTAAAATAATATAAAAAAAAATACGCTTCCTGATTCGTAATTTATAATATAAGTCCCTACTTGGAATAAATAAATACCTATCACTAACTCAGTTTTTTATAAGCTTACCATTGAAATGAAATTTCTACAAAACAATTTGTATGACCGAAGATTTATGATATTGCTCCTGCTTTTTCATAAGACGTACTCGTAATCTTTATTTATTTTGAGATACAAATACAGCCACTACTTATGATGGGCCCTGAAATTCGTGGCATTTTTAAATAATAGAAATAAAAAGAAACATGTCAATAAAATTCTTGCTCTATAATTAATTTCAAGCCGTGGTAGGTCTAGTGGTTTGGCCTATGGCCTCTCAAGCCGAAGGTCGTGGGTTCGAGCCCCAGCTTGCACCTGTGAGTTTTTCGGATTTTTTACGTGCGAAATTACATTTGTAAATTACCATGAAACTGGCAGACTCCTGCGAAGCAGTTCAACGGTATGTGTGAAGTTCCCAATCTGCGCTGGGCCAAACTGGGCCCGCGTGAGAACTATAGCCTAAGCCCTCTCATTCTGAGAGGAGACCTGTGCAGTGGGACGTAAAAAGGCTGGTGACGATGGTGAAAATAATTTAATGTTTAAATAGCTCATACAGCTAACGCTTGTTTTAAGTCTGTGCTGGCAGGTGACTTGGGCAATTTACATAAACCTACACAAACAACACTTAGACTACTGCCGTGTTTTTGTCCTTTTTTGTACAATAAAGTGTTTACTTACTTAATTTTTTTTTAACAATTTAAGTTCATAATGAAAATATCACGGCTTATTCGGTTCGCGGATCAAACGCAAGAGCATTAAGTAAGTCATATTTCTGGGCCATTTAAACCTTGATAGGATCACCTGCCAGTAAAATTGTACCTACACGTTTATTCCGGTGGCAAGCTTAACTTTAATTTAATAATTAACATAATTAATAACTTCGGGCATTAATTAACCGAGGTCCCCTGACTACTTATAGCGAGGCATCTTAACAGTGGGCTCGTTCAGTTACAAGGTAATTTGTTCTAATTTCATACTATTACGTATCGTAATTACTAATTATGTCGCAGGTAATAACCTAAATTATGAAGCTTGCTGTTTTTTTCAAATAAAGGTTTAAGTTTTAGTAATAGTTAACTCAGTACCTAGACCTAGTTGGTTTAGAATTAGAAAGTGGATAAGTATCAATTTGACTTTGCTTTGCGGAACATAATGATAACTTTTATGAGCTAAATACTTCAAGCAAACAAGCTTTAGAAACTGGCTTTGGAATTATTATTATTATTATAACAAAAAAAACATACCAGTCGAATTGAGAACCTCCTCCTTTTTGAAGTCAGATAAAAAAATAAACAATCTGCAAAGGTACTTGTTATACTTCGATCAGAATAGCAACATAGAAAAACAGTTTTTTTTTCTTTAAAGGAAATATGTAATAATATGACTGTGAAGAAACGGTATTAATAAGCTCTATATTTACGTCTATTATTTCGAAATCGTTTTCGTTTTTTCCTCCTTTCTTGGAATCATAAACACGTTTATTTAGTTTATATTACAGGGATCAAAACTGAATAGAATTATTTTGGCTTTTTATGTATATAAAAACCTTGCCTTGGGGGAGGCCCATGTCCAGCAGTGGACGTCTTACGGCTGACGTGATGATGATGATGATATATAAAAATAGAACGTTACCGATAGATCACTGTTTGCCGTCTCAATTCTAGTCAATATAATCTGTCAGAAAATATATTAGCTATTTTGATATATTCCGATTTAAGTCGTAAGTCGTTATCACTACAGGAAGAACCAACAGCGGCCTGCCAATATTTACCTATTTAGTTGACTGTGTGATAACATGTGATGACATGAGATCATTACATGTGATTTTATATTATTAACTTTCTTACACGAAGAAATATCATAAAGTTCCTATTGAATGCTAAAGTCTAATTGTATGCAAAATGCGCTCGAGGCACCCATCTAACAAACCAACGGTCGGGTTACTTTAGGAATTATCGGCAATATTGTTCTTAAACAATACTTAATTGATCTTTTGTTGTAACTTATTTTTTCCTTAACTAAGCTGGTAAATAAGAAACTATTTTAAGTGCGAACATAACTCTATAACCCATTTAATCAAAAATTAGCTTTTAAATTACTTACGTACCTATAGTAATAATATCACGCCAGATGAAACCACTTTTCCGTGGCAATAAAACATACGAGTAATTCCTAGCATATTCACATTCATAGATCCCAGACTCCCGTCTGGTTATTCTTTGTATCTAGATACCTTAAGTACAGTAGGCCGAGCACGAGTTTTCGAATCCCGCGTAACGTTTACGTCATCGTATCGAACTGGAGAAACCTCATACAAAATTTTAGTTCCATATACGCTCACGGGCGGGTGCTGTTCTAAACGTCATACTAATTTCTCGATAGCGTTACTACTCGATTACGTTACGCAGGATTCGAATATTCGTACTCGGCCCTCAGACCTACGTGCAAAAGCCAGGCAGTTGCGGACGGGGGCCGGGGGCCGGGGGCCGGGAGCGAGATTCTCTTTGAGCTGCGACCACGCGCGCCGCCTTCGCGGGCTCCGAACCACATTTTCATCGCCTCTTTAACATACCCCACGTCCCTAAGATAGTTGACAAACTTTCTGCAACAAATAATAACTCTCGCTAAATCTTCTTCTATAATGATTTAAGTTAATGAACAACTCGGGAAAGTTTCAGAATTCGAAAAGATAAGATAATTTTCATAATTAATTAACCGCGAAGCTGTGACTTAGCAAAACGGAAAACATTTAAATTATTTTTAAGTAGATAGGTATACCATCACTTTAGTTTAACTTCGACTTGTTTTAAGTAATTCAAGAGAAGAGGGAATTGGTTCACACATATTATTGGATGTACCTATGATTTCAAGGAATAAATAATAAAAACTACTTCAGTGGGGTTGATAGGACATTTATTTTATGTGCTATTGTGTGCAAGTACTTATTGAGTGTGGTGCCGAGCGTTTACTGCGGACACACACATTTATTTAGGTATGTGTACGAGTATTTATGTATGTATACGTAGCGTGCTATGGCACAGAGGCCCAAGTGCGAGCATTTGAAACCTGCGTAACGTAATCGAGTAGTAAACGTTATCGAGAAATTTGAATGACGTTTGGAACAGCACCCGCTCGTGAGCGTATTTGTAACTAATATTTAGTATGAGGTTTCTCGATTTCGATACGATAACGTAACGTTACGCAGAATTCGTTAATTTCGTGCTCGGCCTACTGAGCCACGACTGTGAGCTCATAATAGTTGTGTGATATTATAGGTAGGTACTCAAATAGTCAAAGAATTAAATTGAATGGTTCAGCTGGGTACGCACTACATGTCACTTAGCTCTAATGTCGGCTATTACTTGCACAATGTGTTCCGTTTAGCTATTGAACAATGTGAGCTCGCTTGTAGAGATATTATTTTGAGTGCGCGTTTTTGTATTATGATCAAGATGTTCATGACCAATCGCAGTTAAATTGGTTGATTCGTTATTGTGGTAATATTTACTAACGACGCAGTACAAAAAATTATATTCCGTTTTTATTTCGTACTTATTCTATTAGATATTTCTGTTTCAGTCAAAGAAAAAGAAACATATGGGTATAATTAGGTACATCTATTTTTATTATTTTGCCCATGCTCAAATACAAAATATAAATAAACTATTAAGGTAAGGAAAAAGTCATGATAGCCTAGTGGTTTTACCTATGGCCTCTCAAGCAGAGGGTCGTGGGTTCAAACCCCGGCTCGCACCTCTGAGTTGTTCGGAATTTATGTGCGGGGAATTGCATTTGTAATTTATCATGAGCTTTTCGGTGAAGGAAAACATCGTGAGGAAACCTGCACACTCCTGCGAAGTGTGTGAAGTTCCCAATCCGCACTGGCCCCGCGTGGAAACTACAGCCCAAGCCCCTCTCATTTGAGAGGAGGGCTGTGCCCAACAGTGGGACGTAAAAAAGGCTGGTGATGATGAGGTAAATGCCCCAATTATTGATACGTTAATTCCAATATTTGGCACCCTCTTGTCACCTTTATTGCTACGCATTAAAGCTGCTAACTATTTGACAGTGTCGGGCACAGGGACATTTACCTTGTGTTAGGGATCACTAAATAGGGTATAATCTGAAGATAATCTGTGTCTATTTTTAACGCGATTATTTCGAATTGATTCTTCCGTGTTTTTTGGGAATATAATTTGATTGCTTGAAATTTGTGCTTGTAGTTTTTATGCGGTGGCTGCTATGAGGTGAGGTCGAGTTTGGTTGGAGCCACGCCGCCCGTACGGCGGTACGGCGTACGTGCGCGGCGCGGGCAGCTCGGGCAGCCGCTGTAATTAGTGGGAGTTCGCTGAACGTGCCGCTATTGTGACTATTGTATATTACTTGTTCAATTATATTAGCACAGCTGAAAAATTATACATTGTTATCAAGTTTAGTTAAATTAGTCGCTTAGATCACTTGTTAATTTGTGTGTTTTATTATTAAACTGCCTTTTGAGCACTTTAGATTTGTTAACAGGATTGTCACATATTCTAAATATTTAACTCCCGCGTTTTGGAAATTTAATCCAACCAACTTGAATGGGTTTTCGTAGAATCAACATGTTTTATCACCTGTGCACTCTATACTTAAGGCTTTAATTACTTAAGTCTTACCTAAAATTATTTTTCATAATTATTTAACGTAGCAGAACCTACCTATCAATATCACGAGCACGGGCGCAACTCAAAGACATTTCACAGTCATCAGCAGAAACTATATTTTGTGCATACCTACTTACTTACATGCTCGTCGTTGTTGTGTATAATTTCCTTTCCAATCTTTAGTTCGGAACGTATGCTAACGAGAATGTCCCGTTATGTGTAGAGAACAAAAGCCGCGTTTCTTTTTGCGAGCTTTAAATTAATAAAAATCAGCGGCATGCGGTCGTTGCCCCCCATCCGGTTTTGCAGCCTGAATGCACGTGAAATTATGTAATTGGATACATACGAAGTTTAATACAGGTATCTATAAAAATTGTTCCATATTATTGCAATGGGAGCAAATACAAAAATATTTCTATTCCCGTTACGCAATAGCCATCAAACTTTAGAATTCTATTATCAATTATCACAGTTGAACTCCTACTTACTTGTGCCTCTAGTTTTGTTATACTGAAGCATATTTGTTTTCATAGTGTGGCATGGACCGTAAATGGCGGTATTTCAGATTCACTTAGAAGTGAAGTGTCGTCTATAAACATTTTAATTTCGCTACGCTACGATAACGCGTCCTACGTAGTTTAATAAATAAACATCTTGCGGCAGGGTGGGTGAGGGTTTGGTAAAAATGAAGGCGTTTCAAATTGGAAGGCGCGAGGACACGTAAATAAATGTAAGCGCTCTCAGGCAAATCAAACACGATGCGCGTGCCTCGACCGAGGCCCCAGCGAGCCCAATTTTAATGAATTTTATTTTGTTTTATGTTACATATTGTAAAAAACAATCAAAATTGAAAGAAATTTATTTAGTTGTTGCCTAATAAAAATTAAACTTAATTAAACAAAACGTCTGTATATGTGTTAATATTTTACAAAAAATAAGAGATTAGCTCTCTTATGAATCATCATCAATCATCATCAGAATTATGTGAGGACATCATGAAATGCACGCATCAAATACGTACGCGACCAGCATTATGAACCTGCTTTACTTTGAAGAGGTCTGCTCACAATTTCATGTGTTCATCAAGATCTTATTGATGCTTGTGCGCTCGAGAAGGCTCCGTTAACGGCGACTCGACAAGCAATAAAAACATATCGGAACATATCGGTCGAAATATTAGCGCGGGGACCGCGAGCGGTACGTGATCTCGTTATTAGAGGCTGCTTTGGTCGGATATCTGTTATTTATTTCTGCGCCGAGACGTGCTTGCTGCCACCGAGCGAGCGGCGATCTCCTCCCACTCAGCAAAAATATGTAGGTACTTTATTTTTGACAACCTCACTACGGTCTACGACATTTATGCTTGTGCCAGTTAAGTACCTACGAGCACACTTGAGTGACGATGCGATCAGAGTGCCTAGTAATCCACGATCAACAAAACACATCTAGATTGTGTTAGCGTTAACCTGTCAAATACTATGAGAATAGTACATCGCGAATACGTGCCGCTAGAAGAGCCGACGATTTGATCATAGTAATTAATCAATTAAGATTTTGATCAAAAATATTTAACTAATTTACTAAAACAATAATTGGCATAGGCGCTTAGTTAAACCAGACGTAGGTAATGGTACTAATGATAAAAAAGAGGATGATTGTAAATAACTTAAATTAACAGACAGAAAATAATTATTAAAGTTATGTCAAACCGCTTACTTATAAACAAACAACTGACAACAAACTGTCATTAAGCTAACCAAGTTTTTAATTAATTTTACTCTACATTGCGCGCTAAATTATTTTGTATGGTTTATTACTTTACTTAGGTATTTTTTAGGGTTCCGCGTTCCTCTAAAGGAAAAAACGGAACCCTTATAGGATCACTTTGTTGTCCGTCGGTCTGTCTGTCTGTCTGTCAAGACCCT
Source organism: Clepsis dumicolana (assembly GCA_963691665.1). NCBI lineage: Eukaryota > Metazoa > Arthropoda > Insecta > Lepidoptera > Tortricidae > Clepsis > Clepsis dumicolana. The sequence goes on from OY829517.1 coordinate 7,760,536, forward strand.
TTTTCTCTGGGGCGCTTAGAGGTAGCATGCTGAAATTAATATCAAATACTCAAGCCTGCAGTCCCTTGAAGCTGTGAAAAAATCAAACTTCTAAGTCAACGTGATCAAAAGATACAGTAATTAAAAGGTTGTGTCTATACAAATTGCCGTACCCCGAAAACCTAAAGGGTACTTCTAGATGTCCTACAAACTTGAAATTTGGTATGAAGGTAACTCTCTCAGAAAATTCTCAAAATCTTAAATTTTTATGTCTGTCTGTAGATTTCACAGACCAATATAAGATGCCACTACAAGATGCATTTTGCTTAGGAGCAGGGCTCTGCTAACACTTGTAACACTGGGGAAAAGCGTTAAAATCATTCTACGGAATCCTCGTGCGCGAGTCCAACTCGCACTTGGCCGGTTTTTTTAACAACAGTTAACTAAATAGAGATACGCTTATCAGGTCCTATACTAACCACTGTTAAAGTAAACGTCTGTATTCCATTTACAGACTGCATAAATATTAGGTAGCCTTGAATCACAATACATTGAAAGCAAAGCCTGCAATGGGGCGGAGAAACAATTACCAGCGGAAGCCATGCCTGAAAGCAGATAATGTTAAAACAATTAGACATTGGTACAATGCTGCTTGCATTGATCGACCGCGTCCATTGGGTCATTTACCCAAATTGCGCAGGTATGAATAAGCGAATACTTTGTTTAAACAGTTGACCCAGCCACCGGAAAGCGGCCTGGTTTACTGAAGGTGTACCCTGGGCCAACAGAGTTGGTGTGAGAGGAGTATGTATGTAGCCAGTGAATAGCGGTACCCACGGGTCGTGTTCGAACATTAAACAATTACCTAGGTGTCAGTGGGGCAGCCAGTCGAATAATCACTCATCTTCTACAGCCGGCTAACTGTACATGACGTTGATTTCCTTGACAGCTCTATAGTTTCAATTATACTTGTAGACGTCTAAGATCTAACCGATTTCGAGGCTAGCATTTAAATAAACCTAATCATTTGACATTTTAAGTCAAATATAGACGTATACATACCTACAAATTTATTTAATATTTTTAAATCTATCTACTTCCTGTGACTTTGAATATATTAATAACAAACATACATAAAAAACACAGTCGAATTGAGAACCTCCTCCTTTTCGAAGTCGGTTAAAAATATAAAAGAATGAATGCTACGCTACATAACTCTAATACCAAATGTGTTAAAAATCGCTAACGCTGTCTCTTAATATGATTAGCATAACCTCGCGTTCCTGAGTAATAAAATGAGCGCAGTAGAATGCTAGGTAGGGATTGCTATTAAACTTTATTATAGATGATAAACTGCAGTCAGACGGAGAAAATATTATTATGACAAAGTGAAGCGTTGGCATCGGGTAAATGGTTCGGTCGGCGATCCCGAGCCCGTTCTACGGCAAGGTGAGGGCGATGCGCCGCTCAGACTGCATGTCTGTCATCCTGTCAGGTAGCATCAGGGCGTACACGAGATCATTGTCATTTGTCACAATTCCTGTTTAATAAATCCATTGAAGCCCTGGCATACTGTCGACTTGATTTTCGGCGGCTTTGCCAGAGCAGCAAAAGGACTCGTGACTACTATTATTATGTACGATTTTTAAAGAGAATCACACTTTATCTCATGACCGTTTAAATGACTATATGACCAACAGATACTGATGTTAACTTCCAATAACTTAACCTAGCCAAAAAAAATTTGCCTATTCAGTTTTTGTGGGTTTAGCGTCGAGTTGCGAGCGAGTACCTATAAATGTGGAGTCGGATTGCTAGACTGGTAACCTTGGTTTCTTGAAACTACAAGCACGCGGCTCAGAAACGGATAGAGTTAATTCGACACTGATGATTTGGTTCATGAAATAACTAACCCACCCTAAAACAATTGAAGCGTGTATCTAATTGTAGCAGTGGTTTGCGCCACTGGCGGCGCAACAGGCTGTCGTGACACCGATTGTGGCTGCGTTTTATATTCGCGCATGCATTATTATAGGTAGGTGTCTATCTCATTGTTCCCATTACAACACGATAGACTCTAATTACTGTAATGTTGTTTAAGTACCAACCTGTTGCACTTATACGCAACACCTTGAATATTTATATTGGCTCTAGGTGCTTATTGAATTGCTAATAATTTTGTGCTCTATGTGGGTGATTTAGTTCAGAGTTTAGGTAATGTTAGCTAGACTTTGAAAGTCTAGTATTCGAATTCGAATATGTTGATTCCTCAGTGAGTGAGCAAACTTGTCAGGACTGAGTGGACATAGCATTATCGTCTTCATGCAAATAGTTCCAGGACAACATCGATTAACTTGAATTTTATTATTAAAATATACGGCTTTGTAAAACCTTGTACTTCTACGTTGTTCCCGTGTAAATAGATCCATAAATACACCAGTATATTTAACTAAAAGATGCGTGATATTTTTGTATTGTGTAGGTATAACCTTCGCGACAAACGTAAAAAGTCTAATGTAATCAATTCTTGACACTGTAAAAAACGTTCTGTTTGTTTATACGGGGAAAAAACCTGTTTAACCAGTACATGTAAAAAACATAAACAAAAGTTAATGTTTTAAAATACCTTATAATTCCATGATCGCTTACAGAATTTATTTCTCTATGTCTTATTCTAATTAACTTCTATAAATGTTCTCTACCTATCATCATTTTGAAGCCACTCGAGGAATGGCATAACGGATAGTCAGAACAGCCACTTTGTATAAATAAGTACAGTCTGTGAGCGGGAGTCGAGCGCGCCGTGAAGATGCGCTCGGTCGCGGGCGCATGCGGCCCCGGGGAGAGTAGCATCAGCGCAGCCTTGACATTTGCGGCGCGGGCGCGGGGCGCCGGCGCGCGCGGCCACTAGCCCCAGCGGCGGAAGCGGTTGTAGCGCGCCACCGGCAGGTAGGGGTACCGCGCGGGCACCTGCACGTTCTCCAGGTTGTAACCGCGGCGCCGCCGCACCAGCTCCTTGCTCACTTCGCTGCCTACGTCTCTCTTAGCCGGCCTCACGATTTTCACCACATTAGATTCTATTATCACATTATCTGCCGCTACTGCCTCATCAGGCCTAAGTTTCGTCACCAATTTGGCTCTGTTTTTTTGAGCTGCTAGAAATGTGTCGCTGAGCACGTAGTCCAATAGCTTTGGCACTTGGTTGTATCTGGTGGCGTCGATCTCCCGCTCGTAGCCGAGCCGGTCCCGGGGCGCTGCGGCCGCCGCGAGCGCGACGCTGAGCGCGGATGCGAGCGCGAGGTACGCGTGCATGCTGCGGCGTGTATGTCGAGTGTTTGAGCGCGAGCGCCATCAACACACAATTTATATATGCGAGCGATCGACAGCATTCGTTCCCAATTCGAGTTCGTATTTTTTGTGACCGATGCGAGGGGCGCTCTTGAACTTGGCAGCGGACGACGCAGATGCAGGCAGGGTGCGCCTAGCGGGATTGCGCGGCCCTCGGAAGGATGGGTCGTGTCCGATACTTCGCGGCACTGCAATTACTTATAATTTGATGCACCGCAGCGCACCGGTGGCTACGAACGCACATGAACCTTGTTCCACATACATTACCCGACATTACCAGACGTCGGCATCGCTCTCAACTTTACAAGGTGACCACCGCAGCGTGTGCGCTTATCGTAGAATTTATCACACCTTGCCTTGTCTCTAATTTTATACATAAGTAATCGTTAAAAATTATGACTTGAAATTTCGACTCATTTTATTATGATTATGATTAAGCAAATACCTAATAAAGTATACTTGTAGGTACAAGTATACGTGTACCTAAGGATACGAACTTGTAAGGAATCTCAAACACAAACATTGTACCTACATTTATTAAATTTTGAAATTGGTACTATTGAAACAGTTTTTCAAGTCGTATTCGCTGTCTTATCACAAACTTCTTACAAGCTTTTATAAGGATTTAACTTGCAATGTTTGTATGTAGGTAGGTGTTGTATGTATGATCGGGTGAAATCTTGCAACTGGCTTTTAAAGTACTAGTTATCGTCAATCGATTGAGATAAAATTTGGCATAAGTATAGTTATAAAAGTTCATTAATAATACCTATTATAATCTGGTAGTGATATTCTGGTGTTCCGGCCAGGATCGTCTCCGAAGGCGGGAACTCTTCAAGGGATAATGGCATCGGCTTAATTTTTTTTAAGAATAAGTATACATATAGGTTGAATGACAACACAGCCAACAAAAAGTACAGTCGATAAAAGGGTTTTTTTTTACAGAAAACTTCAGTTTCAGTTTCAGTTTCTTTATTTGCAATAAATTGTATGTGATACATAGTAGGTGTTACAAATACAAATAGGTCTCAACATAATTTTACCAATACGGCGTAGCAATTTACTTATTATTATTAACTTGCAATAATTGTATGTTCGGGTCAAATCTTAATTTAAAGTTAAATTTGACCCACGTCCACACGTCCAGTGCTCGAATTGCTATCGAATTGACTTGAAATTTGACATTGAAAGTTGGATGACAGTACAAGTACTTACAGTTAACAAAAAGGGTAGTCGGCAAAAAAAACTTCTTATTATTTATTTTTTTTTAACCCAAACTTGTTTTGACATCAAAATTATATTCATTCTTCCGTACAGATAAACAACTGAAGGGGTTTATCGTTAATTCGTATGCGCTACTGTGAACATAATCAGCACAAATTGCCCATTTACATAGTGCACGATTTTCTCAAGGATTTTATTTAAAGCATCTCAGAATGAAAATTTGCTACATCAAGTTAAGGCTTGATTATTATGAGGAGTTCAAACATCTGGAACCGTCATTACGGTTAAGCTGGCTTCGGGCTCTTATTGCACCTTTAGAATACCTACCAATCACTTACAGCCGTTCCCAATATTCAATCTATCTCTTGTTTTGATCGACTGACGAATTTAATAAATATACAATCCAACAATTTGCTATCTTTAGATGGCCCACAATCCTCCCATCGACAGATAGCACGCAGAAAATGTATTACCTACCGACAGTAAGTTTATTGAGGTCAATCAATATAGAGAATAAAAATATAATATAGAGAATAAAAATATAATGCCTACCAAATGATTAAACTTATAAGGTAAAAATGTCTCTGTGCCCGATGCTGTCCCAGTAGTTGGCACCTTCAATCTTAATACGTAGCAAAAAGGTGACAAGCAGGGTGCCAATTATTGAAATTAACGTGCATCATTAGGACGTTTACCATATACGCTTCACTGCTACGAATTTGATATATGTAAATGTATGTAAATACTTTATGTGATATAATACTAAGAATTATAATCCTACAAATGCTTAGTTCTCAGTGAACTTAACAGTGGATCAGGGACTTTACAACAACCTTTTCTGAGCTTGTTATCAGATGTGTGCAGGTTTCCCATGATGATAAAACTTTTACTTACCTACTGAAAAGCTTGTAGAAATTGGCAATAATTCTACGTTAACTTTTATAGAACTCTGACGTTGTATTAGGTCTCGTTTTCACAACTTTCTCTGAATGAGAAGCTGTAGGTCAAACCGTTCGGTACGCGGCTTTCTTAAAATTTAAGGATACGAGTAAAACGACCCTGTGGCTTATAAATTACCCGGGTGTGATATAATTAAGCAAGAATAGGTCATAGAATAGGTGCATATAAGTTTTGTGTGTTTTAGCAAAACATCTTTTTTTTATTCATCATTGGAAATAGCGGCACACATTTGGCTCATTTGGATAAACACCCGTTGTCGGCAAAAAGCCAGGGTGGTTTTGGACAATAAAAAATAATCAGTTTTATGATGCTGAATTATAGGTTATGGTCAGAAACGTAAACTAAACTTCGGTTACCTATGCACATTTGTATGCATATCAAAATCGAAACTGTCTATATACAGACTCACTATTTATATCTTGAAATAGAAAGCCAAACTGACGAGTTTGCCCGGAACCAAAATTCGAGGTCATCTTCCGATATTATATTATAATATAGAAAACCAGAATACCGGAAGCCATGAGTTACCAACCTTCTGAGATTTGTTGCTCCGGTAATTACGTACGTTACTACAGCAATAACAAGTCACAAATAGCCATTTAAAAAATATTACTAACGTTAGCTTGGAAACGTGGGAGATACACAAATAAAATAAATATCTTTGCGGGTAACACCGAGTCAAGGTTCACGTGCGACGAAAGTCGATGAACAAGTTTTTGTAGTAAATTGTCGTCTTTACCACGAAGTTCATGCCATGATGCAATACAGAGTTATGGTAACTGTGTATTCGCTTCAATCACTTGAGCTTAGGCCTTGTGATACAGTTATAAATCAAGTGCTTGATTCCAAAACTTGTTTTGCCTATTTATACATACAAGAAGGATTAATAGATCTTATTAATTCGGAATGGTTTAGAGATGTGCTGACGGTTAGTTGGCTTTAGTTGAATACATTATTAATCTAATTAAGGGCTTTGCCCAGCAGTGGAACACTGATACAGGCTAAATAAAATGAAATAAAATCGGAATATTATCTGATAAAATAATAATAGCGGTTCCCGGACACGGCGACTCTTGATTTAGAATATTTATTACTTTCGGAGTTCCGTTTTGTGTCGGGGGTTTTTTTTTATTTCATATTTTTTGTACAGTATTTTTAGCCCTGATTGCCCTGATTTTGAATTATCTGTCTAACAACTACTCATTGAGACAATTCTAATGAGCACAAACACGCCACATCTGTTTTATGCTGCTGAGGAGTTGGGTATTCCACAGACTGCTTAATGGATCAGGTCAAGGTCAACATGTCATCGAAATACCAACGAAATAACAGTACATCGAATTTCAAAACAATCGGACCAGTGGAAGTTAGTGATATCCCTTCGTCAACTAAGAAATCAGCTGATGATCTTCAAACGCCTTAACAGATTTCATAGATTACAGCTAATAACCATCTCGATCACACCAGCTTTCAAACAAAGAAAAACCGCATAAAAATCTCTCCATCCATTTGGAAACTATGATGCCGCAGACATATATACAATACACCCACAGTTTATGGGTAAACTTAACACCCTTCTTTTTGCGTCGGGGGTTAAAAAGGGTTTTTTGAACCCAAGATGAAATATCGAGTCAGACAAGAACTCGCGAGTAATTTTCAGATTTAATTTTATTTGGTTGTAACAGGTCATAGTTATAATTAGTTTTAATGTGTGATTCCCTTCACGTCTTGAATAATAGTTTTGATATTATATATAGTCAGTAAGTACGCCATATGAAATACTTGTAACTTTGAAAAAAAAAAACATGAAAAACAAAACAAACCAACTTAATTTAGTCGTTCGAATTATTTAGCTACATCTCTAGTATGTTTTCATTAATATGGTAATGAGGTTTCTGATGCAGTAAAACACCGGAAATAACTTTAAAGTAAACGGAAGTAGCTCGATCTGAAACCCAATGTAAGTAAGCAGGTACTGGGCACTTTTGAGTCTATTAAGGCAAATCTGTATACGCCCGCGCAGTTCTTATTATTTCATTACAACCAAAATTTTATATCGATTAACGGATATACAATTACAGTACCCCGAGCACGAATATTTGAATCCTACGTAAGGTACGCGTTATCGTATCGCCTTCGAGAAAATTCATATTTAATTTTATTACCAAATACGCTCATTTGGGGGGCGCTGTTTCAAACATCATACAAAATATTCTCTGTAACGATACTACTCGATTCCGTTCCGTAGGACTCGAATATTAACAATTTAACACTCGGGGCACTACACCAAATTTTACCGTTTCAAAGTGATCACTTTTAGAGATAATCTTTACCAATTCAGAGCAATACCGGCGCTTAGTGATTTTATAATAAGCTGAAAGCTTTTAGCTGACGATGACGCGCTTGCTCAGTCTAAAATGCCTGTCAAAATCGGAGTGTAAAGATTTGTAACTTCATAGGTACTATAAATAAATTCATAGTGACGTCATTCGGACGGTTAAAAATAATTGAGTAAGACGAGTTGTTTTTCACTTTTCAATAACCTGTTGCGGTACGATTACTTTTCCAGAATCTATAATAGCGACTGAAATTCGGTTAAAAACGTCTCAATGGTGTTTGATTTGTAAATGAACCCGGACTCATCGACTGGAGTAATCGGTTTGTGCACAATCGGTGACTCACTTGACCAAAGTCAAGCGAATGTAAATGAAAGATTGTAAATTGCCGTGGTAAGTGTCATGAAATATAAATGTGCAAAAGGTTTCGCTCCATAACCCATAGACCCTTTTCACATAGGTAATGTTCAGCAAATAAAGTGGAAGCATAGATACTTTAATTATTCCCCTTTATGAAAAAGTAGTCGGAGCGGGTCTGTTCGTTAGATTAACAGATACGTAGTAATTACGGCTCACGAAGACTTGGGAGCGGGCGCGTAAAATGTTAGGCTGCTGTAAGATGTCTCTGCACAATGCTCACCAAACGACACTTGGCCAAGGATTGCGGACAATGCGCGTAACGTCCCTCTTCCGCGTTAGCTCGTTCCGCATTAATCACAGCATCATCGTACGAATATTAATATTCTCCGACCGAATCTGATCAACTGCTCAATAGGTAATGCGCTTTTGTTTATCTATTACCTGAACGAGTATTTTGTTACTGACTTTTTTTTTATTAAACTTTTGAATACTCACTTCAGCTCTATCGAGCCCGTGCTAACTATACAGGTCCGAAGTTCAGTGAAGCTTAATAATTGGAAGATATTGAGCGTATTTGGTAAGGTTTTTGTCGCGTAGCGTTCAATAACCGCGGCGTGTTATTTTTAACAAGACCATGTTCGCAAGGAGAGAGGTGGTCTTTGTTTTGGCACGGGCTGGTGCGGGCGCGGGCCGTCCTCGTGCGACGCCGGTCATTGCTTCCTGATCGGCGGCCGTGGTCCCCCGTGATGATGTCTCGTTGCGTTTGCGTAACGCCACCGCATACATTATTCATAACTGACACGATACAGCCGCTATTATCCTTTGTTCTCTTAGTAATTTCATCTAACAATGATAATATGGTTATCATCAGTTTGCGTTGCGTGCTGTCGATGGATTTATTATTATTGTTACGATTGTTTTGTAGGATAAAGTTGATGCCTCAAGCAGTTTCTTGTTACAACCGATTAAGTTATAATATAGGTGAATAGCATAAGAACTACAGTAATATTGTTACAGTGTTATTAAACTTTTACAAATTTCATGCATTGCACCATGAAGCCCGGTTTTATTGTATAAATAATAGACATATTGGCACTATTAGCAAAACATACTGTACATAATTTACTTTTGTTTAGGTATTATTAAATAAAAAGAGTACCTAGTTGGTATTTAACACCATGCAGTTATTTTAGTAGCGTATGGCGCGTCTCCTATAACCTATAACTGAGCAAGGGTCTCTTTTCTAAGTTTTAGTAATTCCAACCTGAGCTATATTCCATCAATTCGTTATTTGCTTAATCCATCACTTGTTGATTGTCGGAATGTCGGAGTTATTGCGCGTATTCCGGATTTTTCAAAGTATTTTTCTTTTGGTGCAGATGCCATGGGACTCCTCGGAAGAGCAGATGGGCAACGCCCCTCAGATGCGCATCCACGTGCAGCGCGTGATTGCCATCCCGGCCCCCCACAACATGCCTCCCCCGCCAGAGAACATGGGACCCTTCGCGCCACCGCCGCTGCCGCCCCAGCAACAGGATCTGAATGAGGTAAGCTGAGTAACAAAGTATGACCGTAGTATGAGTTTGCAATTGGTAATTATAGGATATCACGGGGTCACGGGGTCACCCCTCCCCCAATCGTAGGTATCTACTCGCCCATAAAAAAAATTACAAGTCTTAAAAAAATATTTATACAGCATGTTCAAGATGGGACTAGAGCACATTTTGTTGTTAAACAGATGTTCTAGTGCGGAAAACACGCTTATAACTCACTCAGTTTAGTTACTGCATCTGACGCAATCTAGTTCGATAATGGTAGTTTTGAATTCAATCCTTAGTGAAGTTAGTTGATTGTAATTCAGACCTAAATCATTATAATTTAGTTACAGTCAAGAACAGAAATATGTACTTTGTATGTATCAACCTTATGGCAGCGTGAATAGGTCTAAATTATGTCCATCTTTTTGGGACATTGCAATTGTTACCTCGACACATATTGGTGACCTTGACTGTACTTAATAATAATAATTTTAGGGGTCTTTTTAATAAAAGATATGGTAGACGTAAACACAGTTCAAAAGCAGACGTCCGTAAGTATCGATCAGATGAAGGCAAATTAGTTAATCGAAATATTACATCGAGTAAGGCTTTTGTGGCTAACGACAATCGGATATAGCAGTCAGAAATATGCGACCTTAGAATACACGTTCAATGTAGTCTTGTACAATCTTTAATACGGTTATTTATATTACAGCCTTTTAAACATTCCTCAAGTGCATTCTATGATCCTCTCGTGATTTCTCTGCTGATAGAAACGTTTGTTTTAGAAGTAATTGCCGTGTATTATTCATTGTTATATAAGATTAAAGACAATGAGGTTTGTCTGTTATTTTATTCGTTCTACGTCTGCATGAACAACATTGTTGCCCAATGTTTACTAATTTTTAATATTTAAAGTTTCAACCAGAGAATGAAGTCCTTAGTTTGACCTTAACATAATAATCTTGAAGTCCAATAGATGCATCAATTCATTTATTTTATGTATTTATTATAATTTTAAACATTTCACGTCATTTCTATTATTACCGCTTCGTGATGAACACAAGAAAAATAAACAAACCTAAACCGGTATTGTACACCAGTTTTATACGTTGCCTTTGGAATGCAATTTTTTCATACCTAAGAAATTCACCTATATATACCTATGCCTTTATAATATTACCATTGAAGCAGGCTATGTTCTTATTGGATAAATAAACTGCAGCTAGTAGTAGGCACATCCGTCAGCTAGTATAATCTTGCATTTGTGTCGCCGATTATCTACATTTATCTGGACTTTATCCAAAACTTTACCTAGAGCTTAGTTAAATAGGTACTAATATGTCATATTTACCAACGTTTTCTAGCACTATATTCCCAAAAAATACTGGTAAATTTCCATAATAATCGTCATATATACGCTTAAATTTTAAAGACAAAAACCGGTCAAGAACGTGTCGGACACGCCCGAGATAGGGTTCCGTAGCCGTTACGAAAAACAGTCCTTGCATATCATTCATATCATTCATGAACATCCAATTTTAATAGGGGATTTTTACCATGCAAATAATTTTTATAAGTTGGTGAAATTGTCAACTAAGTAATACTCATTAACCTGTAAAGCCTACTTAGCTGTGTTTGTTTTATTTTTAAATTGATTAATGTACTACAATTTTTTTCACATTTCCAAATATAGCGATTACAAATACAAATATCTTTATTTGTTCGCCGGCTTTAACAAAAATGAGCACTTTGAAGCTAAATATTTCGCAAATGGATCCCTGAATAGAAAAATAATGTTCGTAAAGACATTGGTAAAGACCTATCTAATGACATCCTACTCCATGGGGTATGCAAGAAGGAAAAAGTCTTCCCACTTTGTGTGTACCTTAATATGTAGGTACAATAAAAAAAAAATATTCTACCACTTTATCGGCGTGATTAATATATGTATATATCTACCAAATTATAGCTTTCTAGTAGTAAAGCTAAGCCGCGGACAGACGGACGGACGTCCGGACGGACATAGCGAAACTATAAGGGTTCCTTTTGTCGAATACGGAACCCCAAAAATGCACTAAGACGTGTCATACGTAATAATACCCATTAAATACTAATCAGTTAATAAATGTGCATATTGTCATGTTTTGCGCGTTAACGGTAAATAATTAATTTAAATGAACAATGTTACCTCCACAAATAGTATACATTTATTCATGTTCACCAATACCAAACTAATTAATAAAACAAAGTTGCTGAATACATTAAATGTTATTTAGAACCTGATAGGTCTTCCAAACCGGTAAATTAGTCAGTAATCGCTTATTATTCTGAGTTTTGATGTATGAGACCATGCATTAAATTAGAATATCATTTTGCCCACATCTACTTCCGTAAGGTAGTATTTTGTTCCTAAACCAGCAATGTTTCTACGCCTCAAATTGATCTTAAAGTCAGTATCTATGTATATATTGGATCATTAATCTAAAACTTTTGACAGAAGCCCTTTTCAAAAAAATATCTATCTTAGTGAAATAAACGGATCACTCACGTATGTCAGTCGAGTATAGCTCGACATGTTTCGGACTAATCAACAGCTAGTGTGAACGAGCCTTTACAAAGTTATGTGATCAGTGTAGTGTGCTACCCTACTTTTGACAATAATAAAAATGACGATGAAAATGAGGGTAGTTGTGAGCCGCCGTCAGTTGCGCCGAGCAGCCGTGCGAGTAGAGCCGCGGCGCGCAGTTTACGTCTCGCCACCGGCGTGGCGTGTGCTCCCAGAGGAAGGACTACGAATTAGTCCGAAACATGTCAAGCTATACTCGACTGACATACGTGAGTGATCCGTTTATTTCACTATGATTTTGTCTCACGGTAGTTTCATGTTAAAAATAACTATCAATTAAATTATATTTGTATATTTATTCCAAACGTAGGATATTTATGTAAGTTGGTACATTATAATGACAATGATATAACAAAACATATGTATATATTTTTAATCGTTTCCTCGTTTTCTGTATTTACACGTAAATCAATACGTTTGCGTCTATTTTCATAATTAAGTGAATATTTTTTAAACGCGCCTCAATATGTTGAATAACTTACCATGAACTCCACCACTAACGTTACCTAGGTTCCAATTAAACCATGTTATACGCACAAAATAAATGAATAGAGGAATTCCTTCACATCCAAAGAAACAGAGTTGGTCTGTACGGAATAAAATCGTTTTAAAAGATAAGCGTTACGGTGCAGTCAGCGGAGCGTTTTCTCTCCGGAGGTTAAAGAACCCTTGTTAGCATACGACGCTGTGAATATCTACGTCCATTTAAAAGCGCATTACGAGCACGAGTGCTTTATACCATTACCGCAATGTTTTACAATTAATTAAGCGCGTAATGATTGTTGTCTCTTTCTTCGCAGCAGCCCACCGTCCTTCACCAGTTCGTGCCGCAGCCCGCTCCTACGCAAGAACTGGAACAGCCTGAGGTTACCATTTTAATCAGTACCTATTTTAATAGAAAAATATTACGTCATTAACCTTTTTTTCTGTTTTGTTTGTTATGTGGTGTTCAATAAAGATGCTAAAGAAATATAGTATATTTATAACATATTATTATGTTGAGCGTGGCGTTTTCGAACAAGGATTTTCTGATGTCCCATTGCGTATTATTGTTAAGGTGCCGCCTTTGACTTTTAAATATCATCTTACTTTGGTACGAAATTCAAGGCGATTGTCTATAAAAACTACTGATAGGTCATGAGGCGATCAATAAATCGACTAATGCTTCTATTGTTTTCGTTGAATGTTACTCTAATCGCATGTCAGAATCGCTCTATCACGTCGTTAATTTTTTATTTCTTACTTACTGGAGAATTATTTATTTATGGTTTGGAAATTGAAATAGAAATTGCATAAACTGTGAGGGATGTACAGAGTTTACATGTAGTAGAAATTAAGTATCATCAGCTACCCATATCCGGGCATATAATATGTTCAAAATGTTCAAATAAACTTAATTATAAACAAGCTAACCTCTACAGTCTAATATATTACCTACCACGAGCAAACTACAAACAAATATGAATATAACTTAATATACGGGGATAGTCAACTTACCAAATCAATCATTATAATTATTATCATAATTATTATTCCCTATGAATCCCATTAAATTATAAAAGGCCTTATCTATCAGTAAATTTCTTTAAGCTTGATTTTGAATTTGCCCCTTCAAGCATTTTGATATCTATGGGAAGGTGATTTATGACTGTACTGTACCTATGAGCTTTTTTACATTGATTTAAGTATATCTTATAAAGTTTGGGCACACAGAGATTACACTTGTAGGTACTGAGAGCGTAAGTTGCTTCGCTGTGCAGATTTATTTACAAATAATTGGATTGAATGAAAACTTCTGTGACAGCCGCTGCCGCCCAAAAAGTTTTAAATTAAATTTTAGACGATAATTCCTATTCAACTTCCTAATAGAAATTGTTTATAGCATTAGCAGATAGAATAATAATAAAAGTCTTTCTACCGCTGTCCGCAATTAGATATCTTTAAAAATATAATCAGAGTAGGTAATCTAAATCAGCGTCCCAGCGGTTTAAGTCAGTAAAGATGGGCCATAAATTTGAAGGAATTAGGCGATAATACAAATTAATTCTGTAATTGATGTATCTCACTCAAGACTTCTTCCAACGCTTTTTGGAAAGTTAAGAAATTTATTCTCGCTGTAGATGTTAAGTGAAATGGAAATATATGTACATAGGTATAAATATTAAATATTCTAGAGATACCTACTTAGACAACATTTGGATCCATATTGCGATAGTATCATAATTTATATACTTACCCATCAATATATACGTCTGCCCAAAATAAAAACTGAGTATACATCATCTTCAACTTCGATTCCTTCAATCATTATCAAAGGTTCAAGAGTGACGAGAAAGTATATCCCAGCGGGTTTTTGACACGCGATGGCTCTCATTTCAGTCTTTTAGTTTTTATTTATTTGTATGAGAATGGGATGATGACGAAGATGGCGGTGGTATTAACTGCAATCGTTGACTTTCCAGCAGGTCCAGAAGGTAAATATGGAGGGCAGCCCGGTGCAGATGAACCTGCCGTGGGGCCTAACGCAGGAGGACCTCCGCGCCATCCACCGCAGCGCCGAGGACGCCGCCAACAATCAGCGCCGCGACCAGCAGATCGACAACGACATGCAGGAGGTAATAACAACACATCCTGTCAAGCTTCTAACTCAACGCGATCAAAAGATACAGTCATTTTAAGGCGAAATACGTTCAGATTACTCCCAAAATGCATGATTCGACTTCACGGAAAATCCATTTTTCGCCTAATAAATCTGCAAATCTAACATTATAAAAATTTGATAATGAAAGTTTATGAGTATATTTAGTGAATGTGGGGACCCGAAACACGATTGATTAAACTTGGCTCGATAGATCGCGAAGTTGCCGAAAATATGCCTTTTTTGGTAAAAGAAAATCTATTTTATTCGATAACGTGTTTGGATATTAAAATGATTTTTTGTCTATATATTCATTAATGTGTATGTTAAGGCTTGTCGGGATTATTTTATTTTTAAATGGTGATTTTCATGGAATAAAAGGTATTTATCCTTACACCCTACGAGACATGCGCGACGGCGTGCTAGCGGCCAGCTGCTTCCTAGTAGGAAGTTCCTACACCGATCAGTCGGGCTGAGGCCTTCGTGGAGGGTACCCGTGTTTGACGTCTTAGCGCGCTACACTCCGCTTCTTAGCCATAAATAATTGTATATTTGTACACTAAAAACAAGTATGTCTGTAAATTTACTTCAACGACCAACAAACGTGACGAATAAACGTAACAAAAAGAAATTATCGCGACTAAAAATCAAGAAATGAAATTATTGAACTTGACAAGGTAAACATCATCTCATCAGGTCAGCATAGTATGGATCGGCATTTTTCCCATGACTGTAATTAAATTATACTACACCTAGCATTTTTGGTTGCAATTTGTATTTTTACGTTAAAAGAATAGATTTGTGTATGAGTTCCAAATATACAAGTTAATACGTACAACCTATTAATGTTAGTGTTTTTCACTTTTCATCCTCTTGAAGTTCGTATTTATGCTGGGTGTAAGCTGCATATAGTAAAATCTTCGTCTAAGAATAAGACAATTAGGCTAAACATCCACTACACACGCTTGACACGCTATGGAATCTCTCAGAATACCATTTGATATTTAGTTTCGTTTCCTTAGTAGTTTTTAGGTATTCTAAGACTTAGGCAATCAGACCAACAGCCACGCACACAATTTGCCACAATAATTAAAGTTTGATATTTTTTGATTCAAATAGTTGTAGGGTTTCGATCGCGATTTCGATTGCCAAGCTCGAATTCGACTTTACTGTACAATTTAAGGTGGCGGATGCCAGTTTAACAATTTTGACGTAAAATATGTCCAAGGGTGTCGATTTCATGCAATTTGGCTGCGGTGAGTTCGAATCTGACATTATTTTCTTGATCCAAGAAGGCGGGTGACAGTTTTAACAATTTTGACGTAAAAATGATCATGGGTGTCGATTTCATGCAATTTGGCTGCGGTGAGTTCGAATTTGACATTATTTTCAATCCAAGATGGCGGATGACAGTTTGTCATTTTAGACGCTAAAAATGAGGCAGCTGTTTAAATTACTTGCAATCGAAGTGACAAAGTCTTATCCATATTATGCAAACAATTTTGTGATCCGTCTTCGCGCGCTGTCAAAGGTGAGTATGGGTAGATGCGGGGCCCCGCGCGTCAGGCGACCGCCGGTTGTTTATTTCACCCCATTTGAACATTCCACGCCTAGCCCGAGCGTATTTCACCTTAAAGGTTGTTTCCATACAAATCGCCGTACTTTGAATACCTAAAGGGTACTTCCAGTTTTCATAGACACCCACCCAGAAAATTCTCAAAATCTATTTTTTTTTATGTCTGTGTATGTCACAGAACAATATACACTGTTTACCACTGCTAACGACATCTAGCGTCAAATAGGAGAACTTTGTGGATGACGCGAGGGCACGATATCATTGACCTCTCGCTGACGTCGCTTGTTCGTCTACTCGCCACTAGATGGCAGTAAAATCGTAAGCAAAATGTAGGAACAGGGCTTTGCTAATACTGGACAACTTAAAACACTGGGGAAAAGCAGGGAAATCTGTGCTCCCTCTTGCGCGAGTCTGACTCGCAATTGGCCGGTTTTTTATTTGTTTAAGTGGTTGGACGAAATTTGAATTAACACAGTCACGTACTTAATAAATCCGAAAATCAATCTTAGCAAATTACTAGGTAATTCTACGCGCACGAAGTCTCAGGATTTTCTTTTAGACACTGGGCAAAAACATAAATTCATCATCCGAAATGGCTTGTGCTCGCGCCCCTGGTTACTAGGCTCCATCAAAGTTTAAAAAAACTTCCAGTCGTCGAGTCGGACTCGCGCACGAGGGTTTCGTAGAAAGATTTTAACGCTTTTCCACAGTGTTTAAAGAAGTCCAGTGTTAGCAGAGCCCTGCTCTTAAACAAAATGTACACAGTGTGGGGCTAACTTATAATGGTCTGTGAAATCTACAGACAGACATAAAAATTTTAGATTTTGAGACTTTTCGGAGTGGTTGTGCTATAAGAGCTACCTTCATACCAAATTTCAAGTTTCTAGGACATCTGGAAGTACCCTTTAGGTTTTTGGAAATCGGCAATTTGTATGGAAATAGCCTTTTTAATTACTGTATCTTTTGATTGCGTTGACTCAGAAGGTTGATTTTTTCACAGCTTCAAGGGACCGCAGGCTTGAGTATTTGATATTAAGTTCAACATGCTACCTCCACTCGTTTCAGAGAAAAAGGGTCTTGAAAGACAGACAGACAGACTGACAGACGGACAACAAAGTGATCCTATAAGGGTTCCGTTTTTTCCTTTTGAGGTACGGAACCCTAAAAAGTAAGCATAGAAAACTTATTCAACACTGATCAACTAAATCTATGTAGGTACTGTACTCTGTTTGTATTGTAGGTTAAAACCATTGTGAACACACTCGCGGCAGCGGCGGAAGCGGAAGCGGAGGCGGAGGCGCAGGAGGAGCGACGCCGCGCCGATGCGCCCGCGCAGGACGCGCCCGCGCAGCCGCCGCGCGCGCCGCGCACCCTGCTGCTCCCTCAAGACATGCCCATGGAGGAGAGGCCGCATTGTAAGTTAACTTTTCCCTTACTAACTTACCACACGCTTAAGATTAAGACAAGTGTCGTCTTCCGTTAGTGGTATGTTCCGTAAAATTGTACGTGAGTCATCATTCTGTCTCATCGAATCAAGCGGATACTGCGCTGCGCCTTCAGTTTGGCATCTCATAGTTTTTAGGGCACGTAAAGGGGAAGTTAGTTCCCAGTAATAATAATATGTTACAAGTTGCACGGAGTCTATAAATAATCCTACCTGGCTCACTGGGCGAGGCGCGAGCCGCCGTCTTGAATCTTGAAAGGTGACCATTTTTTTTTTTATTTTTTTTTTTATAAGTCTCAACAGTTGACTTTATGACGAAAGTGTTTATGAGAAATGTATTTAATAATAATACATTTATATTCTGTAAGACTTACAGGTAAAAAGAAACAAGCGGCAAAAAAACGTCATTAGAAACCCAGATTTTCAGAAGCACAGAAATTAAGTCAGAAAAGAAATAAATAAATATTGTGGGACAATTGACACCAATTGACCTAGAGCTTGTGTTATGGGTACTAGACAACGGTAAGATATACTTATATAAATAAATAAATATTAAACATCCAAGACTTGAGACCAAACATTTGTATTCATCATACATTGCCCCGACCGGGGATCGAACCCGGGCCCTCAAGCTTCGTAGCTGACTAACCACTAGGCCATCCAGTCGTCAAAATGGCAGCGATGGTAATGAATTTGTCAACATTAACTTACCTGTGGTATGACAACGTATTAAAAAGTACTTAGTTTCTTTATACTTCTCATAGAGTCAACTGTTGAGGCTTTAGTAAAAAAAATTAGGTACTTATTTCATGATGACACCTTATGTAGAGCAAGTTCTTTATTATATATTCCCACAGATTGAATTAAATAGTACAGCGCTTATGTCTGATCTCTCACAACGACATCAACGTTTGTTACCTAATCCATTTAATATTTAACAGTAAGACTGTTGTCGGTGCAGTTTCCTCTAGTCTAGTCAATTATCTACCATCTACTTAAAATATTTTAGGCATCTTAACGTCTGAAGCTATCGTAGCAGAGAGTTGTCTGCACGGTACCCACACTAGTTATAAATAATGAGTTGAAGTTTGCAGCTACTTATGTTACTTTGTTATGCTTTGCAGACATGCAGCCCCGCTCAGTGCGGAGCGTAGACGCTCTGCTGCCTGAAAAGCGCGTCAAGCGATGCGCTTGTAGCTGTGCTTAAGCGCACTATGCGACTCGCAGGTCCATGTGGCTAGCAGTTCCATGAGGCTCGTAGGTCTGTGCGGCTCGCAGGACCATGCGGTTCACGGGACCATCCTGTCCGTCCATCCCATCACCGTGACATTAACCCATCTCACACGGCTATTCGTACTTGTAAATAAAACAGTAACGTTTCAAATCCGAACAGTCGTTCTCAGTTATCTCAAAGGTGGTTGGTTGTATAAATACGAATTTTAATGTTTGTTAAATAATTCATATATTTATAAAATGTTTTATTTTTAATGTCCAATAATTTCATGAAGTTATGTATCGTTATTGTGAATGCAAAATGCAATATAGTGTAAAATATTCTACCGTTTAGCATTCTTTACGTTTGTAGAAAATGTTGATGACTATAGTAAAATAATAAAAGGAAGTCATCCACACCGTCAAATTTATTTTGCTAATATTCGATTCCATATCAAATTCAGGTATAGTATGTAATGTCATCTAAGATAGGTTTTGTTTGCATTTGTCGGAGATAAATCGCATTTAGTTTCAAACCGATTTCCCTTCGAAACCGTAAATGGCTTCTTAAATTATGATAGTTTTAATCTCAAATAAAACTTATGTTCCATTGTGATCCTAAATTAAATTTTTATTTTATTCTGATTATTTTTTTTATTAAAAAAACCCCTTGTGCTTATTTTTATTCGATATTTGTCTAAGTAGTAAGTTTATGACTCTGCACAATGACACAATTAAAGTCAGTCCAAAAAGTTAAGAAATTAAGTAAATGAGGGCTCCACTTATTTCGTATTTGACACATTTTTTACGTAAATTGCTCAAAATATGGCAACAGAGTTTGAGAAAAGTTTGTTCCTCTTTTCTCCATTTTCATGACTGTTTGGTAAATAACTTGATAAATAAATAATAAATAAATAAATATCGTGGGACAATTGACACCAATTGACCTAGTCCCGAATTAAGCAGAGCTTGTGTTATGGGTACTAGAACTAGAAAATGGATAAACATACTTATACAGATAAATACATATTAAACATCCAAGACTTGAGAACAAACATTCGTTTTCATCATACGGAACATCTGCCCCGACCGGGGATCGAATCCGGGACCTCAAGCTTCGTAGTCAGGTTCTCTAACCACTAGGCCATCCGGTCGTCAAAAGTGATACTTGACATTGGCATTGATCGATTTCCACCGTGACTGTCAAACTATGTGGTGCTTATAATCGTCCCACGATAACTCTGCACAAGATATTAATTGGCAACCCAGAAAAATCACGCTGTGGTAATACTTTTTTCAAGTCACTCAGACATTTCTTTAATTATAAATAATAATGATAGTAGTAATCAAAAGTTGCTGTTTTTTTTTAATATGGCTTTGTCCATTGGAGGACAATTTTGCCAGTGTTTAGTAGGTTTTGCCGTTGTACTGTTAAAAAAAATCTAGAAAACGAAATATGAGAGGTATTTTAATGGTGGATGGTGGATGAACGATGACCTGTTTGTTTAATTTAATCAAAAGTTCAAAACGTGTTGTGTGACTATAAATCAGTGTTGCCATAAACAAACTTTAGATTTCTACTGTGCCCTAAGCACGACTTGTCGAATCCTGCGTCACGTAAAATTCGAATAGTAAACTATAACGAGTTTGTATGACGTTTGGAACAGCGCCCGCCCGTGAGCGTATTTGGAACTAAAATTTAGTATGAGATTTCTCGATCTCGATACGATAACCGTAACGTAACGCAGGATTCGACAAGTCGTGCTTAGGGCACTGTTCGTTGCAGAGTTATCGGGGGACGACTATAAATTTGCTAATGTATTTAACAAATTTCCCTCATAAATAAGCATAAAACAAAACCAATAAAACATCTAAAATACCCCATTTATGTACAAAAAAAAATACGAATTTCTCCAATCTAAAAAAGAGTACTTTCGCACAATAAGCTACTATAGTAACTAGAAATTTGAGTGATTGTAGTTAGGTGTGATAGGTACAACTCAGGGTTTTTTTACGGAGCTTACCTGTCCCTTAAAGGGCCGGCAAAGCACCTGTGATTTCTAGTGTTGCGTATGTCCGTGTGGCTGATGGTACTTCCCCGAGAGATTCAGATACTTTTAATATTATGGTCATTTAAGAAACTAATTTATCACCAGCATTTCATTATAAATACCAGGAAATTATGAAGGTTAACTATTGTAAACAGGCACTAGTTAAAGGCTATGACGTTCGTTCTTGCGGTTTAATGAGTTTTGTAAAATCCCAACGATTTTTAACCGACTTCAACAAAAAAAGGAGGAGGTTCTACGTTCCACTGTATGCAAGGACGATAAAACCAAGAGGACTGCCAATGGCTATACAATGTAGAGTTCCTGTAAAATAATGAGCCTGCTGTAGCTAGTTTCACTATAGAGAGGCCTCTGTACGATTAATTTTGTATGACACTTAGACCTGTGGCTAACACAATAGCGCCATCTATGAACTGAAAGAAAAAACGAATTTAGATGGCGTTATTGTGTTAGCCAGAGGTCTAAATGTCATACCAAATGAATGATACAGAGACCCCTCCGTAGTAAAACTAGCTGCAGCAGGCTTATTATTTCAAAGGAACGCGACATCATATAGACACTGGCGGTCCTCTTGGTTTTATGGTCCTTGACTGTATGTATGTTTTTTTTTGTTTATTTATGTATGTACATTGATTACTCCCTCAATTGTAGACCGATTTTCAAAATTATTTTTTTATTCGAAAGGGTATACTCCTGAGGTGGTCCCATTGTCGCCAAGTCATGATCTGATGATGAAATCACAGGGAAATCGAGGGCAACCCTCAAATTTTATAGGCACGTATTATGTGTTTCATATATTTTCTAAGGCTATTCAAGTATTTGCGTCTGGAAGTCATTATCTCATGTTGAGCTGATGATGGAAGGTACTACTCCATAACGGTTAGGAGTTGGAGGATAATTCTGAAAATGTTAAATCAACATAAAATTGTGAAATAAAAATCTTCATTCAAAGAGTATAATTATGTTCCGCTCGCACCGCACCGACTTCATATTTCTGCTAGTGCTAGGCCATAAAACTCATGGCTTAGAGGATTATTTTATGTTTTTTTTTTCTAAGGTTTTTGAAAGCGGTTTTAAATTTTAGTTAAAAGATTTAAAAAAATCCTAGGTACGACAGTACTCGTCAAACTTAAATTGCGCCTTGGAAATTGTTCAGGCCTTCAGGAGGTAGGTAGGTATCGCGGTCCCGCTCCCACTTTCCCGTTGGTCTCTGTGCGTCTCGCTTCTCCTATATTTACTCCAGGCAGAGCGGTCCAACTCCACGTTTAGGTAAGATTTTTCAAGTACGCGGCGAGTCCTATCCATAGGACTAAATTCAAAGGGACGCCGCGCGCCCTGCCAGTCGCGCGCCGGTTTTTATTTATGTCACCCATGTATTACAATTATTAATTATTACAAGCTTTTATTTTAATTTGCAATATTTGTACATAATTATGTAGGTACGTGTATACATACTCGGAGGCATAATTAATCGCCCACCATTTTTTCCTCGATTGATGTAAAATTGTTATTTAAATAAATAATAATTTTACAATAAATAGTAAAAAGCAGGTGGGCTATTTATTGTGCCGCTGAGTGGGTATATGTAGATATGTATGTTGGGGTCAAATCTTGCGAGTTAAATTTCTTGTTTGCGTCGCGTCGTATCAAGTCGCATGCCATTTGTTTACAATTAAGAAGAGTAATAGGCATATCATCATCACCATCAGCCTATTTACGTCCCACTGCTGGGCACAGGCCTCCTCTCAGAATAGGCATATAACCATGTGCTATTATGTATTCTGTGACATAACTTATTAAATATCCAGATTAATTCTTTTTAAAAGAATGCAACCCTAACGTGTCAGAACAGATAAAAGATAAACGATAGAAAGAGAGGAAACTTGTAGGTGAATATAACTGTAGGCAATTAGCGCTGTGCGACCTGAATTGCGCTTTGTTGTGTCGTAGCAAAAGTCGCTATTAATTTAAATGATTTTGCGGAGTCGGACTTCTGTACTTGTACTATTATGTATTCTGTGCTCCAGGCGCATTTAAGTCTGACGTCTATCGTAGTGCTGTGTGTGAATCGCGATCAATTCTTTTTTATTAACGTTTGTATATCTATTTAGATTTTGGGTATGTTGTAAGATAGGTGGGTAAGTATTGTTTGTTTTACAAAAGCTGACTCCAATTAATTGAATGTGTGATATGGGTGACTATTATTAGGACGATATTATGTATGTACCTACATCACATATTTTATGCCTCGTAGGAATACCTGTGTAAGAGGCACGACAAAAATTTGGAATCAGCTAGCCGCCCGCGGTAAAACTCCCGGAGCGATACAACTCAGGGTTATTTAAGAGGAGCCTAGGGACCTAATAATTTTACCAATCCCTTAAAGGGCAGCCAACGCACCGGTGGGCGACGGTGATCGCATTCCATCAGGTGATCCGTTTCCTCGTAAGAAAAAAAAAATGACTAAATCAGCAATCAGACGATACAGTTTAGTCTATTCATGTGCACTTGACAAATTGCTTGTTTGACTACGTACTTAGTAAATAATAAATGAAAAACAGATTATGTCAAAATTTTAATTGCTCTATGAAGTACTTAAAAATATAAAAAATATTTACAGTTTATGTACAAAACTTATTAATAGCTAACTTATTACCGACTATTACGCAGTCACTTTCATTATTCACTTGATATCAGTTTCTAATTTCATCTGTGAATCATATTTAATGGAATACTTTTGTTCCAGCTCCGGTTGAGATTCTCTGTTAACTGCATCCACACTATTATTAGACAAATTGTCACAGTGTTTTATGCGGTGATTAAAATTTGATGAAATTAGCGCTATGTAAAGACACAAGACAAGACAATTTAATACAAATCCAAACACGTACTTCATGACTATTAGTGAATAACATCGAAATAATCTGGAAACATCTGCTGTAATCGTGTACAAATTAATCGTCAAGCAAAGCATAAATGTGATGATAGCTAAACTTGCTGCAAACTTCCTAAATTTGTCTTCTATGATCCTGTGCAGAATAAAAATGTAAAGGATTGTACCTATTACAGTGAACGTCCATTTAAACAACGAACAAAATACCAAGTCAACTAACCACTTGTCCATGACATCGTACGTTATAAATGCTACCCAAAGACTAGTAACAACTATTGGAAACAGCCACGCAAATATTGTTACTTTATACAAACAATTTTTGGTAACTTTTACAAATACTACGATTAAAGTATCGTACATATGCTTGATAAGGAAAAATACAAGAAATATTGTCACGAAATTAAAATAAATTATACTACTTAGATGTAGAAGAGACGGTTCTAGATGGGTAGGAATCGCACGATTTTTCTCCACAAAAATTAGATATCCTATGACGCGCTTCAAAAAGCGGACCAAACTGATTTGTGTAAGCATTTGATTTCTGTAATTTCTTCTCCATTGCTTCATTTTTGCAGCTGCTCCAATAGATAATAACAATTCTACAACTACCATGACGATTTCAATTATGATTAATATTTCAAACACTGACAATGGTAATTCAGACCTTTCTATCCCTAGCGAAGTACTATTATCCACATGATCTGGTAGGGTCCCATTTTCTTCCGCGACATAGTCTGTTTCTTCCGGTGGTTGGGGTACATCAGTAACAATCATCAACGGACTACTTGTATCCGTAAGTAACTCGGTTGCTTCCATCGTTGATACTGTGTTTACCTGGGATATAATTATCAGTCGTTGATTCTATTTTTCTTCTAAGTTTATGTTTATCATGAACACTATTTGAATTACTGATTTCACAATTGGTAGCAATAAGCACGTTTCATTCATCAAACTCTAAGGCTTCAACTTGTAAAGTTTCGCAAAACACGGGATTACACAATATTTTTATAATTGTCACCTATGAGCACGTCTAACTCTGTAAGATTTTAAGTTTCAACTGGCGGCACTCTGTCTTCCACAGTTTAGCTTGTCGAATAACAGGAAATAGTGCAATAAATATTGCTTATTCATAACCGTATCCTACGAATGGTCATTAATTTACCGCTAATGTGCATCATGATACTTGCTATCGGCAGGTAATTAGAATGTAACTTAGACAATCGTAAAATGTGTCATATGTAAATCAATCAGGTAAGAAATAAAAACGGATCACTCACGTATTTATCGAGTTGAGCCCGACATGTTTCGGACATGTTTTTATTTCACTATGATTGAGTCTCACGGTAGTTTCATGTTAAAATATATTACTTTTTGTAGGTACCTAATTACACGTTGTAATTTAACTATAGGAGAGTGTATGTAAGTACATATTATTAATTTCATACCTGGAAAAAGTCTTTCGTATTTAGAAGTCTCTGAAACGATCACCATCTTGGTAAATCGTTTTCATCCACATCTATACTCCGTTTATTTCAACATTAGACACTAGGTACCTATTTAAAATTGTGTAAAATTGTATAAGGAAAATATAATAGCTAACGCCAGTAAATAAAATGTTATTAGATGCATTTTTTCCAATTTGCCTTCGAATGACGGAAAAATGCGTGAGATAGTTAGACCGTTAATTCTAACTAACTTAATATTATAAATGCGAAAGTAACTCTGTCTCTCTGTCTTTCTGTCTGTTTGTTACCTCTTCACGGGAAAACCGCTGTACCAATTCAGATGAAATTTGGTAAGAAGATAGTTTGAATATTGAGGAATAGCATAGGCTGCTTTTTATTCGGAAAAATTATGTAGTTCCCGCGGGATAGCGATAACCGCAATCTACGCGGACGAAGTCGCGGGCAACAGCTAGTGTTAAAATAAGCGGAGTTCTGAATAAACCACAGCAGGGAGATCGTCAACGGCGACGACTTTAACAGACCGTGTTCCGTGAGCCTTATGAAGGCAATGAAGTATATAGTGGATTGGACAAGGATCAGCTGTAACACGCACCAACTGGACAGACATAATCTGCAACGCAATTTATCATAGTACGTATTATACGAGAAACGTCACGGGCAGAAAGGCGTTCTTGTCGTTCTTGTGAATTAACTGCGACGACCTAGTTTGTCGTTTCAGTATCAGCTTCGTCGAACCCGTGTGGGTTTCCTGTTAGGTTACATCGTTAAACTGCATTAATGCAACATACATTCAATGCTATGCGATCTAAATATTCGGTCTTTATGTTATGGTTTAATTATTGTTTTTACTTTTATCGCACTACTAGATAGTGTTATAATGATAAACAAAAGCGGTTGTTTTTGATCAAGGGAACGGAACTCCTTAGAGCTATTTCAACTCGCTACCAATTTTACATTTTTTTGTTGTTGTAATATTGCAGACTAGTAAAAAATAGGAATGATTATGGAATGATTCAATTTGATATCGCATGACGCATGAACGGATGATATCTTGGTTAGTGAAAACAGGGATTTTTTGCCATGTCAAAAATAATTATTTGCACAGCAGACGTAGTCATGACAAATCATAATTTAGGAATACTTGCTGTAAGCTTGTAGGGGAACTCTTGGCATACCTACGTAGAGGGTAATGCCGTATGATTTAAAGTGATGTCATCGTTCTTCAAAGAACTTTACGTTACGTTATGTTATTACGTCCTTCAAATTTATTACGCACATCGTAGAAAACTGTTTTAGGGTGAAATCGGGACAAAATAAATATGACGCGGCAATAAATACGAGATTCCTCACTGATTCAATTCAGATCCAATTCAATTCAAGTCAATATATTTCATAAAACAATATTAGATTGTGTTTGAAGGTTGAAATCACATGTCAATAATAAACAGTCAAAATTAATAGTTTCGAATTCTACATATAAAAGCCGGCCAAGTGTGAGTCGGGTTCGCGCAATGAGGGCTCCATATAACCTTGTAGGTAGGTATGTACATAGTTCGTCTATCAAGGGAATGGAGTCTCAAAGATTTCTACGCTTTTACCACGTCCGCTACGTTTTTATAGTCTAATCTTAGTAGAGAACTGTTCCTAAACAAAATGTACGCGGTGTGGGGTTATTTTATATCGGTCTGTGACATATACAGACACATAAAAATTTATGATTTTGAGAATCTTCTGAGTGGTTGTGCTATAAGAGCTTATTTCAAGTTTTTAGGACAACTGGCCCCTATTTCACCAATTTTGCAATTGTCGGTTTGTTATGACAATTCGAACTAACTTTTCTTGACCACTTGACTAACTCTTCAAGTCAGTAATTAACACCGAATTGTCATTGAAAACTGACAATTGTAAAGTTGGTGAAATAGGGAGCCTGAAAGTACCCTTTAGGTTTTTGAAGTACCGCAATTTGTATGAAAACGATCTTTTTAATGTCTGTATCCTTTGATTGCGTTGACCTAGAGGTTTGATTTTTTCACAGCTTCAAGGGACTGTAGGCTTGAGTCATCACCAGCCTTTTCTATGTCCCACTGCTGGGCACAGGCCTCCTCTCAGAATGAGAGGGCTTGGGCTATAGTTCCCACGCGGGCCCAGTGCGGATTGGGAACTTCACACATACAATTGAATTGCTTCGCAGGCGTGTGCAGGTTTCTTCACGATGTTTTCATTCACCGAAAAGCTCATGATAAATTAGAAATGTAATTCCGCACATGAATTCCGAAAAACTCAGAGGTGCGAGCCGGGGTTCGAGTATTCGATATTAATTTCAGCGTTCCAGAGAAAAAGGGTCTTGACAGACAGACAGACAGACAGACAGACGGACAACAAAGTGATCCTATAAGGGTTCCGTTTTTCCTTTTGAGGTACGGAACCCTCAAATTGATCTAGTTGGATCGTACTGCCTTCTTAACATAAGTAGGTAATAGCGGTGTATTGTGTATTTGTGTTGTTGTGAGTATTTGTGTATTTAGCCGTCTTTGTAGTATTAAACAGAATAATGTTTATGTTTCGGATTAATACGTAGACATACGCGAGTGATCCGTTTTTTTCACTACAATTGAGCCTCACGGTGGTTTCATGTTAAAAATGTTTGTTTTTCTGCAGTTCTGCTTCAGATTATGACTGTATGTACCTAATCAAGAATCAAGTTAATTACTAAGTATTGTCGTTGTTGCAACATAGGTACGACGTACAACGACATGTCGAATGAGAATGTTGCTATTGGGTTTCTCCACTAGCAGTATCACACTATTGACTTTTGCTCGCAAATTAAAGACTTTTGTTACTATTAAAGGGAGTCTTTGGAGAAGTCTTTTTTTATTATTAACTTACAACGCATCCTCCGTCCTGCTGAACAAAGTCCAATGGGCATTTTTTGAGTGACGTAGAATGCAAAAATCCTTGCACTTTAGACGTAGACTGTGGCAATCAATAATTGAGCCTCATACCGCAAGCAATAGGTATTTATTTTGTGATTTTTCTGGGGAATGGGAGTTTTTAGGAGTTTTAGAAAATACATTTGTAAATAATGTAAAATATCTACGATAAGTGTGGTAATTAACGTTCGGTAGTATAAGCCATGGTTTTTCAAGGCTGTATCGGATGGAATAAGTAAGTAATCAAACAAACAAGGGTATTTAGATTTAGAGCCATTTCATTTCAGTTTATTATCGTGGGAGCAGCTTCGTTTTAAACAGCAACGATGGGAGCAGAATACTGAGCCGCAATGTAGGGAGCCGAGAAGTAGGGAGACGCGTAGTATGGGGAAGCAGCGGCCGCATAGGGAGCCGACGCCACGTACGCCGCGGGCGCAGCCACGTAGGCGGCTAGCCCGCTGTTGATGCGGTGGTAGTACTGCGAGCTGGTCGCCGTCACGATGGGCGCGGGCGCGGCGGCCACCAGCGGCGCGGCCAGCACGGATGGCTTAGCCGCGGCCATGGCTGCCAGGGCAGAGATGATTATCACATGAAATTAAAATAAAATATTTAGTTAAATATAAATTGTAATTGGCAGATCGACTTCTTGCTATCTTGCTTAGGACCGATTTAATAAGATAGAAGAAATAAAAGAAGGGGGCAGATTTATGATTACAGGTTAATGAAATACTCACGAGCTTCATCATTTTCTTTGGTTTGAGTTGGTGCAGGTGGTTCACGAGTGGAGCAAGCAGGAATCTGCCGGACACCGTGGTCGCGGGTATATATACGACCGGCCGAGGCGCATGGCGCAACGGCAGCTGCTTGAGCGACGTCGCTGCCATTGGGCGACGCGTGATGAGAATCGAACCAAGCCTCATGTGCATCTTGAGGATAAATTTCTTACTAGGTATACTGTTACGGAATACTTTTACATTAAGGATTCTTGGAATGACTTAGGTCAGATACATATTGTCCTTTTGGCTTTTTAGTTATAAAAATGAATGTACTTAAGTATTTTAAGCATCTTCCCAATTATTCGTCTGCGTAAAATGTGAACTTTTCAATGATCAAGAAATATATCGCTTTAAAGTTTTTATGTTGAGCAAAATATTTGTGATAGGTTTATTTCATTGAATTGTTTTAAAATAAAAGGTAATATGCTTTGTGCGTCAAAAACCAAACACTGTAAAACCCAAACGTCTCAGAACTGCCGGATTACGCTCTATTTACGTTTCAATTTGAAGCGAGCAGAGGAAAATGTAGGAAAAATATCTGTAGGTACATACTTATTCAGTATATTTTATCATGCAACTACGTTTAAGACGTTTGTTTCTGTTTTGTTTAGACAATCAATTGTAGGGATTGAAAATCACTGAAATACTTAGTCATGGTTGTTAATGTATTTATGTAGGTAGTATATAGGCATCTAACTACGTTAACCACGTCTGTGTTAACGTGAAGTATACATGAATTCACTAGAGCTAGCACCGATGGATCGAATGGGTGAAGGAACGGGTATGTATCACTATCACCTGTTAGTACCTATACACTTCACACCCATGAAAACAAGGGGCTCCCCTGAGCCAGACGCTGAAATAGCTGCCCTTTAGAGCCATTCTGTACATTATTTAAACGATAAAAACAAAACATATAAATACATTAAGTATCTATAGCATCTTAACTTGTTTCTCATATTATTTATTTCGTATTTAATACTCATGATATCTGCATCACAAGTAAGTCAAGTCGCAATTAATATTCTGTCACTACATCAAGCATAATTTACTTGTGACATATACACCAATGTATAGAGAATTCAATAGGCTAGGAGTTCTACGTTTAACATTATTATAATACCTTTTTATAATCATCATCATCATCATCACCATTTTCATCGTCGGCCTATTTACGTCCCACTGCTGGTCACAGGCCTTTATTTGTAATATTAAAAAAAAAAAGTTATTTACGTATTCGGTGCGAATTCTAAACGATTTTTTTTTCGAAAAGACGCGTTATTTTTGATAAAATGAAGTTAGACCGATATTTAATAGATGTCGCCACTAAAACTAAGTTGTATAGTAGGTAGAAGTGATGTGTTGTTAGGAAGGCGCGAACCGTTCAAGGTCATCCTTTCAGGGAAGCCTCTTAAGTCATTTCCGTATAAAAACTCCATTTCTAAATTTAGTTTCTTAAATCATCACTAGTTAACACTGCAATATTAATCATATCGTCGTCTACGAATAAGACCGAAAGACTCTTTCGGAAAGAGTGCTGATAAGAAATGGCCACGACCTAACTAGCACACTAGTGGAAATAGCAGCCTATTTTGTAACTTAAGGCTGAAAAATAGCTGCTTAAGGGTTCAAAAAGCAGTTCAAAGTTGCATAACTGCGTCCGTAAGGGTCTGTAGCTATAGAAGTTACTAAAAGTGCCATAAACTGAACTAAATATTACCCTAGCCTTCACAGTAGTTCAATTTAGAACTCATTGCCGCTTACACCTTTATAAGAGAAATTAAAAGGCCATTTTACTACTTACAGCTGCATGGTGGTTTCCACTGTTACTTTTATACGCTACTAAACTATAAAATGGAGTTAATTGTATATAGTATATGTAATAGTTGCAAAAAAACAATCAGTGCAACTAAAGACTACATCAAAGTTCTTTAAAGGAACAAGAGCTACTTTTAGTAACACAGTAGAAATAACCTCCGCCTTAGTCAGTCAGCCTCAATTCTGTCCGCCATTTTGTAACGGCCACTTTAGTAAATATTGTTAAATATATATTAAAAATGGGTGCTAAACAATAAGGCAAACTAATGTTGGAGACTTTTGATGGCTATCAAAAAAAAAAACCGGACAAGTGCGAGTCGGACTCGCGCACGAGGGTTCCGTAGAAAGATTTTAACGCTTTTCCCTAGTGTTTTAAGAAGTCCAGTGTTAGCAGAGCCCTGCTCCTAAACAAAATGTACGCAGTGTGAGGTCAACTTATATTGGTCTGCTAAATCTACAGACAGACATAAAAATTCAAGATTTTGAGATTTTTCTGAGTGGTTGTGCTATAAGAGCTACCTGCATACCAAATTTCAAGTTTCTAAGATAACTGGAAGTACCCTCTAGGTTTTGGAATTCGGCAATTTGTATGGAAATAGCCTTTTTAATGACTGTATCTTTTGATTGCGTTGACTTAGAAGGTTGATTTTATCACAGCTTCACGGGACCGCAGGCTTGAGTATTTGGAATTAATTTCAGCATACTACCTCCACGCGTTCCAAAGAAAAAGGGTCTTGACAGACAGACAGACGGACAACAAAGTGATCCTTTAATGGTTCCGTTTTTTCCTTTTGAGGTACTTGAATTGTCAATAAGTATTATTATGTTTACCTACACAAAAATAGCGAGTGTAAATCCTGCAAGTATTGCAATTAAAGGCACTAGATAATGTATTGGGATTTGGAGACTGGTGAAATTTATGCGTTGAGTAAACGTTTTTAAATGAAGATCACGGATCTCCAAAATGGTAACCATACGAATAAGTGACAGATAGTTCTTATAGCCGCAAAAAAGGGATAGTGGTAGCTCTTTTGTGACCATGAATTGTAATAGAGAAACAAAAATCGCTCGAAGCTTTACATAGGTGAAAATTAGCGCTCGGAGTCTCAGCAGGTAATTATTAGACCTAAAACTGCAGGTTAAGACTGTATTAAAAGGACGCCATGATTTTTTAAGAAAATTTATAATTCACTTGCAAAATTGGGACGATACACGGTGTTTTTCTGTTAAACGTACACTAATTTTGCCGTTAGAAAAGCGGCCACTTGCACAGAGTGAGTTGTCGATGCATTAAAATATAAAAAAAAAAAATTATTTGTAAATCCAATAAAAATAATCAAATAAATTTTGGCATTTTAAAAGCGCGGCAAAATTACGTGGATATTATTACATGTATTCACAGTAAACTGGATTGCGTTTTACGCCACACTGTATAACTTGCTAATACAGAACATAAACTTATAATAACTTTCTATTTCATTTTAATAATGGCCGCCGACCAAACACTTTACCAAAAGCAAACATATTATAATGTCAGCAAAGAACTGTCACATTCACGTTTGAAGTTTGAATGAACGAATGAATGTAATATCAATTCGTCTCATTCAAAGAAGCGCTACAAGAGCTTTAGTATAGCGTTAATAATTTGTAATAGTTCTTGAGGCACCTTAATGCAACTGTTGTACAGGTGAAATGGAACTTAAGGCTGCATAAATTTGTGCCTATTTAGCGTCAAAGCGGCTACATTAGGACTGCAGTAGACGCTCTACCACTTACGTCGAATACCTTAAGTGATAATCGGATACGCTCCAAAGCCCTAATGCAGCTAATTGTGCTGGTTGGGGAGTGTGTTGGCCCGCACGTGTTGCATAGCCCATATGAATTATAGTAATACTTACTTATGAGTATTTCCGAAAATTTCGTTTCAATCATAATTATCAAACAACAAAGGGTCAAAGGGCAAGTATGTATTCCAGTTTTTACGAATTTTACTAACGGTAGCTTAAAATTTGTGAATAGAATGAGGAAAAATAATTATTTAACCAGTGTAGCTTCTCATTAGACATAATGAAAACGGGATATTGACCGCGATTACCTTATAGGTTTGAGCCGCTTTCGTTATATTTACCGCGAATCATTTATTAAAGCTGACAGTGTTGCTTCTCATTTGATAACACATTCACGGAGCAGAACAGTTCGTCATCAAGTCTCGATTTATTATCACAGGACAAGGTCGATCTTTTCCGCGGGCAGCCGTCGAAGCGATCACACGTACCTACGTCACTGCTCCGTACTTCGACTCGTGTTTCCATTACGTCATTTAAAAAACTTATCTTTCCAGAACATCGACCTAGCGGCCGCTTTTCTTTAAATCAACGTCAAATACTTACTGATCACCTATATCACACATAAACAATAGGTCTGTTTATTAACTCATTGTGTAATGGTTATTTTTATACCTATATTGACTATTTGCATAAGAATAAATAATAACATAGTAGAACGGAATCTCTTTTGACCGAGTCCAAAACGCCGCCATTTATATACCTTCTTCCCCCTTCACGTCGTTACACCCCTCTGTCGTCAAGGCGTGTTGCTAGGGTTGATTGCTGTTAAATGTTGATTACGTGTAAAGATAATATCGCTAAAATATAAGTTTTTCTTTATTTTGAAATAATTATTTTTATTCTAGTTTTACAAAATATGAGGTTTATAAATCATTACAAAGGTCTACATATTATAGACACTTCTAAATAAGAAGTTATTATAAGTGCCATACCAAATGAAGCCATTTAAGGTGATTTAAGTAAGTATTACTTATCTAAAAATATAAAATAAAATACATACAGGCTCACGTAAAACTATTACAACCAAATTATAAACAATCAACCGCGCGTGCGGCGACAGTCTGACTGAGTAGTCTGTTTAACAAATACTCTAATATCGTGACCTTGAGCCCATTCGGAGCGGGAGTTTTCGTTCTACTACGTTATTATTTGTTCTTATGCTATTTGTTTCTTAATAAACAAAATAAAATAATCTCTTAAAGCCGTTTTAAAATTTAACGCAATATAAATAACATCTTGTGTTTTTATCCTGTTTTTTTGTACAATAAAGTGTTTACGTACTTTTACTTACATCTACTTTGGGATGGTTCTTTGCCCAAATCTGTAGAGGGTTTTGAAAAATCCGTACTTATGTTGAGCTACGTGTTCCGTAAATCCGTAAACTCCGTAAAACACATTGTTTGTCAGAGCCTCTAGTGTAATTTTAGACACAAAAAGACCGCGTTCGCGTTACGTCTCAATTAGTTTGGGCTATGGCACGTACTAATTGTGAGCGCCTAGTGTAATCGCCGACCAGAGCCCTTAGTGTAATCAAAAAACACAAAATACGTCTGGATCGCGTTTGCGTTAAAATGTCAAATAGTATGAGAATTGTTAAAAGCGAACGCGATCGAGACGTATTTCTTGGCCTGGTCGGCGATTACACTAGGCGCTCAGTGAGCGCCTAGTGTAATAGTGTAGTGTTAGAGCGCTGAGGAAGTCAGCACGGACACTGAAAGTTTTATCGATCACCGCCTGGAAATTAACGCGGTGAGGTGACGAGCGACGAGACGTAAGTCACTATGGCACATCACTTCCTATTTACTTCGAATTTACGCTAGGAAGGAAAAATGTGCAAGTTGCAATAGGTAGGTACATCGCCAGATCGTGAAGCGAACGAGTTAGAGTTAGAAGTCAATTGAGCACCGTGTATCAAACATTAAAAAAAGTACTTACTATAATTTGACATGAATGTAAAGGTCACCGTACCAAATTAAATAAGTACCTAGTAGCATTTCTAACTTTTGAGAATTGCGACCGCCATGCTGAAATGGGGGCGGTTCGCTCGTTCTTCGCGCTTGCTCGATCAATTAATATAATAATAACGTATAAGCACTTACGTTGTTTAAAATTTCAATCCGTATGAAATGATGGCATTTGACATTTGATGAAAAAAATCTAACGAGTTTTAATCGGAATATATTTCAAGGAACCTGTGACAGACCTGTCAAGTAAAGCCTGTACTTATTCAGTCTCCGCATACTAGTGTCAGCATAAATTGAGTACCTCGTCGCTCTCGCCCGAGCTTAGTCGCGGGACAGGGACAAATGCTTTTTCCCAGAGATAAAAAGGGTACATACGAACTTGTCCCCACCTTTTTTCTATGCACACTATGTTACTCGAATTTACAAAAATTAAGTGGACAGGTAGATAAGTTTGACGTACATGCACTATCTTCTCTCTACTTACGTTTTAATAGGATTATAGTAGTTTATGCAACTGCTACATAATGAGGGTCCTTAAAATACGAGTGTGTTTTTATGAAACAAGGCGGAGCTGAGTTTCATAATAGGATCACACGAGTGTTTTAAGGCCTAGGTAATTATGTGGAGTTTCATACATTACTTTATCTACACACATATTATAAGTACTCTAAGACGAGTTCAGAAACCGAAAGCATATCATGCCCATACCTGTCACGAATTTGACTGTTGTATTACTTTACTGCTAGTGGTGGTTGGGTGGCGCTGCCGGCGAGAAGGCGACGACATGCTGAAATGATGGTCATTTTCTACGGTTTCTGAACACATTATAGAGGACTTATGATATGTGTGTAGATAAAATGTTTTTGTTTTCTGCGACTTGTGTTAATTTTCATAAGCTTCTATTGTGTACGTATAATTTTAGATTTTTCTCTCCGCAAACTTCGGAGATAAGGGAAGGGGTAGGGGGATAACCATAAGGCTTCCCGGTTACTATTATTTTAGTTAGGAAACTTAAAAGATCACCTATTAGAATTAAACTTTTTCGTAACGGCTACCCTAACTAACATTTGGCGATAAAAACAAGTTCTATAACTGCCACTTATTAGTTCTATTAAAATCCTACAGCTGCAGCACGACCTAAAAATAAGCGATAGAGTACGCTATAACTCTCATATAGTCCGAATTAGGCAAAAACGTTAGCGCTTAGAGGCATTTTAGTAGCTCGAATTAACTCCAATAGTCGTACACAAATGGTATAATCCTGCTAATGGCTACAGCAGAGACGCTTATTACCAAAGGAGATAATAAAGGATCACAAAAGCCGTATTTTTTGCCTAAGGTTCTATGAAACCTATAAGATGTTTTCTTATATCACTTAAAGCGTTGTAAATACGTTACAGTAGTGAAAACAAACTCTTTGCGTGGTATAGTGAGTTCTTTTTGTACGCAATTTTATAGAAATATCTCTAACCTCGAAACAAACATTGTCAGTAATCGTGCATGCTGTGCTGCTCTGTGTTAAAATTATGATGGCGACGGGTTAAAAATTATAAAAGTTGAATAATAATTGTTAATAACCACCGACTTTTATACATGAAGACTGGCCACGCACCTCTTTAGCGCTGACAAAATGCGGCCTTCACTCATTAGCTGTCATTACACTGACATGTCAAACTTCAAGGAAATATACCATCTGGATAATGTACGACTACCGTACCGACCTGCTAATTCATGTCCACAAAATAACAAGTAGTCGCATGATAACAATGACCTGCTAATTTACGAACATAAAATAACAGGTCCTTCTTTATTGACCGAGCGAGCGAAGCATGAACGTTTCAAATGGGACAAAAATGCTTTCTTAATGTCTGTCCAGCTGTTCTCCTCTGCAGTGTAAAATTTTGTAAGCAGGCTCGATAATTATAGTTTTTTGGAAAAAAAAAGCTCACGAGGTCTACAGCTCTCAAAGCCATTATTGATAATATTTTAGGCATAAAAGACGAAAAAGCTTACAGAGTGGCAAGTGGAATGGAAGGCAAGTCTTTCGTAACTGTTTCAAAGGTAAACATATAAAATAATGGAAAAATTACAAAAAAGGTATCTATTTCAGTATCGTCATTGGACAGATAATGGACAGTCTAAATCGGTAGATCTAAAAACTGGAAAATCAGTAGAAATAGATAAAATAGTCAGTTTCTGTAATAGTTTTATTTAGTTTACTAGAAATTACAAAATGGCCATACTATTAGAGGTTGGGATTTATCAGGCGGGGAAATAATTTTTCGGCCCTGCATTATTTGGCTATA
This sequence comes from Clepsis dumicolana, assembly GCA_963691665.1. Lineage (NCBI taxonomy): Eukaryota > Metazoa > Arthropoda > Insecta > Lepidoptera > Tortricidae > Clepsis > Clepsis dumicolana. The sequence continues at coordinate 7,797,849 of OY829517.1, forward strand.
ATATTTATTATAATTTTAAGTGTGTGATTTTCTTTACAAATAATGAGTATGTTATTTGTTGTATGGAATGTGATTCCATGTGCCTTGTTTTTCTTTTTTGTGTTATTTGTACAGTTCATAAATGTGCACGACGTCATTTTGAGCGGTTCAACTGGGCGAATCAACGAAATGTCACCTGCGCGGCGGCTGTTGGCGACTAAGTCACTGAGTAACCTAATCACCTATATTGCTTGTCCGCGCGCGGTGAAGGGGTGGCAAATCTGTCACTATTTGGTACATCAATGTTAATAACCATATTTTTAGGTAGGTAGATAAGTGAAATACTATTGCGGTTGTATATTTTCTGTTATTATATACCATATTTTACATCTCAATTTTCAAGCGCCTTAGAAATATATGCGTTTTAATATAAATCCTAAAAATGTAAATACTGTGGCGCACTTTTTTTTTAATTTTGTTAATTTAACGGGATAGCATTGTAAATGGGTACATACTGAGGATAGCATATCTTTTGTTTTTAAAGACTGAACAATAAATTAAACTCCCCTTTTCCCGATATTTCTGGCATTTGTAGGTTATAATTTGTAAACAAAAATGGTGTTATCGTCTATAACTCTTAATCATTCCGATAACTCTATAATACCACTTTGGAGCATAAATATCGGTATAGCAGCGATTTTAACCACTTGAAATGATTATTAACACCTTTCAATGAAGTTCAGTTCTATAAGAGCTAAAAAAGGTGTATCAGAACCTAGTCTTTAACTTTTAGCTTTAAGTAATTTTGTTAAACAGCTTTTGGTGATATAGTAGGGTCTCTTATACTTGGTATATCTTGTTTCAATTCAAACCCTGTCGAGGAATTTGACGGGAAACCGATGAGAGTGGATCGTGTCGTTAATTGAATTTTAGTTTCTGTGCTTAGTGTTGGCTGTAGTAGCAACATGCTTAATAATAAAAGAATTAAGTACACGTTATGCTATGAACTAAAAAGTAAATATCTAAAACTAACTTAAAAGTAAGTATATCTTAAAAGTTCTTTAAGAGTTAGTAACATTCGCACAAGCGTTTTTAAGGAACTTAAAGCTTTTAAAGAGCTATAGCTTCAATTTCTTTTATAGCGCCTCAAACGCTTAAACAGCGACACAGTGATTCAACGGGGTACCATAACTCCGTTATATCACTGTGTCATAGAGAGTTATAAGAATGACTGTTATAGCTTTTAAATACGTAGCTTTATGATTTTCCTATAGCTGATTTAACACAATAAGCGACAATTAGCGCTAAAAGGTAACCATAACACTGTTATAGAACCATAGCGTTAAAACGCGTTAACAGGCACTCCAAAAGAGCATTCAGTGTCACAGCTTTAAGCTGTTATATTTTTCTTATTTCTGTTAAATCACTTTATTATCGCTTGTTGATTAATATGTTCCGTTATCTCCATATTGCCACCTAAAACTATTATTGAAGGCCTTGTAAAGCTACTATAGACTTGAGTCTCTAATGTATACGCTGTTATCGCCACTTTGTTTGTTGGGGCGGAACTCTAACTTGGGCGTGCTCGACAAGCTCTATTGGTCGGCTTTTATTCTAATTTTTGCGGATCCCTAAAAACATCGTAAGTGTTCGAAGTAGTTTTAATGCGATTATAAAGTAAGCGAGATATCTATCAAATTCTAGCATCTTTGGTATTTTATTCTCAAAGTATTCGTATTCCCAAGCTTGTTAGTTTTTGTATTCGTATTTTATTTACGATGTGAAACGTCTTATGAAACCCTCGTCACGTTGCGTTTATTTCGCGTCTGACTGTCCTCACTGTCGGCGCACAAAGTCGCTATGTTGAAAATTTTAATCCCCTTTGTGTTAACTTTGCATTGTTTGGTAGCATTTGAACAGTATTGTTATAAAATGTATTGAATAAGTCCTCGGTGGAACTTTAAAGCGTTATAACTTGTAGGTCTTATTAGGGGTGTAGGGCGGGGCGAGTACGTTTGGGTATGCGACGCTAAGCTATTGGCTTGTCCCTGTCAAGTCTAACACACGCGTCCACGTCGCCCACAGTTCGTTGACACACGGGCTGGCGGGCGAACCCACTCCTATTGCACGCTTGAGTGGGTCGCACACCCTGGAAATACTACGGTCGGAAACGGGCGCCGTATTGCTTACCATCCACCCTGGACCGTAGTAGCTAAGTGTGTTAGGCCATCCGCCGGGTATAGCAGGTGACCCGGTGGATTACAACTGCCTACCTGCGTTTGTCCTGCGCAGTTGATCGCCGTACGCAGGGATGATGGAGTCCTGGGGGGGTTGAGTCAAACGGAATCTGGGGTTAATAGTTCCGGGAGACAACACGCCCCCTTTGGTCCGGAGTTCAGGCAAAACGGTAGACCCGCAGCTAGCCACTGCGGGGAAGTGGACAGGCGTAACTGCACGGATGAGCTGGGTGCTTTGCGCAGGCGAGTGGTGGTAGGGTCCTCTGGGAGGACGCGGGGTCCATGCTGACGGAACAAGGGGGTCGGAGTACCTGGTGATTGTGGATCCGTTTAACGGTCACCAGCCGCACACCTGCAGTTACCTACTAACCTAACCTACTGCTTCTATATCCGCTGTCGTAGCCCCTATGTCGTTCATTCGGCATCCCCAACGTTGCGGGCTCCATGGAGGGTAGGGAGCGCAGTGGATGAAGCTTTTATTGGACCACCATGGCGAAAGGATCCAAAAAAACCCCACAGGGACCGAAAGGTACCTTACAGTCGGCTGGAACTGCGAAAGCGGGTCCGGCCACGAAAAAGCCCGTAAGGGCAGGGTCCGCGCAAGCGGAACCTACAACACAGACACAACAGAGGGCGGACACCACGAAAGTGGATCTGCCTTCCTTCACACTCGGGGCCAGGATAGCGATGTCGACCCTGACCTCCGCAAACACACACACACACGGGGGCGGAGCTGCTTCGGCGGCGCCGCCACACACTACTACACCCCGTAAGTCCGTGGATGGCCAAGGGGCTGCCGGGAAACCGGCGGGACCGAAACCATCCACGTCGACTGCGACCAACAGCGGCATTTTGGTTGTGTTTGTTATAGTTGGACTCTGGCTGATACTCTATCGCAAACTGGCAGTACCACCGTACAACAAGACATGAGTCTACTGGTCGTGTCTTATCCAATCTCGACATTGGCAGAATCAATGAAAATAATCGATTTATTGATGTTGAGCTGCTTAACGAATTTTTCTTTGCATTGTCATTGTATGTTGAATTTCATTCTATGAATGTTTCATAAAAATAAAACAAAAATAATCAATAAATCGATTATTTTCATTGATTCAGAAAATAGCTCCATCTCTTGCCACTAATGCGTAACTGTAGAAGTTCCGTAGTGGGTGAGCTGCTTGATTAAGCTACTCATAGATGGCGCTGAGGAGAGATCTTCCAAATAAAATATGACACAAGGCATTGAAAAATTCGTTAGGTACACCAACGTTAAGTATAGCTTAATTGGTGGAGCGTGGTACGGATTACCGAGGTTGCTGGTTCAAGTCCAGCTGCTTAACGAATTTTTCTTTGCATTGTCATTGTATGTTGAATTTCATTCTATGAATGTTTCATAAAAATAAAACAAAAATAATCAATAAATCGATTATTTTCATTGATTCAGAAAATAGCTCCATCTCTTGCCACTAATGCGTAACTGTAGAAGTTCCGTAGTGGGTGAGCTGCTTGATTAAGCTACTCATAGATGGCGCTGAGGAGAGATCTTCCAAATAAAATATGACACAAGGCATTGAAAAATTCGTTAGGTACACCAACGTTAAGTATAGCTTAATTGGTGGAGCGTGGTACGGATTACCGAGGTTGCTGGTTCAAGTCCAGCTGCTTAACGAATTTTTCTTTGCATTGTCATTGTATATTGGCAGAATCATCAAAAGTTTGATAGGGCCACACTTCCATAAAAGTTTAATTGATTCAAATGTAGAAACGTGGTCCCGTAGGTAACAAAATTATTCGATACTTATTGCATCGCAAATTTCTTGTCGTAGGCTCTAATAACTACGATATCATTCTGTAAAATTCCCACGAGCAAAAGTAAAGGTATCTTTGGTTCATTTTATATCTACAAATTAAAAGTTACTGGACTATTGTCAAATTCGCAGACTTATTTATCGAACTGAATACAATAACAACTTTTCTGAGAACGCTTTATACATCACATAACTCCCACAAAGTACTCCTTGTTAAAAATAAAAGATAGTGTATTTAGCTGTATCGTGATTTTGGTTACTTTTTCTGTATTAGTCACACACAAGTTATATTTTGATAGTTCGACGTAGGTATATTTTTTTATCAACCATACATATCGGAGAGTGCTATCATACATGCCCGATAAAAGATAATAAACATCCTCGTTATTGAATTCTATGGAAAACAATATCCTGTCGTCGGAACACATATTGACAAAGCTTTGAAACAGGATTAAATGTAGGAGTAAATGTCCAACGACAAGCTACTAAGTGTGAAGTCCCGAATTTTTTGCAAGCTTCAATTTATCTTGTAATGTTTGCATGTAGTTATGTGTATAATCTATGTATATATCATCATGATCACCAGCCTTTTATACGTCCCACTGTTGAGCACAGACCTCCTCTCAGATTAAAGTTTCACGCGGGTCCAGTGTGGATTGGGAACTTTAAATACACCACTGAATTGCTTGGCAGGACCGCAGGACTGTGCAAGTTTCTCACGATGTTTTCCTTCACCTAAAAGCTCGTAATTAAATCTGAAAATCGCGGAGGTGCGAGCAAGGTGCGAGCCTTGGCTCGAACCGACGACCCTCTGTTTGAGAGGCCATAGGTCAAACCACTAGGCTATCACGGCGTATTAATGTACGTATATGTAGTTCAAGTCAAATGTTGCAACTGAATTTTAAAGCAGTTATCCTCAACCGATCGAGATGAAATTTGGTGTACTTATGTAAGTACGGTGACAATACATAATCTGGTCGTGATATTCTGGTGGTCCGGCCAGATCGTCTCCGAAGAAGGGAATTCTTCATTGTTTAACGGCATTAGTTGGTTTGGTATAGATATGTAAGTTGGATGACATTACAAGTACGACAACAAAAAGTACAGTACAGTACAGTTTCTAAATTCCAAGATTGACGTCAAGTTGTTTCTGTCTTACCTATCGTTTTATTTGTATCCTCGCAAGTGTGATGATATACATTGTATGTTTCAAGGGAGGTAAAGAAATTACGAACCTCGGCTCAGCAAGAGCCTCGTTCGTAATAATTTTAAAGCCTTTAATACTTAACACAATGTACTATTTTTATGTCTTTTGCTTGATAGCCTTAGAATACATTTCAAAGCTAAGTAACTACGCACATTAACAACCAGATAGCTCATCAAATTGGAAGCTTCATTTGTTATTTTATCGCAGCCAGTAATAGTCGCTGTCGTCATTTTTGACGTCAAGTTATATATTGTTAATTACTCCGCCCATAAAATATACCTTTCTTGATAAACGTTTTATTGTCCTCAAAGGCTGGCCCTATTTCCTCTTGCGATACCTATTCTGTAACACTTCTTTATACAAAGTATAAATCTGAGCACAATTTTGTGCAAAGATAATTAGCAGACTTTGCTCTAAGTACCTATCGCATAGGGTATCTTCAATTTTCAAAGCACTAGATGCTTCAAAATATCTTAGGTATATAAATTTATTATAATTATTTTATTTTATTGTATCACTAGTGACATTTTATGTGATGCCTAGGCCAGTAAATCATATAAAAAACCTTAGAAAAAAAAACTAAGGCCTAAAGTTTTATGGCCAAGCACTAAGCAGCAGATATATGAAGTCGGTGCTTCCTTCAAAGAATATTCCGCTCGCACCGCACCGACTTCATTATTCTGCTGCTTAGTGCTAGGCCATAAAACTTTAGGCCTTAGTTTCTGTTGTCCGAAATAAACGCATTTTATTTTATTTTATTTATTTATCATTATTTTTGAGGATTATTTTACGTTTTTTTTCTAAGGTTTTTTTTTGAAGGCGGTTTTACTTTTTTGTTCAAAGATTTTTATTTCACAATTTTACGTTGATTTAACATTTTCAGAATTATCCTCCAACTCCTAACCGCTAAGGAGTTGTACCTTCCATCATCAGCTCATCATCATGAGATGATGACTACCAGACGCAAATTCTTGAATAACCTTAGAAAATATATGAAACACATAGTACGTGCCTGTAAAATTTGAGGGTTGCCCTCGATTTCCCTGGGATCCCATCATCAGATCATGACTTGGTGACAATGGGACCACCTCAGGAGTATACCCTTTCAAATAAAAAAAAATTTTTGAAAATCGGTCTACAATTGACGGAGTAATCGATGAACATACATAAAAAATAAAAATAAATAAAAATACATACAGTGGAACGTAGAACCTCCTCCTTTTTTTGAAGTCGGTTAAAAACAAGAGCTAGTCAGAACAAAAACAGCAAACGGTTCTAAATGTTAATATTAAAATTAGTTCAAAAAGTAGTGCTTTTTGTACCTATTTAGATCATGCGGAAAGTTGGATTTTTCGCAACACTTAGTTCTTTTTAATTTTCCAATTATCAAAGACTTCATTTCACGAGCGCTGGAGGGGCTACCATAAGCCAGTCATCACAGGACCAGGGTGCCCGAAATAGTCACACCTACTCGTTGTTTTATTTTGTTTCATTTTATTTTATTTTGTAATTAATTAACTATGGAAGCCATTTCCGGAATAAAAATATTTCATTTCATTTTCATTTAATTTTCATTTAATTTTCATTTTAATTTTCATTTCATTTTCATTTCATTTTCATTTCATTTTCATTTCATTTTCATTTCATTTCATTTGTTTCTTGATTACGCCATTGGATATTGAAACCACATTTATTATTAATATTATTAAAATAAATCACATATTTGACAAATGAAAGGTACGCAAGATTTTTTTTCATTCGCAGCCGTTTGGCCTTTTTGCGTTGTTGGTGCCTCAATGGAGCAACACCCATTGCCTGCGCCACAGGTCAAGAAAAAATAGTTTCTTTGTTGTAATATTGCAATTTTTACGTAAATGTATTAAAAAACGTCGTTTGATACACGTGCGAAATTGTCATTTTCACTAGTCCCGACTCTCTCACCTTGCGCTTCGAACCAAGACGCCTCGGGACTCGTGCAAAATGACATGGTTGTACCTGTATGTAGCTTGTGGACTGTTTTGTTCCAGCACTAATTCTTGCGACTAAGTAGGCGAATTAAACACTTAAGTAAGGCGGAAGTGAATAAAAGTCTCTTAAATATTAATGTTGGTGTTGCCAACATACCTAATTCCGCACTTATATCGTATTCAATCCATTTATGCTGGGTGTAGGCTGCATGCAATGGGTTTTTATGTTCTAATGCAAATCTGTAATCCTGTAATCAAACTTAACAACCACGTAGGTACGCTATGGGACCTCATAGATTAAACTTGATATTTAATAAAATTTTGTTAGTTTAGTAGGTAATCTAAGACGAAGACAATCAGGCTAACAGCCACACATAATTTGCTACAGTGAAAGTTTGATGTTTTAAACATAATTTGGCCTCGTCAAGCTCGCATTTGATATTACTTTTTGGATCTAAGATGGTGGATTACAGTTTGTCATTTTGATGCAAGAAATTTGAAAAGGATTAGTTTCACAATCTACCCCTATTTTTGTTCGCTAATTGAGTATATCCGATATCTAATGTCTAAGAACGGTAAACAAAAACAAACCCAAAGGCACAAAGCTTAAAATAACTGCAACAATCAGGATTGCACGCATTAAACCTGGAATGTTATGGAAACGTTTCTGTTCACAGGAGATGCGATGTCGTTAACAAAGCTGTCCTGGCATTATCCGTGCAATTGGAATCCAATTGGCAGACGCGAGGTTGTATAATAATGTTTTGTTTATCCTCGAAGACTGTTCAAAATAATAAACTATGTTACCTGTAAAATATTGCTATTTTTGGCTCTACATTTTGATAGACTCTTTTCTATCAAAGCCAGGGTGGGCAGTTCTAATGGGATTGGGAGCTCCCACTTGATAGCTATCAAGATACCGTTTGTGCAAACATTAGGGCCTACTAAGCAACCACGTCGACTATTTCGGAGTCTATAAAAAACACTTAATTTTGTATGTAGGTATCTAAATACGCCGCTGATTGTAAGTACTTTCAAGGATATAACTTCCGAGACTCGTTCCCGAACTTATTACTTTTGTCTTAGCATTATCGATGGGCTGAAAAAATTTTGCTAATCACCGGCTGAGTGGGCACTCGTTTAAGAATAAATTACTAGCGGGACTTGGCGAAGTAATGAAGTTACCGGAGCCAAGCTGCTACTCACGAAACCCGTCGTATTGGAAATCGGAGTAACCCTAACAACAAATGACTAACGAGGTAAGTTCTTCTGAAAATCTAAATATATTAATTTTACGGTTGCTTCACTTCGGGCTACATTTGGGTACCTATATCAAGAGTACGGAGAGATTGTATGTGTATTTTAGCTTATACATTGCTTAGGCTTCCTATCTTTGATGACAGATGTATCTTTGTCCTTCGAGGCCTATGCGGGTTGGGGACTTGGACTTCATGTGCGCACTGTACCTAAAGCAGGCTGAAAAGACTGCTTGTTTATATGGCAGAATTTCATAAAGCGATCTTAGAACTATCGTTAAACAAGTTTATTTAATCTGCAAACGCCATGGAAATTAAAATAACGATAAGTTGCATTTTATCGTTATTACTTTCGAACATGTAATATCGATTCCATTGAAACTTATAACATTTAATGAGTAAGATTATAATAAATTATCGCGCTGTATAACATTCTATTACTACCGATATTCTAGGAATAAACACTAACTGATCTTTATTTCCACTTACCAAATGGACAATTCGCCCACACTTGCAATATTAATAGTAATAGTAATTTATTTCCAGTTCAATGGCCTGTCATAATAACTGACCTAAAAATAGAGATCGTAAATCACGAGACCGCAATGGTGTCAAGCAGAAACTTTTTTTCAACATTTGATAGGCCTTTTAGAAGGGAAAAATTATAAGGCGTGATGGAAAACAGTTATCGCTACACATTGGATACCTACAACGCGGAGGAAATTTCAGACGAGTTACCCGGCCTTTGAGAATGGAGTAGGTTTGTTTTATAGATTTCTAATAAACGTTATTAGAATTTAAATAGCTAACATTTGAAAAATTTTATAAATTAAAGAAAAGAAAACCTTAAGCAAATTTTGTTTGATGATCGTAAATAAATAAATAAAACGATGCAACGATGCCCAGTGACAACGATCTGGGCGATATTTGTATAGGTATATAGTTTTTTAGCTTTAGAATAAGTTAGTTTAAGCTTTTTTTAAATATATTTTCATAGGTGACAAATGTATTTCTATGGTTTTTTAGTTAAATAAATCACGTCTATGCAACGTTAGGAAAATAAAATAAAAACTTTTGTATGTAAAAATAATTAACACTTAAAACTCGTAGGTATCAATTAACAAATTCTAAAAAGAAATTAATGGCTTACATCTATTCAGTTTAAAACGTTACCAACCCCTGTTCTCATAATAACTCCGGACGACCCTAATTAAAACATCTAATGGGATTACAACAATATTCAAACGATTCATTCATTCCTTAATAATCGCCTATACCTACCACAAATGCGTGCGAAACTTATTGTTTTATCGTATACAAATTTATGTGTACTATAAAGCTGAAGATTATTTAAAACTTGGCGTATACAAAGAAATTTATGAAGCTAAGAAAAGTTGAAAACCCCGTATACTTCAAAAAATGCTCAACCGATATTAATGAATATGGTAAGAACCGTTGCGATTAAACTATCTTTCTAAAAAACCTTATTCGAATCGGTGTACCCGTTAGGAGCTACGATACCACAGACAGACACAAATGCACAAGTCAAACAAGTCAAGTTTTGCGTCAGCAGTTGTTAAAATACTGACGATGCAAATATGTTGTGCATTGTGAAATAAACGGATTACTCACGTATGGCAGTCGAGTATAGCTTGACATGTTTCGGACTAATCCGTAGTCCTTCCTCTGGGAGCACACGCCACGCCGGTGGCGTTTATTTAACTATGATTGAGTCTCACGGTAGTTTTATGTTATATTGTGCATATTCATACGTGTAGGTACACTTAATCAAAGTTTAAAACGGAGTCGGATTACGATTTAGTGATTTGCATAGGCACCTACCAACGTGAACTTTCGTTTGAAAACGGAATGGTTAAGGGTGCGGCGTTAGCTCGCACAAGGTGTTTGAAAATTGAGAACTTTTCCGGTCAAAACCAAACTCAACAGGTAATTAATAAGCAACGTAATTACAACGTACCGGATTGAAAAGGGGCTCTGGATCACCTGTCGCGTGCACAGCAGGGTGATGCATGGAGCGGCCCACGATCAACAGGAAAGCCGGGAGGAGGAGGCTCCAGGACGCAGGCTGCGAGGAGAGGACGCCAGTCGACGGCCAGCCGCCCGAGCGAGAGCGCGTGCCGCCCGAACGAACCCCGCCAGCACACCCCCACTAGCGCGCCCCACACGCGTACAAACAAAAAATAACAACACCTTGCGTCGATGCCAGACTAAATTACCGACACCCTCTTTAAAACATCCTAGTTTAAAGTGCTAACGGATGAAGAAGGATTCTCGGGGTCCTTAAAAGCCTTTTACGCTGGAGGCGAGGTAAGTTCGAAATCTATTGAGCAACGATTTCATTTTATTTTCTCTCTATCAATTAGATTTAATCATCAATAAAGGCTAAGCGATAAGCTTTCAGGGATGAAACGTTACTTCATTCAATTAGAGACGGTTGTTTATTCGCTCGCCTTTGATTTCAAGGTAGTACTTTGTGCTCATATTTTTAGTTTAATATTTATTTACGTTTGTTCATTTGTTACAACAGTTTTTTTACATTCGCTGTTATGTTTTTTTAATACTTAACCAATTTTGTAACGTTATTTTCAATCTTAAATATCTCAATCCGTTAAAAATTTCAAGGAATCAAGTAAAGGTATGTGTTTTTGCGCCCAAAATCAATCAATATACTTAAAACTCTTACGTTACTGAGTGACTGACGTACAACGCACAGCCGAAACCCTTGGCCTTAGAAAATGGAAATTTTGCATAGGGGTTGCCATTATCATGTAGACTGTAAGCACTAAGGACGGATTTGTGGAAATTCCCACGGGATAGAGAATAAACAGGATTTATGTATTAATGCGCGTACGAATTCGCGTACAAAAGGTAGTACCTATTAAATATTTGTATATAAAAGTTTTCCGTTAGGTGCTGAGTGACTGACAGACAACGCACAGTCGAAACCCTTGGGCCTAGGAGGCTGAAATTTTGCATAGAGGTTGCCTTAATGATGTAGACAAGAACTAAGGACGGATTTTTTGAAATTCCCACGGGATAGAGATGTATACCTACAGGTTGTGTTTTAATGAACTGTCGAGAATTCAGCCAGAATAAGTCTTAGTGAACTGAACACCACTGTGTTTTTAGTTTTATTACGAAAAAATAAATTAAAAAATACCTTCTCCGATAGTTACTTTCATTGCCTCTGCTGGTTGACAAAATGGGTGATTTTTTTTTCATTAAAAAAACTTCACAGAGGTACTAAGACTTACTCAACCTCTGGCTAAATTATTGACGGTCCATTAAAACGCACCTTGTATAAGTATGCACGAGTATACGATAAATTTAAGAGTTAAAGGCACGAGCTTTTGATAATGAATACTAAGCTGGCAAAATGGAAAAAATACCAAGAGTAAAATCACTTGGAAATTAAAAAAATAAAAATAAATATCATAGGACAATTTGACATCAATTGATCTAGTCCCAAACTAGACAAAGCCTGTACTATGAGTACTAGACAACGGACAAACATATTTAAATGTATGTAAATACATGCTTATACCTTGAATGAGAGACATTTCACTGAGGCAATAATTTGTGTAAATTTTGTACGTTCAAAATAATTTGTATTATTGATATTATTAAAAAAACGGATGGTAAATACGGTTCTATTTTTAACATGAAACTACAGTGAGCGTGAGACTCAATCATAGTGAAATAAAAACGGATCACTCACGAATGGAACTACACACTGTATGGAAAAAGTTTTCTTCGATTTGTGGGTTTTTAGTACTCTAACCTCTGTTGGTCTCAAAGAGTGTTTTAATCCTTGATAGAAATGGGTCCGATTGGCATTAAAAAAAAAGTCAAATCTGACGATTTTCTCGCTGACTGTACATTTTATCAAAAATCTGTGAATGTCGATTGTCATCACTTAAAAAGTTAGTAAAGGTCTCCTAAGAGCATTTTCGCGTAGCAGCAAGGGATCTAGTAGCTGCCCTTACTGCCCCATCCCAACTTTCCATCCTGTATAAGTCGAGTTTAGCCTCAGAATCTCCTCTTTAGAATTCGTAAAAATGACGATGAAAACGAGGGTAGTTGTGTGCCGCTGTCAGCTGCGTCTAGTAGTCGCGCGAGCAGAGCCGCGGCGCGTAGTATGCTTCTCGCTGCCGCTGGGTCGTGCACTCCCAGAGGAAGGACTACAAATTAATCCGAAACATGTCGAGCTAAACTCGACTCAAATACGTAAATGATCCGTTTTTATTTCACTACGGTTCTATTTGTTAAAGAATGGCGTAGGTGTGTACATCCGCCTGATTGTGTTGGTAATAAAGAGAAAAGATCAGTTTTCGACGTGTAAACAATTTGCCAGTAATCTGTTCTTCCATACCTAAAGCTATACATATAACAGGACGTACATTAGTATTCAAAATGTCAACTCTGCGTACTAGAAGTTAAAAGTTCATAAGCGGCTTTGAGTGGCTCGGTTTCGTGCCACGCAGGGAGTCGCGGTCACTTTTAATTTGTTGTGAGTGGTCACTGCTCGCTGCTGATAGCAACGGCACTACGACGGTGCCCCGAATAGGAACTAGTACATAATGGAATCCTAAAATTTGCTTATGTACCATACACACGCCCAGGATAGGAGTCCGTAGCCGTTACGAAAAGGTTCTTGCATATCGCATATATAGGTGGTTTTTTTGCAAGTTATTTTTATAAGGTGATGAATTCGTCAACTATTACTAGGAAGCCTGTAGAGTTTACTTAGATGTACTTAATAGCTATAATTTAAAATTAATTATAATATGCACTACTACCATGATTTCTTTCACATTTCCAAATACAACGATTTCGCTGATCGGGGAGGAGGAACTCTTGACTGTACCAAAATGAGCATCATTTGCCTGAATCGTAAAGAATCGTGAAGTCTTCACACACCTTGAAAGTTCAATCAAACGACACTCCACACCATGGATGGTGTACGCGAGAAAAAATAGTCATCCCCATTTTATTGTAGGCAAGGTAAGTTTTTTTTTTTTCAATATTTTATTCTACCACTTTGTCGGCGTTATTAATATTATGTATATCCAAGCCAAATTACAGCTTACCAGTAGCATAAGAATAAATAATAACATAGTAGAACGGAAACTCCCGCTCCGGACGGGCTCAAGGTCACGATACTAGAGTATTCGTTAAACAGACTACTCAGCCAGGCTGTTACGGCCGGCGTCGCCGCACGCGCGATTGGTTGTTTATAATTTGGTTGTAATAGTTTTACGTGAGCCTATACGTATTTTACTTTATATTTGTAGGTAAGTAATACTTACTTCAATCACCTTAAATGGCTTCATTTGGTATGGCACTCATAATAACTTCTTATTTAGAAGTGTCTATAATTACTTAGGTACGTAATGATTTATAAATGTCACATTTTGTAAAACTGGAATACAATAATGATTTCAAAGCACAGAAAAAATTATATCTTAGTGATATTATCTTAAGACATAAGTACCTAATATTTAACAGCAAGCAACCCTAGCAACACGCCTGGATGACAATGGGGTGTAACGACGTGAAGGGGGAAGTAGGTATATAAATGGCGGCGTTTTGGACTCGGTCAAAAGAGATTCCGTTCTACTATGTTATTATTTATTCTTATGCCAGTAGCAAGAGTTACTTGTTGATTACGCAGGTGAAAACTTACAGTCAAAGTTTCAGAACAGGATGTGCAACGCTAGAGTGAATTGGAATATTTTGTACAAGGAAGGCGAAAGCAGAATTGGTTGAATGATCGGGAATTTACTTCAAAAATAAAAATAACCCGATCCACTATAATATGTTGGATAGAGTAAAGGAAAGTATACCTACAAGGCTTTCATTTCTCTCCGGTCAAAAACTTTTAATTTAGGTTGTAGGTAGGTACTAATTGTAGGCGTTTGCTGACGGTACAATAATAAAGTTGAAAGGGTAAACACATAACAGATATCGACAGATAATTTTCTCACTGGCTCTAGTTTACCCAAACTGATAAGCAACTTATTGGTAGTGCGCTAATGAAACTTGATATTAAATTGATGTGCAGAGGGTCGAGCACGACTTTACGAATGCTGCGTAACGTTACGGTTATCGTATCGAGATCGAGAAACCTCATACTAAATTTTAGTTCCAAATACGCTCACGGGCGGGCGCTGTTCCAAACGTCATACAAACTCGACAACGTTTACTATTCGATTTTACGTGACGCAGCAACGCATATTCAGAAAACTTCTTACAAATTTAGCTTACTTGGCTCCATCACACAAGGCCATATACTCAGCATCAGTGCTCGACAGTGCTACGGTTCTCTGTTTTCGACTTTGTTACACGACGTGTTTGTTGTTGATGCCCAATCGGCATCAACATATCCTGTAACAGAAATCACAGATTTTTCATATACTATATTATAATCTATAGTGAACTTTAAATATCGAAGTACTCGCTTCGCCGTTCGCGACATGTTATAAAGCTACAAGTTACAATTCACAAGTGGAATTATCTTTCTAACAAAAGGTGATAGAATGAGACTTCCGCTTGCGAATTGCAACTGGCAGCCCTATAATACACGGCCCTGGACAGACGGCGGACAGAGGGTCAAGCACGATTTGTCGAATCCTGCGTAACGTTACGGTTATCGTATCGAGATCGAGAAACCTCATACTAAATTTTAGTTCCAAATACGCTCACGGGCGGGCGCTGTTCCAAACGTCATACAAACTCGACAACGTTTACTATTCGATTTTACGTGACGCAGCATTCGTAAAGTCGTGCTCGACCCACAGAAGTATGCAGTACAGTATTATTTTCTATTTTTAGGGTCCTGTACCTCGAAAGGAAAAACGGAACCCTTATAGGATCACTTCGTTGTCCGGCTGTCTTCTGTCTGTCTGTCGGACCAAAAATTATATGGAGCGGTGGAGCGGTATGGGCTGTATAACGTGAGGATGTGAGATGGTGATGGAAACACGTATTTAGCAGTAAAATATAATCTAGTTTTCACAAGGATAATGTCAGCGACCAAACACAATGAGTTACAATCAAACACTAGAAAAACAATAGAGTCATCAAAAATATAAGTATTAAAAAAGGTTAAGGTCAGGATCCGCAGCCAGTCGCTAACATACAGTTTTTCAGTCACCAGTAAATCAAAATGTAAAGGGTACTTTCCATTGACCATCGATCATGAATAATCATTGATCATGAAATTTGGCGCAAAGCAAGGTCTCATAACACTAGTTAAGGAATAAAATCGAAAAACATTGGGCACGGAACCCTCGCTCGGTGCGCGCGTCCGACTCGCACTTGTTCGGTTTTTTATACGGAAAACCAGCTTAAAATTTTTAACCGACGAACGGATGATGTTTTCAATGCGATGCGTATATTATTTCATATTTTTTTATCATAATTATTATTAGGGTTCCGTATCTCAAAAGGAGAAAACGGAACCATTATAGGATCACTTTGTTGTCCGTCTTTCTGTCTGTCTGTCTATCAAGACCCTTTTTCTCTGGAACGCGTGGAGGTAGCAGGCTGAAATTAATATCAAATATTTAACCTGCAGTCCCTTGAAGCTGTGTAGTCATATAAAACTGACAATTGTAAAGATTGCGAAATAGTGGCCTGGTATCAATCTGCATAAAAATAGGAGTTATGTACATCATGCATGTAAGTATGTCGCACGAAAACACAACCCAAATTGTCAACACCAAAATAATGTGACATTATTATAATTGACAATATTTCATATTTTTGAGACTATAATTTGATAATTGTCTGCATTCTACTTTGAAAGAGGAGCAAACCTACGGTTTTAAATTTTCATTAGGATTTGTAATTAATTTATTATTAATTTATTAAAAGGTACTTATTCCAAAAGGACGTAACTCCGAAACTACGCTAGGATGGATCAATTGCCTTTGTCTTGTCAAATCTGACATTGTCAAACATATGTGTGATGTCAAATTATTGTTGTGCTATAGCAAAGATAGTAGTATGGTACCTGTAGATGTATCACAAAAAAATTAACAATCAATTCGATACTTGGTACCTGTCATTCTAATGGTGGCATATCGTGTGTTAAAAAGAGATAACAATAGCTGAAAGCGTACGTCCTAAAACGCTGCGCGCCACTTAGTAAATACAAAACGTCATGTTTGTTACCAGCTGGTTAACAAATGCTTCTGTAAAGAAAAGCTTTTTTTGACTTATAAAACATAAATATGTTTTGTTCCGTAAATCTGTTGTTTCCTAAGAATGGCTTGTATTGTTCACGGTTGTAAAAGCAGAGTGGGTGTTTTGATGGAGAATAATAGGAACATATCATTTCACCGGTAAGTATTTTTGTGATTTTTTGAACATATTTTTATAAATATAAATCCTTATTTACGAAAAGTGAATCATTATACATTAATAAGCTAGACTGTATAGTCTAGCTTTGATTTATTCAAGTAAAAGCGGGAGTTCGTTGTATTAATTGATAAAAACCAAAGCCAACCGGGATTTTCCTACTTAATAGGGTTGTGGCTGATCTTATTAAGAATATCGATACTTAACATTTTTTTTTACCGCGCGGCGTGAGCGAAGTATCTCCGTTTCAGCTTGTACAAAAATGCTTTCATATGTCCCGCGCAGGCCAACATAGATTAATGGCCCTCCTACACGGTTGGCAATGGTGGTGGAAGCTCTGTTGCCAACCGTGTAGAAGGGCCATAACACAAAGCGAAGGGAGGTCAGCCCCTATACTACGAAGTGCGAAAATTCTTACCGTCCCGCTCACGCTAATATTATTTAACACGAGTACGTGCGAGGCGATACGATGCGAACTTCGATTTTCGAATTTCGTAGTAGTCCCCCGGGTACCAACTTCGAAGTAGCCAGCCCCCCGACTACGAAATTCGAAAATCGAAGTTCGTGTCGTGTCGTCCCGCTCGCTCTTGTGTTAAATAATACTAGCTTGAGAGGGACGGCACGATACGAAGTTCGAATTTTGCACTTCGTAGTCGTGGGGCAGGGGGCTCAGCGTCTGAGGCCCGAGTACGAATATTCGAAAGCTGCGTCACGTAAAAACGAATAGTAAACGTTATCGAGTTTGTATGACGTTTGGAACAGCGCCCGCTCACGAGCGTATTTGGAACTAAAATTTTGTATGAGGTTTCTCGATCTCGATACGATACCCGTAACGTTACGCAGGATTCGACAAATCGTGCTTGACCCTCTGTCCGCCGTCTGTCCAGGGCCGTGTATTATAGGGCTGCCAGTTGCAATTCGCAAGCGGAAGTCTCATTCTATCACCTTTTGTTAGAAAGATAATTCCACTTGTGAATTGTAACTTGTAGCTTTATAACATGTCGCGAACGGCGAAGCGAGTACTTCGATATTTAAAGTTCACTATAGATTATAATATAGATATGAAAAATCTGTGATTTCTGTTACAGGATATGTTGATGCCGATTGGGCATCAACAACAAACACGTCGTGTAACAAAGTCGAAAACAGAGAACCGTAGCACTGTCGAGCACTGATGCTGAGTATATGGCCTTGTGTGATGGAGCCAAGTAAGCTAAATTTGTAAGAAGTTTTCTGAATAAATGTTTAGGAAAACTCTACTTGATAACTTTGTATAATGATAGTCAGTCAGCTCAAAAACTGTTTAGTTTAAGGGCAGGTGTTAGAAATATAGATATTTAAACATTGTATATAAACTAAACAGATATAGAAGTCGTTTGTTGTTAGTTTAATTGTTCGCCACTGATGGCGCTGTACGTTACCTCTTCCTCTTGGTCGCTTTACACCGATTGTAATAGCTGCGTATTTTTCTTCACTCCAATAAAATCTATTGTTTCCAATAAAATCCTGGTTTAATTTACTCATAATCCACCCGGCTGCGCAGTTAACATAAATAGTTTGTGACTAAAGCCAGAAAAGCCAGCAGCCAATTCCAGGCCCAGAAAAACATTTTTTTTGACGTTTTATAGGCTTTTTAATGTCGGGGGATTTTTAATTTAATTTAACGCATATAGCCATATAGTTTTATGTATTACGTATTATTTTTCGTGTTTCATTCTGAGAGGAGGCCTGTGCCCAGCAGTGGGACGTAAAAAAGGCTGCTGCTGATGATGATGATGTATTATTTTTACAACTTATGTTATCGATAGTAAAAATACACATCACTATTGTATGCTATAACTAAGCTGTCATTATTTAGTAAAAATGGAGACATTCACTCAATTTCGACGCAACAGATTATATAGATATGTCTCTTTCTATCTTATAGCAATTTGAAGGTGTTAGAAAGGATAAAATATAGTTGCCTCTTGTGCTCCATCTATAGGTAATACTATTATCTATGTGCTATAGTGAAATTATTAGTGTGCTTTTTTATAAGTGACAAAGGCAAAGGTATTACATCCATTCGTGCGTAGTTTTGGTAGAATTGGTGATTTTATTTTATTGTCTTGTATTTAAGAAAATAAGTAATATTATTTTTTTACAAATATAGTGGTGTGTTCAGGAGGCAAAGCCCTTTCGATACCTATATTAATTTCCAGGTGTGAAAAATACGAAATGTTGTTAATTATGATACAAAAAATTAAAGCGCCTAAAAAATAAAGTAAAAAGCGAAAAACTAAATAATCCTTCAGGTATCTGTTTTTTGTAGCAAAGTGTTTTCAATATGTATTTAATTTAATGCATTTATATCATAAAAATTACAAATTACAGTTAAGAGACAACTTAGTCCTGAAAATTCGCTCCTCATTCCATTGCATATTTCAGTCGCCAGTAATAAGTACCTAGTTCGCAAAATAATATACGTATTATAATATAAGGGTTAACCGGTATTTCTCTCGAGAATCAAAGTACAAACCCTTTTCGAATCGAACCCTTCCAGTACTTGACCGTATTTTTTTTCTCATCACAATGTGTTTCAAATCCCGTCCTCGTGTATTTGTAAATACCTACGAGGTCAGCGGTCGCCCTTTCATTGCACGCCCAAGCATACGTTTCATCAAAAACCGCTTCAATCAACGGCTTTGAAACAGTGTACATAGTTACATAACAGCTACTTCTTCTCTACAGGTCCCATTCCTCGACAGGTTCACGTGAAATATTGTGAGCAGGTTCGATAATTATATTGACCTTTTTGTCGATTATTTTTTTGGAAATTAAAAAAAAACTTCAAAAATGCCTGGTTTCATCTTCTTGTAGACTGCTGGCTCTCGATAGGTCTACTTCGCTTTTATTAGACACGTTATCTCTCAGTCTGCAATCACCTTCCACCTTCTGCATAGAGTAAGGCAAGTTATGTAACCCTGATTACCCATCTGGTCTGGAGAGTCATGGTAAGCTCGGTGGCGCTCGTCGGTGGACTACATTTCTTGGTCAACTGCAAAACATAGCTGGTCAATGTTACGACACCCGCTCATGACGTACTGGTTTACTTTCGATAGGTGCGAGGGATCAGCTGTCTCCGTACCCTGCCGCTGATGAAACAGCACTTTGGGCAAATGTATAAGCCAAGATTTTAAATCAACCCAGATCTTTTCTTTCGTAGATTGGACAACAAGAAATGCGCCTATTTTGCCGGTGGAGCTATAGACTACGAAATGGGCACTAAATCAGGATGGATCCCACACAGTGTGCATGTATATACATCCAAGCAGGCACCCCAAAGACGTCCGTTTTCATTATGTATTTACGATGTAGACAACAAATAAGGTCGGATTTTTCTAAATTCCCACGAGCGACTGGATGGGGCATTTCCCATCCGTCATTTCATCACTATCTTATTGGCAAATCTACGAGTACTATATAATGTAAGCCAGATGTATCCCACTATGTTCTCTCATCTGGCTGATTCACTACTCAGCCCCGTCTGAATTAGGAATTTCACACTGCATTGGATTGTTTCGCAGGTGTGTGCACGTTTGCACATGAATTCGTTTCTTCGTCGAAAGAGGCATCGTAAATTGAAAATAAAATCTGCACATTAAGTGAGGATAAAAACATATGCATACAAACATTAACTTTTTGGAGGTTTCTTTTTGTGTCGCGGGTTGTAAGGTTGTTTTATTTTTTTAATTTCATACTTGTTAGGTAAAGAGTTTTATTTTTAGTTATTCAATATTTTTTATTCTAGATATAACTATTACTATTTTTTTAATGTTTAGGCTTCCGTACCTCAAAAGGAAAAAACGGAACCATTATAGGATCACTTTGTTGTCCGTCTGTCTGTCTGTCAAGACCCTTGTTCTCTAGAACGCGTGGAGGTAGCATGCTGAAATTAATATCAAATACTCAAGCCTGCGGTCCCTTAAAGCTGTGAAAAAATCAACCTTTACGTCAACGCGATCAAAAGATACGGTCATCAAAAAGGCTATTTCCATACAAATTGACGGAATTCAGAAACCTAAAGGGTACTTCCAGTTGTCCTAGAAACTTGAAATTTGGTATGAAGGTAGCTCTTATAGCAGAACCATCTCAAAAAGTCTCAAAATTTAATTTTTTTATGTCTGTCTGTAGATTTCGCAGATCAATATAAGTTGACCCCACACTGCTCACATTTTGCTTAGGAGCAAGGCTCTGGTAACACTGAACTTCTTAAAACACTGGGGAAAAGCGTTAAAATCTTTCTACGGAACCCTTGTGCGCGAGTCCGACTCGCACTTGCCGGTTTTTTATTTAAAGAAACATAGATAATAAGGAATACATACAAATACAATAAAACTAAAAACTGTGTACAAAATTAACCTAAACCTGACCTAAACCTAACCTAACTACAAGTAAACAATCCCCCCCAAGTCACAGTCGCTGCTCATTATTATTAATTTTGTTTTTGTTTGTTTTGTTGTAATAAATATATGTTATTTACTATTTATATATATTATTATTAGACCCGACTATTATCTCTCTAGCAACTACGCATTGAGAATATTTTAATGAGCTCAAACATGCTATACCATTTGCTGTAAATTGCTGAGGAGTTGAGCATCCCGCACACTAGTTGATGCTGCAGCATCAGGTCAAGCGATGTCATGGAAATATAACCAAATTAACAGTATGTACAACAAATTTCAAATCAATCGAACCTGTGGCAGTTACAAAGTTCTGATGATGGTCTAACACCAGAATATAATCTTCATAAATTATAGCTAAGAATCATCTTAGATTAGGTACATTACAAATTTGGATCCCGGTATCCCTGAAAAGGCCTTGCTCAGGCTTGAAATAAATTGTATATACTTAAGTACAGTACCTACCAATTTCATGAAGTTCTGAACAACGGTACTTAAGTTATTGTCGGGCAAACATTTTCATAGCACATAATCTCGAAATATCGCGAAAAAGATGTCGATTAGCCCGGTCTTGACACTGAAAACTGACTCACTTTGCCCACTTGTTCAAAAATTGTATTTATGTTAACTACTCGGCTACCAATTTCCAATTAGTTTAGATCAATTAAACGATACTCAAGTTATCGTCGAACAAATATCTTGACGGCCAATTCGCCCCCTTTCTTAGCGTTGAGGACACACCTTTCGCTCGCTTATTCAATGAGAACCCCCTCACTTCGCTCGCTTTTTCAAGTATGTACCTACCTAGAAAATAACATCAATTGTTAGCAATACATATACCAGCTATTAGATCTACTAATAATATTTATATGTAATAAGCAGAATCACACAATTACCGGACGAACTTTTCATTCGATATTGAATGAATTAAATTAATAATGAATGAATGAGTGGCAAATGGCAATCATATTTAAATTACAATAATGGCATGTTATCCAATCATTGAAATTTAAATTAATACTAAATAACGTTTATATGAAACAGTTATATATAATTCACGTTTTCCGATTTTTATACACATCTCTAAGCAAGAGCAGCTTAGTGTTCTTCTCATAGAGTCCAATAAACTTCTGTTCTTTTTAGGGTTCCGTACCTCAAAAGGAAAAAAACGGAACCCTTATAGGATCACTTTGTTGTCCGTCTGTCTGTCTGTCTCTAAATAGGATACTCAAGGTATATGTTTGCCAAATTTCAAGTATCTGGGTTCAGTGGTTTAGGCTGTGCGTTTTTTGTCAGTCAGTCACGGTACTGTTTTATAGGTACCGATAATTGATTACTTTTTTGTTAAAAGATTTTCATTTCACAATTTTACGTTGATTTAACATTTTCAGAATTATCCTCCAACTCCTAACCGCTAAGGAGTTGTACCTTCCATCATCAGCTCATCATCATGAAATGATGACTACCAGACGGAAATACTTGAATAACCTTAGAAAACATATGAAACACATAGTACGTGCCTGTAAAATTTGAGGGTTGCCCTCGATTTCCCTAGGATCCCATCATCAGATCATGACTTGGTGACATTGTAACCACCTCAGGAGTATACCCTTTCGAATAAAAAAAGAATTTTGAAAATCGGTCTACAATTGACGGAGTAATCGATGAACATACATAATTTTTTTTTTACATACAGTGGTAGGTAGAACCTCCTCCTTTTTGAAGTCGGTTAAAAAGGAGCCTTATATAGAGTATTTTTTTTAAGCTGTAAGGTTTGGTTGTTTTTGCCAGTTTACTGAGCTAAGTGGGTATTTTAATTAAATGCTGCTAAAGCTAGTTCCTCAGGTTTTATATTAAGTAGTAGGTGAATAATTAGAGGGCTAGCTCTCGGGCCCCTGCAGGCCTGGCTCGGTTCGGCGCACACGCCTCGCTCGCCCTTAAACCTAAAAATACTCGCGTGAGATTATTGTATGCCTCATTATACTGGGATTGTCTTTGACTGGCGCGTTCGAGTGAGATAGTGATAATACTAAGTAAGTACTACAAAGAAAATTCGCTTGATTGGTATGTCTTCAGGAAGGTTTTAACAATACTTATACTAAAGTGTTCTTGCTACCATCGTACCTTCTACGAATCGTTCGATACTTAAATCGTTGATTAATTGTAGCTATAAGTACTTTGAAAAGGAAAAGAGTTTAGTGGGGTTCCCTCAAGCCTTTTTCCAATTTACAAACTTCAACTTTTATCCTATTTTAGCCCGCCATCGCCAGTTAGTGTTTGATAGTGTCACTTCCAATTTCCATCGGCTTAATAACTTTGAGTGGCAGCTTGTCAGGATGGATGGTCCGAAGGGCGGCTTTAAATTTCCACTCTTCACTAAAGGACTTTGTAAACAAAACGCAATTTTATAGATTTCCGATGAGCAGGGGGTAACGGTCCTTAAACACAAGAGTTTCGTGAATAGAGATACAGAAACGAAACGAAAGACTGTTTGAGTACCGTGTCACATTATATTGAAATTAGTAGCTTGACTAAGCCTCCTGCCCCATTGATTTTCGTACAGTCGTTCAAATTGATCCGAGTCCGTAATTTATTTGCGGTTGGACGCTTATCTGAAAACATTACAGGTGTTACGGCCAATACGAAAATCCCCTAAAGTTTAATTAAAATAAACCGAACTGTATATTTTTGGGTCTCGTGTAGCAAGGTGTGATGCTGACCTTTTGTGAGATGAAGTGACCCTATTTGTTGATAAATTAAATGTATACACTGCCAAGGCTCGTTCATTAAACCACTCGATGTGTAAGTTTTACGATCGCCTCGCTCCATTTCCATTTCCCCCATCTGCTGTTTCCCGGGTTCTAGAACTATTACGCAGTTAAATACTAACACGGAAAAGAAAATAAATTGCAGCATATTATTGATGTTCTCTGTTAGTATTCAGGTACGATTCATGTTGATTATTTTGCATCAAAAATATGTCAGCGACCCGTCTCTACTGTGCACGTCAGCCATTATTCATTTGAAACTTCATGCATGCGAACCAATGACATTTGGCCACAAATAAATCTAAAATTAAAACCCACAGAAAACTTATAATTTCATTAGGGCTTCACTATGAGAAATGTATACCACAAGTAACTTATAAACTCTTTAACTAAATTTGTATAAGTAGATAGTCATGCATGACCTTCAAATACAACTTTGTCTATCAAGTAGCCAAATTAAATCACGTGTCCTTAAGTTAGAATCAGCCTGACTGTCACCGGTACAGTCGTACATGTAACACAGGTGTTCATTATTTTATTGTCACTATGGGCTAAAGAAAAACATTACAAACAAATACAGTCTACAGAAGATAAATGATTATTTTTATGCAGTGGAAAACGACACTCGATGTGTTCGTTTAGAACCTTTAATCTGGCATAACAACGGAGTTAAATCTGGCCGGGATTTGCGTTGCTCCTCCGATTGTGCTTCACTGAAATTGTTCCAAGGCATTTTCAAGGAGTAATTATTTCCATTGTTGAAAAGTATCTTGGCCCTTGGAACTGACAAAGCAGCCTTGCTTCATCCAACCGATTTTATGTACAATCGAAATATCGGGAAGGGAATGACGAGATATGAACAAACACACTTCATCATTCTTGGGTGCAAATGCATGGGTATTGACAGATAGATAGATTAGGCGTAGTTTTGGCCAAATTAGATATTAGGCCTGTTAAAGGAACATATTTAATTTATTACGGTTTTTATACACGGTGTGGGTATGTTTGGCTAATGCCAAAACCTACTCTTTGGCTAATGTCAAACAACCCACACTGTACCGTAAAGTGCTCATTTTTGTTGCATTCAAGTGTTCCCCCATTACTAGCGAAACTATTGTACAAATTAGGAAATGTGGGAAAAATCGGGCCAGTAATCATTTATCATCATCACCAGCATTTTAAGTTCCGCTGCAGGGCGCAAGCGTCATTTCAGAACTCTTCTCACTCTCAAGTAGGATAGGTAATCCATCATAATCAAGCGTGCATAATTTCACTATGTTTATTATAGGGGATAAATACAGTTTTATACCAACCTTTTTCAATAACGAAAGTTACCTAACACAAAGCATTACAACAGGTAAAGGCCTTGCCTATACTCTACATTAAAGCCAACATCCCGCGAAGTAACAAGCTATCAATCATGTTTCCGACTCTATCAGTCATTATTTTTGGTCAATGACAGACTATGTAATTCTTATTTCAGTCGTAAATAAAATTGCCTTTGGAATAAAGCACTCTTGTTCCGATTTGTAACACTTCTAGCACTATATTGTATTTTTTTATTCGACTTCAAGATATATTTTTTTGTAAATCCTTATAATTATCAATGTCAGTCTAGCGGTAGTCAGCGATTTTTCGTTAAATCTTACGAGGCGAGTGGAGGCACAGATACGTTTATTTAGGCTCGACATGTTTTAAGTTGCGTACTTAAAGGATTTTGGGGGCTTTAGCCATCTGATCTATCTGCTCAGATTGAATAGGAAGGTATAATTTTAAAAAGGAACATGGGTTTTAATTAAAAGAACGGGATACTTAATTGCTCGGTTATAGATATAGGAAGTACGCGCGTTCTTTTAGAATATGCCGGCTAGCTTTATCTCTGCGACTACATAAAAGCCGCGATGCTTTAATGCTCTAATGGTTTCCTTTGACTTTCATAACCGATTTTCAAAGTAAAAATATGTTATGTATAGAGATCACAACAAAATAATCACAATTTGAGAAGCACCAGGTGCAACTGATATTTAACTTAGCTTCATTACTGTAATTTACAAGTTTAATAAATATTTCATGAAGCTTGAAAATTGTAAATCGGATACTTAATAAATACGTAGATTACAAACTAACGGTACCGAAGCTCTTCTAACACCTAAACCGATTGCTTCGTAGTAGTCATTATTTAAAAGCTTTCTGGTTTGCTCAATAATAGAAATTTTATTAAAGCCGCTTAATAATTTCTAAATGACTACAATTTTAAGAAATTGGGGAGTAGATGTACCTTTTCATGATTCCAGTACTTGTTCTAAATGGTTGTTAAACGACGATAAAGTGCGTGTCGTTTTGCTTCCAAGTAGGTACTCGTGTTCATGCTAAGACCTAAGACGATCCACTTGTTGGCGTCGATTCAGACGTTGGATGCAACACTTTATGTCTCTTTGTCAAGGGTCTGTCACTGGGAGTTGCCATTCGATACGAGTAGGTACATAACTACGATTTAACGGAGTCATCCCATAAATCCCGGGCTATGTTTAATCAAATCACTATAATCCGCAGCTTAAGACCGATGGAAATTATTCAAACAATAGTTTTGATTATGTCTAATAGAATAAAAAGATTTTAATCTAAGATAGAGATTTTTGAGGCCAGATGATTCAGTAGTTACTTAACGCGTGGTAAAGCAAACTGTTTTTTGTGAATTCTCTGTGTTTCTATCAATTGTTTTGTTACGTAAAATACTTTGACTACTTAACAAAAAGTTACATTTGGTATCATCTGGTAAGCTATTACCACTATACCAAACCAAATGATACCAATAATTGGTTTGGAATAGTGGTATTAGCTTACCAAAAAACCTACTACAGTAAGTACGGACTAATGGTTGTAATCACTTGATACCTATTAACGGCCCTTACATGCGGCTTTAAATTCAACTTTTCAAATTCAAAGTTTTACTAAAATTAGGAATAGTGTCAATCAAAATGTAGAACAATGACGTGGGTTCGCAGAAAGGTGCGCCACAATACAAGCCTCCGTAATGAAAGGGCGATGTAGTCGCCGCGCCACCGAGGGCCATTTCCCCAATATTATAACCAATGAGGTGCTTGGATTAAACGAGAACATGGAGCTTACACTTTAATGGATCTAATTTCCAGTACTCACTATCTTCTGTAA
The DNA here is from genome assembly GCA_963691665.1 of Clepsis dumicolana. Classification (NCBI taxonomy): domain Eukaryota; kingdom Metazoa; phylum Arthropoda; class Insecta; order Lepidoptera; family Tortricidae; genus Clepsis; species Clepsis dumicolana. Next base: position 7,825,072 of record OY829517.1, read on the forward strand.
ATAGATAGACACCTGTTTGTTTCATGACCTTTTCAAACGTGAAAATTTCTGACCTCGCACCTGCGATAAAATCTTTAACGTAATTCAATTAAGTTTCTCTCTCGTAAAGCGTATTAATACAAAAAGCGACGAAGACATTTTCGTAAAAATTCGCTACGCCCATAAAAATGTTTATGACTTCAACTTATGAGAAGAAATATTGCGGCTATTTCAACTCTGGTCCTTAATTTTAATAGCACTCATTCTTGACTTTTGTGCCTTACTTAACTATACCTATACAAAAAACAATAATAAGGATAAGTTTGCTTTTATATTAAAAATGCTTTACGGCTGTTTATTGAGCTGAAATTGCAAATGGAGGTCCATAAATCCATAACACTTATCGAGTGTCCGTTAGGTTTTAACAGCTTCGTTTAATCTAACCGCTCTAGTCATGATGTAGTGAAAGTTAATTATTATACCGAGAAACAGGAATTATGGTTTTTTCGGTTGCTAAGTAGTTTTATTAATAAAGCTCAATTAACAAGTGCGAAATTGCAAAACGTCGTTTTACACTACATAATATGCAAGTTACGGTCGAATGTTTCCTACATTTAACTATATTATTATCCCATCCTTCAGATATCCAATCTTTGATTAATATATAAGTATCCGAAGCGCCTCCAAATTCTCTTTGAACGTTTTGAGGATTATAATGTAATTTTGCAATCGTAATCATCAATCAGATTATTGAATTTCGGTCCTTACCTTTACATGATAATAATAATAATATACGGTGGATTCCCAAATAATAACAGCAAATTACGCATAACAGGGCGTGGGTTTAGTTTCAAATAAGGCACTCGTGTATTTCTTGCTCTATTATATTATTTTCAGTACGCTAAAGACAATTATTAGTCAATAATGATATTAATGATGGGGCAATAATGAAATTAATGAAAAAGTAGATTCGGCTGTCACTTTACAGAGGTTCAAGATATCAAATTGGAGTAAATAAAAGAGTGCCAGATTAAGAGCATGAGATACACTGGAGGGCTTGTTGACTTTGTAACAATCAGAAAAATTGTTGCCTTGCCCCCGATCTTTGACGCTATCTACTAAGTTAGAAGCATCAAACTAATAAAGACGCATGAATTCCATGCAGTACCTAAATATTTGTAAAAAGATACAAATATGTAAGATTATGCATATAGCAGTTTCTTATTTGTTAATTTGCTCATTAAAGCTAAAAATGTAAGCAATACCAGTCTACTGTTTTGAGATGCCTATCACAATTTATATGATTGTACTTACAGGATTTTACAAAATGAAAACCTGAGAATACGAATATACCTGCGGAATCTATAACATTGGGATTTATTGTTTCAGTAAATAATACAGTTCAGAAAATGAACTAGAAAATTCATATAAAAAATCCATTCTCGTAACCTCGTAAAATATCTCCAGGAGAAGCGAGGCAATTAGATCAAATTTATTAACAGAACAATGCTAACTTTTAACATGAAACTATTTCACTATTTCACTAGAACAATGCTAAGTTATGCTACCTTTTTGAAAACGTTTTTTTATTGAAATTGTTATGATTCCTGACATTATAATTTGCTTTTTCATAGGCTTTTTCTCGTTTCCGATAGGTAAAGACCGAGGTAATCGTTACTCATGTTTTTAGATTTTGTTTAAAATTGGAGAAATTATGATTGAAACGATATTGATTTTATAAAACCGGATAAGAGCATATCGGGCCATTCCTAGTGTAGGATTCCGTAACCGTTAGGTACAACAAAGAAATGTAGTACTGATGAAAAGGGCGTATCTTCATAGCACTTACGTCCTTTTGTTGAGAAGCGCAGTTTTTCGACAATAACTCAAAAACGGTAAATCCACTGAAAAAAAAAAAATGTTTTTTTCAAGTTTTTATTATTATATTTAATAGTATTTTTATTTAACTACCAAACTAAGTCGGCTTCTACAAGACACCTACTTAGTTATGTTACAAATTTCATCAATATACACATATTACAGTTTTCGAGTAAAATGCCTCTGACAGTATACACGGACAGATGGAAGGACACGATGAAACTATAAGGGTTAAGTTTTTGCCATTTTGGCTACGGAACCCTAAAAAAGGAATTTTAAATGCCTTTTGCAAATCAATTTGCGTCATTTCAGTCGAATCGAATCTAAGAGAGTATTCATTGATTTTTCTTACACAACAATATTTCATTGGAAGTTTGACGGAAAATACCTCATGTCATTCGTACAAACACTACGATGTACTTAGATTTACTGTGTTTCTAGTTTCGTGGCGACAGTACCTACTCGGTGAACGAAGGTATAATTATGAAGTTATGTAATTTATTTGTGTAATTTTTACAACAACCATTAATAAGGTCTAGTACCAATCTCCTTCTAGCATCTCATTCTACCTCTTCCAGAACCTATTCCAAATCCTTCTCTGTGCACGCTGCCAGGCTGTGGAACCGGTTACCGACGTCCATCAGGCAATCTTCGTCTGTGTATTCTTTCAGGGAAAGCTTGAAGAAGATGTGGCTCACCCCTTCTTCTTAAATATGTGGGAGTTCTCCTTTAATGTTGTGCTTGTTATTTATTGTATGTATTATATGTATATATATATATATATATATATATATATTTATTTATTTGTATATTGGTATTTACTTCTACTTTGCATTTAGTAGTATATTGTAATATGGTAGGTTTTTGTATGTGTGTGTGTATTGTATTGTCTCTCGATATTTATAATTATGAACTCACTTTGTCTCGATCCCCAGTGAACTATTCCTCTCCACCACTCAAAGGTTAACTGGCAGAGATCCCTTAAAGGGATAAGCTGCCTTTGTACTCAAATGTTATTGTTGTAACTTGTGTTTTATCCTATTTTTTGTACAATAAAGTGTTTACTTACTTACTTACTTACTTAATAATACATTCCCTTTCCTTCCTATTTTGTAATTGCTTAAAACTCTTGCCACATCGATCTGTAAGTAATGTGCATCAACCACCTCCAGTAATTTCGTGTGTCTCTTTGTTCCAGGTTATCTTGCGAACTAAAAACATGGTCAGCAAAACCTAGTGAGTGAATAGTGATCGCGTTTCGAAGCCAACAAATGAGTGATACGTAACTTGGTGCAGTGAGTGTGTCAGTGCAGTGGTGATGAGTTTCCTGACGTCGCTTGGGCAGTATGTGGCCGGGGTGGCCGATAGCGTGGCGGGGCTGGCGCTGTCGCCGCGCCGCGCGCCGCCCGCGCGTCACCGCTCCACCGAGGAGTCCGCCAAGCCTCCACCGCCACCCTCCACAGCCACCATGAGAGGTCACTATGAAACTTTTGGATTTTAATGCTAGCTGGGAAATAAACAGAGTTAGAGAGAAAGTATGCGAGCTAAAATCTAATGGTGTGTGTAAATGAAATTAAACCTAATACGAACCGCGACGTAGCTAGTTATATTATTATTTGCTAACAGCAATTATTTAAAAGAACAAAAAAGCCGATTTCAAAACAAAATAAAATATTCTGTACCTACCTACACATAAATACATAACCTGAATACCTATTATAATAAGGAGTGCAGGCGGGGGCAAAAATAATAAAATTAGAAAGTCCCTGGCACGCCGTAGCACACATAGAATATTGGTTTATTGGCTGCTCTTTTTTTAATCATGTCCCAGGGTTATCGATTGTAGGAATGATTTGAGAAAAAGTATAGAGACTAACCTAACCAACTTAGAAAAGTCGATAAACCCCCGACATTGTCATTTCAAAGTTCAATATTTCAAAAACGGATAAACCGATTTTAATGAAACTTAGCTAAGAACCATCTCGATTAAACGGGCTTTCGAATAAAAAAAACCGCATCGAAATCGGACCATCCGTTTGAGAGCTATAATGCCATAGACAGATACACAGATACACAGATACCCATACACATATACACAGGCACACAGATACACAGATACACAGGTCAAACTTATAACACCCCTCTTTTTCGTCGGGGGTTAAAAAAAAGATGGGCTCGTCTGGAAAAGCAACTTATTTACTATGCTTATGTACATAATATAATCTTTGGATAGGTCTCTCAAAATTAAATATGTTCAATGACATTAATTACTGTTATCTTAAGATAATCGCTATGAAAGCTGTGTACTGGGCGCTCCCCTCCCCCTATGGCCCAATCCAGTCAAGCCCAATCTAATGACGTTTAGTTTTTAAAGCGGCTCATACTCGTAGAATCATAGACGTAAGCACAGGGCACAGACATTACACTCACTCACTCACTTGAAAAACATAACCCTCCTTTATGGCGGAAGTCGGGTAAAAACCAGAGATTAAAAACATGCAGAACTAATCAGAAAAAATGCTTAATTGAGTTTTCGCCATTTTCTTTGGTCGTTTCGTTAATTTCCCGTGGCACGGGATGATATTGTCAATCAGACAAAATTGCAACCACTTACAACGCTTTTAGTTTACGGTCAACGGCAACTAACAGCATCTTTCTTTCTGAGTCCTTAGGGTGCTCTGTGCTAGTCGTTTAAAAATTCAAGAAAGAAAATTAAAATTAAATAATTTTGTCATACGGTCGCGTTCAATGTTCTATCGAACTATAGCCAGCTCTTTAAAGCCTCGCGGGCTGCAGCCGGCTGCAGTGCAGTCAAAACTTAATAAGAAACGTCCAAGGCTATCGATTATAGGAAAACTCATATTTACGCAACTGTACTTTTGTTTGTGAAAGTACAATGATGAGTTTGTGAAACTTTACACAAAGATGAGGCGCGAGGGACTATTCATTTCAACTTGACTTGCCCCACTCAAGTCGACAGTTTGAATTATTATGTCCGCTGGATAAAGTTATTGTCAAGTAGTTAATTGTGTGATTGTAAACAGATGTAGAAGTTGCTACAGTTCATTTAAGTTTCAGGCTGATACAAATGTGGATGTGATTAAGGTATGTTTAGTGAACTATTTGACGCTACACAAATGAGCGGGATTAAACTACGGTATCAAAATTTTCTGCTAGCTATAATTTAATGGGAAACAATGAGATTGACAGCCCTCTTTATTGGGTTCAATAACTATTGGTGACTCACGAATATAAATAAAATCACCAGAGTTGATACTTCGTAAATGGAGCAACGTTCTCGCGTTTACCTATAGTCTCCTCGCGACTATGACCATAATTTTATTATCGATTATGGTTAGTGAATCAATAATAATAATACTATTGTTTTATTATTTTTATATGAATATTGCAAAAACTTAACTTAAGATAAAAATAAATATACAGAGAATAAGAAGGAAATAACTTTAACCAACGTTTTAATTTCAAAGTTTCTTATCGCAAAAACGTCTGAACCGATTTTAATAAAAACTTAGCTAAGAACCATTTGAATTAATCGAATAGTGATTGTAAAAAAAGCCGCGTCCAAATTGGCCCATCGGTTTAGGAGCTGCGATGCGATATCACAGATAAGCAGGTACACACGTTAGACTTAATACAACCCTCTTTTTATCGGGGATTAAAAAGTTTTTCACTTGTTTGTACCTCAGGTTTGTACCTACCTTTTTAACGCGATTTATGAATAAAACTTTACGCAAAATTCTTTCTCCAATTCGGTTGTTTTGGTGCTTTGAGAATAGGCTCGTAGATAGTTCCGAAACGCGTCAGCGTAATAGTGTAGGTAGTGGTGGTGGTGATAGTTGGGTCTGTGTGACATGTGTCTATTCATATAGCAGTGGAGGCGGAGTTGTTGCATGGAAACAAACATTTTGTCGCATAGACGTAACTATTTTACTTACACGTGTGATCGCGGGTTCGTGAGCAATCCAGTTATTTTTAATTCATGAATATGAATCTCCGCTAAGTAATGCCTGATTCAATCAATGCTTAGAACATGTATGTTGAATAAAAATACAATACAGTCAACAAAAAGTACAGTCCGCAAAAAAAGAGCTTGTCTATGCTCTAAAAATAGGATTGTGATGTGATCACACCACTATTGACGTATTGACATAGATAATCCGGTGTCAATGTCAGTTCGTCTCACAATATGTCTGTGGACCAAATGTGTACATATTTAACCTATACATAATAAGCCTTTTAAATTAAAGGGAATAGAATAAAATAGATTCAAATGAATTCAATGAAAGCACAATCATTAAACAACTATTCAAAATCGTGTACTTGTATCGCATGCGTTATACTGAGACCTATGATCAGGGTTCCCCCGCGTGGTACCCACGGAGGGGGCGTCAGCGCTGAGCAACCGCCGCCGCACGTTGGACTGCCTGGCGCCCGCGGCCCCGCCTCGCCGCGGGGGCTCGCTGCGCGTGGCGCGCCAGCCGGCCCCGCTAGAGAAACCCACCATGGCCTTCTGCAAGAGACGGCTGTCGTGGCCTGAAGTGGATAACTCCGTCAATTCCGGGTAAGCGTTAAAGTCCTAAGTCCTAAGAAGCGTAGCTCCATTTTTAGGGTTCCGTACCTCAAAAGGAAAAAAAACCATTTTAGGATCGCTTTGTTGTCCATCCGTCTGTCTGTCAATTCGAAATAAATCAAAGTCTATCTATAGGGTACTTCCCAAGTTAATCTCATTGACCTAGAGTTATGAATTTTTGCACGAAGCAGGTAAGTAGTATAAGTAGGTCTCATAACACAAGTCAAGGAATCAAGGAATAACAATCCGATATAATAATGTTAGTTACGGCCGACTCGCACTTAGCCGGTATTTTAAACCAGAATTTAATCGGTAGTCATTAAATTAGTTAGTTGGTAAGTCTAAGCGGCTCACTGCCCCTGGTGCGTTATGCTGCCGCCCCCAGAGGAATCCACAGTGGCTTTCTGCAAGAGGCGGGTGTAGTAAACGGGTAAACGACAAAGTAAACCAATTTATTTCCATTTCCAGAATCAAGATTCTAGGTTCATTGATTTCAATATGCATGGCACGTCAGCAACTAGCTCTATAACCAACTGTGACGGACATACAGACAGACGCACCGAGTCACACCAAAACATTTTACCTACCTACTTTACGTTATGCGCAAATGATTATCCCACGCGTGCCTAGTTAGCTGCTGCTGCTGCAGGTAATTAATTTTACCAATATTTTTAGGGTAAATACTAAATAAAAAAAAAAACTGTGAATCCATGTCCATTATTGTCCATTTTTCCTGACACGAAGCAAAACATTATTTACTGTGTGGCTTCTCTTGCAATACCCCTGGTATACCAAAAAAGCAATAAATTATTTTTGGACGCTGACGGGAAAACAATAAAGGATATCAAGATAAATAACGGTATCGGAGAGTCACAGAGCCAAAGGATATTAACCTGTTCCAAGAGTAGGGAATTGCTAATCAGTGGCAAGTCCTTGCGACCGCGGGCCCGGGACTTTGTATCAAGGCCGCCCCGGTTTGAGTTACTGTACTACTTATACCGACACAACCACACATCCCTACTGAGCACAGATTACCTACGAGTCGGCGCACTATATCCCTATTTGATCTATGTACCTTAATTAACCATAAGACGCTCTGTAGCACCTTTTATCATGTAAGTGGGGGTAATTGATTACAGTGGAAACGCTCTCTCTGGTAATAAGTGTGCGGAACTAGAAATCTCGCCGAGGCTAGATACAAAATTAACTTTATTTAATTCAGACCTGAGTATTTGGTAATGGGCATCAATAAACAAAGTGGGTGAAACGCGAAATAGCAGGCGGTCTCCCGTCGCTAGATGACTCGATTTATCAACGGTAGTCTCATTTGGCTGAATAGAATATTTGATTAAAGTCTCGGGCCCGGTTGCTACTTTTATTTCATTCTACACCTGCGTACCCTGTATCGTCGGTGTTGATGAAGTAATTTCCGGTCTTTACATCTAGTTTGTTTCATAAACGGTGATGTTTTGAAGTTATTTTGGGCGTGTTACGTCGCGCACCGACACCAAGCGTCATAATGTTGAGCCGTTCTCATTCGCGGGCCGTTCTGATTGCCTCGTCGCATACCCCTAATAGAAGCAATTAGGGATTCAGCGAGTAGCCCATCTCCTGCACAAGGGAAATTAAATTTGCTATGGTCTTGGTACAGTTTGCTTATTTACTCGCGTTAATAACGTTTAATAAAGCTGGAGTTCCACTTAGTGCGGGGAATTAACGACTCAGTACCACCGTTTCAACGTTGACCTAATTGATACAACAAACTCAGCAAATAAGGTTTCGTTTGTTATGATTTATGATCAGCTTTAATCATTAAATGATTAAGTTATAATCATCTTGTACTGATGTTATTTAATTGATTACCAATATTATCTCACCATAATGCCGTAAAGAGGTTGTGTAGGTTTATTATGATTGCAAGTAAGAATTTATTACTTTGCTTTGGCAATATAGGTCATCGGTCGACCTGTTGCTTGTCCCTGCACGTGCTCTCGACCTTTAGGTGACCCTCCCACCCCCAGCATCGCCCATTTTGTTAGTTTGTGTTCTCTACCTCTATAATCGAATCTGCTCTACATTGTATTAATAAACGTGGTATGCGGCGATCAAAGGACTTTTGATGCTACAAGTAAGTCATCATGCTATAAGTATCAATGAAGTCAAGTCTGATAGTGGAATGTAGGTACAATAGAACGGCAGGGATCATCATCATCAGTGAGCACTAGGTATGTTTGCGAGTAATGTTATTGAAAACCGGAATAGTATATAGTTTTGATGATGTGGGTTTGAATTTGAATCTGCATAAAACGACAGTTTTTTTTAAGGTATGGATCCAAGGTTAAGATTAAGACTGTTTTATTTCCTTTCACAAGAACTTCATGACAAGAAATTGTGTAAATACGCAGACCATTACGACACAAGGCTTTTCGCATAGACACGTTTGGACGATAATCGCGACCACAGGGCGCCTCAATTATTTGGCGGACCAGTTAATACGGCAGTAATGCAATCTACCCAGGCTTCATAAAAGCTTGCAGGGGTTAGTATCATTGCGTCTAAAAAGCAAATGGTCAATGGTAGCTTTAGTTCAAGTAACAGCTTGCCTAGATAGCAGCTAAGTTAGGTTAGCTTAGTGAGTAATTAGACTAGGCTAGGCTAGAGTTGCGTCAAGGTCACACGTATGCATCCCTTCTGTTCTGCTTAAAGTCAAGCCCTTTTAAAGTCATTTTATATCTAAATTGACCCAGCTCGATTTCGACTTCAAATTACCTTTTCTAACATATTCACGCGTCGTGAATGGGGCAAGGGTCCAAGAATGTTCGAGGCTTCCATTCGCGCTCTATTAAACAGTTTTCTGGCTGACTCCCGCACATGATGCGGGCATCCATCTTCTGCCGTGATTCACGTCGCCCGCCCCGCTCGCCGATAACGGACGCGGGCCCGATCCATTCCGAAATCCAACATGATAATAGAGCCCTAGTGCATACCTTTGACTTCGTTTATTTGACAGAATTACTGTTTTATTTCTTTATTTGTATTTATAATTTAATTATACTAGCCTGTGTCCGACAGTGGACGTTTTCCGGCCGAAATGATGATGATGAATGATTATATTAGAGGTTACCCGCGACTTCATTTGCGTAGAATTCGGTTATTGCTATCCCGAGTGAACTATGCAATTTTCCGGGATAAAAGACAGCCTATATCTATAAAACGAATCTAGGGTATGTTGCATATTGGATTATTATTGTAGTAGAGGGTAGATCTCAGTCGATGAATAAATGCCTGCTCGATAACGCGTCTCTTATTTATCAGGGTATAAAGCATTACACATTTGATCCAAATACAACCAGCCGTTTTTGTGGGATTGAGTAATAAACGTCCAAACTTTCTCATTTATAATATATTAATGGTCAGCTATCATTTTGTTGTAATTTGTTACGTCGATTTTCTTGCCGCCTTAAACTATTCCACGAATTTTTTTCTATCTAACGAAGTTCGACGAACGATTTCTAAATAATGATAAAATTATGCGTATAGAGTTATGGGAAACGATGATCGATGAAAAGATTTTCGGTAAAATAATGGATAACCAACCAAATGGCCCAGTGGTAAGAAAACCTGAATACGAAAGGTTGCGGTCCCGGGTTCGATCTCCAATCGGGACAGACATACGTATGATGAATGATATGAGAGATGATACAAGCGATATGATGAGTGAGGATTTTTGATAGTTCATCGTAGTGTGCGACTCTGTCTGTCGGTCTGCCTCACACAGCTGGTTATCTCAGGAACTACTAATGCTATCGACTTGGAATTTGGAATAGACTATTAGATAATGCTTTCCCAACTATTTTGCAAACAGAAAAATTATGCTTTATTTCTTGCAACAAGGCCTTAAAGTAGTCTTATTTTTATTGGATTTATACATGATTAAGTGTGGGGTATCATAATGTTTCTACATTCTAAAACATTTTTAAGCACCTGGTTTTCGACTGTGATGAATGATGTAAAAAAATATCACACCCCCTTATGTTCGAGGTCAGCGTAGAGTAAAATATGTAATTAATATATGTAACTATCATGATACAGGTTTATGTAAAGATTACAGGAAAAATAAAACGATCACTTTAAATCATAGTTTTTCTAGAGTCCATGAAAAAATACATTAGTTTCACTGTTGGACAAGGAGATGAGTAATTGTCATCTAAAACTGAAAATAATCTAAATTGCAATCTTAGATTATCCGTCGGACATGGGACTCCCTGATGAAAAATTGGTGGTACGGAATCCTCGGTGTGGGAGCCTAACTCACACTTGAAATAGATATGTTAGAAGAAAACAAGATTAATCATCAGCCTACATCCCACTGCTGTGCACAGGCCTCGTCTCGCTATAAGAGGGCTTGATTGAAGATTGGCACTGAAGATTGGGAACGTCACACACATCATTGAATAGTTTCTCAGCAATTTGCAGGCTTTTTCACAATGTTTTCCTTTACAGAAAAGCTTATGATAAATTAAAAAGGGCTCGCAAGGGTCCAAAATAAAGATAAATAAGTATGAACATTAATTTTTATAGTCAGATGGCCGAAAATAGGAATTTGAGGTAAAGAAGGAACTTCAGCACAAATTGTTTCTGCGTGTACAAAGTCGCGGGCAAAAGCCAGTCTTTAGAGTATTAAAACAACTGCGTAGGTATTTTATTGTTAAACCTAGCTATCCCATTATTCCATTCGTTTCGTGTATATGTACCTTTTTCCGTGGTGATACATGATCGGGCGCGAACTAGCGAAACTTGACTACTACACATTACCGAACTTTCATTGGTTGCGAAATCCGTCCGGTATTGATTGTTTCTCTTTCCTGTAATCCTAGTTAGGACTGTTTTCCTAGTAATATCAGGCCTGATATATGAATGTATGTATATAATCAGTATTTCGCTATGGGTTGTTCCTCACCACAGCGAGATTTAATTTGAAGTTTTAATCATTTCAACCACGAGTTTTAACATGAAACTATACGGTGAGATTCAATCATAGTGCTATAAACAGATCTCTCACGTATGTCAGTCGAGTTATGTTCCCGGGGTATACACGATTCCTTGTTCCTGTGGGAAAAACATATCGCACAGAGACATACGCAGTTTAAAAAAACCGGACAAGTGCAAGTGGACTCGCGCACGAGGGTTCCGTAGAAAAATTTTAACGCTTTTCCCAAGTGTTTTAAGAAGTCCAGTGTTAGCAGAACCCTGCTCCTAAGCAAAATGTACGCAGTGTGGGGTCATCTTATATTGGTCTGTGAAATCCACAGACAGAAACAAAAACACGATATTGGTCGTTGTGCTATAAGAGCTACCTTCATACCAAATTTCAAGTTTCTAGAACAACTGGACTAGGTTTTCGGGGTACGGCAATTTGTATGGAAACAGCCTTTTCAATGACTGTATCTTTTGATTGTGTTCACTTAGAAGGTTTGTTTTTCCACAGCTTCAAGGGATCGCAGGCTTGAGTATTTGATATTAATTTCAGCATTCTACCTTAACGCGTTCCAGAAAAAAAAGGTCTTGACAGACAGACAGACAGACAGACAGACAGACAGACAGACAGACGGACAAAAAAGTGATCCTATAAGGGTTCCGTTTTTTTCATTTCGAGGTACGGAGCCCTAAAAACCGGACAAGAGCGTGTCGGTCACGCCCAGGATAGGGTTCCTAAGCCATTACGAAAAGCCGTGGCATATATACCTAATTTAAAGGTATTTTCATCACACCTATTCAAAACCAGTGTTAGCAGAGCCCTAGTCCTCAGCAAACCGTACGCAGTGCGGGGTAAATTTACATCGGTTACCTACACAGCCAAACATTCGGTAAGACCAGTGCCCTAAGCACGACTTGTCGAATCCTGCGTTGCGTTACGGTTATCGTATCGAGATCGAGAAATCTCATACTAAATTTTAGTTCCAAATACGCTCACAGGCGGGCGCTGTTCCAAACGTCATACAAACTCGTTATAGTTTACTATTCGATTTTACGTGACGCAGGATTCGACAAGTCGTGCTTAGGGCACTGCTTATCTCTAATAGTTTTCCTTTTATTAACCGACTTCAAAAAAAGGAGGAGGTTCTACGTTCCACTGTATGTATTTTTTTTTATGTATGTACATCGATTACTCCGTCAATTGTAGACCGATTTTCAAAAAAAAAAATTTATTTGAAAGGGTATACTCCTGAGGTGGTCCCATTGTCACCAAGTCATGATCTGATGATGGGATCCCAGGGAAATTTAGGGCAACCCTCAAATTTTACAGGCACGTACTACGTGTTTCATATATTTTCTAAGGTTATTCAAGTATTTGCGTCTGGTAGTCACCATCTCATGATGATGAGCTGATGATGGAAGGTACAACTCCTTAGTCGTTAGGAGTTGGAGGATAATTCTGAAAATGTTAAATAATTATTCGAAAGGGTATACTCCTGAGGTGGTCCCACTGTCACCAAGTCATGATCTGGTGATGGGATCTCAGGGAAATCGAGGGCAACCCTCAAATTTTATAGGCACGTATCATGTGTTTCATATATTTTCTAAGGCTATTCAAGTATTTGCGTCCGGTAGTCATCATCTTATGTTGATGAGCTGATGATGGAAGGTACAACTCCTTAACGGTTAGGAGTTGGAGAATAATTCTGAAAATGTTAAATCAACGTAAAATTGTGAAATAAAAATCTTTTAACAAAAAAGTAATAAATTCACTATTTATGCACTACTGCTCTGTTTTTTTTTTCACATTTCCAAATAAGTATGTACAACAGTTTCTCTAATAGAGGGGGGGGGGGGGCACTTGACTCCAACAAAAATGAGTACTTCGAAGCTAAATATTTCGCAAACGAAACTCTATCGAAAAATGATCTTCGGGCGCCCTCAATATTTTACCCCGAAAAAAAATTTTTTTTCGAGATTTTATCCCAGCACTTTTTCGGCGTAATTAATATGTATATATCTATGCAAAATTACAGCTTTCTAGTACCAATAGTCTCTGAGCTATGCCGCGGATAGACAGACAGACTGACAGACAGACAGACAGATAGATAGAAACTATAAGGGTTCCGTTTTTGCCATTTTGGCTTCGGAACCCTAAAAACGGGATAATAGAGGTTCTGCTGTGGCCGAACACCCATTGCAATAGACTCTGATTCGACCCACTAATAATGATAGTTAAGTACGTATGAGAAAGTATCCGTAACTGTTGAGAAAAAAATTAGTTTTTAATACAGTAATACAGGCGCCGGCGGAAGAGGATGTAGTTCACCGTTTACTTACCCCTTTTATGAAAGAGTTTCACATTTGGTACTCAGGTATCTACACGTGCGGAATTGTTATTTTTCCAGGACATTTTGCCTGGACACATGTAGGTTAGGTAGGCTCATGGCTCAACAGATAAATTTATGCAAATATAATAGGTAGTTCTTTTTAATTTCAACAAATTATCTGTTCAGACTAACTCGCCTTTGTCAGGAAAGAAAAATGTTAAATTTTGGTGGAAAATTTGCATATCATTCGTTCTGTGCAAAGTTGTTCTTACAAAATTTCTTAATAAACTTTTAGATATATTCACTGGAGAGAAATAAGGGAGAAAAACCGCGCTTTAGTTTCAATAAGTACGTTATACTCGTATGGGAATTAAAGTTAATAATATTAATATGACAACCACGTAGCTTGAGTCAATAGTGGTTTTATTTTGAAGTAATATGATAAAAGTTAAAAGTGGTTAAACAAACAATTGAAACTTTAAATAGCAGATTATATAGGTACCTATCAGGTTTAAATTCTGAATAACGCTTTTATTGTGTTACAACTACGGGGTGGCAGTTTTACATTGTTAACAATGTAAACATGATACACACGATGGAGTAAGGTAACATACCTATTATTACGTGAGTTCGTGACAGCTATTTCCGCCGCGTCGCTGTTTCAATAGAGTCGATGTATGGGTGGTTCTTTGTCCACAAATGTCTACGTTATGTACCTTGCCCAATGGTATATCTTAATAAATTTTAACGAGGTTATAACTCATTACTGGTCAATGGAGGTTTCCGAACTTCGCTCAACTTAAGTGAATATCCTTCAATAACTATGGATTGAAATAAATACTCATAATAAGAAGAGTATAACTTGAATTGACCAAATTAGATTGTGATCGTCTAGAAAGATTAGGACTCCCTACGTTGTGTAATTTTTTGTTTTAGTAATCCCAAAATTCTTTAAGATGTGGTATGTCTGGATTAAAACAAGGTGTAAGTTTTAGAGGTATTCATGTATTCAAACTAAAGACTTATAATTAAACACAACTAATGTCACACAGTATAATAAAAATAAAACATAACTAGTATAACACAGTATAATAAAAATAAATAATGTAAGTGTACTGATTTCTGTAGTAAGTGAGTAGAATAGTAGGTAGGGTCTGGGAATGGGAATGATGATACCGGGGCCATCATTGGCCCCGGGCAAGGCTCCAACCACTAATGGAAGTGACACCAGTCACCAACATTACCCCCTCCTTGCTACCTTCACACACCAGCAGAAAAATAATAATAGTTTAGGTTAAATTTAGAGCGCTAACCACGGCGCTAAGTCAACTCAAATAAAGAGACTGGCTAGGAGGAATGAGTAAACCCAATTCCAAGATAGATTTAGTGATTAGATGGAAATACATCCGATCCAACCAATGCTTGTTCATTCTGCTGCGTCACCGTGCATAAAACACAGGTAAAGTTGGGTAATCAGTTGGAATGCCTAGCATAACCAATGGATTACAAAATATTCGGTATAACCAAGCTGTAAGCAGACAAGGTAGTGTGCGGTCTCATTAGAACGTAAGGAGAGCGGAATCCACCAGTCTTTTCATTATGCTTTCTCTTCCCACTGAGTGGGCCTCATGGAATAGACATAACTACATCGAAAGGCGATTCGGCAGGTATCCAAAGGTTCATAACAAGAAATAATTAGATAAAGGTAGCATGTAAACATACTACCGAATTGAAGAGTGTGGTGTGTAGGCACTGAGTATTAAACACAGGTTCACAGCACACGAAAAGCATCTGGTAAAACCGGATGAAAGGTTCGAGTTGCAATAACTTGAACAATTCAATAATTATAGTAACATTGTAAATCAGGCACTCACAAGGAATGGTAGGATTATGATAGACAAATATTTGTCTTGAGTTAAATGAAACACCTTAAGTAGAATTCATTTATTCAGATAATCAACACCATCGCAGGAGCTTCCCAAATCCTACAATGCAATAGTCTCAGATATATTGGTCCAATAATTGGTCATAATATGTTTTGTAACACAAGAGGACATTGGACTCTATTTTGTTCTACCAATAATCCTGGATCAATGGTATACCAAAACAGAATTTTAGATTTGAGTGATTGCGACACTAAGATAATCCAGAGGAAATATCAAAGTCTAGACCTTCAGTTAACACTGACTTGAAGTAGCATATGAATATGTCTTTTACACAGACTTACTGGTGGCAGGTCCGCCTAACCCAGTTTAAGTGTAAGATCCATGTTTCATACGTAACCAGTCATTAATAACCGAATTACACACAGGCAAGATAGCTCTTGACAGGCAATCAAAAGATTGTCGTTCAACAGACATAATGAATGATATGTTATAAATTCAACATAACTATAGTAAGAACTTCACTCACTTAGCCATGAAGAATAGATAACACGTTGCTGGCTAGGCCTTCACTCAGGGGAAAACCTATAGTAAAACACAGTTCGATTATGATCATTCCTGGACCATACATCCAGACACTTCTAATCATAAATGTATTATTATAAGATTAAGGCAGCTCTGCATTACACCTCATTTCTACAACATAATGCCGTCCATAGTCTCATTAGACCTTTAGACATTACTTTATAGAAACTACTTCTCACAAATACCTCGCTCTGAATTTCCATGGAACGCTATACAGCTAATCCCTTCAGAACTACACAACAAATATAGTATGGAGTTTGTGTACTGATAGTATATTGTGTGAATAGTGTGTATATATAAAAATACATAAATGCATATAGCTAATAGTTTAGTTGCATGTTGCAGGCATATTTTGTATAAATAACACAAATGTATTGTTCGAACGGGTGATGTCATTCTCATAATGGAATCTATTCTGTTAAAATAGATCTAATTTTGCTTACAAAATTATATAGATTCATTTTCTGAGAAAAACCACCAATCCATTCATACAATAACACAAATTAATATCTCAACAGAAAATAAAACATTCGCAGTGCAAACCACACAAAGAAAAATATAAATTCCCTAACTTTTCCCTACAAATTGTCCTACTCCCTAGCATTGTATAGTCAGAATTCGAAAGAGCCTTAGCCTCCATACTATGTTATGCTTACTATACACTACTCATTACAATTTTACTACTACACAATGAAAAATGAGGCAAAGACTCAATTGAAGTCCGACATACACCCTAACCACAGAAAAGCATGCTTACATACCTTTTATTTACCAAGATTAGGTAAATATATATAAAAATCCAACCTGCATACAAGAACACACTACCACACTAAGACAACACAAATTGCCCATAATTTCACTAAAAACACCCCTAGCTAGAATCACTCCCTATTGCGAACTGAAATTTAGTCTAAAACCCATAAACTAGACTACCCTCTAAAAGATTACCTACCTAGCTAAACTTCTAATACGCGTCATTCAAACCGTCACAGATCTGACTACGGAGTTTGAATCGCCATAGATAAAACCCAGCACTTCCATTTGTATTAAAAACAAATGAAAACCTTCATGCAGTGAGCAAATCCAGGAATTCTAGTTAAATACTAGATTTATCCAGTAACAACTAAATCCAGGATAAATATGCTAAAATAACAATGAAATCCTGCTGAAAATCAGCAACACTTCAGTAGCACAGTATTATTGTATAATTAACTGCAATAAACCAAGGAAACACAGGATTGCTCACTAAAAGAAGTTTCTGGCTTTACCTGAAGGCACTCACAAGGAAGGGCGTTCCGACGACTCGACTCTTCCAAAGCTGATCCGATCCCGACTGAAGACTGAGTAAAACTGTCCCGAAGCTCACCTGGAGCCTCTTATTTATAGCTTTCCCGAAGGATCGCAAACATTACCTTATATGGTCATGTCCAAGGAAGCGTTACAACCGAAAAAGCCTCCACGCCCATATTTGGTCATCCATAAGGAATCGTTCGAACGCGAGATCGCGAGATTACCTAATATGGTAACATATAAGGCACTCTTCGCTTGGACCCTTCGCCCCACCACTTTAGTGATGTTACGATATCAATTCTGAAATATTTTCAAGAAGTGTAGTTTTTAAATATATTAAACACCTCCAACAGGTTACACAATTGCCTTCTCAATCCTTTTGTCAAAATAAATACTTTGTCAAAATTTGAGCTACAACTGTATAGTATTTTAGTCATAATTTCAAATAAAGCATAAAACAGCAATTAGAATATCTTCTAGATCTTTTAAAATAGCGAACATTTTCCCAACCCTAGCATCCCAACTTTCTTGCAAAACCGTCTCCTAATTGGGGAATTACAACAGCTGAAACATGATTGGCTAATGCTCTAAAACCAAGCCAAATATATAAGGGTCTGATTGGTAGTTTGCAGGACATCAATTATCAGGTCCGAAATTTATTAGAAGTAATTCAAAGGCACATTATTTGAATTTAAATTTTCCACAATGGAATTCAAATAGAGAATTTTATTATAATTTGAGATGAAAATTATTAATCAAATCGACTCTGTCATTTTTAGGCTCACAGAAATCATTGACTCAAACAGTCCAGTTTGACTTTAATGAGTGAAATGTTACTTGACGTTGATCGGTATTTGCTATTAAATATTGATTTACCATAAATGTGTGTATTATAGTAGATAACACAATTAACAATCACAAGTGCTACTTCAGCATGTGACCTCCTCAATGCTTCAGCAAACATGCCTCAAAATACAGGTAAACCTCACTCTAAGTTGAATGATTTCGTATGATTATTTCATAAAATAAAAGTGTATCTTTTAATGAACTTGATATTACAAAACGATGATCTTTAATGATGTGTTAAACCTAATTTATGTTTCAGGTAAAACTCAAGAATTTATGAACCAAAAGCATTTTTAATCCTATGTTGGGTTTCATGCTATTACTGAAAACGCTGAAAATATATCATGAAACGCCAAATTTTTACTCTTAGTCATGTCCACCTAAATCCCAGGTAAGAGTATAATAGAAATTTCATATCTTAACTTAAATCTCATACTGTTATTTTCATAATATTTTTGTGTTCATATTAGCCATTCTTATAACTTTAACTACAGCTAATTCATATAACCAAATGAGATAAGGTATACTAAATTATAGTATTTGTAGTGCACAAAGAACAGATTTATAATAACAGCACTAATTCATGTTTTATTATACAAGTTATTAAGACCGCTAAATTGGTCTAATATGGAGAATTCACCTCGATGACTTGGTTAAAATCCATAGGATCTAGAAGACTAATTATTGTATAAATATAGTGTATTAGGGTGTAGGGATAAGGCTTATAAAGATTTTGACTATAAACACACAATACTGTATAATATTAGATGACATAACAATTTCAGTCTCCGGAGCAAAATATCCCATACAATAAATTACTTATATTGAATCATTTAACTAATAGATCCGAAATGAACTAACTAATTCTATTTTAGAACCGATATTAGGAACAGATGTTAGCATAAGCGCTTAGATCTAGCTTGTATTTAAAATGAGAATGAAACATTCAAAATGATGTTGGATTAACTCGGTAAAAATTCCTATTACAGAGAAACTTTTAAACTACGCCATGGATGTTGAACTATTTGGTATCAAAATTGCCTGTGCCGCTGAAATGAACAGAAAATAAAAGAAATGCTTTATTGGACACGGATTCAATGGACTTTTCAGCTGATGGAGGACATCATAAGAAGAATCCTATAAATGGAACATTTTTATAACTATTTTACATTAGTTAGACCTGCTTTTGCTAGAAGTTCACAGTAATAGTATCGCCTGTTGTAGAATTAATTGCTTATGCTTATAAAACAACAAAAGGAGAATAAATAAACCTCACATATTATACCCTGTTTTATTGATTTTTCTATTACAACGCCATCTATTATCGAGTAGCTAATTTCCTAATTTTAAACCAATAAAATTTTATTCTCATATCTATTCTTATAAAATATAGCCAATTAAGGCAATATTATAGTAGGTCTGGTACAGTTAGGAATGTTAAATTCTACTTAAGTTTTGTTATTTCTGTAAGAAGTTTTTTTGTTGGATTTTGGTTGTTGGCCATAATGAACAGACTTACCTAAGATTATTGATTGTGGTTAGGTTAATTGAACGAGCTTGAGTGAGTTCTCAGTGTCGAGAATGGGGGTCATTTGGCGTTTATATTTATGTTATAATGTGGTCGTAAAAATGTTTGTTCGACGATAACTTGAGTATCGTTGATCTCAAATTCATGGTAGGCAAATATACTCAAGAGCAATAAAAACTGGTCACTTTGTATGTACAATTCCGTACAAAGTGACCCGTTTTTTTTTGCTCTTGAGCAAACACATTCTAGGATTGATGTGTTTGAATTAACTTCGGCAAGCTTGCAACAAGAATGGTGCAATGAAAAGAAACGCACGTAGTTAAAAGTTTCACATCAAGTCGATCGAACTTGAGCATCACTTAGTGAACAAATTGATGGCATTATTTAACGAGTTGGAAGAGAAATCTGCTGCGTA
Organism: Clepsis dumicolana; assembly: GCA_963691665.1. NCBI lineage: Eukaryota > Metazoa > Arthropoda > Insecta > Lepidoptera > Tortricidae > Clepsis > Clepsis dumicolana. The sequence continues at coordinate 7,845,374 of OY829517.1, forward strand.
AAAGTTTCAGAGATCTTCGTTGGACTTTTATTTCTTTTTAATAGTTAATCGATCCAACTGACGTAGGCAGGCAATCTAAAATTAACTTCCTTCGAAGATTTTTTTTCTTCAGCATTTCCGTAACCTTAAGGTCCTTGGAAATTATCGTATAAAAACAGTATTTCTTAACAGTACACCCTGTAACGTGGGTATCCAAAGTCTCCCGGAAAGCGTGTTTACTCCGCTTAAAATGAAGTAATAACATAAAATCAACAGGTCCATAAAGCTGCCCTGAAACCGAGTAAACAACAACGCCCTTTGAGAAAGTGCCGCATCAACCTCTTACGACTCTCACCCTCCAGCACCAGGCCGCTCATTAGTGCTGAGCCCTGATGAGTTTGTTGTAGCCAACACGGGGAATTGCGCACAAACATAATCAAAAAGTGATACCTAACAGCATATGCGTATGGGCCTATAAATATTGATGTATTTCATGTTGACATTATTTATCTGAACTTAGATAGTTTTATTTATCTACCTAACCAAATGACCTATATTGTTTCGGTTTTATACGGGCTCTAATCCTGTATTTAATGATATGGAACTCATTCACGTCATATCGAACATTATGAAGTAGGTATGTGAATTTCATGTTATTGTGTAGGTGGGTCTTTATATTCCTTAGCAAGTTAAGCACACTATAATTCCTGTTTATTGTTACCAGGGTTCAAGAAACAGACGGGTCTTACTTCGAGAGTTTCACGGCACTTTCGTGGAGGCAAGAGAACAGGCGGCTAGCCGCTTTGCGCCTCGCGGAGGCCCGCGCCGAACGCCCGCCGCCGGCCTCGCACGAATTGGGCCTGCCCAGTGTCTCTGCTCAACTGTCGCACAAGGAGCATGAACATCTTTACACGGAGGTTACCATTTATTTTTCAATTTTTAAACATTATGCTGATTATTTTGTTGTACGTCACCAAGACAAACCTTTGCTGGGTAAATATCTACTCTACATTTTAACTTTTAAAGATTGTCACGTTGAGTTAAGTAGGTATACGGCAAATTACATCATCAAGTTTTAGGGTACGCAAATAACAACGAACCCGTTATATAACTTCCATAAGTCTTAGGTACCTACAAAATAAATAAATAGCTTAGAGGCGGGGTTGATGTCACCGATCCGGAAAGCATGCTGTATTCCCAAGGGCTAAGGGTAAGTACCTAGTATTTAATAATTTGTCATCTGCTAACCGTAGGTACGTACGCTAACGGACCCCAGGCACGCAAGTCCCTGTCCCAACCTCCCAACTCGTCCTTTCAGCACACATTCCCTTACGTCTCGCAATTTTTTCATTAGCGAGCAACCTTTCCTTGTGAGGTAATTGTTTTCTACATCCACCTAAGGTTTGTCAGAAAATAAGTAAATAAACTTAAACTTGTGTGCATGCCTTAACGTTTTTTTTTTACTAGAATAAAGCTTGAGTTTAACGGAGCGAGTGTTGAGCGTGTGTGTTATAATTGACCAATATTTGTTGTTCGTAACCAAAATGGTAAAGAGGAACCATTATATAAATAACTCAGTCCGTCGGTCTGTCTGTCTGTCTATCCTTCACAGCTGGTTATATCAGGAATTACTAATGTTATGGACTTGAGATTTGGAGTAGCTTACCCAAGTATTTTGCAAATAGAAATTAACCAAAAATAACTATTTATTTTTATTCCAACAGGGTCATAAATAGGGTCTTCAAATTTCAAGGTTACCATGTCAAGCGTTTTATCATAATAATATGAATCTATTTGCACATTCTAAAATATTTTTTACATTTTTTAGCCCCATAGTTTTCAAATTAAAAGTGAAAAATGTTTAAAATAACACCGTACTTTTCCTCTCTTATCTCCGAGGTTTGCAGAAAGAAAATCTAAAATTACTACGTATAATACAGTTAATGGAGATAAGTTTACGTAAACGAAGGTTAATTCGTCGATAAAAATGAATAATTTGGTTAATATAAATGTTTAACGTAAAATAGTTTATTCATTCAGAATACCTAATGTTCGTTGTTTTTAGGAGTAAAAAGACTTTGCTGATATTAAAAAAATTAAAATATGTTTAATGTTAAATATAACATGTGCTTATAACAATAATTTTAAAAACACGCGTGTGCTATGATACATATCGATACCTTTAGACTCAAAGGGCGTAAACGCCAAAATGCCACTTTTCAGGAAAAGCAAAAAACAAAAAACGTTTAAAGAAAAAAATCATAACTTTTTTGTTCCAAGACTGATTTACTTCATTTCTGGCCCAAATTCTTACATTTTGAAAACAAACATTATGATTATATAATAGATAGGATAAATCAATAAATAAAGAAAATGGGATTGTTATAAGCCCCAAAAAAAAATTCAAATGTCTGTAGAATGCTTAGGATGTATAGGTCATTAAAAGAGTCATTTCTGGCCAAAAATGTAGTACGTAGTTAATATTCATAGTGGTTAGGGTTTAAACGGCACTAAAAGCATCTATTTTTGTTAAGAAGGGGAGTATAGTGCAGTCACCGGAGAAGTATTTAACTAATATTTACAATGCATTTTACTTCTTAATTGTTATTTTTAAGTCAAAGTCATACCCTTGTCATTATCTATATTCACAAAAACCTCAACTGGAAAGGTGGCCATCGCAATTTCAAACTTTTGGCTTAAGACTACGCAAAATACTAAAAATGTCATTGAAAAAAACATGGTGATTTCCTGGAACTAAAACCCAAATAGGAACTCAATAAGGATCCAGTTTGCCAAAAAACAGATAATCATCTCAAAATCATCATTATCATTATGACATATTTATTAGAGTCTATGCCTGAGTCTGAGACTGTGAAGAAGTGCGTGTTTCTATAAACTCTTAAGGTAATAGATTAGGCTGATGTACTGGTTACGTTCCTCTTGATAGGAACTCTTTGAACACTTCCAGGAATCCAATCTCGTCTTCGCTGCAGTGTCCAAAGTCTAAAAATGGTTAAATATTGCTATTCTTCTCTCCTCTGCAATTTCAAAACATTGTTTAAATCATTACTTTGTTTTCGATGCTTGGGTTTTCTTTATTTACTTTTCTCCTACAGTAACGCCTGTCTTTTATAAGCGTTTCCTTCAGCCTTGTTTTTTTTGTAATTTATTGATATTATAGCTTTTTTCTTAAACAAAGTATCCTCACCTAATCGGCAATCTCAAGTTTCTGTTTTCTTCGTTATTTTGTTTCTTCTCTTTGTTTTCTTGAGGTATCTGATTCGCGATAATCGAACACAAATCAAAACTTCCTAGTATGCATTCAGGTGACTTACATATAATGTGTAACAACATTTTTGGCTGACGCGTTGAGATTGGTATCTTGGGATGTTGCTTTAATCACACATTAGTTCAGATTGATAAGCGCCCTGGCCGTCGTGCGTGTCATATTTCGATCTACAAACATAGCTTTCGTTCAAAAAGACTATTGCTAAACGTAGTTCAAAATTAGAATTGATGGTCGTAAAGTGCCAAAAAATTCATACGATAAAATAACTAATGTAGCATACGATACAATTATCTTTTTTAGAAATAATCTCAGTTAGGTCGTATGAGTCATCTTTAATTTTATAACAGAATAATATGGGTGTATGCACCATATTTGGTTTAAGAGCGATAAAACGACCTTAATCTAGCAGCATCAACGTTAGGTCGTATGAGTCAACTTTATTTTCATATGAGAATAATAAGGGCGTAAGCTCAAGTTTTAGTTAACGACTGTATTATACGACCAATAAGTTTTTTAATGATTCTGTATGTTACCTAAATAAACATTAAAATAAAATAAAATGTTAGATAAGCCGCATGTCTTCAAAAAAAACGTGGGTCGTATTTGCCAAAATTTTTGCGAATTTCGCAGGTTTAACTACACAGATCGATAGAGAAAAAAAAACTGAACAAAACTGCATCAAAAAGTTATTTTCGCCGAAATGGCGTTTACGCCCTTTGAATCTAAAGGTATCAATATACTTAAGCTGTATCATGAACTGAAATAATGTGCAATAAACATTTTACAGATATTATTTTTCTGTTCAAAATCTGTGTTCAATAATGACTTCCTTAATGATGCGTTGGAATATTTTCTAGGTATTATACTGCATCGAGAACGCAGTGGGTGCGCCGGCGCCGGACGGTCAGTTCGCCGCGTACAAGGAGGAAGTGATAGAGTACGCTCGCCACGCTTTCCGAGTGCCGCCCGAGACGCACTCACGCGCAATCCGCGCCGCCGGCTCCGAGCGCCCGCCCACCGTCGTGCTCGGCTGCACGGTCATCGAAGCCGATGGGCTCGAGGCTAAGGATGCTAACGGTCAGTCTATGGAAATAACGATATGCTTTTGAACTCTATACAATCTATGATCTATGTAGCACAGAATTACGACGTCGTCGTTACGAACTACTAAGTATTAGGCTAACCTGTCACTCATGCTGGCACCCATAGTTATTCCAGTTATCGGGTTAGTTTGACAAACGTAACATAGAATCGAGGCAAATTAGGTTTTTTTTCAGTGGGTTTGGGTATTAATGAATTATTCATTTACTTAACAATTAATTTTTAGTGATCATCAAAAATTTGATTTGCTACACTTCCTTAAAAATTGAATTGAATTGAATTTTTAGTGACTGTTTCTTATACTTAGATCAGTAACATCTATTTAGATAAATAAACAGCATTACTAGGTGTGTATTCTTTGTGTGTTATCATTATCACAGATTTTAAATATTTATAATAGTTACTAAATACGTAACAGATTCGACTCTCGCATTTGACAGCCGTTTCATTTATCTACCAGCCAGCCTTCCGCCTACAGTAGGTATATGTAGCAGTCGAGTGTCAAATGCACAACCAAACGTCAAATCATAATATTTATGCCGACGGACAAATTGTGTGACTTGGATGACTGCAAAAAAACGAATAAGAATTAAAATAAATAAATACCACGGGACAATTTGACACCAATTGACCTAGTCCCAAACTAGGCAAAGCCTGTACTATGGGTACTAGACAACGGATAAACATACAAAGGACGTTTCTTTTTTTGCACCCGTATAACAAATAAAGGTAGTGCTTAATTTATGAATTATTTATTTTAATTTATTAAATATAGTAAAACATACCTAATATTTGTAACTGTCCACATACAAGTTCCCCCGCCGGGTTTGGAACCTGGCTGGGTGACTAAAGATCTAGCTCAGGGAAGAGGAGTTGGTGCGGGAAAGTAATAGAACGGATTAAAGTAGTAATTCAGGTGTTGCGCTTGCTTTATTTATAAAAATGTGTCACTAAATATTACATATGTGTAAAATTATTAACTGCCAAACCGACGAAACGACTTTTGGGGTTGAGCGACGGTAAAAGGAATACTCATTTTAGCGCACAGCATGCAGGAAACGGTTGTGGTGGCTGGGGATAGAACAATATGCGTAGGTAGCGCAATTGCTTTGGGAAAGTATTCTATTGTATGAAGAGTGTGCCCTGGTGTTATATTAAACAGCAAACGTTCCTATGAACCATCACAATCTCCAAAACATTGAATGCTAAGTCATGTAAAAAAGGTAATGTAATGGCAGATGCAAGGCAAAGCCTTGCTTATTTCTCATTTACATGCAAATAAGACAACACGAAACGAGACTGTATAACGGAATGAGCAACGTTCGCAAACATGGCTAGAGTGACAGATCATAGCGTGCCAAATAGGTCACAACATCGTTTTTGGGGTTCCGTAACCAAAATGACAAAAACAGAACCTATTAGTAGTTTCGTCGTGTCCGTTTGTCTGTCTGTACGCGGCTTAGCTGAGAGACTATTGGTACTAGTATGCTGTAATTTTGCATGGATATATTAGACCAACAAAGTTGTAGGTCAAAATCTTTTGAAAAAAAAATTGTAGACCACCCATACACAAGTGGGGATGATTTTTTCTCGTCTATCCCACAGTGCGGGCCGTTTTTATACCCGGAACCCTTCGTGTGAAATTTTCACAGATGATGTATTTCTGTTGCCGCTATAACAACAGAAATACATCATCTGTGAAAATTTCAACTGTCTAACTATCACGGTTCATGAGATACAACCTGGTGACTGACAGACAGACAAACAGACAGATAGACAGACAGACAGACAGACAGACGGACGGACGGACAGCGGAATCACCCTTTGGGTATGGAACCCTAAAAAGTACAATTAAAAACATTTCACAACTAATAAATTACACACAAATTATAATGGTCTGCGAAATCTACAGACAGACATAAAAAAATTAGATTTTGAGAATTTTCTAAGCGGTTGTGCTATAGAGCTACCTTCTTACCATCTTACCAAATTACAGCTTCAAGGGACCGCAGGCTTGAGTATTTGATATTAGTTTCAGCATGCTACCTCCACGCGTTCCAGAGAAAAAGGGTCTTGACAGACAGACAGACGGATAACATAGTGATCCTATAAGGGTTCCGTTTTTTCCTTTTGAGGTACGGAACCCTAAAAAACTGATTAAAATTTATAGTTTCATTACAAATGTTTCATTTAAGATCGTGATCAGTAAATTTATAATTGAAGTATGTTAATAATTTTAGTGGTAATTGGATTATTGAACTATAAATACATTCGATTCAATTTATACGAGAAATTATATTGTTGTAGTGATGGAGTATTTATACATTATATTTGGAGTAGTGTTATTCCGATTGATTTACTTAGTTTAACAATCTGGTCAGCCAAATTAAGTTAAGTAGATACCGCTTGCACACCCGCTACCTGGGATATTTACCGTTCCGAATCCCAGTTATAAAATAAATGTGCAATTTCAGTTACCTTGTGTTTAAAACAACGCATGAAAGTAAAGCCGGTTACATTGTATTATTTTACATAGCATTCGAAACACCATTACAATTCCTTTCGCGCTCGTTGCAGAAAAGGAAAGGAAACCGTTCCTCCGTTCCTATTGAACTTATCCTTGGGTAGGATGTATGGATGGAGTGATCTCTACAAAGTTTTCCACTCTGCGGGGCCCAGGCTGGGTCGTTTACGTGCGGGTTTTCATCCTGCCTTTTTTGCTCACGCACTGTTTCTTGGCGCTTACATCATATTCGTAAATTATAAATGTGTAGACGTCCTTTTTGTTCTTTGTAAATTCAAATGAGACCTGAGATTTACGGGAACCATTATTTTAGTGAAGGGTAATATTTAAATATACGCAAGCATAATATGTAGAAAGTAAGAGCTATAATGAAATTAATATTTATTTTTGTTAATGTGTAATAAAATAATAAAAACGAGGTTTTTGTTTTTCTTTTTACACGTATGTATTTTTTGTTGACCGTACTTGCATTGTCATTCAATCCACATGTCCATACCAAGTTTCAAACCAATCCGACCACTGGAAGTGGGCCAAGCTTAACTTGTACAATTTTACTACAGACAGACTGACACACATCGGGATAGGTGAAACTAAATAATAGCTTTTAAAATAGCTTTATTCGGAAAGGCGTAACTCATGGCAAATAAAATGAGCCGAGGAAACGAATTTCCTTTAAACTCATGTTCTTATTCACTTGATATAGATCCCAGGATTCGTTTTTCATGGTGTAAGTAAGTATCTGCTTTAAGTTAACATTAAATAACAATGTACCTACATCCGATCAATATTTGATTTGTAATTAATCAAATAAATTGAAAAGGCGTCGTGCATCATAAATATCATAATGAATTCCTACTTATCGAGCGAACCAATTACGATATTACATGTGGGCTACTTTCGGCGTAGCGTACGCTTATCAAGGAGCTACGTCTTGTTAAGTACTTACATGGACTTTATATTGTACCTATCGCATATTACATAATTCTGTACGATAGATTTTAAACGTTATGTAGGTAGGTAGGTACTGGGTAGTCATTTAGTCATTGTTAAAGTTGATTATAATCAGAGGCAAAATCTACAAGTAACGATGATGAACTCATACATTTGTCGCACAGACGTAGGTATTTTTTACGTGGGGTCGCGGGGATCAAATTAATTGTTTTTATGCGACTGCCCAACGAGGGTTATTAGTTGATCGATGAATTATATTAAAAGTTTTTAGACCGCACTACAATATATTCTCAAAGCTTTTTGAAACGTGATTTAAGCGCATTAATACAGCAGTAGCGTTTGCTCTGAAACTTCCCTTTAAAACACGTGAAATTTGCAACGAAGGTTGGCGGATGGGCTCGCCGACAGCCGCGGCGTGCTGTATTGAATTACGGGGGAGCCGAGCGACACCGCCGCGTGCCGCCCTGACAACGCGTCAATAGGCCGCGCACCAATGCTTTGGATGTTCATGCCATGCATGCCTACACCAGGGGAAAATATCGCCTCAATTCCCTTATAACACACCACACTACCTATCTTAATATCTTTAAATACTTACTTGTTAAAAGTCACGTTTAGCAAAAACCATTTTTAAGCGGTGACTGAAAGCAAAAATCAAATTTTCTGAAGCGAAACTTCGTTACAACAGTTTTAGAAATGTTTACGAAGTTGAACGTTATTCAATTACTCTCTCTTTGAGTTTTACAAACCATATTATACTAGTGGGTGGCATAATAAAATAAGACCGTTGAAATGTGAATATAATATTAGGTTTTATTTACCCTCGAGATGTTTCACTTGTAGGTATAAGAGATTTGTTTTTAGGTAAGGAAATGGGAAGCGGTAGACCATGCCGATCCTCCGGCGAAAGTAACCTATTGTTTTAACATTAGGCACAAGGTATCCTCATTCTAATTTTTGAATAAATACCTATTTGAATTCTGGAGAAACTCGAGAGTGCTCATACATATTTCAAGGATAACGAACATATGAACGGAGTTGAACGTACCTATAATTATTATTTATTGCATTGTCGCAAGTCTAACGGGTTGGTGATTGTCAGTAATTTATTAACGACCGTAATGGCAAACCTTTGCGGCAAACATAGGCTGTGTAAGATTATATATCTTTCGGATGTCATAATTGACAACATTTCATATTTTTGAGACTATAATTTGATTAATTGTCTGTATTCTACTTTGAAAGAGGAGCAAACCTACGGTTTTAAATTTTCATTAGGATTTGTTATGAATTTATTATTAATTTATTAAAAGTTACTTATTCCAAAAGGACGTAACTCCGAAACTACGCTAGGATGGATCAATTGTCTTTGTCTTGTCACAATCAAAAAAACAAAACCAAGATGTTAAATTTATCTGACATTGTCAAACCTACGTGTGATTGTTGCTTTTTTTTTTCGTGAGAAAGGCAAAAGTATTACAGCCATTCTTGCGTAGTTTTGGTAGAATTGGTAATTTTATTATTCTCTTGATTTAAAAAAAAGTAATATTAAATTTTTATAAATATAGTGATGTGTTCGGGAGGCAAAGCCCTTTCGATACCGATATAAATTTCCCAGTGTGATAAACATGAAATGTTGTCAATTATGCAAATATGTAAGTATACTCATTATGCATATAATTTTAGTTTGTAAGGGAGAGTAGAAGTTGGAAAGAACGGTAAACCACGTAGAAGTTAGAAAATGCTTGAAATTTGCTATGAACCCTGCGGTCTGCCATGTTGGCTGAAACTTATCTTGCTTGGGTATAAATTAATCTGTCACGTAGGAAAAAAACACTTTATTTCAGAGACGTGGCGTCGTGGCGTTATATCAGTTACTCGTTATGAGAAACGTTCGGTGCGGCATGAAGGAACAAGGAAACGCGGAGTTGTAATAATTTTTAGGGTTCCGAAGCCAAAATGGCAAAAAGGAACCCTTATAGTTTTGTCATGTCCGTCTGTCTGTCTGTCTGTCTGTCTGTCTGTCCGCGGCATAGCTCAGAGACTATTGGTACTAGAAAGCTGTAATTTTGCACATATTAATTAGGCCAAAAAAGTACTGGGACAAAATCTTGAAAAATATTTTTGTCGGGATACTTAAAGTGGGGATGTTTTTTTTTTTCGCCTACCCCATAGTGTAGGATATCGTTGAATAGGTCTTTAAAAAATATTAGGGGTGCTCGAAGATCATTTTTCGATAAATTATTCGTTTGCGAAATATTTAGTTTTGAAGTGCTCATTTTTGTTTGAGTTCAGTGTCCCCTCCCCCTCTACCAGAGAAACTGTTATATTTGGAAATGTGAAAAAAATCGGAGCAGTAGTGCATAAAGTGAATTTAAAAGGAAAACTATCAGAGATAAACAGGCTTTACGGGTTTGGGAGTAATAGTTAATGTGTGTCTATGTCAGAAACCGATATAAATTGCGTCACACTGCGTCAATTTGCTTTGGAGTAGGGCTCTGCTCACACTGGTTTCGAAAAGGTGTGATGAAAATACCTTTAAATCGGGTATCTCTGCCAGGGCTTTTTCGTAACGGCTTAGGAACCCTATCCTGGGCGTGTCCGACACGCTCTTGCCCGGTTTTTGGAATGTCCGTCACTTACTGGTTCCTATTTTGCATTTCCGATAGACAAGATAGTCAGAATTAGTAAGTATGGCTAAAGTAAATCATGATGATAGCTGGCGCTGTGAAAATAATAATTAAACCAATACTGTTGCTTTCGGCTCAGACATTAAACTTTTTTGTTGCCCACAGGGTTCAGTGACCCGTACTGCATGCTGGGCATCCAGCCGGCGTCGCTGCCGGCGTCACCGCGTGCTTCAGAGGACGAGAGCCGCAAGCACGGGTTCCGGCTCAGCTTCAAGCGGCGCGACGGGCGTCAGCAGCGCGACAGCCTGGGCCGTTTACCGGCCAGATACATCCGCGCCACCGGAGTTCGGCCTCACACGCTGTCGCCCAAGTGGAACGAGAGCTTTAAATTGTAAGTAATAGCCAAGTACATATAGACCATATGATCATATTAAAAAAGCCGTGATAGCCTAGTGGTTTGACCAATGGTCTCTCAAGCACAGTGTCGTGGGTTCAAATCCCGGCTAGCACCTCTGAGTTTTTCGGAATTTATGTGCGGAATTACATTTGTAATTTATCATGAGCTTTTCGGTGAAGGAAAACATCGTGAGGAAACCTGCACACACCTGCGAAGCAATTCAATGATGTGTGTGAAGTTCCCAATCCGCACTAGGCCCGCGTGGGAACTATAGCCCAAGCCCTCTCATTCTGAGAGGAGGCCTGTGCCCAGCAGTGGGACGTAAAAAGGCTGGTGATGATGTTGATGATATAGACCATAGATGTTGTTAGCGAATCCTGGGAAGAGTTCAGTGGAATTTACATGAGCTAGCCATTCTTCACTACGGCTTAGCTAAAGCGTAGCGCAGCGAAGGTCAGTAATACGACAATTTAAGCCAATCGTCGTTGATAATTCAAACCCGCGTATAAGCAATTTGTATCAATACCGCGTATGTGCAAAAGTGGCAAGATTGAGATTTCGCGCGGACAGGTAGCGAGCACTGATTCGCTGCAGCTAGTGGTCACACAATCTACGATAGCCAATCAGAGACCGTCAAAACATCGTTGAAACAGTACCGCGTATCGGTCGGTCGCATGCTGTTATGTAGGATAAACGAAAAAAAGTACATTGATGTGTCTTATTTCAACTCCGCGTATCTACTTAACACATTACTTCAATTCTTGTGGCTATTTCATAGTATAAAAACCGCGTAAGTGACTTTTCTCAGAATCTAAACCACTTTTGAGTAAAATAAAAAGACGTCAGCAAATGAGCTAAAAAGTTTAGATGGTTAAATCTGTAAAAATGGGCAAATTACAACGTTTTTTCATCTTCCTAAACAATCCTAAAAAAACACTTCCGCGGTATTTACAAACTGCTCATTCGCGGGTTTGAACTATCAACAACGCAATATCACTACGCAAGCTTTCGCATGCGGCTTTGCTCCAACGGCGGAAAGCTCCCTATCCCGTGGACATTAAGCAAAATCCAATGTCTACGTTTTATGATCGTAACTTTAAAAGTACTTAAAGTTTTTCTTGTAGGTACAAAGTTCCACCTCCTTTTTCACCCCCAAAGGGAAATCATCAAAACCATCAAACACGTGTTCATTTGTCTTTTGAAAAAATATATTCACAGTGTTTCACAATCGTAACTTAAATAATAGCATTTTTCCATAAAAACTGCCTCCCCCCCCCCTTTTCAACCTGCTCATGATAAAACAAACCTGTACGCCAAATTTGAACTTTCTAAGAGGTCAAAGGGTTTGGGCTGGGCGTTGATTTCAATCAGGATTTTTCTTTCTAGGGTTCCGATTTTTGAAAATCCAACCTATAACGGCGTAATAAGGGGGAAGTTTGTATGAAAAAAGAACTTTTTTGAGTTAATATTGTGATACTTAGAAAATATATTCTTTAAAGGAAATTAAGTGGTAATGTATAGTAATAAAAATAAATAAATGGAAGTTCTAGATTGGGAAACAGTTATAATAATAATAAATAAATATCATGGGACAATTAACACCAATTGACCTAGTCCCAAACTAGGCAAAGCCTGTACTATGGGTACTAGACAACGGATAAACATACTTATGTAGATAAATACATACTTACATACATATTAAACTTCCAAGACCTGAGAACAAACATTTGTATTCATCATACAAACTTCTGCCCCGACCGGGGATCAAACCCGGGACCTCAAGCTTCATAGTCAGGGTCTCTGACCACTAGGCTATTCGGTCGTCAAGTTATGTTTAAACTTATGGTTATGTGACTTTGTAAATATACTTTCCAAGCAAAGTCACTGTTTCGGGAAAATGTCATTTCAAAAGTAACCGTCATGAAACTTGAATACACTCTTCAAAAGAAGTAAAAAACACAATTTTTCAATTTTTTTTAAATTCTACCCCTAAAGACGTAAAATGGGGGTGGAAATTTGTATGAGCAAACTTAGAACTATGAACTTGGGTTATGCGGGTGGTAGGACCTTGTGCGAGGTCCGTCCGGAACGCTACCGCCATTTTACTCGCTAATCCTGCCGCTAAGCAGCAGTGTTTGCTCTGTTGTGTTCCGGTGTGGAGAGTAAGACAGCCGGTGTAATAACGGGCACAAGAGGCATTTCATCTTAGCTCTCTAACCCCCCGAGGTTGCGGATGTCTATGGGCAGTGGTGATCACTTACCATCAGGTGACCCACTTGCTCGTTTGCCTTCCTTGTCGTATAAAAAAAACTGTTAACTCACTAATTAGGGGTTAATATAGCGTGTTGGTATCGTCTGAGATTGACGCAAGTCACAATAAGAAACTTATGGGCCTTTAATTTTTATTTTAGTCGACCGAGGTAAAGAAGGACCTTCGGTCCGTACGTAAAGCGCCATAAACAGTAAGAAAGTGTATTAACAACTGCGAGTCAGACTCGCGCACGAGGGTTCCGTAGAAAGATTTTAACGCTTTTCCCCAGTGTTTTAAAAAGTCCAGTGTTAGCAGAGCCCTGCTCTTAAGCAAAATGTACGCAGTGTGGGGTCAACTTATATCGGTCTGTGAAATCTTCAGACAGACATAAAAATTTCAGATTTTGAGACTTTTTGGAGTGATTGTGCTATAAGAGTTACCTTCATACCAAATTTCAAGTTTCAAATACCCTTTAGGTTTTCTCAGTACGGCAATTTGTATGGAAACCTGCACCTTTTTAATGACTGTATCTTTTGATTGCGTTCACTTGGAAAGTTGATTTTTTCACAGCTTCAAGGGACCGTAAGCTTGAGTATTTGATATTAATTTCAGCATGCTACCTCCACGCGTTCCAGAGAAAAAGGGTATTGACAGACAGACAGACAGACGGACAACAAAGTGATCCTATAAGGGTTCCGTTTTTTCCTTTTGAGGTACGGAACCCTAAAAATTAGTAAAATAGACTAATGCTGTAGGGTTACAAAGCTTAAATCTATTTTATGAGCTCCATAACATCCCTAGGTAGCTGTTGCGTCGTTTTAATTTTACATGCCGTTTACACGGTATCAGCGATGCCCCAGAGGCCCATATCAACTTCCAAGTGTAAAACAAGCTTCACATGCGCGTTTACGACTGCCGGGTGTCAAAACTGCCGTGTTCTGCTAAACATAATATTAATTTTAACCCTTTTGTAAGCTTAATTTAATTCGATCTAGTCTTTATTCCACCACCTCGTGAGCTCGTTTTTAAGCATTGTTCGTTTTTTTATAATTTCCAAAAAATTAATGGACAAAAAAATATGTATAATAATCGAACCTGCTCCACAAATTTCACGAGAATTGGTTGAGAAATGCGACCTGTACAGGAGAACAGCCGGACAGACAGGGACGAAAGAATTTTTGTCCAAGCTGAAACGGAGACGCTTCGCTCACTTCGTTCGGTCTACGTTCGGTTACAAGGAAGGCAAACGAGCAAGTGGTTCACCTGATGGACACCCATCAGGTTTGCAGACGCGTTGCTCAAGCTTTCATATTTGACAGTGACATCGACGATATATCATCCGACGTGCTTCACCTGGACATCTGGGACCACGACGACGAGAGCTCTGTCCTCGACGCGGTGTCCCGTCTCAACGAAGTACGAGGGGTCCGCGGCTTGGGCCGTTTCTTCAAGCAAGTCTGCCAGAGCGCGCGGCAGGGCAGCCAAGATGACTTTTTGGGTAAAGTTCGGTTTAAATATGTAGTTAATTTTTAGTTTATTTTTCTGTTACTTGAACAGGTGGGAAATAAATTTTTTACCACCAAAATATCTGAAGCTTAGCATCCCTTCCCCTACTAGAATGTTGGAAGAAGGCTCATAATTTCTGGTTTTCACATCTGCTCCGCACGATGTGTGTAGGTGGCTTATTTGAGTTGAGGAAGTACTTAATGTTGTTATGGCCCCAATATCAGACTTAACTTGTGTGTGAACAAGGCGGAACAGCCACACCTGTGCCTGTAATTTGCTGTCGCCGAGATTTTCCACGCGATCATTTTTTGTTCCCTCCATTATTCCCGTCACACAACGCAATTTTATTCGTGCTCTTAAGAAAATCAACGTATTTAACAAAACTCTTTTACGCTGAAAAGTCAGATAAAATTTCCTTTCCTATCGTCGCGACTTAATTAAATAACGCATTGCATCTTTCTGAAGGGGACGTTAGTAAACGAGCACGCCGAGTTCAGACTGAACGCTTGGACAAAATGGGACATCTCAGCGAATTAAATGTCACACCTTTCTCAGTTTACGACAACTGAAAATGGCTTTGTAAGTAATGATACTAAAATTAAAATTTCTCTTATCTGTTTGTACAAAGGATGCCAAATCTGGCTTTACAAGCAATGTAATTCTGCATGGATGTGCCCGATATTGAATGAATAGATGCCCGAAGGCCATGGTAATAATTTACATATTTTTTACGCGAGAAGCACCTATACATCGGTTCGGTGGGTTCGCCTTTTTCGGTCGAGAGCGACATTGGCTCGCATTTTTCCATCCCAAATTCAATTTGTACACGGACCAATGAATTTGGGAACTTACATTTATGGGTACAAGAATTTGTCACTTGTCTGTTAGTGAAGCTTGCGATGAAACTCACATGGCTCAAGTGACAAGTATATATTCACTTGAGCGTTTAGGCTTTTATTCAACTCCGCCTGAGTTATACAGAAGTAGAACTAAACCGATTGCTTTATCTTACACATACGCGCATGAATTATATCGAATAAGGATCCAACATTCATAAAAACCTATTTCACTAGAAATAGATTATACAAAAAAGAGTCACACAAAAGACAATGTAATAGAATGTATGAATTTTAGATGTAAGTAACATAGCACGACTTATTGTATTAACCTACCACGAATACGGTTGGCTAAAAATTACTGCCTATATATCTTATAACAGAGCCTCGGAACAAAATATCGGCTTAAATTCGTTTTAAAAATAAATAAGATTGTAATAACGGTCCAAGTCCAAGTAGGTACCTAACACCAAACATATTGGAGCAAGAAACTATCGCAACCAATATCAGCGAGTTTCACAGAGCACTCCCGCGGGTCCCACTCCAAGGTGAATGTGAACAATACCGGTCGTGACTTATAAATCTTATCACGGCCTCGGTGGTTACTTTGTTATAATTTATTTCATTGCAGATTAAACGTTATCGTAAGGTCTATGCCACAAGAATCTTACATACATGCTTTTTTTTAATTTCCAATAATTTAATCGATAAGAAACCATATAAAATGTAAACAAATATATGTCTATCGATTAAATATTTGGTCACGATATATTTTATCGCGGGCCCTAACATGCTTGACGAAACATAAAATTAACTCTATTAGGTTTAAATTTATCCCAAGGAACTGTTAAAACAGTAGTAAGTTATGTATGATTATCTAGGCACATATGCATTACCGTGCTAGAGCCGTAGATAAATTGCCTACTCAGTCGTCGAGAGTAGATAAAATACCGCAACATAATTTAGCGTGCTAGCCACCGCTACATCGCTCATTGGTAGATAAAAAGGGTGCATAAACCTTACCGTGCTAGAGGGACAGCTCACAAAATTTTACGAGAATTGGTTGAGAAATGCGACATGTAGAGGAGAACAGCCGGATCGACAGCTGGCAAAAGCACCTTTTTAATACAGTTGCTCAAAAAGTGGTATTTTTGTAGCTACGTATCATGCGGAAAGTTGTATTTTTCGTACTAGTGCTTTTTACTTTTCCACTGCGCCGGCGGCACCGGGCCGCCTACACCTTCCTCCTCCTCCACGGCAGGGCAGCCCACGCCGGCTCACCGCCTTTGGTTTCATTGTAATTTTCTCGCAAATGTATTAAAAAACGTCGTTAGGTACACATGCGGAAGTGTCATTTTCACTCGTCCTGAGTCTCGACCCTCGCCTCACGGCTCGGGCCTAGACACCCCAGGACTCGTGCATAATGACAAACATTCCGCACTTATATCAAAAAGTACTATTGTTCAAGCTGAAACGGAGACGCTTAACGCTCGCTCGGTCAATTATATTTCCAGAAAAATATGCAGGTAGTGGGTGGTTACTGTAGTCTATGTGACGTAAGTGTACAGTGTACACGACTTAGCTTTTCTTTTAAGCCAAATTGTAGAGTCAATTTACATTTAAAGCTTAGCTAGGTATGTCATATGATGTACATGTTAGGTACACATATAAGTCTGTAAAGTAACAATTCAACCCAACGCCGCTAACTCAAACTGCCACTTCCCTGAAAATTACTTTGCTGCTCACCAATACCAACCGTACCTTCTGGACTAGGTAAGTATATCAATGAACTAACACATTTATGTGCGCCTAAAAACTTTACGGCGCGTTGCCGTTCGGAAATCTTCCCGCGGTGTGGCTGAAATGCGTATTCGCGTCAAAAAATTAGGATATAACAAGATTGATGGCGCGAGCGCAAATTCAATATTTATATGCCAGGGGCCTGTTTGATATTCATTCCGAATGGAAATCATTTAGAGGTGGGTTTTCTGCATAAGGGAGTTATGCACTAAAATAAATCGTTACTTAAGTTAAACCTTGCACATTTTGCTGGCGAGATGATGAAATTGCTAATTCTTATTTGCTTATAATTTGATTTGTCAAAGTAAAAACGACAATGCAATAAATTTTGTTTTCACAAGCTCGTTCCTCTCTTAATCGGATTCCATTTCTGTGTTTTTTTTTTTACTGTAAAGGTTTCAACTAGACAAGCACGTATAGTTAAATTGAGAAATGTTTTTACATGTCAAAATGCTTATGACCTGGATGTGCTGGATATAAGATTGATTTTTGCCTGTCCTGCGGAAAAACTTTATTCTCTTTACCTATACCTATATGTACAACAATTATGTGTTAGTTGCTAGTTTATAATAACACGAATTCGTTTAAGTATTTCATATTATGTTCAAGTTATTATATTAACTTGACTCGTAAATCCGAAAAGGTGCGAAATACAACTCAACACACTCGCCCTCCAGTACGGAAAAGTGTTTTTCCCAGCTCTCCAAAATTTCAAACTAAGCACATCACTCTGAAATGCCATTGTTCATTCAGGTTGCGTAAACATCCCGCTCCGCGAGATTCCGTCTACAGGCGTGGAGGCGTGGTACAAGCTCGAGGCGCGTTCGCAGCGCTCCTCGGTACAAGGCCGCATACGCCTGCGGCTGTGGCTGTCGGCGCGAGAGGCGGGCCGACACGATGACGACAACTGGCAACAGGTAACACGGCCAAAAAAAGGTAGGTTCTAAGGCATGTCCGGATTTTAAAAAACGGCCAAGTTTTTGTCCTGCCTCGTCTAGCGAGACCTTATTTCGTGCCAAAATTCATAATTCTAAGTCAATCAGAACGAAGAGAAGTACCCTAGTTGAATGGGTTCCGTTTTTCCTTTTGAGGTACGACCGGAACTCTAAAAAAGCTCATGTTATCTTTGGCCCACTACCAACATAAAAACTACATGGTTTTTGTTAATGCAACCAAATTTTAACCTCATTTTATTAGAGGAGCCGCCCTTAATTCCGTTTTGAACTGGGATTCTCTACTTTCTTTTACTACACATACGATCATACTATCACTACTGCATTTTTTAGGGTTCCCAACCTCAAAAGGATAAAACGGAACCCTTACCGGATCACTTTGTTGTCCGTCTGTCTGTCTGTCTGTCTGTCAAGACCCTTTTCCTCTGGAACGTGTGGAGGTAGCATGCTGAAATTAATATCAAATACTCAAGCCTGCGGTTCCTTGAAGCTGTGAAAAAATCAATCTTCCAAGTGGACGCAATCAAAAGATCCAGTTATTAAAAAGGTGGTTTCCATACAAATCGCCGAATACTGAGAAAACCTAAAGGGTACTTCCAGTTGTCCTAGAAACTTGAAATTTGGTATGAAGGTAGCTCTTATAGCACAACCACTCTAAAAAGTCCCAAAATCTTAAATTTTTATGTCTGTCTGTAGATTTCGCAGACCAATATAAGTTGGCCCCACACTGCGTACATTTTGCTTAGGAGCAGGGCTCTGCTAACACTGGACTTCTTAAAACACTGGGGAAAAGCGTTAAAATCTTTCCACGGAACCCTCGTGCGCGAGTCCGACTCGCACTTGGCCGGTTTTTTTATTTATACTCAGCGGCACAAAATTTGATTCGGTCTGCGGCTGCGGTATACAAAATGACCTATGCCTACTTTCATATAGGGGCCACTTCTTCGCTTAGTATATATCACACTATTCTATAATAGTGTAGTCGTAATGAATGAGCTCGTGTTAGCAACAAATATTACTCCCGAGCAACTCGCACGTAATTTCAGGCAGATCGTATACCTAATATTTTGTCACTCTCATTGCGGCATTTTTTTTCTTACCTACCGTATTTTTTAACGATGTTGGTTGTTTACCTACGTGCCGCATTTCTAATATTTTTCCGCCTGTCGTACCCCGATGTTGATTGTTTGTGGTCGCGGTTATTTCAAACGCCAACAACTGCTGCCACGCAGAATTTCATTATGTGTTTCTTAACTTTTATTTTTCCGTGCTCACTTTGTGTAACTTGCTAATCGTTTTTATTTGAACACTGGCGGCGGCTTAAGTCCGGATCAATTAAACTATACGTCTGACCGATATAGCGATACGAAAAGCCACTGAATATTGCGAAGTCAGGCGAAAATGAAAAAGGAAACGTCTTTCTCCGTCCGACTGGAATAATAGTTTCGCTCTATGATTTTTTTTTTTTATGCTCCGTTTAGTGTTATTTTATACTCGAGTCCCCTTTACATTAATAACCTTCAATGGTATCTTAATACCCTGTAATGTTGCCATCTCGGCCTAATGCCGAGAAAGCGCGTAATATACATATAGGTATGTCGAGTAATAAAATGGGGATTACTGCGTATCAGACCAATATTGCTAATCTGCTGAGCCACTACACTGGACATAAAACATTTTATTGGCTTTTCGTTGCGGGCTATATTAGTTGGTTTACGTTTCAGGTGGAATGCATAAATAGGCGCTGCGGCCCGTGTCCGCTCGCGTGTAGACCGTTTTATAGCTCTCGTATTACACTGATTAAAATTTGGATAATTAAGTCGCCATTGTGTTCCCTCGCCTAAGACAATTGTTGCGTAAATTTCACAGCAAATTTTGCTCAGCTGTTATAATTAAGTTTTAAGATAGGTAGCTAGTAGCTACCCATATTACATAGGACTAAACCAAAATGATTTGTATCAATAATGGGAAGTAAGGTATCTAATTATTAAATCGTCTTCCTCAATGACAAAATTGCAGAATTTTTTGCTACTTATCGACTTCAAATTGTTTAAGTACGACTCCCTAATTAAATACTCTCTGTTTTGTGATTTTCAATAAAGGATATTTGTATTGTACCTATTGTATTGTACTCGAGAGATTCATCCAAAAAGAGTACAATAATTAAACGTGCTTAGAAAACCTGCCCGACACCTTTGCGGATGATGTTAATTTTATAAAGGTTGGCTTTGTCACAAAATTATTACATTTAGGGTAATAACAGTGACAAACCGCTGCGCTTAAACCTTTTTAAAGTATGTATTCTACAAAAAATCCGTCTGGTGTCTCTGGCATATATTGGCCAAAATGTTCAGTAATTGTATAATAAATATTGTGTAGCTAATATCTATCTAGATCTCACCAACATTTGATAAAAAAGGGAACAAACTATCTCTGTATCGTCATCATCATCGTCTTCAGCCTATTTATGTCCCACAGCTGGGCACAGGCCTCCTCTTAGTATTAGGAGGCTTGGAAACACGCGAACCCACACAGCTCTATAAGGGGCAGAGGCCGCATATGGAGTACTGTTCCCATTTCTGGGCTGGGGCAGTAACGATGAGCTGCTCGATTTGTCAATAACCACGCACTGTCTGGCTGGCTCGATCCACTGGTTATGCGAGGTATTGCGGAGGGATGTGGCATCTCTCTGCATATATTGTACCTCATTTATAATGGGAAGTGTTCTGATGAATTGTTCGTATTGTTGCCTGCGGCTAAGTTCCACTACCGTACTTCGCGAAACCGTCTATTCTTCCATCATTACCACCTTAATTCAGAGGTGCGAGCCCGGTCTACTTGAGAAACCATAAGTCAAAACACTAGGCTACCAGAGCTAACCTTCCAATCAACATACCTACATACTCTGAATGATTACTATCTTTATTCCTTTATTATCCCTATAACACAGTACCGTGACTGACTGACTGACTGACTGACAGACTGACAGACAGGCTGACAGACAACGCACAGCCGAAATCACTGGACCTAGAGACTTGAAATTTGGCAAACATATGCCTTGAGTATCCTAGAGGTGCACTAAGAAGGAATTTTTCGAAATTCCAACGGGATAGGGAACTAGCCCATTTTGAAATATTTTACGGCGGCAAAGCCACGGGGCATAAGCTAGTAAGACATATATGCGTAAGTACCTAATACAACACGTATTTCTAACTCAGTGGAGGAACTATACATAACCACTTACCGTCGCGCATTAATCAACAAAGCGGGATGAGTGATACTGGGACAAGTCGAAGCAAAACGAAAAGCAAAACCAATTCAGTCCTGAAGTCGTTCATACCAACCTAAGGTAGATTTTCGCTGTCTACATACAGAGCCCCGAGCACGAGTATTCGATTCCTACGTAACGTAATCGTTATCATATCGCCATCGAAACACACGAAATAAACTCACGGGGGCGCTGTTCCAAACGTCATAAAAAAAATCGATAACGCTCTACTAGATTGCGTTACGTATCATTCGAATATTCGTGCTTGGGCCCCTGTTCTTCCACATCGCAACTCAATGACACGGCTTTTTCGCTACACAAGTTTTCACATCCCCTTTCATTATTCAAGGTTTACTGGCGATGCTATTTCTTTCTTTTTGGAATTGAGTGGACCATCTTTTTTTTCATGCCTTTGCCTTTAAGAGTTAATCACACAGTTCGTTAAGAACTTCCATTGTGATTTGGCGTCTCAACCATTTATTATGATACCAAGTTTCCTGCAAACTTCTTAAAAGAGGTGGGTAAAATAAGATTGGATGAGTTTCTTTGGCACCTGCGCCACCTCTGTCGAAATTAGATCCGCAAATTAATTTGAATAAAACATTTTTTATTGGTACAAAAAATTGCTTCGCGCAGATGGGTTTAAAGGTTTTCCATAAAATAACTTTCAGATAATTTTTCATTATAATGTTTTTCCTTCATTCTGATTGCCAAGTGTGATAACCGCATTAATAATTGCAAAAAAAAAAAAAACAATTTAAGTTGGTGATTGTTTGGTAATTGTTATAGTCGTGAGGATTATGATGAAAACGCCTAAGAAGCTCAAGATCGTATTTAACCTATCTCCGTCGAACATTGCGTATATTATTTATCTGAAAAATAAACATGAAACCGGTAAACATTTTGAAAGAAAAATAATGGAAAGGCTTGTTTCGAACAATATCGAACATTGTAATAGGTAATTATGTATCTAGGTCAAAAGTTTTTGAGAAACTGGTACGAATCCATTCTAACAGTTTCTGGTAATCCTTTGGTGAATGTTTTGGCATAATTGCATTAGTAATGTAATGTATGTATATCTTTTTATTGCACATAAAACATATAATAACAGATAACAGAACAAAAGCAAATGTACAAAGGCTTTGTAATTTTTGCCTGTGTAATAGTTATAGCTGTTTAGACTTGTCATTATGTAAGTATGTCTTTATCTATATAAGTATATTTTTACCCTTTGTCTAGTTCCCTTAAGGCTTTGCTTACTTCGTTTAATTTAGCTTTAGAAAGAAGGCAACAATCTTGACATGTCTTTTTATTGAAAAACGCTTTTTAAAATTATTTAACTGTTACGTATAAAACCATAAATAATTAAATGTCATTGGTTCCTAATTGTTACTGGCTGCTACTTATTTTAAAAAACGTTTTTCAAGCAAAAGACATGTCAAGATTGTTACCTTCTTTCTAATATAATAATAAATACCTAAGCGAACTATAGCTTGGTTGGGACTAAATCAATTGGTGCCAACTGTCCCATGACGTCTATTATATAATCGTGTACCTACGGTATATCTACCTATAAAAGGAACGAATGTGCGGAGAAATTAAAAAAATTCTTCAAGTTTTTTGAATCGAAGAAAGCTGGACCGAAGCTAATGAAATAACTTCATCCTTAATAATTTATAAAGGTGCGACAACGTTCCCTGCCTCGTGTAAAAAAGACTTTAAAAAAATATCTTGCTATCATTGTTGTATTACAGTAACAAAAACATTCGAGCAATGCTTTTTTTAGATCTTGGTGCAATTTAAAGAACTCATTTAATAAAGCGATAAAAACAAAAAAAAACAGTGCGTGCCGCTTCCTGCCTGTGCTGTTCAGCATTGAGTTCTTAGAATAATAGTAGCTTATTCACCTAGGGGAGTAATCTGTACTTACCCTCGAGTGTGCCACAATTACAATGAATGAAAGACAATGGGAACAAAGAAGTATTTAATTTAGAACCTATAAGTTTTTCATTATAGATTTTAGTGCTCCGAACAGTTTTCGCGACAAAAGAAGTTAGAAAAGGGGCCGACGCACGCCCTGATTCGCGGGGTCCATTTTGCATGCGCGTTAGGGCGAGACAGTGTGTGTTCTATGTTTAAGCGCTCTGCGGCATAAGTTTAACAGTTGCCGGTTTCGGAATCTGCTTTATAAGTGTTAGTGGCCAATAATTTATTTATTTTTCATTTTCTTAAAGTCAAAACGGGGTAATATAATGCGTTTTCATACTAAATAGTGTTTCGTTAAGTAATAAGTTGGCAACCACACTACCATTTGTCACATATAAGGGAGGACTGAAAACCAGCACTCTGCTGAGTCCTCGCCTTTTCACAAAATTATAATCGCTTTTAATTTGTTGTTACTTGTTCATTTACATTTTTTTGTGAATAAAAAATGATCTTTTATTTTATTTATTTTTATTTTATCAACATCCCTTCTTATTGCACCTCTAGGATACTCAAGGTATATGTTCTGCCAAATTTCAAGTCTCTAGGTCCAGTAGTTTAGGCTGTGCGTTGTTTGTCAGCCAGTCAGTCAGTCAGTCACGGAACTGTTTTATAGGTATAGATTGTACACTTACGAAGCAAGTGCAGTGTACATATTTTTACCGCCCTAATACACGCACCTACAACATAAGTTCAACGTCGCGTCGGATTCATTATTCGAACATTATGAGTTTATTATAGACAAATTAATAGATATAAATGCTGAAACTTAAATAACATACACACACACACACCATATTGAGCAAATGTTCCAGTAATTAATCCAACCAACCAAGGACATTAAATACTTTCGGTGTGATTGAAGAACAATAAATAACAGAAACTTTCGCATTTTATCTGTTGGTTCAAAAGTTTCCGGTCAGATGGGAAGACCCTTAAGCTACACGCTAACACCCGCTACCCCGCGGTCCCTTTCAATCGATGTGTCCGTCTCACCTTATATTATAGGACAAAATGTGGCGTGACATTGCACGTTTTTTTTTCATTAATCACTAGGTATACCATGAAATTTGCGTAGCTTTTGTTATGTAGTTTCTTAGGTAAGGTATAAAAAAATTACACGAGCTTGAATTTGGTACCTATTGCTTTTTGGGTTCAAGATGGCGGGTGCAATCCGTGAAACTGACATGAAAATAGTACCTATGACAGTGTTTTGTGTCATAGTTGTCAAACTGTCACCCGCCAGCTTGAAAACAAACGAAAAATAATATCAAATTCGAGTTTATGGCAATAATATAGCATCCATGTCAATTGTTGGTGTTAAAAATACCAAATTCTCATCCGCCATCTTGGATCCAAAAAATAATGTCAAATTCAAACTCATTGCAGCCAAATTTACATGAAATCGACCCTTACAACCATTTGAGTTAAAAATATCAAACTTGATTGTGGCTAAATTGTGTGCGCGGCTGTTGGCCTGATTGCCTCTTAGTCTTTCACCGCCTGTTTCACCGCCCTCCAATAAATGTATCTTACCGGTTTCCGTCACACTGTCTCTGGTTATTTTGTTAGAAAGAACTAACAGCTAGAGATTGTCATCTCTACATTTATCATCTACATCATCTCTACATCATCATTACATTTATCCGAGGGTGATGAAACAAACGAAATTAAATACCAAATTTATTCTTTGAAGTTGAAATTCTTTTGTGCCGCCTATACCCAGCTTAAAGACTAAATTTAAGAGCATGAAAATGAAAAGACAATTTTAAATCCGACCTAAGTATATTATTATTTATAGTGCCCCCGCTAAGAAGTCAATCCTGACATTGCACAGCTATGAAGTTTCGGAGAAAAATGCTGGACTTGTTTGTTTGCGTAAATAATCAGAAACTTCATAGCTGTGCAATGTGTTAGGACTGACTTGATAGCGGCGGGGCATTATAAAGTTAGGCGGGGGTTATAAAGGAGCATATGGATTTATAATTATGTATTTTTTTTAAAGGTCCGTCAACACGAGCGACTGTTTGGGGTCCTGTTGGCACATGAAGTTGAAAATGCGAGTTCTGGGCCGAGCGGCGCGGAGAGCGAAGCTGCGGCGTGGGAAGGCGAGCTGTGCGGAGCTGCGCAGACGCTGCTGCACCAGCATGCTGTGCAGAGTGACATGAGCACGTTGCAGGCGGCCATCGCACGCTTTGCCGCGGCCTGTCGACTCAACGGTGACGCGCCGCTTGATCCCAAGTAAGGTTTCACAATACAACGCATTTAAATATTTTGTTAATACACTAGCTTGCGCCTGCGGCTCCGTTCCCGTGATAGAGCTCCCATATATATCCCGTGGGTATTTCGCAAAATCCGCCTTTCTCTTCTCTAGGTTTTATTAAAAATACCGTTTTCCGGTACAAATTTACACTCCGCCCTTTTCACCCTTATAGGTGGAATTTCCAAAAATTCTTCCTTAGTGAATGCCTACACTGTATTATTATATTAGGTATGCAAAATTTCAAGTCTCTAGGTCCAGCGGTTTGGGCTGTGCGTTGATAAATGACTCAGTCAGTTTTCATTTTATATAGACAGATAAAATATTACTATCCTGGATTTCTGTCTCGTGTTAGAAGTTGAAGATTACAGGAATTATTGGAACCATTAATAAGTATAGTTATGTATCATCTACAATATCAATCTTAATGTATACGCCCTTCTCCGCCTGCATAGTTCACGCCACGGTGATCCCTGTGTGAAACCATTTATCTTCCTTAAATTTTGCCATTGTAAGTACAGTCAGCAGCAGAAGTAGCTATAAGCAAGAAAGGAAGGAAGGTGCTTAGATCATTGTGAACGCGTCGGTTGCTTGGTACAGTCAGCAGCAAAAGTAGCTACTTTTGCTGCTGACTGTACCACACTATAGACCCGACAGTGAACTTGATCAATGGTAACTACGTAGTAATTTGCGGGTGGTAGGATCTTGTGCAAGGTCCGTCCGGATCGCTACCACCATCTTACTCGGTAATCCTGCCGCTAAGCAGCAGTGCTTGCACTGTTGTGTTCCGGTGTGGAGTGTAAGACAGCCGGTGTAATTACGGGCACAAGAGGCATTTCATCTTAGCTCTCTAGGTTTGCAACGCATCTGCACACTCCTGGGATTGCGGGTGTCTATGGCCAGTGGTAATCACTTACCATCAGGTGACCCACTTGCTCGTTTTCCTTCCTTCTCGTATAAAAAAAAATAAAAAAAATAAAAGTAAATTGTTCCCTTTCGCTGACATGTATTCTATGAATTCGAATAATTATAATGTTTTTCCCTTTATCTGCTTAGGTACATGTACAAGCTCCTAACCGAGTTAGAGCGTACGTGGTGCGCGTCCGAGGGCATTCCACTTCGTGCGGAAGCTTGTCCGGGCACCGCGGGATCTTGCGCTTCGCGCGACGAAGAGCGATGGCTCGCTGACTGTTTCGGGGAGTACGTCGAACGCGCGCTGCACCAGCTACGCCTGCACCGTGACCTCTACCCGGTGCTGCATCACCACAGTCTTAGCAAGTACGTGCTCCACAGGGCGCAGACACGGCTTAATCCAGGAATTAAACGCACCGCCCTAACGAGCAAGGGCATTAGTGCGCTTCTGAGGGCATCACGCTTCGCGCGGACCTGCCCAACATAACGGGACCAGCATCCCTAAGATAATCCCAGCATGGAAACCCAGCACAGCATCACGACAGCCTTACCGATCAGATAACAGTAACAGGGCCAATGTGCTTACTCATTAAACCTTTGCATTGTTTTGTGCTTTACGAACACAAGAGATACTGCACACTGCATCCATCTTAGCCTTCTAGATTAGCAATGCGTTTGTCTCGAATTAAATAATTCGCGTGTTAACGGCCAGCTATGATCTACGGCTGTTCGTTTGCGTCCCTCGGTTTATAAAATAGTGCAATGCTTCTTATTTTTAACTGTCGTGAGCGAGCTGCGGGCTGTAAAATTCACTACGTAAATGGTTGTTAAGGTGGGTTCGATGCCCGCTTGCTGCATCTTACCTATACCTAACAAATGAAAACCAGTCAAGTGCGAGTCGGGCCCCACACATGAAGGGTTCCGTACCATTGTTAAGTAACACTGGGTATATAATTTTTAAAACGTTTCTTGTATGGAATCCCCTGTATTTTTTAATATTTTTTTATTTGTAGCAACCAAAGAAATACGCATAGCCGCGCTCAAAATACCTAATTTAAGACCAAGCTAAAGAGCGATTGAAACAGAATCCGTGCACAAATGGCCCACTCACGACCCTCTTAATATAACCAGAATCTGAAACTGGAGAGCGCAGAATGGCCAGCCCAGTGCAAAGGGCACTCGCTTTAGGATGAAGCCGAAGTTTAAGGGATGTACTTACCTGTAAGAACGTCTGTAGTAGGTATGTATATGTACCTATGCATACCAAATTACAGTATTCTAGTAGGAAGGGTCTCTAAGGTTAGGGGTTCCTTGTTGACTGCGGAACCCTAAAAAGTAAGCATGCTTTTTAAAACAAAAAATCTTCTGAAACAGTTTCTTTCAGTTCTAGTTTAAATCATTGGAATCGTTTAGGCGGCACATAATACTGTAGGTAACTTAAAGTTTCTTAAATCGACATATAGATTTGTATTAATTAGTTCGGAAGCCCCGACCCCTGGGACGAAGATTTAATTAACTTTCTCAATTATAAGACTAGGCAAGTGTTACTGTGCGCTGAAGAGGAACTTCGGAAAACTTACAGGTACTATTGAATGAGAGATTTTCTCTTTCATTAGTAAGACGTCCGACATAAAGACAATGCCGCAAGATTTCTTTTTTATATTTTTTATTTAAGTTCAGAACACATACAGTCATTTACAAGCATAGTTAGAAAAACATTATTTGTGAAAAGACCTAAAGGTTCATAAATATAAATATAGTAGGTAGATGTAACAACAAACAAACAAGAACGGTACATTAAGTCGGGCAAATATCAATTACTTAAGTAGAAATTTTAGATTTAAAAGTTTTTTGAGGGTATAGAGGGTCATTAAATGGGTCAATACCACCTAAAAAAATATTATAATGTCTCAGTACTCGTCTCAAAAAGGCATGCCGGGCGTAGTTTGTACGAGCAAAGCTGCTGACATGAAAATGTCTTCATGGGCGTAAGGAATGACGCGGCGTATTGAAAACAACTTATTGAAGGAGATTCGGACAGCGAATTTTTTGTAGGATTTTAAAATAAAACATTGTCTAAGTAAAGTGAAGTTTTTCTTTATTTTCTTAGCGCCTGATATTAAAAATGTGAAGCTGAGTTGAATCTGCCTGCGTGTCTTTACAGTTTAGTGTAATTACACTAAACTGGAATGGCTTTAGATGATACTTACCCAAGCGCACCTTGCTAAAACATTTTTCTTTTTTAAGCCCATGGTTTTTGAATTACCTGTATGTATTATTGACAATTATGATTAATTAATCATGATCGTGATCATTGATCATCAAAAAGAAAAATGTTTTAGCAAGGTGCGCTTGGGTAAGTATCATCTAAAGCCATTCCAAATTTCAAGTCGATAGAATCAGTAGTTCCTGTGTTAACCAGCTGTGACGGATAGACATACCGAGTCAGTCCATTGGGGTTCCTCTTCCTCTTTACCGTTTTTGCTTCGAGCCCTGAAAAGGCATAATCTACTTCAATATACATACTTCTGCCTACTTTAGGTTATATTTGTATATACTTAGGTAGGTACTTACTTCCATACTTATTGAACAATTTGCTCGATTATGTCTACCGTAACTCCTGGCGTCATCTTGCATCCCTAATCCTTCTCCGCTCGACTCGCGCACGCGGCGTTAAATAATACACATTTTAAAATAACCTTATTAAAGCATTGGAACCAATCTGCTGTTTCATGAAGAGCATCTCAACCAACATTAGGGCTAACGACAGACGACAGGGAAAACGACAATTTACAAAAAATTAACATCTAAACCGCTATTGGTAGTAGGAGAGGCCGACCCCGAACCACCTGGAGACGGTCGGTTGAGAAAGAGATCTCCCAAGTCGGGTATCTCTGGCAGGACCGTGAAGCCATAGCACAGGACCGTGATGCATGGAAGTCCCTACTGCGAGCCCTATATCCCCCTGCTCAGGCGCGACACTGCCGCGCCGTGGCGAACGCGGATCGCCTTTCCATACCCCGCGCGACCCGCACTCACCCCCGCTCACGTCCCGAAACGCACACAGCCGCGAGGTCGTTTACTGCACACATGCGTCAGTGTCGTTTCTTGTTGGTGTATATATTCTTTGCCCCTGCTGAGGGATTACAGGAACACATCATCATCATCATCAAACATCTAAACCAGTTCGGTTTTTTTTAAGTGATCAAAAACTATGCGTCGAATGCTAAATTAATTCAACGTCGGTCGGATTTCGATTCAAGTTGTCACGAGACGCGGCTATGAATCGTGAATCAGTGATATGTGATACCGTCATAAGTGATATCCCGCGTTAACTTGCTTAGGGCAGCATTAATTATCCGTCTCATGCAAATATCTCGGGCACGCAAGAAACATTAAACGTCCCACGTGATTTAGGTAGTAGAGATAATGAACAAGCTCGGAGTGTGTAAAGCGGTGTTTAATTAATAATGTAAAATTTTACTCCGTAATTGTTCTGTAAAGGATACGCCAAATTTTGTTACGCAGTTAAAGTTGTACAAAAGACAAGCAATTACATTGCGACACTTTATACAACTAAAAAAGGGCATTTATTGTTTTTGGGGTTCCGTACAGTCAGCGTTATATATATGGTGACATCCAAAGTGATCAAATAATTCGGTACACCATACAAATCGTATGGTGTACCGAACTATTTGAGCACTTTGGATGTCACCATATATATGACGCTGACTGTACCTCAAAAGGAAAAAACGGAATCCTTATAGGATCACTTTGTTGTCCGTCTGTCTGTCTGTCTGTCTGTCTGTCAAGACCCTTTTTCTCTGGAACGCGTGGAGGTAGCATGCTGAAATTAATACCAAATACTCAAACCTGTGGTCCTATAAAGCCGTGAAAAAATCAACCTTCTAAGTCAACGCAATCAAAAGATACAGTCATTAAAAAATCTATTACCATACAAATTGCCGATTTCCAAAAACCTAAAGGGTCAAGTTGTCCTAGAAACTTGAAATTTGGTATGAAGGTAGCTCTTATAGCACTACCACTCCGAAAAGTCTCAAAATCTTAAATTTTTATGTCTCTATAGATTTCGCAGACCCCAAGTCGACCCCACACTGCGTACATTTTCCTTAGGAGCAGGGCTCTACTAACACTGGACTCTTAAAACACTGGGGAAAAGCGTTAAAATCATTCTATGGAACCTTCGTGCGCGAGTCCGACCTGCACTTGGCCGGTTTTTTTACGTCCTTTTTACTTCGACTGGGTTCCGTTTCTGATATTTATTGACAGGACCTAATTGTAACGTAAGTATTGCAAATTAATATTTCTTTATTTATTTCTATAATATGAGGGACCATCCGAACTTCGACAAGTTCACTGATAGGTTTCACCTGAAGTCACAAAACTGAGACTGCATTTAAAACTCCTTTGATTATATCGGTCGGCATAATTTTACCCCCAAATACCTGGGTGTTACTCTGGATAAGTCGCTAACTTTCCGCGAACACCTGGAAACCTCTGCGCAAAAGGTGAAAATTCGAGTGAACCTAATAGGGCGTCTGGCTGGGACTACGTGGGGTGCCCGTGCTGATGTCTTGCGGACTTCCGCCCTGGCCCTGGTGTACTCCTCCGCAGAGTACTGTGCTCCGGTGTGGTACCGGAGTGCTCACACCCATAAGGTGGACGTCCAACTGAACCGAGCCATGCGGATTATCACGGAGACATTGCGTCCCACTCCGGCTCCCTGGCTCCCCGTGCTAGCTAACATACGAGGGGCGGCTGATAAGTAATCTCCTTAGTCAGAAATATAAACAAAAATAATGCTGGCTGGTATGGATTTATATTCTTTTGTTATTCTATTTTCAAAATGTATTACATTTATTTGTTTATTGCATCACGTTTATTTGTCTCCTACAATTGTTTCAAACATGTCGGTAGAAAAAGTGAAAATGGATAAAATCGAGCAGCGTGCGGTGATTAAGTTTTTGACTAAAGAAGGGAATACACCTTCGGAGATCAGACAGCGTATGTTACGTGTGTTTGGCAGTTCGTGTTCTTCCGAATTTGTTATAAAGTTTTGGTCAAAGCAGTTTAAGTTAGCCTGGAAGATGATCCTCGTAGCGGAAGACCAGTTTCGGCCGTCACCGATGAAATTGTAGCTAGGGTGAAAAAAATTATATTAGAGGACCGACGAGTGAAGCAGTGGAAATAGCTTGAGATGTGGGCCTCAGTAAAGAGCGAGTCAATGAGATAATTCATGAGCATTTGAACATGTAAAAGGTTAGTGCACGTTGGGTCCCCAGAATGTTGACTGCATTTGACATGGAGAGGCGTGTCAAATGTTGCGAAGAGTTTTTGGACATGAGTCGAGGGAAAGAGTAAGAAATAATTTCTAGAATTGTAACATGTGATGAGACTTGGATTCGACAATGGGACCCGGAAAGTAAGCAAGAGTCGTTACAGTGGAAATTTAAGGATGAGAAGCCGCCTCGGAAATTCAAGGTCTGTCCATCGGCAGGTAAACTTATAGCTACAATCTTTTGGGACACGGAAGGGATTTTGCTCATAGATTATTTACCGAAGAAAACTACAATGAATGCTGATTTTTACTCAAACTTACTATATCAACTAAGAGAGACAATAAAAGAAAAACGGCGAGGTAAACTAAGCAAAGGAATTCTGATTTTGCACGATAACGCACCAGTGCATACCGCCCGCACAGCGAAGCTAGCAATTAAAGACAATGGCTTCGAAACCATTGACCACCCCACTTATAGTCCAGATTTAGCCCCCTGTGACTATTTTCTGTTTAGACTTCTCAAGAAAGACCTCAGGGGACGAAGGTTTATGACCGATGACGAAATGAAGGCTGCGGTTACTGACTTTTTTGACGACAAACCGAAAGATATTTTTTTAATGGTTTAAATTCAATATTTGAAAAATTTAATAAGTGCATTTTACTAGCAGGGGATTATATAGAAAAATAAAAAAAAATTAGCCACGACAGACATTTGTTTCATTGTTAGGTAGATTACTTTTCAGCCGCCCCTCGTAGCCCCTCCGCACCTGAGGCGCACGCAAGCAGCGGCGGCGGAATGGGATAAAGCGATCAGCACCCAACTCCCACACAGGTTACCGATTACCAAAACCCTGGACAGGCACATACCGTAGCGACTCCCCTCACGTAGGCCTCTCTGGTCGGACCCCGCCATCCACCAACCCTTCAACATTCGGTCTGCCTGGTCAGCTGACTGGGAGTCCTAGGAGTGCTCGGCGGGTGACCTCGTGGGAACCCGTTCGCCCAGTTGCCTGGCTTCAAAACCAGCCGTAAGAACTGGACGACGCTGAACCGCATCCGCACGGGAGTCGCCCGCTGCAACCACTGCCTGCACAGGTGGGGCCTTAGGGACTCGCCGGCGTGCGACTGCGGCGCTCCACATCAAACAGCCTATCACATCGTGGGGGAGTGTCCCAACCGACGTTCTGCTGGCGGCTACGCGGGACTTAACGAATGCTCTGGGGAGGCTATAGACTGGCTAAACAATTTAGATTTACTTTTATAAGCAACGCAGGACTTATGTTCGAAAGGCCGTACGATAATAATAATAATTATATTATAAATACCTTGAATGTTTAAAATTAAATAAGAAAACAAAAAAAATACGTAAAAGCGTTTTAATGTTATACGTAGCAAAACAAAATGATCAAGGACAATGCAGGAACTATAGTATTTAATATAGCGGGAACGTCGTGATGCCTGCACGTAGATCATAACATTGTTGGCGTGGATATTATCTTGTCAACTCGGACTCCCTTTGATGCGGTTAGGCTCCATAACTCCTTGTCAAGGTCTTTTTAAGTGTTAGATCTGTTTACATTCATTTATTTGATGCAAAGCGAAATAAG
The DNA here is from genome assembly GCA_963691665.1 of Clepsis dumicolana. Classification (NCBI taxonomy): domain Eukaryota; kingdom Metazoa; phylum Arthropoda; class Insecta; order Lepidoptera; family Tortricidae; genus Clepsis; species Clepsis dumicolana. The sequence continues at coordinate 7,878,920 of OY829517.1, forward strand.
AAATACAAGTTAAGTTTAGCCTAACCTAGTTTCAGTTCAGAGAGGCAGAGAAAAAATGATATTCGCATGTAACAAAACTAAAACTGAGTTTATTTTATGTCAACTACCTGAAGTACCTAATCGAATCATTTGAAATCATAATCATTTATTTATTTGCCTAATTATAAAATACATGCAAATATATTAATAAAATTCCGTATCTTAAAAGAAAAATGTAAATAACAAATTAAAGCATATAATCAAAACATAAGTAAAAAGTAAAAGAAAATACATTAAAAGTCACGTGTTGTTTTGAATGTTGCTTACAGTACATACCTTTCATAGATAATTTCCTTGGCAATTCAATTAAATTTTTAATAATATGGCTCCATCGATATAAATCGACGATTTCGCCAATGTCAAGTTTAAGTAAGACACTGAGGTAAGACACTATACTATTTATTTTATACTAAGTATACTATTTGTTCATCCTATGTGGTTAGTTACCAAAAACCGAAATAACTAAAAAAAATGCAACGTTGCCGCTCAGCAGAAATAAACTATTAAGTATGAAAAATTCATTCCAAACACAAGATGCAATAAAGACGCCGTATTTTCTTTTAATTTGCATTTTTATCACGTCCCATATTTTTATTAAGTATATCTAACCTAGTATAAACAAAGTCGCTTCACGCTGTCTGTCCCTCCGTGTGTTCCCAAAGTCGCTTCCCGCTGTCTGTCCCTCCGTATGTTCCCAAAGTCGCTTCCCGCTGTCTGTCCCTCCGTATGTTCCAAAGTCGCTTCCCGCTGTCTGTCCCTCCGTATGTTCCCAAAGTCGCTTCCCGCTGTCTGTCCCTCCGTATGTTCCCAAAGTCGCTTCCCGCTGTCTGTCCCTCCGTATGTTCCTAAAGTCGCTTCACGCTGTCTGTCCCTCCGTATGTTCCCAAAGTCGCTTCCCGCTGTCTGTCCCTCCGTATGTTCCCATAGATCTTCCAAACTAGGTACGCAACGGATTCTAATACGGTTTTCGTCAATAGCTGATAGAATGATTCAATAGTTTAATTTTGTTTTATCTACACACATATCATAATTTAAGTCCTTACGTGTTTAAAAACCGATGGTAATGACCATCATTGCGATAGTCAGTTTTCATCTTAAACCACCAATTCTATTTAAAAACGGCCTCAATTTAAAAAAAAATGTCAAATATGTTTGTCTATGAATAAAAAAAACAGCCAAATTCGTGACAGGTTTATTATGCTTTTGGCTTCTGAACCTATCCTAACCTATATAAAACACTAGCAGCCCGTCCCGGCTTCGCACGGGGTAGACAATTATAAAATGAAAAAAGTTGTTGTAGTGACATAACTACAATAGTTGGACATATGCTACCGCGGAGTTTTTTGTAGACATTATGATGTTCTTCAATATTGTTGTACATTATATTGTTCTATCGCTAATAGTTTCGGCAGCGCATTCGACGAAAGACATTTTAAGACTCATTTTTCTACACCTTCGGTTACATTGTTCAAATTTTACCAAGGATCCCTATTTTTTTTCAAAATGAAATGTAGCCTATGTCAAATTGGAAGAATGTAGCATTCTATTGGTGAAAGATTTTTTTAAATCGGCCCAGTACTTTTTGAGCCTATTCATTACAAACATACAAACATACAAAAATAGGTACAAATCTTTCCTCTTTATAATATTAGTGTAGATTAAACCCCTCTAAATAGTTGTGTATTTATTTTGTGTGTAATTTTTGTTTGTTGTTGTGTTTCTTATGTATTATTTTGTATACTTTGTATTTTCCAGCGCTTTGGTTTTGTTACCGTCATGCTGTGTGAATTTTTGGTAAAATAAATAAATAATAAATAAATAAAGTAATGCAACTCTATATAATTAGGCCTTAAAACACTCGTATGTTCAGTACTCAGCTTTGCCTCGTTTCTTAAAAACACACTTGAGTTTTAAGAACCCTCATTATTAAACAGTTACATACACTAAGTACTATTACTGTATCATCGTCATCATCATCAGCCTATTCTAGTCCACTGCTGGACATAGGCCTCCCCTAATGAGCGCCGCCCCTAATGAGATCTGTGCCGTGTGGTGCCGGCGTAGAATTGCACCACCCCAGCTCTTTCCGTGGGTGTCGTAAGAGGCGACAAAGGAACACACACCGGAGGGCGGGCAGCAGCGCCTCCTGCAGAACAACTCCGCCACCGAACTGCGAACCCCAACCCGCATGCCCAGCGTGGGGATTATGGGCATTAACCCTCGATGATTATTAAAGCCAAAACAAAATGGCCCCCAGTTCCCGGCCGCCTTGGTCATGGTGGTTTCCTGGTCATGGTAGCGGCCATGGTGACGGCGGGGCAGGGGGTGGTAAGAATCCCCGGGCTACATCAGGCTACCATTCATTGCTATTATTGTGTAAATTTGTTAAAATATGACGATTATTGTTCAAGATATCGGAAGAAATCAAGCCGACTGAGAGTTTTATCGATAACGCTTTCTTATTCTTTGGAAATACAACAAAATTAATGTACTTATGATGGCATTGCCTTTTCATCAAAATTATTATGAAATATTTATCGTTAAAATTAAAACTATCGCGCAACACAAATTAGCGGTCCGCGCCGGCATGCCCGGGTGGCAGCGACCTATACATTCCAGTACTTACCTAGGTATAGTTTAATCTTTTCTTTGCGTCCCACTTCTGGGCACAGATCTCATCTTAGAATGAGAGGGCTTGGGCTATAGTTCCCTCGCGGACCCGGTGCGGATTGGGAACTTCACATTCACACACACCATTGAATTGCTAATCATAAAGAGTTATATTATTTATCACTCCACACTGACACCGCAGTGTATCTGCATTGCACCCGTGCGAAGCCGGGGCGATTCGCTAGTAAAGAAATATAAAAAAATGTTGGCCAGTCATTTCGGTTATAATTACTTTTGCATAATTTTACAGATTGGAATTCCTCTTGCGGTGCCTCAGTCAGCTTTCGCAGATGAAAGCCTTCTGGCGATGCTGTCCTTTTAATAAGGAAATAAGGTGAGCTCAGATTTTCATTTGCTTTTTAATAATGCGCAGGTTTTGTAATAAGCCCCTCCCATGGCATGTAGCTACATCAACGAGGAACGAAAAACGTACCAAAAGAGATTCCTTTAGCAAGATAAGATATTTATTTTTAAATTTTTGTTCTCATTTTCTATGAAAATGAAAGAATTTAGGAAATAAGTATTCGTAAACTTGACTTAAAAATATACGCGTGTCACTCTTCACGCCAAAATGTACGAGCATGCTCTCTTACTTCGTTTACCGGTAGGTATATTTACGGCCATAATAGCGGTGACAAATGGACGGGAAAGAAGGAATTCATCTTGATGTCAAATATATACATATATACTACTTAACTAGCAAATAAAAGCTTATATTATACAATATACAATGCACATTAAAATTCGTATCTACAAATTACAATTCATATTTTTTTTTCCGATTATTTGGAAACCGTAGTTTATAAGATCCAATGTACCCATGAAAGCAATGAATAAATGACTCAACCTGTTATTCGGTGAACTATTTTACAATAAATAATAATCAAAAAACAGGAAGCGCGATTGATTGTGTGCCGGTGAGTATAATGTTCTATGAATGCGGTACTAGACATGAAACAAATCCAATCGAATTGCACATGTGGCCGATTCGCCACCATTGCTTTTCTATTGCACATCCGTATGGTTTGCATATTTAACTGTTTAAATTCGGTGGTTTAAGTAATTGGTTTTCCACCAATATCATATTTAAAGATAATAAGCACGTAGATACAAGTAAAAAGTAGCAGAAAGGCTTCGTTATTATTTGACACATTTTATTTCAGACGGCGTCTCTGGACCGAAATAAAAGACATTTCAAGTTAAAAGATTTCATTCTACGGCCCTTTGCACAAAATAGATTTCTATCCATAAGATACGTTGCTGTCCTTTAACATTTTCTGATGATTGAATTGAGACATATAGATGATGATGAAATATCTTATTATTAAATATGTCTTCATGAGATTAGGTCTGCAATACAATCTAACTCGGTGTTGTTTACCACCGTTGATAGTCCCCTGCCGCGGTTTCATCAGCGTAAATTGTACCCTGAGATAAAAATGAAACGGTATTTTCTCATAAAACAGCCAATCTTTATTATGAAGGTCCGTGTTGTTCTGCACAAAGTCTGTGGTGTTCGGTGATAGTGATAGGAGAAACTTCGTGCTCAGTTATTGAGTACTTTATTAATGATATTGACAATTTAAGCTAAGCATACAATGTAGAGACAAAGAAATGGAGTGTAAGTGTATTGTTTTAATTTTCCTGATATCTCCTTTTAAAAGGCCAGAGTAGGCAAGTTTGAAAACTGTATAGCCTCTGACAGAATTACTTACTGGTAAGAAGTTGTACCTAATAAAAGACTAAAAAAACTAGCCTTTGCCCGCGACTTCGTCTGCGTAGAATTCCTTAATCGCTCGCGTTAAAAAGTAGGCTGTGTTTTGTTCTAGGGTATAAGCCTATCTCCATTCCAAATTTGAACTAAACCCGTCCAGCCGTTTCAGCGTGAAGAAGTAACAAACATACATGTACCTTATCACTAACTTTCGTATTTATAATTTACTAGCTGTCGTCCGCGTAGATTTCGGTTATCGCTATCCCGCGCGAACTATACCATTTTCCCGAATAAAAAGTAGCCTATGTTATTTCTCAATACCTATTCAAACTATCTTCTTACCAAATTTCATCTAGATTGGTGCAGCGGTTTTTCCGTGAAGAGGTAACAAACAGACAGACAGATAGACAGAGTTACTTTCGCATTTATAATATTAGTTACGATTACGATTACGATAATATTATAAATAGGATTAATTTTCACACTCGAAGACGTCAATTAACTTACGAGCTATTAATTTACCTCTTTGAGTGCGACAGTGGTGACAATTTCAAACTTGAACGCAACTGATAGAGCAAGTAAAAGTTAACTTCCACACTCGGAGACATCAATTAACTTACTTACGATTTTAACATGAAACTACCGTGAGACTCAATCATAGTGAAATAAAACATGTCGGGCTAAACTCGACTTATATACGTGAGTGATCCGTTTTTATTTCACTATTACTCACGATTTGTTAATTTACCACTCTGTGAGCGGCAGAACAATCAAATCAATAAATCAATCAAATTTTTTATTTTACATAAAACATGGTGTACAAAACAGGTCTTAAATTAAATTAGTTCCACATGTTCTGTTGCAAAGACAACACGTAAAAAATGATTAAACAATATTAATAAAATTAACAAAAGGAAAAATATTATAAATACAAATCGTCAAACCACAAAATTAATTACATAATTTACTAGATAATGATAACTTCAGAATGTCAATTTAAAATTATTTATAATTTTATTTATAGTCAGCCAAGTTACACACATCGTTATCATTTAATTATTAGGTGACATTTAAAAATTCTTCCACAGTGTAAAAACAATGGTCTATAAGCCAGTTTTTGAATTCCTTTTTGAAAGAATTTAGTGGCAAAGTCTTAAATCTATCAGGCAGCTTATTGAATACGGTTATAGACATACAAAAATACGTACGTCTGTCATACAATTGGGTTTTTTTAGCCAGCATTAATAGTCTATCTGGATATCTTGTGCGTAAACTACAGGAATCTTTTAAGGTTTTATAGGACTCTGGATGTTGTTTTACAAATAGGCAAATTTCGTACAAATACATTCTAACATCTACATTGCACATTGCCCGGAGACACTGCTTTTGTGCTATGAGAACCCGACCAATGTGACGAGAATTTCCCCAGAGGAGAATGCCGTATCTCAGCAAGGAAGACACGTAGCCATGATACGCTTGGAGTGCCGTGTTTTTAGTGCAGGTTTTAGTGAGACGCCATAATGCATAGGCAAATGAGTTTATTTTCCTACACATCTTATCTATATGATCCCACCAGGAACATCTGTCATCCAAAGTAATACCGAGAAAAACAGTTTGGGATGACTCTTTTCTAACTTGATTGCTCAACATTACCTCCAAGGTCTGTTTTTTAGCATTTTTATTAACAAATTGGATAAATGTTGTTTTTATATTTAAGTTATTTTTATTTAACCAAGTATGGGGACGCGCTAGCAGGATATACGTAAATAATACTAACACGTTCCACATATATTAATTATAATTGTCAAAAGATATGAAACAGAAAAGTTGAAGAAGAAGTAAGCATAAAAGTCACAAGCGGAAGGTAGAAACGGAAATAAGCACTGCACACCGCAAGCACAGAAAAGCATAAAGAAAGTTACTGAGGAATTTATAATCTATTCTAAACTAAAATAAGCGGTGCTAAAGCAAACCGAATAAAGCGTTCGTCGCGAGTACAAAGTACCGTTAGGTCGAGCGGCGCACGAGCGCAGCGTCCTGCATCGACAATGGTAAAAACGCGACTCAGCGGCAAAACCGAAAACACACGAAGGCGCGCTCGGCGCCCACGCACGGCGAGTGCCGAGGTTTGCCGAGTGTTACTATCGGTCGGACAGCTGCGCGGGCGCGTCGCCCGGCGGCACCGTATCACAATTAATGTAAATATTAAAGTTACGAAAGACGGCCCAAAACTACTATAATAAATAGGGTCCGTTTATAACACGTAATTAAATAATATTAACTAGCGTCTACAAATATGGTCGCCACACCAGCCCCCCCGGAGACCTTTAGGGTCGATAAAAATCCGGAAAACGTAATCGACGAGCATAACGCGATGTCCGGTTTTCCGAAGGAGCTGTTGGGGGAACGATAGGGACGGTCGACGACGTTTTAGTACTGGCAGATGGATCAGCTAAGATGTAAGCTGGTTTCAGCCTATCGATTGAAATCGAAACGTTTTTCCCGCCTACGTCGACAACAAAATATTTTTCAGCCCTTTCCATCACTTTAGATGGCCCAGCATAAGGCGGCTGGAGAGATCTTCTCACAAAATCTTGACGTACAAAAACATGCGAAACCGTCGACAAATCTTTGTAAATAAAGACTTTGTGAGAACCATGACGATTAACAGGCGCAGGTTGCAGCTTTTTCATATGAAGACGCAACCTGGAGATAAAATCGGTATAGTCAGTCAGTACGCCAGCAGTCGGTTTTAAAAAATCGGAAGGCAGTCTAAGCGGTTCGCCGTAAACTAACTCGGCTGTGGATGCGGACAAGTCATCCTTCCATGCACTACGGATTCCAAGTAGTACTAATAGAAGTGTTTCCGTCCAGCACTCGTCTGCGTGACACATAATGGCGGCCTTGAGCTGACGGTGGAAACGCTCCACCAGTCCATCGGCGGCCGGATGGTACGCAGTAGTACGCAAATGACGTGAGCCTGTCAGTGCTGAAATCTGACTAAAAATATGTGCCTCAAATTGTCGTCCACGATCAGTAGTAACATTTTGAGGGCAACCAAAACGCGATATCCACATAGACACAAAAGCTCTAGCCACAGTTTCCGCTGTTATGTCATACAAGGGTACTGCCTCAGGCCAACGCGTGAACCTGTCTACCGCCGTGAGGCAATACTTAAAACCGTTGGACACGGGCAAGGGACCTATTAAGTCTATGTGGACATGCGAGAAGCGACCTGAGGGTGGCTTAAAATCGTGGATCGGTGCGTGCACGTGTCGGGATACTTTTGACTTCTGGCAAGGAATGCACGACCGTGGCCACTCTCTACAGTCTTTCCTAATACCAGGCCACACGTAGCGCTCAGACGCCAATCTAATGGTAGTCCTGGCGCCAGGGTGGCTAAGTCCATGGAGTGCATTAAATACAGTTCTACGAAACTCTGATGTTATAAATGGACGTGGGGATGGCCCGGACACGTCACACATGAGCTTCGTTGTCCCAAATGCAATTTTTTGTAGTTTTAGAGACGAACCAGTTCGAAGTAGCGTTTTGAGTTCAGTGTCCGTAGCCTGGGAATTACCTAAAGCGTCAAGGTCTAGTCCGTCAGTAATAGCGTCTGTCCTCGATAACGCGTCTGCGACAACATTGTCCTTGCCTGCAATGTACCGGATATCAGTAGTAAATTGAGAGATGAAGTCAAGATACCTAAACTGTCGCGGAGAGCACGCATGGAGCGACTTTTTGAATGCGGAAATGATAGGTTTATGGTCAGTAAGAACGTAAAAAAGTTTCATCTCGAACATATAACGAAAGTATTTAACTGACTCATAAATTGACAAAAGCTCACGGTCATATGCGCTATACTTAACCTGGGCAGGTGTTAGTTTTCGAGAGAAAAACCCTAGCGGCTGCCAATTTCCCTCGACTTCCTGCTGCAATACGGAACCAATAGCGAAATCGGAGGCGTCTGTTACTATTGCAAGAGGAGCAGAAGAGTCTGGATGCGCTAGAAGAACGGCATTTGCGATGCTTGCATTACAAGCATTGAAAGCTTCCTCCAGCGGTGGAGTCCAGTTTACTGGGCTATTGCTCTTCACCTTTGGACCACTGAGTAGTGCATGGAGAGGAGCTTGTAGCTTTGCAGCGCCAGTAATAAATCTCCTATAAAAATTTAAAGCACCTAGGAACCGTCGCAAATCCTTAATCGTATTAGGGCGTGAAAAATTTTGTATTGCCTTGACCCTGTCTTCAATAGGCTGTGTACCCTCTGAAGATACCTGGTACCCCAAAAACTCTACGCGTGGTTCGGCAAACACGCACTTGCTGGCGTTAAGTAAAATACCATAATCATTGAAACGCTCGAATACCGCTCGCAAATGTTTCTGGTGTTCCGCATCATTAACAGAAGCTACTAAAACGTCATCGATAAACGGAAAACAGAAATCAAGACCCCTAAGGACTTCATCCATAAAACGCTGAAATGTTTGCGCAGCATTGCGCAAACCGAAGCTCATAAATGGGAATTCAAAAAGTCCAAAGGGTGTCGTGATCGCCGTCTTCGGAACGTCCTCGGGCGCTACGGGAATTTGGTTGTAGGCGCGCACCAAGTCCAATTTGCTGAAAACTTTACAGTCAAAAAGGTTATGAGAAAAATCAGCGATATGCCTGACCGGGTACCGATCAGGAACGGTACGGGCATTAAGTGCGCGATAGTCACCACAAGGACGCCAGCCCTTATCCTTTTTCGGTACCAGGTGCAGCGGAGATGACCACGGACTCTCAGATCTCCTAGCAACACCTGTGAGCACCATCTCCTCAAATTCCCGTTTCGCTATTTTAAGGCGATCGGGCGCTAAACGCCTCGGTCGCGAATACACAGGGGGTCCTTGGGTAGTCCGGATATAATGCTGCGTCTGGTGCTTACACTTACGCTCCAAGGGGTTACCAACTGGCCGCATTATATCCGGAAACTCCACAAGTAGTCTATGACACAGCGAGTCTCCTGAAACTACTTTTATCTGCGGACAAGCACAAGCAGAAGCAACTACTGCAGCAGATGTTAGCGAAGTGGTATTGTCGATTAAGCGAGCATTACGAACATCGACAAGCAAGTCATAAAAAGAGAGAAAATCTACTCCAATAATAGGCTTGCTAACATCTGCAACTACAAAGCGCCATGAAAAATTACGGCGTAAGCCTAAGTCTAGCGATAAGCTTAGCCAGCCATAAGTACTAATAGTAGTATTATTTGCGGCATAAAGCTCATAATTAGTTTTATGACGACGTTGTGCGCGCAAAAAACTCACTCGGTAAACACACAAATCCGACCCAGTGTCTACTAAATATTGCACCTTAGTCCCAACATCCGTAACAAATAAGCGGGTAGACACTGAGGCACATTCACTGGCTGACACTACCGGCTGACTAACTAGTTTTTTGGATACGCACACGGGGGAATGCACTTATCTGCCTTATCCGCGAACTTGAAGTGGTACCAGCAGTACCGCTTGCCGTTGCCGCTGGCCCCGCCGGCACGGGAACGACTCCTGGACTGGTTGCGCTTGCCGCGGGACCTCGACCGGGGCTTAGCTTTACGCCCTCGGGAGGTGGACATCGCGTCAAGCCTTCTAGTTAACGCATCGATTTTGCGATGCAAGTCGTCCATAGCAGAAGGAGGTGCGAGGTAGATGCGGCTGCCACGTTAGGTGGGGCTGCTGCAACGGCTACGTGATGCGAAGACATACTATTCATTGCCTCATACACCTTATCGGCCATCTGGGCTACTTCATCGAGAGACAAATTGTCTTGCATGACAATAATGCTCTGCAATAAACTCGGCAACCGGCTCATCCATAACGTACGCAAAAAATCATCCGGGAAATCCGGTCCTGCTAAACCGCGTATATGCCTCAAAAATTGGCTCGGCTTCCTATCACCAAGCTCTTCCTTCAAGGTAAGCTGCTTCAAACGCTCTGCCCTTGAAATAGACAGCCTTGAAATCAGTTCCGACTTCAGTCTGCCATATTTGTCAAGAGGAGGTGGCGTCGTTATGATATCCTCCACTTCTGAGGCGTACTTTGGCTCCAACACCGAAATCACGTGGTAGAATTTCGTAGCATCCACCGTTACATTAGCCAATGCAAACTGCCCTTCTAATTGCGCAAACCATAAAGTTGGCTTATCTGGCCAAAACGGTGGCACTTTAACGCCAACACGAAATACGGATGAGTCATTGGCACTATTCTCCGGCATTTTAAAAATATTGCAAGTCACTCCTACAAATGTTCACTAAACACTAGGGTCACCAGTTATATGGGGACGCGCTAGCAGGATATACGTAAATAATACTAACACGTTCCACATATATTAATTATAATTGTCAAAAGATATGAAACAGAAAAGTTGAAGAAGAAGTAAGCATAAAAGTCACAAGCGGAAGGTAGAAACGGAAATAAGCACTGCACACCGCAAGCACAGAAAAGCATAAAGAAAGTTACTGAGGAATTTATAATCTATTCTAAACTAAAATAAGCGGTGCTAAAGCAAACCGAATAAAGCGTTCGTCGCGAGTACAAAGTACCGTTAGGTCGAGCGGCGCACGAGCGCAGCGTCCTGCATCGACAATGGTAAAAACGCGACTCAGCGGCAAAACCGAAAACACACGAAGGCGCGCTCGGCGCCCACGCACGGCGAGTGCCGAGGTTTGCCGAGTGTTACTATCGGTCGGACAGCTGCGCGGGCGCGTCGCCCGGCGGCACCGTATCACAATTAATGTAAATATTAAAGTTACGAAAGACGGCCCAAAACTACTATAATAAATAGGGTCCGTTTATAACACGTAATTAAATAATATTAACTAGCGTCTACAAATATGGTCGCCACACAAGTTACTACTTCACAGATCGTGTTATTTATATGAGCATTATATTTCTCTTTATTTTGACAAGGAATAAACCGCACCTGAAAGTGATAAAAAAATTTACTTCCACACTTTGAGACTCCAATTAATGATATTTGACTTCTCTGAGCGTGGAATTAAGTACTTCAAACCACGTTTCCGAAACGCATATGCTCATTTGCACCTATAAATCTCTCTAGCCTCGAATCGCGGCTCGCTTTCGACGATGACAAGCGAGATGACAAGCTACGAACCAATCACGACGCATTCCCCCGGCCCGCTCACCGCGGCTTTTTTCGTAATGACTTTCCAAGTAAATTATAGAAGATGCAGTGTCCAGAGGGTGGTTGGTCCGTGTTACAAACTATGAATTTACTTCTGACGGCGACAGGAGTGACAACTTCCAATAGTTAATATCCCGGTAGGGTTATAGGCAGCTACGACCTGCGATATAATTATCGCTATCCCGTGGGGATTTCGCAAACTTTCTTTAATAAGAATTATTCCTCAATGTTCCAACTATGTTTTCGCGAAATTTCATCAAGATTGGTACAACGGTTTTTATGTCAAGAAGTAACAAACAGACAGACAGACAGAGTTACTTTCGCTTTTATAATATTATTATTTATTAGCAGGTAAGTAATAGGTATGGAAATATGCTCACGCGTTTTCCGACTACTACATACCGCGAGATGACAATTTTACATAACAACCACAACGAGATTACCCTCGCATGACGCCTTTGACACGAACTCCGCAGGGTTATTGCAGAACCCAAAAATATGAATATTCCATCAACCCAATAACCCAGTAAGCCATTTATTTAGTACCTTTGCCGACCTTTAGTACCTTTACCTTTTAGTACCACTAAAACAACCTACATATCAATGCATTGGTTTTTCTACCTTGAAAGACCTTTAAACTAGTTTCTGCACGAAAAGTTTGTAAACTCTCATTTGCTCCTGCCGAATAATTACATTCAAGTTTCGTTTGAACTCTGTGAAGTAGAGATCTACCAAAGAACTATATTTCACAGCTGTTGGTATATGAAGGAACTACTAGTATGATAGATACGATAGAAGCTATTGTTTTATCGAAATGGAAAAAGGGTGACTCATATATTTTTCCATTCAAACATGATTGTCTGTTCAACTTCGTAATACGCGTTGGCCTCTTGGGGTTTATGCAGCCACGAGCTAGTGATAGATTGACACAATATGTTATTGATACAATTCTAATATAAGTACCTAGATCATTTACGATTTGTTTCAGAGAACATTGCATCTAAAACCAGTTTGATTATTAAGAACTTTGGATCCTTAAAAAACGAGTAGGTACCTAACATTTATTGTATAATAATATACCTACTACTTACATGGGTCTACTTAAACAGGGATAGATCAAAAGGAAACGGAGCCATGGGACCTATTAGCCAAACCATAATAGCGCGTGGGTTATGTTATGTCGTAGTTAAATTAATTTTTAAGGTGTAAATAAATTTGTTTGAAATTAGTTGTAAACATACTCGTATATTATTATTATATTCAAAATCGCCGTTATCGAAATCGATGACTATGCACATAGGATGCGTTTTAATGAGCTGTCAAAAATTCAGCCAGCGGTTGAGTAAACATTATCCCATACATTAATTGTCTCTGCTGGTTTTTTTTTTAATACATTTGCAGACATTTGAACGCAAATTGTACGTTGTTTGAGGCACCGGAACAAGTTTCGTGCCTGACAGTCGGCAACAAATGTGTTAAGTAATTATGTATACCATTGTTGCCTACCACCAAATCGATCACTAAGTGACGCGTTTACACAGATAATTAATCTCGAATTGTTTGCTTGGCAACCGAATATCATGCGAGCTCCATAAGCGTCAGAGTGCCAGTAAATCGGGTTTATCGTCCATTTTACGATACGATCTGTGCTCATACAGATCCCCTCATTATAAGTTATCAAGTAAGTACCTAAACAGTTTATTAAAAAAAAAATAAGAGGATAAAAACACAAGTCACAATCAAATTCGAGTACGAAAGCGGACTTATCCCGTTAAGGGGTAATTTCCATAAATTTTCTTACCTAAACAATATCATTTTATTTGTTTGTTTTGTCACATGTGAAGACCTAATGCTAACTCAAAACAGTGCATCGAAGATTACATTACAATTTTCATAACATTTTCATTTGCGTTGTCCAGCAATGTTTGCATAGAATGGCTTCAATTTCCCCAACATGACAGGCAATAGATGACAGTGACAATTCGCCCTACATTTCATAGCTAATATCAGTGAACGCATATAAAACATGGAAGCAGTCTTTCCATACAACGTATCGTTCACTAGCAGAGCCAAAACTCGCACAAAGATGAAGTACACACACATCAGTAATGTAATCATACGCCAAACTATCCATGCATTCAAAAATTTGGTTAATGCGCATCAATCTAGGTTGCTATTAGGATGTGCTTTGCTAGTTACGCCATTTTATAAATACTCGAAGATTTGACCAGAAGGCCAGTAGCGTTTGTCAGCGTCCGGCCATGTGCACTCGCTCAATGTGATTGGTTCTCGGCATGACAGATTACGGCCATTATTGGTTCGCGCGTCTGCTGCGATGTCAATGTCTGTCAGATGTGGTCAGATGCGTGGACAACGTTATGCATGAGTGGACCAGTCATAAAAAAATCGTATTCTTGCACTATCACAATAATTATAATATAATATAATAGCAAATTTAGAGTATACGTAACCAAACCAATTTTGAATATGGTTGAATATGATAACATAGTCAACCCTCGCCTCAGGCGCACAACGCTATAAAACAAAGCTAGCAATACATTTTCTAGATTTTTTTAGCCAGCCTTGCTATAAAATCAGTAGGTGCTTACAGTAATCCACAGACAAAGTTCCGAATTTCCACTCGCTTTCGCCTATGTAGTACCTATAATGTGCACGTGTTGACAAAAATTATGTCGAGTTATTTATTTATTTAAATGTATGTAATAAAGAAAAAGTTAAATTCAATATTTCATCATGGGAAAGAACAGGTACTCTACTGAATAAAAGAGAACAATGTATTTAATCACTTATAATATGTTATAACTTACACAATCGTAGATACCTACCTATTAAATTTTAAACGAATGGTCACCAGAATATATACAATAATGGTAAAAAAGCACACATAACTTGTTAACAAAATCATAAGATTTGGTTAAAAAATAAAAATAAGTATCATAGAGAACCTTTATTAATCGACTTCAAAAAAAGGAGGAAGTTCTCAATTCGTCGGAATGTTTGTATCTTAATAAATACTTAGTCCAATAAGTAATAAATACCTAATTAGTAAAATGAGCTACTACGTTATGCATAATGACATCCCTGCAGTAAGCAAGGAGATTTTTGAATTTGCAAGTAAATGGTGTACTTACATGTGAAAAGTGACTCCACTACCCTTGGGACAGTGATACATGTGGTTTTTGCACCACTTCACCACACATGAAAGCATTTTGAAACGTAAATCTTAATTTTAGTAATTAAAATTAACTGTCAAAACAGCTTCCGCCATTGCGGACTCGCGTAACCTAACTGATCGGTATAGTTGGCAAGCCCCACCCACCGCGGTATAGTTTTCGTGGTGCCATTTTAAAGTGACAAGAATGCTTCCATGTTTTATATGCGTTCACTGGCTAATATCAATGTAACTCAGCGATTTACACTGATAGTCATTGTCAAGTGTCAACGGACATTTGTCACAGTGGTGATATGGGTACCTACATTTCGCAGACAGTTTTAAAGCAGTGATACGCAAACAAATATCATCAGTCGTGGGTGGAATGAGGGACAGTAGTGACATTTCTGCGCAAAATATGTCGATGTGTCCTTTGCATTGCGCTACGTCACCAAAAAACATAACATATCGCATTTGTTGATCTGATATAAAAATATTATTGTTATAAAATTACTATTATCCTATAGTATTTGTACGAAAATGATGCAAATCTTTATTAATTCGGATTCGAACTAAGCTTCATGACTTGCTTTAAAAAAATATATTTAGTTCAGTTTAGTTTGTCTCTGATTCTCCCTTTACTGCCGAATATGCCGTATCTAGTTGGCCTTCAAAAATTATACTAAAGAAGTATTTTTACGTCTAGGAGTGAAATTGTGGGCTCGCTGCGCAAAGGCACGTCCGAGTGGTACGAGGCATTGTGTGCGCAAGACACCGAGTCCGAGCGCGGAGAGGATCTAGTCAACCTGATTACGCTCGTGCAAATTGATCTGCAACAGGGCCTCACTTACTACCATCCGGTGTTTGAAACGTAAGTATGAAAGCAGTTATGTATATATACATTTATGTAGATATATATGTTTAACCTATTTCATATCACTTTTAGAAAATAGCTACCTGCAATGTTTTTGACATAACCATAATAAGTCGGCGAGAAAAATCAAATGTAATGATTAGGTAGATAGAGCCCTATCATTTCACAATTTTAAAAAACTTTTTAAATTAAATCTGGATCATATTAAATCGTTTTTTCCTGAAAAAAAATCATAAATCGACAATAATGTATGTATGTAAATACTTTATTGCACAAAACAAAAACAAATATAACAAAAACAGAAATATATTAAGTACCAAAATTAAAATGTTAAAGTAGGTGTATGTATGTAGTAGTATGCTGTACAGTCGAGGAAATTAATTCCTGACCCACTATAGAACATTTTCATAGTAAACGTCATTACGATTTTCCTTGTCAAGCAATGCGATGTCTGTATGACGTTTACTGTGAAAAGGTTCCATGGTGGGTCAGGAATTAATTACCTCGACTGTACCTCTATCACTTTTCATATAACAAAATTATCCGAACCAAATACATTAGAGTATTGCTAATCGGGCACTTCAATAGTCCGGCACTTGTCCAACAATTCGGCACCCTCGCCCCTCCCTACTCTCGTTCCGCGCTCACAAACCGTATCATATGTGATATTTTTCTACACAATCCAGTAATCCGAACATTCCAGTAATCCGGCACCCCCTAGTTTATCATGGTGTCGAACACAGTGTCGAATTGGTGAGACTCACGACTACTGACGTTTGTTAGCATTTTTAATCAAAAATACTCTACAGTAGTCAAAACAACTGAGAAAATAGATATTTGTGTCTTGCAATTCATTAATTCGTTCATAACTTTTTTCGCAATCGGTACGCTTTGTCGAAGTGTGAGTTGTCATTCACAATAACTACAAGTCCTCGAGGTATAAGTATTTATAATTATAATTATTTGTGATTATAAACAAGGAAACTGCAATAAAATCACTATCACACACCTGCATGCTTTTCATTGATTCGTCTGCCGTCGAGTAATGCGTTATTTTTTAAATAAAAGTCAACTATAAGTAGGTACCAATAGGTGGAGACCATTATTATTCACATTCCTCCATTACATTTATCTAATTTTTACAGAACCAACAATGTCCCCTACTTCAATGTAGTTTTCACTCAGATCGACAAAATGGTAAGTGTTTATTCATCGACACCATCGCATACACCACATTACCTATAAACCGACACGAAGCCTTATTTGCGTTGCTGTGACCTATTTAGAATTGAATGTGAGACGATACATTATACATTAAGTGTGTTATAATCATACCAAATGCGTTATATTAAAATAATCGATGTCGATGTCCCATTCCAAAGGGATGTACAAATGTGCTTTCTCATGATGCATAAATGACCACCCAGGCAATGCAATGTAACCAACCGCAGTAGGTAAATTAATCATGTGGTTACTGCTTTCTTCATTAAGTATGTATTAAATTAGTATTGTGTAGGAATAATTGCTGACTAGAAAGCCCGTAACAGTATGGATAATAAATTAACAGAAAATCACACAATTTTCTCGAGAGATTTTCTTAACAATTAAAGTCGTTTTTGTAATGTAATTAAAAATTCCACACTTAATAGCCATCGTTCTTTATACTGGCACCAGAAATAAATCACTTCAGTCTTCAGCTTACCAGAGATTTCAATAAAAGCTTTGTTTTCCCAAGGAAATAGTGCGGGATAATCTTCACTTTTTCACTTTCAATAAACTCTACGAGCGTTTTCGTAGGAGATGATTGACTGACCCTTATGGCATTGTCAATCAGCAGATTACTTACTTGCTAGAGGAAAACAGAAATGAAACTTTTTTTATTACCTCCAGCCAGGAGCAAAATGCTCCTATCCTATATTTAAAAAACATTTATACCAACGTAAAAAAATTTTTGGTTAGCTAGAAAAAAGTTTTTTTTTTTTAACAGAGTAAAATGAAACATTCATCAACACTCTTTAATCAACTTTTAAACACGACACGAAAGCAATGCTAACTATATGTAATACCTAGTTACTAACTAACTTCTTGATTAAAATAATATAGGTAAAGATTATGCAACTGAAGCCGGAATTTTCCATTTGCTAGCTTTCCGAGGATGTGAGGCAGTGCGTTGAGCTGTGGGTGAATGAGGGCTGGTGCGGCGTCGCCGAGGAGGAAATATACGACGAGCAAGGAAACGGAGGTATAGGACTTCTCTAAGAAATTAGCTAACGCATTACGGGGAAACTTTTTCGTGAGGCCACAGTTTTGTTTTGTTGTTTTGCTGAAAGAAAGAATGCGCCTCGTTAATGATGATGATGATGATGATGGTAGTTTTCGTAAGGCACTTTTTCGTGATCAAAATATAGCGTTGAATCTTAACGGAAGAGTACATTTTTTGTATGTTTATTCCACATTTTTTACTTTTACAGTTTTGCCTTTAAAATTTATTATTAAACCTTAAATAGGTACCAAAACACTGAAGCAAGAATTATATTACACAGAAAACCAAAAAAACATAGCCTGCCCCTGGAATCAAACCCGGATCCTTGACATTGTATTGAGTGTAGGCTATATTTTTCTGGTTTTCTGTGTATTCTTTTTTCAGTGAGTATTTAAAGATTAATAATAATAACTTGAAAAAAAAGATACTGCAGGGGGACTACACTATTGTTGGCAAATGATTGTCATCCTCATCTCATCATTATTATCAAACGGTAATAAAAAATTGTATTGTACAGTGGTGGTGGTGTCAGCGAAGACACTGCCGTTCGAAGTGTTGGCAGCGGTTCGCGAGCTATGCGCAGCAGCTGCGCCCGCGCCGCCCGCGCACCCGGCCCACCCCTCGCACCCGCACGACGCGCCTGCGCAGCTACTGGACGCATACCTGTAAGTACGCATATTATTTACAGTACCACTCTTTTATCAGCTAATCTTAAAGCTGCTGAAGTAGCTCACGCCGGATTAGTCAATGAGTATCTGACGATTAAGTGACGAATTGTAACGCTGCCAATGTGTCTACAGGCTGTTCTTTAAAATTGTACGACCTGCGCCGTGTTTTATAAAGCTACAAGTTACAATTTACAAGCGGAAGTCTCTTTCTAATAAAAGGTGATAGAATGAGACTTCCGCTTGTAAATTGTAACTTGTAGGTTTATATAACACGGCCCTGGTGGCTACGTTAGGGAATCTGTACACAGGGCGGATTATTTTAGTAACGTATTTTATACAATCGTTGCATAATTAGGGTTCTCAAAGTCAGTAACAGACAGTAACAGAAAAAAAATGTGTTTTTACATGACTTTCCGCACCGTGGTTATTAGTCATTACGTGAAATAAGTATTGAAATCGACACCCATGTAAAAAAAACTGTCAGTAGTGTCAAAATGTCACGTGTCATTTTTAATCAAAATAATAATAATTTCAAATTCGAGCTCAACGTGCCTAAATAACATGAAATCGACACCCATGTCAAAATTTTCTGACAAAAATGTCAAACTGTCACGCACCAAATTTTATCCAAATAATAGA
The DNA here is from genome assembly GCA_963691665.1 of Clepsis dumicolana. Taxonomy (NCBI): domain Eukaryota; kingdom Metazoa; phylum Arthropoda; class Insecta; order Lepidoptera; family Tortricidae; genus Clepsis; species Clepsis dumicolana. Next base: position 7,898,141 of record OY829517.1, read on the forward strand.
AGAAAGAAAGAAAGAAAATTTATTTACTAGAGACCAATGTCCAATCCACATATTATGACACATCCATGTCACGTTTAGTGCGACAATAGCGAAGTGTTAGCCGCCATCTTGGGTTTAATAAATCTGTGATATTTAATTTAGCTCTCTCCCCCTTCTCACGCTCTCTTTCTCTCTCGTCACGTAGCATGAATACGGCCTTCTTTTTACTGTGTCACGTGTAGAAATTGAAACTAAAATTGACCTTACTGAAACGAGATTGTCACCAATTAAAGACCAATACTAACCAAATACAGTCAGCAACCGAAGCGGTCACTATGATCTACAAAAGCTCTTGTTACGTTTGTAACTATAGACCCGTGCTTAGATAATTGTGACCGCTTAGCTACTTCTGCTGCTGACGGTACCCCATTGCTCCCTTGTATTTTCTTTGTACCTTTTTTTTATGTGGTGTTCAATAAAGAGTTGTTATATTCTATTGTACCTAAACAATTTAGTTGATCCAGCTCAACCTGTGAACAGATCCACTTATAGCCCCACCGAGAGATAAAAAGCGTTCCAATTAAAAAGGCTTTTCAACTACCCGCGGCGCGGCAAGCACGATAAGAAGGTACCTACCCGGTTTCCAGAGCTCATACAGCGTTTAAAGGATTACGCCGAGCCTAAAGCACTGTGAATGAAATGTAACCCTAGCTTGTCTTCTAACATGTTGTGTTCTGACATATCCGTATTGTGCCGAAATATAGGTACATTTTAGAACACGTTACAAATCTTCATGCTCAAAGCCTGTCTAAAAGTTCATTAGATCTTAGTGCTATTTACGGCTGAAGGTGTACTCAAGTAGGTTTATGTTCTAATACTTTCGTGATTGTATTTTCGCTGTCAAAAAAATTCCTCTGCAAGTCTCATGTCCTAGAGTGACCCACGTACACGTCATCCGGTCAAATTAGTTTTATTTAATTTACTACAATGTGTTTTGGTGATGCTCAGATGAGAAAAACATACGCCGATTGTACTCGTGTAAGCTCCACATTAGCTTTGCGGTACATGGATAGTTTGTCCCGGTGATCCTATTGTTAACTTACCACGGTATAAACTTGATAAAGCTACTTGTAGGTACGATGTTAGGGACATCTTATTCACACGTGCTATTCTTATTGGAGAAACAATACTGAAATAAGAATGAAAGGCTAACTCACATCTTTGTCTAATATAATTGACACATTTATGCGTAAATTAACAGACACTGTCTGCATTCGACCGTGGATTGTTCGAGACGTGTAGGCGTAGGTGTGACCCGGTCATAAAACGTACATAATAGACATTAATTTTGTCGCCCGAATCGCACTTAACACGATCAGTAAAATTATTGTGATCATATAGAACGATAAAGGAAATGTTTCGCCTTTTGCTTCTTTTCTTTATTCATTAATATCTGAAGAAAACAAGCAAGTACCTAACGTTATTATTATTTCGACATATTATCCTCACTTAAATCAATGGAATTACTTCCATTGTTGAGCAAAACAGGTGAAGGTTTTCCTGGTCTTATTCTATTCTTATTCATATTATCGTGGTAAGTATTAAATTTATTGCAGTCCTTTTTAAAAGGATTTGTTAGAATTTGTTTTACATCTGACCCTTAATAGTTTAAAGTATAAGTATGCAGGTTGTCTAATCATTAGAGCCCAAATGTGCAGCATGTGCTTGGCTATTAGAACGGCGTAGTTTGGCTATAAAAACTAGCCAAGTTGCATATGACTAACATGGAAAGCCTCTTGAATAAAACTTGGCACCCGTTTAGATTTCACCTCTTTTGTTCAGTATTGAACTTGGCTCCTTTTATCACGTTTATGTATTTGGTGGGATTTGAGTGTCTTGAAAGTATTGTATTGTTGCGTATCTCGACCAGTGTCGTAACTAGGTCGGTACCAGCAGTGCCTAAGCACAGAGATTAGACCCCTGGGACTGAGAATTTACCAAACACGGAACAAGTTTCGTATGCCGTGGGCACTGGACGCAAAAAAAGCTTGTTGCGGTACTAAGTAGTCGGCACTGACTACAACAGCTGTGTTGTGTGCAGGTGGTTCGAGCCGTTGATCGATCGCTGGCTGGCCGTGACCAAAACTATGGCGCTGCAACGGGTGCGTGCGGCCGTCGAGCTCGGTAAGTAATTAGTCCCAAGATTAATTAACTGTCTACCTTCCACGGCTGGCGGATAACAGGTGACTTTAAAAATAATTAATACCAATTTGTCTTATTTTTGGATATTTGCTTAGTAAAGTATTAGGCCTTGAACGCGATTAACGGATGCGGTCAAAGGCAGACTGTCAATATTTGACTGTTTACGTGTAGAATAGAAGTCTCAATTTTACTACTGAAATAAATAAGGTAGATCATCATCACCAGCCTATTTACGTCCCACTGCTGGGCACTGGCGTCCTCTCAGAGGGCTTGGGCTTTAGCTCCCACGCGGGCCCACTGCGGATTAGGAACTTCACAAGAGGTGTGCAGGTTTCCTCACGAAGTTCTTTTTCACCGGTAAGCTGGTGATAAATTACAAATGTATGTTTGCACATAAATACCGATTAATTCATAGGAGTGAGCCTCGAACCCACGACCAGCTTGAGAGGCGATAGCTCAAACCGCTTCGGCTACCACGGCTTTTTAGGTGGATATTCGTAAACTAATTTTATTTTGCTATTTATGGATGCCAAATAAATTACTTACGTTATTTATATCTCTCTATTGCAACAAAACAACTAATAGACATCCTTAAGTCTTTAGCTACTGTTCTATGTACTTGTGACACTGTAAATGCTCATTTCTTGGTTTGTGCTAAGAAAGAAGAATGTTAAAACATGATAGGTGCAGTCAAGGAATTTAATGTCCAACCCACCTAAGGTTTAAAATCGTATAGCAAACTGTCACCATAAGAGCTAGATAGAACACGACGTTGCTTTGACATGTAGCGTTTACGTTGACATTTTCGACCTTACTGCATTGCGAATGTCTAACGACATTTCAACGAAATGGGTAGGGAATTAAATTCCTTGACTGTACTTACATCATCAAATTATTTTAGTAAATTCTATGTATACCTAAAACTTCACTTGAAACGATTCATTTCACACTTCATTTGAAAGATTTTTTCCTTTTCGTGTGACATTAAATATTATCATCCTTCTTTTAAACTAAAAACTCTTTGGATGTAACATTAATTAATTAAGCAAAAATAATATGGCAACACCGTCGTGTTTAGGAGCTTAATTAAGAACTAAGAGTCAACGCCCGATAAACCAATTAATGTCAGTTTGCGGTCTGTCCCTGTCCGTTACACAAATTCTCAGATCTCGGAACTACCTACTCAGGCGTGTTTGTTAAAATCTATTTGCAAATTCTAATTATGGTCTCTATTAAACTCTACCATTACCACCCATCACCACAGAATAACTAGTAGTACTACGTATCACCTTGAACAAACCTAGTTCAATTGTTAAACAAAACTTTTTTTTTTGTTTCATTTACTTAGTGTTGGTAATTCCTGGAATAAATCCTCTCTAAATTATGTTACGTCTTATTACTTACCATGGGCAAAGTTTCATTTTGTTATGCATTATGCTAATCATATTAGTACGCTGAAGCGAAAATGAGAGTTACTAAAAGCTCGTAAAATAATTAGTTGCTAACTTTTTCTATATGTATGGAAATCTTAAAACCATTTCCAGAACCAAGCTTTCAGTACAGTTTCTGTAAACCAGATTTAAAAAAAAGTCTTACGTTATTAAGATATTCGTTGAAATGTTTTGACCTTCAAATGACTTTACTGTGAGTCATCAAACGCTTAATGGATTCCTTTGGCTTATTAAAAAAAAACGACTGACGTCTGTCTAGTCTATATCAAACACAAACTCAAACTTGACATTGACGTGTCGTTTCGTTTTGTAGTTTGTTTGTTTATTTGTTATTTAAGCACAAAGAGTAAAACCAGCAGCATTTCATCCTCTAACGGCACTGAAAATGGCAAAAAGGACGGCTAATTTCGAAAAAGCCGACTCTCGCAATTTGCCACAAGTGGACAATGTCATGATACTGGAGTTCCTGTCGAATTCTAGCAACCACAACATCGCTGAAATAAGAGGAGCTAAAGCAAAATGAAACAATATTATAATAATAAATACAATCTAATTTATTAATTTATTCGTGTACTCAATGGTCAATACTTTATTGTTAAACCATTGTGTAAAAGTAATGTGTTTCTTTTAAATAGGTACATACATTTAAATGATCTTCACAACAAAACTGCAAATAGTTCTTGAAGTATTTTTGCTTCACTTCACGACACCATTCCTCTCGCCGTCGTTCTGGGATTGGTACGAATAACAAACCCGGGTTATCCCTGTTGTTATTCGGACATAAAGGGACGAAACAGTCGTAGCCTTCCATTTCAAACAAGTTCAGTTAGTGTTAGTGATTTCAATTTTTTTTGAGGTTAGCCGTCCGCAGTGACGTTAACACCTTGACGTTGACTTTACCATAGACTTTACTGTAAATTATCCATTATGCGTTTGATGATGTCACGTCAGCAATAAATTAATATTTATTTTTAATGTAGATAGGATTCATTAAATATAAAAATACCGAAATCAGTTTCTTAAAATAGTCTATATTTGTCAAATAAATTATAAAAACCATACAACAAAAATATGAAGCATGACCAATTAGCAGTATTCTTTTTTCCGTTTTCGTTAAAATTAAGAGTGTAATTTCAATCTCGTTTATAAAATGTAATGCCTTGTTTATAAATAAGTCCAAATAAGCGAACTCTTACAAACTTATCCAACTGAAATGATGCAAACATGGTATCATTAAAACTTTACTGAAGATGAAGAATACTTTTAACATGAAGAATACTTTGAGAATTGTCTGCTTGGATTATTGTCGCGCTCACTTGAACTTAGTAAACATGGGTGATGCCTTCCACGGCTTAAACTCCGTCGAGTCTCACTCTAGTATAACACGTCTTTAGTTAGGTAGGGTATGACATAAAATGTAACTAGGATTTCTTGGTGCGTAATAAATATGTGTCCGTTTCACATCCATTTACAATAAATTACCATTCAGTTTATCGTAAGTTAGTAAGTAAACACTGTCACAGTCCAGCCTCAGAGGGAGATCTGAACTGAGAGGGGGCCTAGTAGGTTTTGGAAAAAAAAATAAACAATCAAAAAGTTTACACTGTTTAATAACAAAACACAGGCCCTAAATTGACAAAATATAAAGAATCTCAGGTGATGAGTTTAATGTTTTAATTTGAGGATCTAGGTTCCGAATTTAAGGTTCTATGAGCCTGCACTTCCCTAAAAAACTGAAGCGGCGACTCGGAGAGATGAGGGGACTGGCAGCTCGAGAGGGCCAGGTCCAGCAGGTCTGTCGTCGATGCCGAGGGCGAAAGGGGCCTCGTAGAGACAGGACGACCAGCCTGTGCAGGAGTCTTCGCCGAAGGGATGCTCGGGCCGAAAGAAGGGTGGTTTCAGCCGTACTGAGCCAAGAAGGTAAGGTGGTACTGAGATGGAGCTCTTCTAGCAGTACAGTGCTGCCCTGTAAAATTGCTGGTATGAGTTGGCGTCCAGGTTTTGATTGCTTGCCAGTCACTCCTCTGCAGCGATCCCTCATAATTTAGGGAAGCGCTGAATTGTAGTGAGTGGCACGGACAATTATACGGAGTTACAGGAAAGCAAGAGAGAGTGATTCTACAGTTATATAAAAATTATTAGACACAAAGAAAAAATAAAGGGTCAAAATGACAGTTGGATTTTGAAATTTGAAAAGCCGTTAAGAGTTTTAAAAAAATACGTTACTAAGCTGGAAGTAGTTTCCAATGATTTAATAATGCAGGACATCCGTTGAATTTAACTATTACATTTAAATATCTTAAGTACAGAATTTTATAACAACGGATGGACGAAATTTAGCAACATTAATTAAGCCTTAAGATGTGACTCGAACGAAGTGTTTCCCTGGCCAGAGGGAATCCTCGAACATAGTAACATTACATTATTATAAAATTTAAATAAAATAAAAAGTACACAGAAAGACACAAGTTTATGGGAATTGCCTCACAATTCATTCAAAAGCTACATAAAGACCGCTCTCCTGAAAAAAGCATACTACAAAGTGGATGAATACTTATGTGATGATACCACTTGGCCAAGGTCGAAAACAGATGATGATTAGGACACCAATGTGACTTGGCTGCGTCCTGAAGATATTCGTGTATGGTGTCTGGCTTTTTTGCCGTTGTCCGCTGCGTACTAATTATATATAATTGACAAATAATGCTTTATTTATTTGACCTGATGACATGAAATTTGGATCATCAATTTTATTATTTGACATTTGGAGACCATATACATCTCCAGTTTATGTATATGTATTATTATACTTATTATTTGACCGTGGAGAAGTTTTACACCTCTGCTGATTTTAAATTTAGTTTAAATTGACCCTAGAGACTATACATCTCTAAGCCATTTAGATTAAGTATCATATTATAGTATTAATTCTGGGACCCTATACATCCCCTTGCAATTCTAAAGATATTTGACCTGGAGACCCTATACATCTCCTGCTCAATTAAAACGTGTCAATAAATTAAAGTGTTCTGGTTTTGTTGTTCTAATAAATTTATTTTTTACACTTTTTTCTAAAATACGGTTTTTTTTCTCTTTATTTTTTTTAATGATAGAGTGAGCTTTCTTTGTGTAATTTATCTGTGGTTACGTATTGTAAGATCTGATGTAACTTGTTTTTAGAAAAAATGACTTTGTGCCAAGTTTCTTGCGGCGCATTCTTCTTGGCAATCATGGTCTTTCCGAAACCGCTGGTAGACTCGAAAAAATGACGTGTAAAAGAGCATTCAACTGCCTATTTGCTGAATAAAATTTTGAATTTTGAATTTTGAATTTTAGAGGTTATAATTGATATCGGAGAACTCACCAGTTGGGCTTCGATTTAGTGCACCTCGAGTATTTATGAAGAAAATAGTAATAGAAATGTGATCAATAGGATCACGGCCTTTTAAGGACGATAAATCCCCTCTAATCCAAAAAATAAGCTCACGCCCAGATAAGGCGTAACTTGTCATTTAAATCAGTCAAGCGCGAGACGCGTAAGACTGAGTTCCATGACACAGCATAAGGACATAATTTAATAAATTATTTTATACAATGATTTTAATTATAGTTATGACGAAAGGAGCCTAATTTGATTTAATTGTTAAATTATTCAAATTTATCAAATGATGGTTTTACTAGCGACATCTGTCTTTCGTCCGCGCTAATATAAGAGATTTATCGCTATCAATAAAAACGCCATCTAGCGTAATTTGAGAGAACTAGTTAGTCAGCTGCCAGAGTTTTGCATTGTAACAACACTTTATTTTACGAAAAAAAAAACAGATCTTTTAAAGAAAAAAAATAGACATGTGATTAAAAGGTGTTTTATGCTTCAAAATTTGGAGACTGAATAAGTTTGTAAATCTTCATGTAGAGTAGAATCTTAAAATAATTTTAAATTTGTAAGTAAAAGCCATAAAATAATTTTATTCAAAAATGTTAAAAATGGCAAATTATGCTAAAAAAACAAAGATCATCTCATCGGAAAAAAAAGGAAATTCAGTACTTAATGAAAGAAAGTCAAAATGTCAAGAATATGTGCGTTCTCGTATTCAAATTTAAAAGGCAAATCCAGCTTAGGTGAATCGACAATGATTAAGTCAACATTTGTATGGATTGTTTATTGTTTCCGAAAAGCCAAAGTTTCAGTCAATCCTACTAATATTATAAATGCGAAAGTTTGTGAGTATGTTTGTGACTTCTTCACGCTGAAACGGCTAGACGGATTTGGATGAACTTTGGAATAGGGATAGCTTATACCCTAGATTAAAACATAGGCTATTTTTCATCCCAGAAATTTGTATAGTTTTCGCGGGATAGCGATAACCGAATTTCACACAAACGAAGTTGCGGGCAACACCTAGTATTTCATATAAGTTTTCTCACTTATTACTTCAGGGAGATAAATCGCGTGTCACATAAATACGAGTTATGCGACTTTATAAGGTTTACTGCTATGCAGAACGTATTTCGAGTTAATAAACATGCCATAAAATTCGTGGGGTACAATTTTATTATGACACCGAACTTTGGAAAGGCAACTTTTCTTTCTAACTCCCTATTTACAAGTAAAATGTTTTTATCTCTCATATTGACACGTGCCTTCGTTCAGAACTGCAAAACTGCAAGTTTTTATTTTATAATGAAAGGGATCATGTTTTCGTTCAATCAAAAGGTGTGAAGTTTATGGTTTGGCTTCAAAAATATTTATGTTACTTTAAACTAGCTGTATTTAAATAAAAACACACAGACCGTGTAATTCGTTTCCCGCGATCATAATCTCTTGCACGAGCCGCACCGTAAACCGTAAGACTGGCAGCTATCAAAACATTTCCGAAACAGCAACGGAAAGAATCGATTCGGTAAACCGTTGAGGTACCCACCAACTATTTTAAAGAAATTGTAACGTAATATGGTGAGAAAAAGAGTTATTTTCAAATCGATGGTCCGAGCGTCGAGGAAAAGGCAAAGGTTCACACCCCGTGGTTGGGCTAGCGTTTAGATAAGCATCGCAATCTAAACGGTGTAACAACACGAAAGCTTTTACTACCGCTAGCGGTCAACTATGAATTAATATCGCTAGCTGAATAAAATAAAAACAGTTTATTTTCGGTAATTCCACAAGTGCTTACACTTATTTCTCATTGAGTGTTAACTGATTTTAGTTTCGTTTGCCATTTCCAATAATTTTCGGGTGGGATGTTTGTAATACATACTATATATAGATTAGATGATGTAAAATTACTTTGTTAGTGGGTATTTTTCCGAATTCATTTCTTATATTTAAACTATTCTTACTTTTGTATCTATGGCTAACACGTAGCGTATTTAATAAACTGTCTGGTAAAGTAAATAACCAATATTCCATAGTGAAATAAACGGATCACTCGCGTATACATATAAGTCGAGTCGAGGCGCGCAGTCTGCGTCTCGCTGCCGCTCGGTCGTGCGCTTCTAGAGGAAAGACTACGAATTAGTTCGAAACAAGTCGCGCTAAACTGGACTTATATTCGTGAGTGATCCGTTTATTTTACTATGATTGAGTCTCATGTCAAAACTTGACATTGTATCATGTAAGTAACTAAGTAAGTACAATTTGTAATAGAAATTACAAATTGTACTTACTTAGTTACTTACATGATACAATGTCAAGTTTTCAAGTGTCAAGCAGAAGCTGTCTACTTGATTTTACTGAAATAAAAAGTTCAACTCGTATTGTCATAATCATTTCAACGAAGTTTTAATTGTTCAAAACAAATAGTAAACAGACAAGAGGAGGGGATTTGAAAACGTGTGATATATTACATTAAATTTCCTACGTGTGTAACCTAAAATGACATTTGTTACTTACCTAAAATATGCTAAATTCGAGAAATTAGAAAAACAAAAAGTTTTAACTTTCCAGGTTTTTTTTACGAAATCTGAACAAGCCCTGCAAGGGGCGATAAAAAACTTAGTAAAAACTTTCCGTTGTTTCATAAGATGCCTTTAAAAATACAGCTTATAAAAGGAAGTCTTCTCGATTAACAACCCAAAGCGAATGCCAGACAATAAAGCCCAGATATTAGCATTTTTGTGTGAAGGCAGTTTAGCTTATTTCATTCCAAACAAGCCGAGGCGACGGCGATATTACCTCGACTATGCTAACAATTCCCTTATAATATGACAATATGGAGGAACTCGCATTTGGATATAACAGTCAATGTGGGTTAGGTGCTAGTTGAATTTGCCAAAGAGGTTCATGCACGAAAATTGTCAAAATAACTGTACTTAAAGGTATTATAAGTAAATAATGAACTAAACGTGTAGGTATTTTTTTGACTCTACCTCGGAATATTGTGTACAATTTCATTTAATAAACTAAAATCCGTTATCCGTCTCAATTAGATCTCTAAATTTACCATTGTAATTTTAGTTATATGAATATGTTCATCAAGTACCTATTTATCTATTGTATACAGTCATTGGCGCTTCACAAGTGCTGTGTGCGAAATTCTTTGTTTGGTTAAAATTACAGGAATTGCAAATATAGTCATAAAACCAAATAAATATTATTTAACTCTCAATAACTCCTGGACGTTTATCTAGGCTTTCCTTCATCTATTTAAATTTCAATTCCCATTCACAAAATCTTACATTTTGAACATACGCTACACCAAAATGACGACAAAACAGCCAGCATTAATTGTCATAAATGCCATAATATTCCTACTCGTATAGGATAAAGAGTTTCCCTGATAAGAAGAAGAAGGATTATGCCTCTTTAAAAGTAAAAATTCAAGCTGACTCGATTTACGTATCCGGAAGTGTACTTATGTATATTAAAGTAACGATAAATGCGCTACCGCTACGGGGCTACGGGGCTACGGGGCTACGCTACGGCGCAGCGGCAAGAGCACGTTTGTAGCCGCGTAGACCCGCTTGTGAGCTACGGCCGCCATTGATATTGAACGTGAACATAATAATGCTTCCCTTTTCTGTAATTACGATCATATATTTATTATGTAATGTTTAAAAGTCTGCTTTCGAAATATTACATTGTGTACCTTCGTACCTTAATTTTATTGGTCGTGTTACAAGCTTAAAGACTTAATATTTAGAACAATACACATCACAGAGCAACGCAACTCGGTCGCTTACGTGTGTCGATCATTCATAATTTGGCTATTCTGTTTTCGTACTATTTCAGTACATGTTTATGTTTAGCTTTTATTTTAATTTCTTCCAACATCATACCTTTTCTAAATTAGGAAGAACAGGGTAAAATTATTACACGTATTTTCTAAAACCTTAATGGCGTGATATTGTCGACAGACCGGCTGGTGGAAGGAGAGCACATTGTGAAGCACAGCACGTCTTCCGTGGACACGGCCGCGTGGTGAGCGACTACCTTTATCACTACTCCTGTTTACTCTTCCCGTATTATACCCGGTCACGTTTTATGGACAATAGCCCTCTATTTATAAGTTTCCGACTTTTCCAGGGATTCTTTATCATTTTTTTACTTGTTTATTATTTAGGTCCAGATATTCTTGAGCCTTTGTCATTGTAGCAGCAAATAAAACATCTACTCGCCGCGAGCATATGCGCGTAATACGTACCTACCTGCCTATCTTGATTTCGCGCACTTACTATGGGTGGGCACTCGGCGTCATCGCTGCTATGACGCTTGTATTGCTGATTACATTAATTCAATTCAATTCAATTCAGGTAGTCTATTAAGAAATGATCTGACCATTTTCATTCTAACGTTAAAATTTTGATTTTATTTGGATTTTTGCAGTGCAGACGTCGGTAATAAAGCCGTGTTCTCAATGTTCAAATTAATGAGCGTCGTCGCTCTAGTCATGTGCGTAGCGTGTCTCGTTCCCAGTGTGTCAAAGCTTTATTAGCGAAATTTCACAACTTAATAGGTATTCTTTACTTCTGCACTCAGAAACGTAATTAAATCTGTATCAGAGCCTAAATTTGTCCCTAAATGTTACTTTTATGGAAGTGCGAGATACACGTAGTAATATGGAATGAAATTTGTATTGATAAACAATACATAGGTTGGGTAAAATCTAAGCAAACCCAAATAAAACGTTTTGTTAAAATATTGCAGGTTTATTACACGCTGTAATATATTACGGTCCGGACAAGCGGCCACGTCAGTTACATTGAGTACCTAATCGGATATAATGTCAATCTTAGTAAGTTGTGGACCGACAAAAACAATCGCGATCGTCTAGACAAAAAATGTATATCTGGGAAGACGCATTAAACAATCTGTTATACAAGTCAGGTATACAACAAATATTATGTAGACTGACACTAAAATAATCATGATTTCATAATACCTATGTATAAGATGCCATTAAGTGCCTGTTAGCCTATCTTCTATAATCATTAATCTTTTGTTTTGCTTTCTTTATTCCAAACATTTATTAAATCATCATTATTTTGAAGTTCATTGACCTTGACGCACAATTAAGCAGTCAAATTAATAAACTTGCGTAATTGTGAGTCAGTAAAATTCTTGGAGCTGTCAGGCGCGCACAATTTATGCTGCCTCATCAATATTCCTTAAACGGTTTCCGAGATACTAAATACTGTAGCCGTTCACTACAATGAAGACGCTTAGTCAAAGCGTCCATAAGACATGAACTTTTCATGTATTATTATCAAAGTTTTATCAAAACAAATGATTTAATTCCGATTCAACTTTCGACTTTAGTTACTTATTCATAAATTAATCTAGCCTGGGCAACTGGTTGGTCAAAAGCACAAACTAACTAGGGCAAAAGTAATTCAAAGTTTATATGTATAATTAAGACGCGCAACAGGTATGTGACAGAAACATAAATATGGATATCATAAACATAAATGATGACATGTTATGGATTTATTTGTATCACTAAGCATAAGCTGCATCGAGGTGCGTATTAGATACTAATTGGCAATTATTTCGATACGCCTGAACCGGAAACGTCCATGGTATCTTGCACGTAATATGCGTGAAAATGTCTTTATGTAGGTAGCATACCTAATATTACGTTAGACGTGTACACTTATTCTGACTCGTATTTTTATTTTGCTATGTTGCATATTTTTAACGTATGTAGTGTGAATTTTCATGACGGCTTATCAAAACAAAGACCAACGGACGGAAGTTTATTATGATCAGAAACGGAAAATGCTATCCATCTTCGTTTATCATGATAATGAATTTATTTTTCACGACACCTACCCAAATTAACCGAGTTCCCTCAAACACGTAAGTTTACGATACTTGTTTCGGAGCCTGTTAATTGCGGTTCATAATAAAAATATATATATATATATATCATGGGACAAATTGACACCAATTGACCTAGTCACAAACTAGGCAAAGCCTGTACTATGGGTACTAGACAACGGATAAACATACTTATATAGATAAATACATACTTATATACATACTAAACATCCAAGACCCGAGAACAAACATTCGTATTCATCATACAAACATCTGCCCCGACCGGGATTCGAACCCGGGACCTCAAGCTTCATAGTCAGGGTCGCTAACCACTAGGCCATCTGGTCGTTCCATATATTTTAGGATGGTTATAGATTGGGTTTTTTTTTCGGGACATATAAGTTGCACATCGACCTTGTGGTTACACGGGCGTATATTATTCATATTTCTACTGACACCTAAACTTTAGTTTGCAATCTTACAAAGCGAATGTGAACACCGGTCTCAGTTGTATTATTAAAGCGAACATGTCCAGTGTCTCCCAAAGAAGCATGTAAAAACACCTCAACAGATGCCGGCCTTACGGTTACTAATTAAACGTAGTTACGTTTATTTATTGTATTTTTGTTGTTGTTGTGTATCCGATGTAGAACATGTTTTTATTTAATTATTAAATTATTTTTGCTCGTACTGGGTGTTTCCGTAGGTAGGCAGGTTTGCGAAAGGCGTTTAAGAGCTTTAATTTTTTTAGACGTAACTGTACTTCGTTTTTTTAGCATAAGAAAGAACGTCAACAAGAAAGGACACAATTGTTTCGAATGCGAATAAAAAACGTACCTACAGCGCGCGAGGCATGTAGCCAGTTCGATCATTCGTACAGCACAAGTTTGCCACAGATACCTACATGACAATTTGAGATTTATAAACATTTGTTTGGAATAGTGTTGTATCTGTATGAGAAGTGCTAGTTCCTCTTTTCTTTGTTTTCTTGACTTTTTGGTCGGTCTATAATACCTACCATATGACATAAAATACTTACATAATATATTTACCTAAACTATCATGATAAGTTAGATTTTAGATCCAATAGTCATCGGAAGCCTCGCTCGCCATCTGGCGTCAACTTTCTTAAACAACTTGTCTTCTAATAACTCATTTACAAAATCAAGTATATAGAAATTCGGTTCCCTACTACGAGTCGCTTTAGGGGTTCGAGCAGGGTTCGATCTATAAAATCTGTTTGTAAAAGGTTTGCTTTTATACAAAATGCTTAGTATACTGGCGTGGCGTGGAAATACTGGCGTGACTTTCAATTATTTCAATTGCCACCTCTCCTGAAACGTCAGAAGTACGGCGTCCCTTTCGTTCACATCCTCTGGAAAGTTGATGATATCTTTACTGTGTAGAAATGGCAAGTCTACTGTATTTCTTACTGTATTATATTGGTGTGATAGCCTTTACCACATGCGACTGGTGTGGCGCGCGATTGGCGCAGCGGAGGAAGGCACAGTGGGTGGCGGGCTTCGACTCCTAGAGGCGGCGTGCGCCACCGCGCTGCACTACGCCGACCTGGTGCACGGCGCGCTGGCCGACCAGGGCTACTACGATAACCACGGTGAGCACGGCACTCTCTGTAGCACGCGCGGCCGCTGCGGCTGTAGGCGGTGTGCTCGATTGAATACGTATAGTAAGTTTAATATAAATGTTGATTATAGGGCTTACCTACCATTAATTGTATTCTTATATCAAATAATTCGGGTTAAACAGTCAACAAAGAGAAGCTTTTCTTAAAATTGTGGAGTACCTACCTATATTTACAAATCCACTCTGGTCTACTTTAACGGAGGGAAGTAAAAAGAAAGCATTTAAATTAACCGCAAGGATTACGCTCCGGGGAGTTGTTTTACATTTCAAAATGTCCTAAAAAACTTAAAGCGGCTTAGTCATTTGAATAAACCTCAAAATTATTCTGTAATGAAGCGAAGGATTACGAGCTAACAAATTTGTATGCAGGTCAAAACAAGACAACGGAGGAGATATGCACGATCGTCAACAACTTGGAGTACGTGCGCCGCTCGTTAGCGGAGTACGACGACGAGCACATGTAAGGGCAACTTTATGGCTAGGGCGCGCGCACAGGCGGCAGCGGGCTGGCGGTGCACTTACAGTCTGCAGTCTGTGAAGTTCGCTCATAAACTTCGATTATTAACTCAGGGCAACCGTTCTTACTTAAATCCCGGCGAAATAAACGTGATGCTACCATCCGGCAATAGTACACCGACACGGCGTTTAAAATTAAACTAGATGAACCCAATGGAAATTTTAATAGACGAGTAAGTGTACACTTAAATAAACCACATATTTTCTTAATCCCGATTTAAAACAACATTAAAATCATTAGTAGCCCTGTAGAAATTGACATAAAAAAACCGGCCAAGTGCGAGTGGGATCGCAAATTTGTAGGTAATTAGTTCGCGTGTGACGGGAACGGGAATCGAGTCTCGAAGATATTTCCCGCTTTTCCCAAGTGTTTTTAATTGTCCAGTGTTAGCAGAGCCCTACTCTTAAGCAAACTGAACTGTGGGGTGTGGGGTAATTTCATATCGGTTACTGACATAGACAAATATAAATGAGTTGGTGAACTATCACTGGTAAACCTGTAAAGCCTCCTTATCTGTGATATTTTTTCTTTTAAATTCACTATATGCACTCACTACTGCTCTGATTTTTTTTCATATTTCCAAATACAACAGTTTCTCTGGTAGAGAGGGGGACACTTGACTCTTAACAAAAATGAGCAAAAGCTAACTATTTCGCAAACGAATCCCTCAATCGAAAAATGGTGTTTAAACACCCCCAATATTTTTAAAAAACCTGCAGGGGATTTTTTTTCAAGATTTTATTTTACCTTTTTGTGGGCCTAATTAATATATTATGTATATTCATGTAAAAATACTGGTTTCTAGTATCAATAGTCCCTGAGCTAAGCGACAGACAGGCAGACAGACGTGTGTAACCCTTACGGGTTCTGTTTTTGCCATTTTGGCTACGGAACTCTAAAAAGGCTAAAATCTCAAAGCATGGTGTAGTAGGTATGTTGTATTGACCACTTAGGGTCCTACTGTTAATTCAAATCTGCTACTTCGAAAAACTTGTGCTCGCTGGGCACCACGCGTAAAACTACGAAATTTCGGAGTTTCCTAACTTTTTGCTCTAAAAGTCATAAATCATAGATGTGTCTTCGATAAACAAAGCTATGTATTCTACTACCACCAACTAAACCAAATTTTACTCCACTCCAAATATCATCAATATACATCTTGTTAATTTTTGAGTAAAATACCTTGACACACGGACGGACGAACAAGACGAACCTATAAAGGTTCTGTTTTGCCTTTTTAGCCACGGAACCCTAAAACCAGAACTACATCAAGCTTTACGGTTGTAGCGACGATTTCAACTGGGCTATAAGTACTTAGTGCTTATGTGAGAGAGCATTTAATTAGACGTTACTTAATAAATACACTTACTCGCTGCCAAATCTATGGTTAAAAAATTAATACTACTTACATATTAATGGTCTTGAAAATATTGGGAAATTACTCTACAGATAGGACAAAGGAGGTTTTGGCTAGGATAGGAAATTAGCTTCTGGTGAATAAAGTTATAATTCGGCGCAGACTCTAATCGCCCATCCTCTTTATCTTGGTTATTGTGAATACTGTAATTGAATCAATGAATACTTTTAATTACAATAAATAGTAGAAACAGGGTGATCGATTAATTGCGCCGGCGAGTGCTTATAGGTATATTCACATACGAAACACTCTGAAATCTTTTTTTTATCTGTCCTAAAATTATACATTATTTAACATATATGCTGTTATTTATTCTTATGCTGTTAGATAGGTTGTAGGATCATCGCTTGTGTTTCATTTTGAAATACAATATTTAGTATCGTCCATTCGAAAAACAAAGTTCTCGTCGTCTATTCTCATATTTTCTTCAGACACATAAGCAGCTTTTCAGAAAGTCAAACGTATTAAACAATTAGACCAATTATCAATTACTTAAGTAGTGCCCCTCCCTTTTTTCTATGCTCTGACGCTTAACCTGTCGACTCCCTGCGCGGGAAATGATCTACTTCAAGCCACTCACTTATGCGTCCCGTCCGGGGCATAATAGCTCTTACTAACACCCCATAAGGTTCACGCGGCGCCTTTGTTGCCTCGTGGAACGGGCGAATGAACACTCAAATGCACTTGTTAAGTAGGTACTTGCGTGGAGAAACAACTTGGTCTTGACAGTACCAGGCTGAGATTTTGAGGTAGGTAAGTATAAAGTATACGGTTCCAAAAGATTATCACTTTGAATTAAATGGTTTATGTTTTTCATTTCCTGAGAAGAAATTTAAACGAACTCGAATATTAAATAGTTTTTACCCGACTGCCCAAGGAGGGTTATGTTTTTCGAGTGTACGTATGTATGTCTAACTCCTTTGCACGCTCTAAGTACTTACAGCCTAAACCGTTTGACGGATTTCAACGTATGAGGTGTCATTATATTTGTCTCAGTTGTGGAAGTGACACATAGGGTATGTTGTTTCTCAGAATTGCAGTCGGGTTTTCTGTTTTTAACCGACTTCAAAAAAGGAAGAGGTTCTCAATTCGTAGGAATATTTTTTTCTTAAGTATATTCGCCGATTATTAATTTTAAGTTGGTTAGCTTATTAGTACTCGTAAGTAGTCTTGTACGCGTATAAAGCAACAATTTATGCGCATAGCTACTTTAAAAAGAGACTAAGTATAATTTTTGATATTAAAATGAGACGTCCGTTAAAAGCTCAGCCAGCGTACTTAAGTACAACTCTATGAAAGCGGAATTTTATGTGATTTTATTACAAAGTCATAATTACTTGTAAAAAAAAAGAGAACTCGAAGAAGAGCGGGAGGAACTCGTATTTTCTTTTCAGAGTTCCGACACTTGATCTGTTTTCACCGGTGTCCGATAAAATTGAGCTTTTATCGCTGAAATACTTTCAGGTTTTTATTGTATACAGTAAACACAGGTATATGTGTTCCAAAATAACCCCTTACAACGATGTCAACGTTAAACGTTACCGACTCATTTCACTCATTCATTTTGCTCCGTGCACAATCGATAACAAATCAGACCGATGGTGACAAAGTGTAGTTAAAAGGCTTCTAAATGTATTTCCAAATCAACACTTTTATGGACGCTAGCGAGCGTAATGGAACATTTTGCTCCATTAGGTAGACGTAGACCTAGAAGTTTTGCCAAACAAAACGGAACATCAAAAAAGGTTCCTAAGTAGGTACTTAATAGGCATTTTATTTTACTCAAATGTTATTTAGAATTAAATACTCACATGAGTTTTATTTGAACTAAACGATTTGATGAAAGTTTTAAACATTTGATTGAGATATTAAAAAGATCAGCACTAAAAAATGCGTACACGACGAAGAATTTGGGGAACATAGTACTTATGTCCAAATCAAGTCTTTGTACTGTGACTTTGAAGAAGCCCTTTCCTTAAAACTTGACAAATTCTTGGGATTTTCTGATGTATTGTGTTAAGATACTTATTTAGTGCTAACGACGAGAATGCCCGGCAACTGGTGCGCGGCGCTCTGGGCACCTTGGACGCGCGCGCCTGCCGCGCCGCCGCGCCTCTCGCCGCGCGCGCTCGTCCGCCGCTCCGCAAGGCCGTCTTCCATCTTGCCTGGTCGCCTGACACTTTGCCTACGCCACAGGTATACTTCTCCAGCTTATAAAAACGCCATGTACTTAGACATTAATCATGCAACGAACACGTGGTTATGCAGCAGGTAAGGTACCGGTACCACGCTAACGCGTACGAGTCCACACAAGTCCTTAATTTTCTGTTACGCACCTGGTCTATGGCTTTTTATTTTTATTTTTTTATTTGTTTTTATAACCCTTTCATGTCAAGCGTGATTTAATGTTTTTATCTCTTCCTTATCAAATAGAAGGTAAGTATGAAAACAAACAAATTATCGAGAAATGTACGATCAGACATTTAATGCTTGGTTTTGTAACGTCTCTGTACATTTGCAGGCGATAACACCACTCCTAGAGTTTCTTGACCAGCACCTCTCGTCTCTGAACACATGGCTTCTGCCCCGCGTCTTCATCCGCGCTCTAGCCGGCTGCTGGAATGCTGTGCTCAAGGAAGTGTCGACTCAGGCCGACGCCGGCGGAGCTGAGAGGCCAAGAGTCTACCACTCCAGGTTGAGGGAAGCCCTTGACCTATTAGCAGAGTTCTTTCACGCCGAAGGAAAAGGTATCAAAGTACCAAGATTACTTTGTATCGTTCACTAACTACTGACTAGGTATTTAATACTTGACTCCTCGATCAGGTTTACCGATGTCAGAAGTACACAATGCTGAATGGGGTCGCGTGGAACAAAGGATGCAGTACCATCAAGCTCCCACAGAAGAGCTGCTTGAACTTTGGCTCGCTGACAGGCTCGCTGAACAAATTAGGACACCATTACCATCGCCGTACGGATCCATATTAGTCAGGTTAGGTTCACCAACAACTTTTGATCAGTTAGAAAATTCAAATACACAAAAGGGGGTTCGATTTGGCTAGGTTAGGATTGTATAGTCGTCTGTAATTTTTCAGCGACTTCAGAAAAGGCGAAGATTTTCTATTCCATTATAATTATGTTTTTTTGTGTTGTACTGACGTTATTATTCAATTTAATTTAGTGGTTAAATGTGAAGGTGATGCTAACATACAAATAAGGGACAGTTACGAACAAAACGAATCATGGAATTTAAGACGCAACCGCCAAGTATTTCATGTAAAATATTTATTGTTTAACAGGGTATATTTCAACCACGACTCCTTATCTGTGGAAGTGCTGTCTGCTCGTGATGTCATACCGCTGGATCCGAACGGCTTGAGTGACCCGTTCGTTGTGCTAGAACTGTCGCCCAAACGTCTGTTTCCAAAAGCCCACGAGCAGACCACTAATGTTCAAAAGGTTGGTAAACAAGTAGATTGCATGGAAAGTTTCTACTAATAATGCGAATTTCCGTAATTTTTTCTGTAAACGTGTTTTCAGTTCGAAAAGTCTGAATGGCTTTGGAATTCCAATTGCCATCAAAAGTTTTGCTTCCGATTTGATTTGAAATTTATTCATGTTGAAAGTTTTTCAATGCATACCTACCTAGAAAGTACACTACTGTTTGTTGATTAAAGTAGTCATCATTAAAACCATTTGACTGAGTTGACAATACCAGTAATTTGTAACGCAACATTAGGATATTTACGAGTGACATTGAATTGAAATGCTTTCAAGAATATTTCTTCTTTCAGCAGTTATTAGTCATTTTCATGTAGGTACGAGCACGGAATAATGTGTCTAAAGCCACAATTTTTTCTGTCCTCTACTGCTATTCCTTTCACGTTTTCGCGCAGCTCGTCTTTTTTTCTTGACTTTTGGCTATCGCGTGGGGGTAATCTTTGATGTACGATAAAATGACGATGATATCTGAAGACCATCTTTCATCTGTGTAATGTCACCGAAATGTCGAAGGAAAACGTAATACCTACCTACTCAACCCAACATTTGTCGCGTTAAGACAGCTGTGTCAACCCAATTTTATTACCCTGCCATACCATGCCACCTGCCACCCGTAATGTTTGCAAAAAACGAAAATGGAAAGAGATAGCTTGAGTTTATAATTATGGTTAAGATGAATAATGCGTGTAGGACGGCGATGTTGCTGTATACTTATTATCCCAACATTTAAATTAGCTTATGGTTTGCTAATCTATTGTGTATAAACGGTTCATCGCATTTGGATAGAATGCTAAACAAATAAATAAATACCAAATAAATATCATGGGACAAATTGACACCAACTGACCTAGTCCCAAACTAGGCAAAGCCTGTACTATGGGTACTAGACAACGGATAAACATACTTATATAGATAAATACATACTTATATACATATTAAACATCCAAGACCCGAGAACAAACATTCATATTCGTCATACAAACATCTGCCCCGACCGGGATTCGAACCCGGGACCTCAAGCTTCATAGTCATAGTCGCTAACCACTAGGCCATTCGGTCGTCGACAAACAAGGGTAAAACATGTCCTTCTGACAGATTTTAATTATCTACTTACCTAGTTACGTTTTCCTGTACGTGTAGACGAAATAAAATAATAAAGTAAGTCTTCTCCTGACGCGTAAGAGAGAAATAGATATGACTGAATTTCTCCCTGAATTGCATTTGAGCAAAGGCTAAACTTAGGTACATAGTAAGTAATCGTCCATTTTCATCCAGAAAACCCTGAACCCTATTTGGGACGAGTGTTTTGAGTTCGCGGTGTCACTGGAGTCGTGCCGGTCGCCGAAAGCTGCGCTGGCGCTGTCGGTGTGGGACCGCGACGTGCTCACCGCGGACGACTTCGCCGGCGAAGCGTTTGTTGCGCTCGCGCGCGTGCCCGGCGTCAACAGCCACGCGCCGCCCGACCCGCTGCGCCCTATTGAACTGCCGCTCATGCAGCTGCACGATCGAAGTAAGCACTATTATTAAACAATTATTGATTAAATCAGACGTTACTTTGCTGTGGTCCAAACACGTATTAAATCCAATTATTACGCCCGCTCCGCTATCACACGTGCAATACAGCTACGTCTGTGCGATGCATACAAAGTGTCCTACAAATCCAACCGCCTACCTCATCTACATTAATTATACCAACAACAAAACACTTACAAGAATAGCTCGTGAGAGGCAAAAAAAGATCAGAGACCCATAATTATGATCGCTTTTAACAATCTTTTCGGAATTCAGTCGAGTCTCACTTGTGCCCAATAGGTTAATTAAAAAGTCAACCCACGCTGAGTGAAATTCTGTCTGACAAAAATCTGTTTGATTGGTTTCTTTGCACCGAACCGTGTACAGAACGATTACTTACTTACTAAATTTACGAGTGACTGACTGATGGTTTTTTGTCTTCATTTCATTTTCAAATTCAATGTCGTACAAATAAAATACTTATTAGAAAATTCTGTAAAAAATTCACAGATTTTGTATTAAGTATTTTATTTGTACGACATTAAATTTAAAAATGAAATGAAGGCAAACCGTCTGTCAGTTGTAAACTTAGTACCTAATTACTGTAAGAAGGCAGGTATGTATGTGGTGTGGGTAACTTTTTCAGAATATTCAGTGATGCCAAACCACCGAGATTTGGAAGAACCGCGAGATGTTAATATCAGACATTAAAATTTATAAACTTGGGAATATTTTATTGCGTGGTATGCCTGAAATGTGACTGGAAAGTTACTGGAATACCGGGGAAGTCGGTCGGAAACTTACACAGACCTGACTTCAGCAAAGTAGTGCTAAAATTTTATTATGATATAGAAGAACTGTTTTTTTGTTGGGTATCTAATTATTTGACTAAGATTTGTTCAAACCGTGTTTCAAATTGTATAATCTATTAAGCAATTTAAATCAACCTTTAGGACACAATTGTTTATCTAACATTGCTTTAATTTCCAGATCACCCTATATTGCAAATTTTGGAATCGCGCACTACAGATAAATTGGCTTTAGACTTCGTCAAGAAGCAAAAGCTAAGGTTTGCGGAGCAGTAAAATATTCAAAACGCAAAATGATTATATTGCTTACTGAATGGATATTAATTTTATTGAAACTTCTATTGACGCACAACGTCCAATATAATGTCGACAATATAAGAAGAATATTTTACAAATTTTTCAAATCTTATGGAAGCAAAATTTATTTATTATATAAATATTTATAGAGTAGTAGGGGAAACAAATGGTGGGTTGTATTTACCGACGTCGAATTATCTTGAATACTAAAGCGCGGTCGCGGAACAGGAAGAATTTCGTACAATGACCTGTATGTCCCTGTCTGTAGCTTGCGTGTAAATATTTACCGTCCCGCTGACACAGAGAGCAAGACGGTAGATATTTAAAAGCGGGTGAGAGATCATTGTAGTCAGTAGGTATGAAATTACTTCTGTTCTGCGACCGATCTACCTACAGCAAACCCTTGTGGGTGTCATCGTAAAATGGCTATTTTGAAACCCATGTATCTTATCTTAAATCGAGGACTCAGAGATCTTTATCGATATTTCGTTAGTTTTAGTAACATAATTCCCTACAAAAATTTGGAAATGGAACAACTTATGCACCTATTAAAGTTAAAAAGGAGAATATTAAAAGGAGATTATAATTGTAATACTTTCAGTACTGGTCCTTTTGACCTGTTTATAGTGACAAAAGTCCAATGCCAAAAATGTATGTCTATATAAGTACCTACCACATTGTTATCCCATTCCTAACTTATACGAAGATGTAAAGCGCATCAGTATTAATGTATGAAATACTACAAAGACTGTGTAATTCTTCTATTCACGAGAGAATATTATTGTGTATGTGTACCTACTTGTAATTAGTATTGCACCCTCGGAGCTTATGTCCCTAGTCGTAGTCTCTAAGTCTCTATTAGAAATTCCTGACCAAGTACTTTAAGATTCGTCGTTTGACATTTTGCTTTAACTTTTTATCTCCAAATTCTTTGTAGGTGTATGCCTACAGCTAACGCAAAAGGCACATCATGCGAGTATAGTTTAAGTAAGAAAAGCTTTCCCCTGTCAAAATGTTTATGATATTGTCATAATGTTTATTTTTGCCTGGCCCGTGCGAAAGGTTTTTCTACTATGTCTATATAGAATTCACAATCTATTACCGACCGCCCGTATCGCGGCTACCTTCCAAATGTTTACACTTGGCTATATAAACTATACAAACTAAATTCAATTTTACTACACACTTTACACCTTTATGGACATTATCAAACTTTCACGTACTTATTCCAGAATAGTACCTTGATACGCAAATAAAAGAGCTTTGTACTGCACTATGCACATCTATCCGTCAAAATTATCAATAAAATAATTATTTACATTGTCTTGACGACTGATTTTCATCGTAAGTGTAATAATTGTATGAAGATATTCAAAATTTTGTAACTAAGTATATGTGGAAATTGTTTATTGTGTATGTATACAAGTATACCTATTGTTATTATAGAGGAAACGTATTGATGTGTATAAACATAGAAATAAAATTATATTAGTTAAGTATTATGATACTATTCAACAGAAAAATAGTCTACCATCACATTCACGAATACTTTGATTGATATCGTATTAACAGATTTTAACTCAGTGTGTATTAAATCTATTACATGTGCTTAGCTTTTCAACTTATGATTCTATCAAGAGAATATTTGTTATATTTATAAACTCGCTTCTTTTTAATTCTTCTGTACAGAAATGTAGACTGTTCTCAGTTATTTTCCTAGAAACGAAATACATGCATATCTGATTAATCAGATTTATCATGCATGAGTTATTCTAGTAATTACCTACTGATAAAACGACATTTTACAATTGTCATATCCAAGCAAACCAGAATCATATCACTGAGCTTTTAATTATTCATTTATGTCTTTGAAGGAGACAGAAAATTTATAACTAAATCAAAAATTTTACAAATTTTGAATAAAATCAAGACCATTCCATGAGTCAATTATTTATAAAATAGGCTTCTCGAAGAAATATTCCTTTATATTGAGCAAACATATTTTGAATCTTATTTTCCGTCACCGTTGTTTGAACATAATATAATATTTTTTGTGTAGCTCCTTGCCAAATGTTCAAAGGACACGGTTGTTAGAGAAAATAAAAAGTTATAATAGGCTCTTTTCACGGACGTCATAAATGGTCTGGTCAGGGAAAAGTTGTGCTAACAAGGACACGTGTTGAGCCTTATTACGGACACACGCTGCCTGTTATGTGCGAAAAGGAAAAGTACCCGAGGGCGTTTTGTAAACAAGATTTGCTTAAACAATGATAGTCGTTTGTTACACAAATGACGTTCTCCAGATTGCAGGAAATGGCATGTTTTTTGCAAAAGCTAGAAAACCGCTAAGCATAAACCTACCGCAGATAGAGACAGATGTAATGCTTAAAATTCAACAATACATTTTAATCAAGACGTGTCTTGTTAATTGACCGAGCGAGTCTCAGTTTCACTTTGGAATAAAAAAAAGCTTAAAATGAACTCTCAGAACCACCAGTCGATCTGATCAGGGGATAACTTGGAATCGAGATGTAACTTAGTTAATACTAGGTACAAAAATTTTGAGCTGATTTATGCATACGTGTTTATAGAAATGTTTTCTGAATTTTATCTAAATAAAAAATGTTTATAATATTGTTAGAGAGAGAGAGAGAGAGAGATGCAGATAGATTTGGCACACAAAAATAGAATATTAGAAAAAAAATAGGAGGAAACAATTTACTAACTATTTAAAACTAAAACTAACAAACACCTATATCGAAAATAATGTGAAATGTCTTATCTACACACATATTATTATAAGTACTCTAAGATGGGTTCAGAAACCGAAGGCATAATAAGCATGTCACGAATTTGGCTGTTTTTAGGGTTCCGTACCTCAAAAGGAAAAAACGGAACCCTTATATAATAGGATCACTTTGTTGTTCGTCTGTCTGTCTGTCAAGACCCTTTTTCTCTGGAACGCGTGGAGGTAGCATGCTGAAATTAATATCAAATACTCAAGCCTGCGGTCCCTTGGAACTGTGAAAAAAATCAACCTTCTAAGTCAACGCAATCAAAAGATACAGTCATTAAAAAGGCTATTTCCATACAAATTGCCGAAATTCAAAAAACCTAAAGGGTACTTCCAGTTGTCCTAGAATCTTGAAATTTGGTATGAAGATAGCTCTTATAGCACAACCACTCAAAAAAGTCTCAAAATCTTAATTTTTTATATCCGTCTGTTTCAGACACCAATATAAGTTGACCCCACACTGCGTACATTTTGCTTAGGAGCAGGCCTCTGCTAACACTGGACTTCTTAAAACACTGGGGAAAAGCGTTAAATTTTTCTACGGAACCCTCGTGCGCGAGTACGACTCGCACTTGGCTGTTTTTTTTTAATCATACACAAACATATCGAGATGACGTTTCGTATCGACTGTTTTCTTTCTAAATTGATGCCTATTCTGAAATTGTATTGGTTGGAACCTACGGTTTCTGAACGCATAATAGAGGACTTACGATATGTGTGAAGATAAAAAAAATATAAGTAAGTACTTATAATTATCGAACCCACTCACAAAAGTTCACGAGAATCGGTTGGGAAAAGCATTTTTCCAATTAGAAACTAATCATAAACAGAAAACCTGAATATTAAATTGTCATGGTTTAGGGAATTGAAATCTGTTAGGCTGAGTTGCGGTAAGAAATGCGTGTTATAAAGAGTGAGATGATAATCATTGAGCTTTGAAAAGAACACGGTTGGTATTGGTAATGAAATGATTTCTTGTATGCACAACTTTTTCCTCCCTCTTCCGCACTTACCACAAATTGTATGTACAAATATTTGAATTGAGCCCAAATGATTTATTAAAAAAAACATGAGCATTAGACTTCAACGGATTTTTTAGGAGCAACTGTTTGTATAATATGTTCCTGATATATTTACTGCGATGAACTTTGTAAACTGTTATTAAACACTTGTGTTCCTGGCTTTAAATAAACTCTATGGATGAAAAAGTTTAGCTTATTTAAAACCTATTTCTTTAATTACAGCCTTTGATCTGAAAATTGCTTATAATAAATATATTAGCTATACAATACAGGATGTCCCACGGCAATGCCACATGGAGGGGAAGTACCTACCGTAAAAATTGTAGATAATAATTTTGCTCTACGAAGACCTTCCTTCGGCCTTTATTTGTTAAATTAAATAATAGGTACTACATTAAGACTGCGCCGAGCAAAATCAGCAAAAACGGCAGTCACCGTTAAATCTCTGGAGTTCACAATTCTTTCCAAAAAAATATAAAATATATGTAAATATTATCACAAAGAACGTGTTTACAATGTATCGCCATTAATATTCCAAAATAGTTTATAGTTTAATA
This sequence comes from Clepsis dumicolana, assembly GCA_963691665.1. Taxonomy (NCBI): domain Eukaryota; kingdom Metazoa; phylum Arthropoda; class Insecta; order Lepidoptera; family Tortricidae; genus Clepsis; species Clepsis dumicolana. Next base: position 7,925,099 of record OY829517.1, read on the forward strand.
AATACAATTACGTAAAGTTGTACAAAAATGAGAAAAACGTGTGTCGGCGTTAAGGAAAGATTGAATAAAAAAAACGATACTTTAGTTTCAAAATCATACTCAAACAAATATCAAAAGTATTAGCTACAACAAATGTATCGTTTTATTTCTTATTGTGCTTTACTTATTTAATTATGATTTTTTAAAAACGCCTTCCAAATCTGCCATACAAAATTACTATGGACGCGAGACGTTGCAATATAACAAGCGAGCAACACGAAAATTATTCAGTCGCCCACGAAAGCTCAGAGAGAGACCACGTTTCGATGCGATCGAAAATACTTCGATATCCATTGTGAACATATACACGCATGTGTTACACGCAGCAAAACGGAGTAGGTTTTTTTTGTTACTTTTTTATTTACTCAATCTGGTTTTCAATATTTTGCTTATGAGTTGAAGACAGATGAGATGGTGTCATTAACACTAAAGCCGTAGATGATGTTCAAGGTCTGATGATGGAGCAGGAAGGTGGCCATAGGAACTCGATAGTTTACTAATGTAATACCAGCGAGCTTGGGCTCGTTAGATTTGTTTTGACGAGCACTTCGACCGTAGATGGTGTGCAAGGTCTGATGATGGAGCAGGACGGTGGCCATAGGAACTCGATAGTTTACTAATGTAATACCATCGAGTTTGGGCTCGTTAGGTTAGTTTTGACGAGCACTTCGACCGTAGATGGTGTTCAAGGTCTGATGATGGAGCAGGAAGGTGGCCATAGGAATTCGATAGTTCATTAATGTAATACCATCGAGCATGGGCTCGTTAGGTTTCTTTTGACGAGCACTTCGACCTAAGATGGTGTCCAATTCAAGGTCCAATCAAAGCAAAGTTGCTTGACAAACTGTCATCCGCCATCTTGGATTAAAAAAATAATGTCAAATTCGAGCTCCCCGCACCCAAATTACATGAAATCATCACCCATGACGATTTTAGTGACAAAAATGACAAATGGTCATCCGCCATCTTGGATTCAAAAACTAGTGTCAAATTCGAGCTCACCGCACCCAAATTACATACAATCGACACCCATGACCATTTTTAGTGACAAAAATGACAAACTGTCATTCGCCATCTTGGGTTCAAAAAATAATGACAAATTCAAGCTCACCGCACCCAAATTACATGAAATCGACACCCATGGCCATTTTAGTGACAAAAATGACAAATGGTTATCCGCCATCTTGGATTCAAAAAATCATGTCAAATTCGAGCTCACCGCACCCAAATTACATGAAATCGACACCCATGACCATTTTTAGTGACAAAAATGACAAATGGTCATCCGCCACCTTGGATTCAAAAAATAATGTCAAATTCGAGCTCACCGCACCCAAATTACATGAAATCAACACCCATGACGATTTTTAGTGACAGAAATGACAAATGGTCATCCGCCATCTTGGGTTAAAAAAATAATGACAAATTCGAGTTCACCGCACCCAAATTACATGAAATCAACACCCATGACGATTTTTAGTGACAGAAATGACAAATGGTCATCCGCCATCTTGGATTCAAAAAATAATGTCAAATTCGAGCTCACCGCACCCAAATTACATGAAATCGACACCCATGACCATTTTTATTGACAAAAATGACAAACTGTCATCCGCCGTCTTGGATTCAAAAATAATGTCAAATTCGAGCTCACCGCACCCAAATTACATGAAATCGCCACCCATGACCATTTTTAGTGACAAAAATGACAAACTGTCATCCGCCATCTTGGATTCAAAAAATGATGTCAATTTCGAGTTCACCGCACCCAAATTACATGAAATCAACACCCATGACGATTTTTAGTGACAGAAATGACAAATGGTCATCCGCCATCTTGGATTCAAAAAATAATGTCAAATTCGAGCTCACCGCACCCAAATTACATGAAATCGACACCCATGACCATTTTTATTGACAAAAATGACAAACTGTCATCCGCCGTCTTGGATTCAAAAATAATGTCAAATTCGAGCTCACCGCACCCAAATTACATGAAATCGACACCCATGACCATTTTTAGTGACAAAAATGACAAACCATCATCCGCCATCTTGGGTTAAAAAAATAATGACAAATTCGAGCTCACCGCACCCAAATTACATTAAATCGACACCCATGACCATTTTTAGTGACAAAAATGACAAACCGTCATCCGCCATCTTGGGTTAAAAATATAATGACAAATTCGAGCTCACCGCACCCAAATAACATTAAATCGACACCCATGACCATTTTTAGTGACAAAAATGACAAACTGTCATCCGCCATCTTGGATTCAAAAAATGGTGTCAATTTCGAGTTCACCGCACCCAAATTACATGAAATCAACACCCATGACCATTTTTAGTGACTTCTTCATTTAAGATTTTTAATGAAAAAATTAGATGCTTCCCGGGTTCTATTTTCAAATTTAATGGAAAGCGAGAATTTACGAGCATGTTTGAGAAAAACTCTAATTGCATTATGTATTTTATTCATTACTATCTATGGGTTTATGTCCGTAGTTGAGATTCATTATTACACAATAATGAGTTACTAACATTTAGCATCGGCCGTACCGATCTAACGAGTAAGCTGACAGTAGTGTGCGTGACAACGCACACATAGGTGACAGCCGCGCTAAATACCGAATCTTTGCCCGCATCAAAAGCTCGGCGCAGCCTTAAAAAACACAGATTAAAAAAAAGCTTGCCTCATATGGGAAAAACATGCTGTATTTTTATGATGGCAATCGAAAGAGTAAATGACAAGAACCCCTTACCCCTTATGTAACATAACGTTTTAAAATAAAGGAATACTGTGAAATTTACACTAAATAAGTATACTTATTGTAGGATTACATTCTTACTATTTTTATTTTTAGTAAAGCCGTGATAGCCTAGTGGTTTGACCTATGGTCTCTCAAGCAGAGTGTCGTGGGTTCAAATTCCTGGCTCGCACCTTTGAGTTTTTCGGAATTTATGTGCGGAATTACATTTGTAATTTCTCATGAGCTTTTCGGTGAAGGAAAACATCGTGAGGAAACCTGCACACACCTGCGAAGCAATTCAATGATGTGTGTGAAGTTCCCAATCCGCACTGGGCCCGCGTGGGAACTATAGCCCAAGCCCTCTCATTCTGAGAGGAGGCCTGTGCCCAGCAGTGGGACGTAAAAAGGCTGGTGATGATGATGATGATTTTTATTTTTAGGGTTCCGTACCTCAAAAGGAGAAAACGGAACCCTTATAGGATCATTTTGTTGTCCGTCTGTCTGTCTATGTCTGTCTGTCAAGACCCTTTTTCTCTGGAACGCGTGGAGGTAGCATGCTGAAATGACTATCGAATACTTAACATGTTAACAAACCCCATACGAAATTTTTAAATTTCCTCGTAAGTCCAAGCAAATTACTTCAATCACAACTCCGTCCACATACTTACCTTATGGGTCACTAAGAAACAACCAGGTACGCACTCGGATTACTTAGTACAATATCTTTCTGTGCCCTAAGCACGACTTGTCGAATCCTGCGTTACGTTACGGTTATCGTATCGAGATCGAGAAATCTCATACTAAATTTTAGTTCCAAATACGCTCACGGGCGGGCGCTGTTCCAAACGTCATACAAACTCGTTATAGTTTACTATTCGATTTTACGTGATGCAGGATTCGACAGGTCGTGCTTAGGGCACTGAATGCTGCTATCCATATCCACCAGTTTGAAGACTAAAGTTCAAAAGAAAGGCTGTGTGTGTGTGTGGTCACATTTCAAATCAGGGCACCTACCTGTCATTCATTTAATAATAAATTTGTACATACCTAGGTACTTTCGAATACGTATTAAGAGCAGTAAAGAGCGAACGAATTAAGTGAGATCAAAACATGTTACTTATTTTGTTCGACTTTGCTTTCTTTACTTAACCTTTTATCTACGTAAGGATAAGGACATTACGTAGATACGAAGGCACAGGGTGAGGCAAAAGGCAGACAAATTAGATTGTTAGTCTGTGATCGTCATAGAGCTTTTCGTTGGCGGCTGTAGCCTGATACAGTTAGCTCGGGCAGGGTCGTCGATATTTATATAATACTGAAAAGAAAATAAGGGCCATAAAGTATTTTGATCGTTACGTGAAGATTATATTCAACAGTATGTTAAAATAAGTGAAACAATTTGACTACTTAATTAATGATTATTAGCCTAAATGGACGAACCATGTTGCGGATACCAGTTTTTATGTTAATTCTATAAAGTATTCATTTTTGTCATCGATGTGACGAAGCCTATGCTGATCTTTAGATTAATTTGTAATATTTTTTTTTGTGATTGGTTGTTTTTATGGAATAAAGATTTACTTCAATTTTAGCCTAATTAAATACAAAAGCTATGACAAATAAAAAAATATGTTACTGTCTAATATATTTTTTACGGGTTTGAAACCTTGGGTCCATGGTGTCCCGGCTCTTACAAGCTTATTTCAGAGTTGCAAAAGTGCTTGATCGATGCAACTTGTAACCAAAGGGCTGGCAGTTTTCTCTCTCAAAGAATCAGCATCGCTATTCAGCTAGGCAACCCTGCCAGCCTTTTGGGCAGCATGCACGGGGGCCTTACCTAGATTTAATTTTTAGTTTAATTAGTTTTAGCTTGGATTTAATGTCATTGTAAATTGCTTTTGTTATGTAAATAAATATCACAATTTTCACGTAACGATCAAAATATGTACTTAGTGGCTGCTATTTTATTCTGAATGTCTAGTATATTTTACAGGGTTTTAATACTCTTTACGTCTTACGTGATTATTGTAATGTAGCGCATCGTAGGTAAATAGGTTTTAAAAATCAGGGATGTAATATTGTGATGTAGCGTAATATTGTCGCATGATATTATGTATTTATTGATAAACCGCCGCTGGATGGTACTAGAATAAACATCTAGAATATAGTTGATCCCTCGTATTGTTTGGATAATAAGCACGCAAGCCAAGCTGTCGAGGGAAACGGGTCAAAAATAATTATGAAGTAGGCTCCCTCAATCATCTATATTAGGCCCTAAGCCCGTTAGTACACAACGAGGCTCACGATTACGTATATTTGCCAAGCGCTTAACTTGCGTGAATTGCGCTAAATGTTGGCGCAAGATCAATTCCTTCATTTGGAGATCCGAGATGGAGGAAAGTCTTAAGTAATCAGTTTGAATGTCACCTTTGGGTGGCGACAGCGGGCCCTCGGGTGCGCTCGTCGCAAGACGGTGGCATTCAAGTTTTGAACAATTTTACGCTCGATGCTTACGACGGTTACGACGCGACACTGTCTGTTGTTCTGTATGTACAGTCAGCAGCAGAAGTTGCTAAGCAACCGAAGCGGTCACACAAAATGATCTAAGCTAGGCTCTCTTGTTATACCTAGACATAAGAACGTGTGCAGACTTCCTTACTTTTATACATAGAGAGCTAGAAAAAATACTGTATTTTTTGCATTTTATAAAAATATGCCAACTTGGATCCAAAAAATAATCTTAAAATCCGAGCTTATCGCAGCCAAATTACACGAAATCGACACCCATGATTATTTTTAAGTAAAGAATGTTAATTTGTCATCCACCGTCTTGGATCCAAAAAATGTTTAATTGATTCTTAACTGTCCTTCATTGACACAAGGTTTCAAATTCAACAATCTTTATTTAATGCGTTTTGGACATGAAAATGTCAAAGCTTAATTACAACAAATGATCTTGTCAATTCATCTATCTTAATTGCTTCACTATAGGCAATCATCTTATATTTCTTCGGGTTTTTGTTTGTTTGAGACGGCCTTAGGAATTGCCGAGCTGACAAAAATAATTCTACTTAAATGCAATTTAGAATACAGTCAATGATAAGGTTCTTATAGCCAAACGATCCATTACTAATAATAAGATCCTGCGAAGATCTATTATTATGTTTGAACGATCACCTGCATTAATATAATTTTGTACCTGACCTCTACGAGTATCAAACCTACTCCCGTTTGACGACCGGGTAGCCTAAGTGGTTAGAGACCCTAACTATGAAACTTGAGGTTCCGGGTTCTATCCCCCGGTCGGGGCAGATGGATTTCATTTCAGTGCTACTACCTAACTACATTTGCGACAGTATCGTTTTAACATTGCAATTTTATTAGTTAAATATCATAAAGGGTCTTCCAAAATGTGTTAATAAGTTCGCAAAATGAACAAGACGGGGCAAGTGAGGCGAAGTCGTTGCCTTCAGCGCTCTCCCGGCGACCCGCACTGAATTCTAATCAGCAACCCTCATTCGGTGCTCTCCGACAACCACAAAATACGATAAGCTCGTGCTTTCCTCTTCAAACGCCCTAATGGTGTGAGCAGGACAGGCCAATCTCACAGTTACAGCAACTTTTATGTCATCGAAAAACCCTGAATTGGTGGATTACCCCGCCAACTCGTAACCCCGAACTAGCTGAAAGCAAAACCACAAATTGGAACATTCAAACCGCTTTTCGTGACATTTTTCATAACGTGGTCAGCGAACCGCTAAATTTTGTCTTACCGTCTCCTTTTTGCTTTATTTTTCAATTTGTTGCTGGCTAGGACTATGAATTGCAATGAGATTTTAAGAATGTACCGAATACTGACCTGATAAATAAATCACACCATGTTCTGAGATCTGAGTAGAAAACTTTGTTTTGAGACAAAACTTTTTTTTCAAGATCTAGTTACATTTTTTTCTATCTTTCCTAGTAGGTTTTATATCGAAAAAAACAAGACGTATTTTAGTCAAAACTCGGCCAGATTAAAAACCCATTTAACAATCCCATTAAAAGTAAGTTAGCATAGCTTTTCAGGTGTGTTTGCTTGGAAAGATACAATTTTCGTATACAAATACAATTATTTCTTTCGTACTCGTAAGTGCCTATGTTTTCCAGCAGCACTGGAAAGTTTTCTTTAGGTAATTTCGTAGGCTTGGTAAAAGAAAGTACCTATTTAAGTATAGCAACAATGATACAACAATGACCATAATTAAAGTTGATCTACCTAGTCAGTTTATCGTTAAGTTTAGAAATTTAACGGTTAAATACGAAGAAACGAAGACACTATCTCAAATTGTGTAGGTAAACTTCTATGAGGAAAATGTAATAGCTAAATAGGGCTAACAATAGTTATTTGTTATACAAGGGTGCAAATTTGTATTTTACCCGCGAGTGTGGAATTGAAACACGAGAAAGCGAAAGGATTCTATAGTGATTCTATATAAAAAAGAATCCTGAGAGTAGCGAGTGTTTCAGCACACGAGAAGTAAAATACATTTGAACCCGAGTGTAACACAAAACTTTTCACCTCACTGTAGCGAGGAAAGCGCAACATGCAAAAATAACAGCTCATAAAAAAAAATGTTGATCACTGGAATCACAATTTTTTTACGAAATTATAACAGAAAAACTCTTGTAAGTTGTGTATTTTTACGTGAGTCGGAGTCGGTGAGAAAAATTTTGTTGACAATGTTGACATTTCTGACGATGGGTTTTGAAATTGCATCGACTCTACTTATGCGTTCAGAATTATACTCCACATCATTATAAAAAACGAATTTTTAGGTTTATGACTTATAATCATGAAATAAAGCCAAATTTGGTATTTTTTATGAAATTCTCAAACCATGAACATTTATTTAATGATAATTATTATCGAACGAACCATTATTAAGAGCGTTTTACGTTTTGTTAACTGTCAAAATCTACTTAAACACGCTCCACTCCAAGGTCAAATTACTTTCCCCTCCAGTGGATAAAATGCGTTTTTACCCGCTTGTTTTAAAGGATAAAAGACGGCTTTCCGAGGTAGTGAGGGGAAAATGTTATTACATGTATTTTTCACATTTGTTTTCAATAATCAGACAAGGTGAGAATTCTAGTTTGACCGTTATTTCAAACCTTAAAAATATACACGGAGTATAAGTACCTACCTATTCATGTACTGGATCAGAGAGTTCTACACTTTACTAGGTTCAGCAGCACCTGCTCTTAGAAGATTAATTTCAGTTGGAAGTAAAAATGTTACAAAGAGTACAGTAGATCAACAGCCACTGAATAAAGGCTTTATAAGAATCTCAAGCCTTGGTCATACAATTTTTCTAAGCGGATTTGCGTCGAGCTACTAGGTAATAAAAGATTTGTGGGCCCCTAACTGATCTGATTCTGCCGTTTTCTTTGAATCTTAAACTAAAAATAGAAAGTAGAAAGCGTACTATGGAGATGAGTTTAAAGTATTGATGCCGAGATGAGTTTTTCAGTGCCTACCTAGTTAGATTTGCTTTGCGTTTGAAAATATGTCCATAATTTTTTTTTATATAGAACCAAACTAGATTGATTAGAAATGTTCTTTCACAGTTTCTTACAGAAGTAAATTTGTATAATGAAGTCAGAGTTAACGTTGTTCTCAAAAAAGTGACACCGTAATTTACATCAATTGTGGCACAGGTTAAATATTTATATGACGCAGGTCAAAGTAAAACAAATAGAAAATGGTAGGAAGAAACATCGTTTTTTTATGTTAACTGTCATTGGACGCGATTATGTAACTATTATTGCAACTGGTGAGAAGGATTTGTATCAAAATTGTACTGTATATCGTTTTAGTCATGAAAATGAAGTCGGTTAATAAAGCTCTATCGATGTTTTAAGCCTATTGATATATTTAAATTCTTTAGTACCTACCAAAACTAGGGATACAAAACATAATATTTCGGCAAGGACGCTTCAGAAAATGACGTCGTATGGAAAATGTAAAACTAGCTAATAATTCCATTTACGAAATAAATTTTAATGAAATTAAACAAAAGTTGAGTTGATCCTAAGATTTTGTTAATGATTTGGTTTTGCTTAGGACTTAGGTTTTCCTTCAGACTTTGAGGGTGTTAGCTTGGCAGGGTCTAGAAATCCTTGTTTAATTGCTTACCTATCCTGAAATGAAACCTGCAATACACTTAGTACATCTGATCTTCATGGAACTTGTAATCAAATAAATGTGTGAAAGTGCTGAACCGTCAGAAAAAGCCATAGCGAAATAAATCATAAAAACAGAGCTGTTCGACGACTTTGTCTCGTTCGACAATGAGATCCTTGGTCCGTGGATTTTTAATGCTTTGGGTATTTTCAAAGAACTATCGAGAAGAGTAATCGATGTCACAGAGGAACGCTGAGGTCATACCAAAGGATGCTTCTGCTTTGCATGTACGTCATTCCTCCCTGCCTTGAGGCACCACGCTTTCGTCATTCAATTTTTTCATCTAACTTTGTAGAAAATCTTTAGTACAACCGAACGTGATAGAGATTTCTAACTTAGTGAAACCATGATCCCCTTTTCGAAATTAATATTAATTTACTTACCATGAGTAACATAATTGAGAATCTGTTTACAACTTTTTAATGCCGTGCTTAAGTTTGCGAAACAATACTAATCGTTTACCAAATAGATACAAACGTATTAGTTGTATAGTACCGATTCACATGTAAGTAGCTTACTCTATAAATGTCAGCCGAAATAGCGGCCCATAAAAGTAAGTGGCTTAGCCTGTACGTCGGTTAGGTACGTACCTAATGTTAACTAACCCCAGCCAGCGGCAGCTGTGCGGCACAAATAGGTAGATAATAAGTACCTACCTATACCTGTTTGGAAAACATCAGTGATTCTGATTATTACCATATTGGAATGTCCATAGTGTCTGCAATTGGGAGTTAATTTCTATTTAGACACACTTTTTCAAAACTAGAAAGTTCCGCTGTGCCTCTCCCTATTTAATAAAGTAGACAAGTACAGCAATTGTCTGCTTTAGTGCTATAGATACTGTATGACATGTTATTTGGCATGATACAAGATTGTCGCCTGTTTAAAATTACAAAATACAGAACTGGTGTTCCTGATTTTGCCTCGTGTGGAACGTTAGGTAGGCAGTTAGGTAGGTCCAACTTCGAGAAAGAGGTCACTCGTCGAATCCGACTCGGCTGGGCACCGTTCGGGAAGCTTCGCAGTGCCTTTTCGTCCAAATTACTGCAGTGTTTGAAGTCAAAAGTCTTTGACCAGTGTGTGTTGCCAGTGATGACTTACGGATCTGAGACGTGGGCGCTAACGATGGGGCTCATAAGGAAGCTCAAAGTAGTACTCAGAGGGCGATGGAGAGGGCTATGCTCGGGGTTTCTCTGCGGGATAGAATCAGAAATGATGATATCCGCAGTAGAACTAAGGTTACCGACATAGCCCGAAGAATTGCAAAACTTAAGTGGCAGTGGGCGGGGCACATAGCTCGCAGAACTGATGGCCGATGGGGTCAGAAGGTTCTCGAATGGCGTCCAGGGACCGGGAGACGAGCTGTCGTTAGGCCTCCAACAAGATGGAGCGACGACCTATATAGTAAAGATCGCGGGACCGCGGTGGATGCGGAAAGCACAAGACCGGTCAGAGTGGAGAGGCTTGGAGGAGGCCTATGTCCAGCAGTGGACGTCAATCGGCTGACATGATGATGATGATGATAAATAATAAATAATAAATATCATGGGACAATTGACACCAATTGACCTAGTCCCAAATTAAGCAGAGCTTGTGTTATGGGTACTAGACAACGGATAAACATACTTAAATAGATAAATACATAATTAAATACATATTAAACATCCAAGACCCAAGAACAAACATTCGTATTCATCATACAAACATCTGCCCCGACCGGGATTCGAACCCGGGACCTCAAGCTTCATAGTCAGGGTCTCTAACCACTAGGCTATCCGGCCATCATTGATGATGATGATGATGATGATGATGAGAACGTTGTCTTTGTGTCCCTTTGTTGACATAAATGTGTTAATAGAGGTCTATTTTATTGATAGGTAACTACTTGTCATTTGTCTCGTGATTCGTTACATAGATAGTTAAGTGAATATAGGTAGGTACCTACTAGAAAATTGATAATGTTCTATAGTAGGAATTTAGATTGTACCGAGTTCTATAAATTCAATACTTATTTGCAACGCGTAAAGGCCATACCTACTATTATTCTCACCGCACCGTTCGTAGGCAATTTTCGTAAATCCACAATAGCTCCCAAATGCGATTTTTATTATCTTTATTTTCTGAACACGTCTCTAAACACATTGTAATTTTTCTTTTAACGAGTCGTTCCCAAAACAATTCAACTTCTTTTCCCTATTCAGAAGTGGTTTGGAGTTATAGGTGAAAACATGCCTTACTTTTTTTTACTCATTCAGCCATTAAGTATTTTAGGTATGTAAATAACTAGGTACTTATTTCAACTTGCACAAATACTCAACCTATATTAGGTATACGTGTCGACTCACCATTACACACAGGTCTGTACCTACAATTAAATAGATACTTCCCCTTTCAGTCATTAGGTAGGTACATTCACCTTTCACTTCTCCGGATCAAATACACTCACTCAATCACTCATACCGTGCGTCAGTCAGTCCGAGCTCACCAAGATGACGATAATGCGCGCGATCTTACAATCACCGATATACCTACTATAGTGCCCGGCCGCTATGAAGTCAATTTTGAGACATTGCACAGCTATGAAGTTTCTGATTATTGACAATGTCTAACCATAAAAGACAAAATAATGCTAGACTTTCTTGTTTGCCACACGCAACAAGCAAGTCTAGGATTTTTCTCCTATATAGTTAACATCACGGAACAGAAAAGTTTTTTCTGCTCCGTGGTCAACATTGTCAATAATCAGAAACTTCATAGCTGTGCAATGTGTCAGAATTGACTTCATAGCGGCGGGACACAAAGCCTAAAATCACTGGACCCTTACAATACAACCCCTCAGGTTAAAAAAACTCTAAATTCATTAACATTATTTAATGTCCCAAGGACGGAGGAGCTGACTTTATACAGATTGAGGGTCAAAGCGAGTCAAAATTATCGTCATGAAACGTGATTTCTCGATGTAGGTGTATGTATAGTCTGGAAACAAATCAAAGAGCTTTGGGAAGGGAGTCAGGGTGTACAGTCGCCATCATCAGATTTATCAGAGTGGTGAAAGGAAAGTAATAGAGACAGCCTGCTCCGATATACCTGATGGCGACTGGAGCAGGAGAATATACAGGGTCTGTCATACATTTATTAGATCTTAGGTATTTAAATTCATACGGAAGTTTATATTGTCTGAAGTAATATACATAAACAATATGAAAAAACTCGTGTTTAAAAACATAATAAATACCCGGTAGGTATATATAAACAATTTCGTGTGACAAAATTTAATATGCATAGGTAGATATTTTGCTATTATGGGGAACAGCTTTAAGTTTTTTTTTTCTGTTAACACATAAAATTTCTCTTTTCAGTTTTGCACTCGTAGGGTGTATTTAACGCACTGTGACTGCAGAATGTGAGCGTCCATTTAGTCCACATCCATTCGTTTAAGAGCAAAATCTGAATTCTGAACGTAAATCAAGTACGGAGGAACTTTGTGGGAAAAATGCAGAATAAGGTAAAGTCAAATATCGTACTTCAATAAAAAAGGTTGACTACTACACCGATAATAGAGGAGTCGTCATAGCAATTATCCAATTAATAAACATGAATATTTGATAACGTAGCGTTTATTGCCAATTTACTATCTTAATTATATTTTAACGGAATCAGTTTCGTCAGGGATCGATCGTCGCTGTAAACAACGTTGTTGTCTTTATCGAAGGCCAACCCGTAGCCATTTTTGACCGATAAAACCTTTTGTAAACTTTTAGATTGTTGGTCGATAGAGAAAATGCCATCTTCCGCAATAAAATATGGAATCCCGTTCGTATCCACCGCCGCTCCACGAAAGTTCAAATTGCTTTCAGGGTACACTGTAGCGGTTTTAGCGCCGTGTGGGAGCACAAAAAGACCCATAGAATTTATGAAATATGTGTCATCCTTATTGTCTATTACGAAATGCTGAATCAAAAATTCCTTGAGAATCTTAACCGGGAATTTTCTGCCGTTTTTAACTGTGCATAAATTTTGCGTAGCTGTATCGACAAAGAATATTTCGTTCTTGAAGAACATGTCGAAGACATCGACGCCTTTAATCAGGGGCGATTTGTCGATATCTAATGTCTGGTAGTTATATGTAAAGATGCCTTCGCTGCCGCCGAGGTAGACCGTGCCTTCGATAGGATCCACAGCGCTCGCGAACCCGTTGCGGATGCCCGGGATGACCGAACCCACACCCGTGTCGAGGTCCAACACAACTGAATGAAAGCTTTGATTAGAAAACTCGTCCGCGTTGATACAGAAGAACAATTTGTTCTTACTTCGGTCTAAAGTCAATTTGTAGGGCACGTTGGCATCCGCTAAAATAACTTGCTTTCTGAATGGTTTCCCGTGCAGCAGAACTACATCCTGAGATCTTGAACTCATTTTGGATGTGTATGCAGAAATAAAGTATCTTGTATGAAAATGCAGTTCTTGTTAAGTTGTCAGTAAGCGCGACGTGTATCGCATTTTCGTACAATCCTGGGTATAATAACTGTTCGCCATTGTGTTAAACTATTGGATATAAATACGTACGATGTTTTACCTTAGCTACATTTTTGGACACTTTACGGTGTTAATGTCAAAAATCAACTTTAACGTCAAGTGACTTATAAAAAAAAATTAAAAAGACACAAGAGGTCGTTTTTAAATCGTTCATATACCGCAACCCCGATAAAACCTATTTGAAATAGGGGAGTTCCCGGAATATTGACCTCATCAACTACAAGAAAATATAAATTTGGTTCCTACAAAACCAATAGTAGGTAGCTAATACACTAACCCCTTGTTGTTTTTGCAAATTAATATCCGTATCATAAAGGTATAGATAGTATCAAACATGATATTCCGTTGTACTTGTTATCTTCTCCACCATGTGTAATTGTTTATCGCGTAAGTAGCATATCGTATTGATTAAAATAGTCAATAAATCAGAATTAAGATAGTATAAAGACCAGTAGTTCAAGCGTGATTTATGCCTCTTATCTTGATCTTGACAATTGTCGAAAAAGCAGTACCTGGAACGTTCCTCATCGATTATTGAGTGCCTACGAGTTGCTGTAATTTTTAAAGAATTGCAAAAGTTGCTGTTTTTGAGATTAATAGTACCTAACCCTGAAAATAGCAAACACTTTGAACTGAGCCACAATCATGGTACCTAGTCAATAGTGATCTCCCTTAATTTCCATATTCTGTAAAATTCACACACATTCATATTCATACACATTCAAATTTACCATGGATATTGATATCGATTCAAAAATTACGGATTAGATGTTAAATGACTTAGTATTATTTTGTATGGATCACAAAGGCAGAAAATTATACGTATCTCTAGTTTTTAATATTAAAAAATATAATCAGTCCCACATATGTGTGCAATAATTCAATTAGCCAAAGCGAGGAATGAACCTTCGTGGAACCCCCATTTCGGAAAAAATTGACGCTTTCACATCCTCTTAAATATTGAATCCACGTACTACGCACTTATTTACAACCTTGACCTACAGCTGCATTGCTTGAGTGGGGACAGCGAGGTCGGACATCCTAATAGCCAATTAGGCACTGCACGGGAACTTTGTTCCAATTTTACTCTCTGTTTCTCTGACACCGTACGCTGTTTATATTGATACTAAGCTTTCAGCTCGTAACAAAACGTCAGATTCTATTGTTTCTCGTAAACTTGACGAAAGTACTTTATAAACACGTTCAATGTTTATCAGTCCCTGTCAGTTAAAGCACTTCCTTGGTTGACTGTACCACCTGTACTCCCTGACTGTGATCCCGCTTGCTTGCGTGTAGGTAGGTAGTTTAACTTATGTTTACGGTTACGTTTAATAAACAGATAATAAGTAGGTATAAACAAAACACAAAAGTTAAAAATGTTTAATTATAACAACAGAAACGACAGAAACGGCACTGTATTCCATGTCTATTCCAATTGCTTGTCGACTGATGATGATAATAAATACAATAGTAATTTGCTATGTCAACAATTTTATTGATATTGGATATAACAGTCGGAAAACAAATTAATCACTGTCTTCTAAGCCTTCCAAGCCTTCTAAGCCATTCACGTCCATTGACTTCAGTAGGTTTATAACTCGATCGTAAACTAACGTTTTAGCATCGATTCCCCACATGAAGTCCAAATGGGTGAAAGTTTCCATAGGAACCCTGAATTTGCCTACCGGTCTTCCTAGCTCTGCGAACAGCCTGTCCACATCTCTGACGTCAGCTAAGTGATCAGCTGGGGAATAGTGGAGGAAGACTGGAGCCGTCAGCCTGGATAGGTCGTAGCGAGGGGCTCTGTAGCTTCCGTAGACTCTCCTGTTCTTCAAGAGACCGTGGTCAAAGCGGGCGAATCCCTTATTATCAATGCTCTGGCCGTAATGAGCGAGTTGCCTTACGGATGCTCCTGCTGGAGTGTGGCCAAGTTTAACAGGGAACATTGTCTGTGAATAAAAAAAAAGGTTAGAATTAGTAATGTGCGAGCGGAGTTATTTGTTTCCAAGACAATCAGACTTATTCATTTAATTTTCATGAATGTTTCCCAGAATCGCAGAAACATACAAATATCTTGCGTAAAATAATTCACGAAATTTATTTAAGTAAGTTTATAAATGCCCTTTTGTTATTAATTTTAATGATAAATCTTACCGCATTATGCTGTTCCTCATTCCATCCTCCCATAAGGAAGAGAATATTAGTGCAAAGCGGTTGGAACACGACCTCATCCATGCATATTGCCTGCCCAGCCCACGTCATTATTTGGTTGTTTGGCAAAAATTCACCAAAACCGATCAACCGCGCCAAAGTCTGAAAAAGGTATTGCCATACAAATTGCCGAGGAATCAAAACCAAAAAAGAAGTTATAGCGATCCCCCGACACCGACAACGCTTAGATAAAAAATTTGATAGGTATATTGAACTGAAAGGGCCAATCCATACTTCCATCCATACTAATCCCTACTAACAAAATATATTAGGCATTATTTTGGATTTTTAAAAGTTTTCTTTGTGTCGGCTTTTTTTTGTCTGCTTTTTTTGTCGGGAAATTTTTAAATTTTAAATTTGAGTTTTTTGTTTTGTTTTTTTTTTACATTCACTTCACAATATTTATTTTATTATTTTTACCAACAAAAAATCCAAGACATCAACGAGCTCATTACGAATTTCCGAACTTAGCCATACTGAAGACATCAACGGGCTCTCACATCTGGGATCTGAACTTGAGACATTTAAAAGTTTAATATCTCAAAAACGGCCCAACCGATTTTTATGAAACTTAGTTAAGAACCATCTCGATTAAACTAGCTTTCGATTAAAAAATGCCGCGTCAAAATCCGTCCATCCATTTACGAGCTACGATGCCACAGACAGATACACAGATACACAGATACACAGACACACAGATACACATGTTAAACTTATAACACCCCTCTTTTTCGTCGGGGGTTAAAAAGGGTACTTCCAGTCGACATACTGTTGTTTTTTGTCACTACTAAAAGTACGTCTAGATTACATTGATTGTTAGTAGCGTTTAAGTAATACTAGTAAAATAAATGAATGGATGGGCATTTTCAAAAAACTGTGTACCCTTTTTTCCAAAGTTGTCCTAAATTTTTCCATAGAAAATTTATTTGTCAGTTTTGTGACGGTTCATATAGAATGTATGTAAAAACGCGTCACAAAACTGACAAAAAAATTAGGGACACTTTTTTTTATTATTTAAATAGATAGTCCTCGTGATTCTGAGCAGAAATAATACAAAATTTGTTAGGTTGTTAAAAAAAAGTTTAGGGTACACAGTTTTTTGAAAATGCCCGGATTTCAAATAGCACACATAAAGACATAGATTCATAGGTAAGTACTCACATCAAGTGGGTTAGAATATTGAGCAATAGCTCTTAACAAGAGATTTGCACTGTTTGCCAAGTAAGCCACTGGAGCCAAAGCGTGCATGGAGATGATCTTCTGGTTATAATCTGGCCGCAGAGAGCCCATGACGAAAAAGGCGGTGGTGCCTTGAGAATGACCGATATAGTGGAGGCTCTGCTTGCCGGTGTTTTCAAGTGCGTAGTCAATCATAGCGGGAAGATCGAGGTTTCCTATCTCATCCCAAGAGAACTCCCAGAATTCAGTGTTAAGAACGGCATCGGGACGAAGGCGGTTATGGGCCCGTGAATAGTAGTTGCCACGAGCATTGCCAAGCCACACATCGTAGCCTGCTTCAGCCAACATATAAGCTGAAACATGAACTCACTATTGAGCATCATCACTTTATTTTTCGTAAAATGCTTCTTTTATGCGGCGGCCTCTAGAGTGAATCAATTCTTATAATTGTTATAATGACCACATCTACCGGGGTATCAAACTATTGCTCAGATATAAAAGTCAGACAAACAATTCAATTTAACTTACCCAAACCGCATTCAGGTCCCATCAACACGAAATCAGCCGAGGACGACAAGAGACCATGCATCACGAAGACGATGGGTCTGTCCACATTGGGGTCGTTGTTCTGGTCGCGGCCGTGGGGGATGCGGTGCACACCCAGGATGTAACCGTCACTGGTTGTGACATGGTGGACTTCCATAGGGTACCCATATTTAGTGATCAGCTCCGGCTAAAACAATACAAGGTATAGCTTAACACTTTCAACTTCATATTTTTTAAATCTATTATAACTTCACTAGCTTATGCACCGCGCCTTTGCCCCCGTGAAATATTTCAAAATGGACTAGTTCCCTATCCCGTTGGAATTTTGAGAAGTCCCTTCTTAGTGCACCTCTAGCATACTCAAGATATATGTTTGCCAAATTTCAAGTCTCTAGGTCCAGTGGATTAAGCTGTCCGTTGTCTGTCAGTCAGTCAGTCAGTCAGTCAATCAGTCAGTCACGGTATTGTTTTTTAGGTATATAGATGTGGTGTTAAATAAAGAGCATTGTATTGTATTGTATACTTACCACATCCAAGTTGGCATCTTCAAGGATGTTGTCAGAGATCCTGGCACTAATTTGTCCGGATTTAATCAGCACTTCCAAGTCATCGGCGTGCGGCGAACGGCCCGCAGTTGCTACCACCAGCACCGCGCTTATCAGCAATTGACTCCACATGGTGAACGTTGAAGAGAGTCAAGACGAGATAGCAAATCACAGCTTTTATACTTCGCCAAAATAAAGTGATAAGGAAATTAAATCTTGATAGCAATAATAATTGATCGTTTTATCAGCTTTGAAACATAAGGTTATAAATCTCATCGACTTGAAATTTGGTATGGATAATTAGGTATGTAAGTTGGATGACAATTCAGTAGGTACAGGTACAGACAGCAAAAAGACAGTACAGTCGGCAAAAAAGCTTGTAAGTATCAAAAATGTGGTTTTAACAGAAAACTTATTTTTAACAAGAAACTTCCGTGAGATTCAACCATAGTGAAATAAATGGATCACTCACG
The DNA here is from genome assembly GCA_963691665.1 of Clepsis dumicolana. Classification (NCBI taxonomy): domain Eukaryota; kingdom Metazoa; phylum Arthropoda; class Insecta; order Lepidoptera; family Tortricidae; genus Clepsis; species Clepsis dumicolana. The sequence goes on from OY829517.1 coordinate 7,943,606, forward strand.
TATGACAGTCGAGTATAGCCCGATGTATTTCTGAGTAATCCTTCCTCTGAGAGCACACGTTTCGACGGTAGCGAAATGCAAACGCGAACCCTGTGCTCCGAGAGGAAGTGACGAAGTGAGGAGTGACGGGCTATACTCGACTGGCATACGTGAGTGATTCGTTTATTTTACTGAAGACAAAAGTATTGTGTAAATTATACGAATTGTATTTTTATATGGATCCTAGTTAATATTCTTAGACTTCGGTCTTCTGACTAATCATTCTTCCTTTTCTATTATTGCTCTTTTTCAAGAGGCCTGATCATGGTGAAATAATCGGATTAAGCGTCGTGCGCTGCCAGAGGAATGACTATGAATTAGTCTGAAGCATATCGGACTAAACTCGACTTGCTATATGATTAAAGTCTCAGGTTACGTTTATGTTAATAGAAGCTTTATATGAATGCTATCCGACTTTTCCTGATTGAATAGATGCCGATGTTCGGGTTTAACAGTAGGTAGGTAAATTATAAATACAAACACTCGAAATCAACAATTTTAATAACAATAACAATTTGCTATTTCATAAATAAATTCTCTGGCACTTATTCTTTGAACTTTAGGTTTAGTAGATCAGTTGATTATTTGAAGATGCATTAAACTCTCTCGTCGATGCCATTGACGTCCATTGATTTGAGAAGGTTAATGACTCGGTCGTAAACCAAAACCTTAGCGTCAACTCCCCAAATGAAGTCCAAGTGGCCGAAGCTGCTATTAGGGATCCTGAATTTTCCAACTGGCCTGCCTAGTTCCCTGAACAACCTGTCGACGTCGCTGGGATCAGACAACGGGTCTTGAGGGGAATAATGCAGGAAAACAGGAGTAGTAATAGCGCCTAGGTTGTAACGAGGTGCTCTGATGCTACCATAAACTCTCCTATTTTTCAATGTGCCGTGATCAAAGCGACTAAAATCCTTGTCCTTTACACTTTGACCATAATGTACGAGCTGCCTCACGGCGGCTCCTGCCGGTGTGTGCCCCAGTTTCACAGGAAGCATGGTCTGAAATCATAAGCACGTTAACAGAGAGGACAAACAATATGCGAGTTGATACAAGTTAAAACATGTTTGTGCACATCATACCGTATTATGCTGATCTTCATGCCATCCACCGATGAGGAACATAATGTTACTGCAGATAGGTTGGAATATGACTTCGTCCATGCACAGGGCCTGGCCAGCCCATGTCATGATTTGATGGTTAGGCAAGAATTCACCCAAACCGATGAGGCGAGCCATCGACTGTGAAGTAGAAATAAAAATAGTCATCATCATCATCAGCCTATTTACGTCCCACTGCTGGGCACAGGCCTCCTCTCAGAATGAGAGAGCTGGGGCTATAGATCCCACGCGGGCCCAGTGCGGATTGGGAACTTCACACACACCATTGAATTGCTTCGCAGGAGTGTGCAGGTTTCCTCACGATGTTTTCCTTCACCGAAACGCTCATGATAAATTACAAATGTAATTTCGCACATGAATTCCGAAAAACTCAGAGGTGCGAGCCGGGGTTTGAACCCACGACCCTCTGCTTCAGACGCGATAGGTCAAACCACTAGGCTATCACGGCTTTTTCGGAAATAAAAGTAGTAACTCTATGTTTTACACAAGATTCACGCTATACAAACGTACCTATGTCAATGTTACTGCAGCAGGACTTAAATTTGTTACTTACATCAAGTGGATTGGTGAACTGAGCAATAGCTCTCAACAACAGGTTTTGAGTATTGGCAAAGAAAGCCGACGGAGCTAAAGCGTGCATAGAGATGATCTTCTGGTTGAATTCTGGTCGCAGAGAGTTCATGACAAAGAAAGTAGTAGTGCCTTGGGAGTGGCCGATGTAATGGGCTCCCTGATTGCCGGTATATGCTAGTGCATAATCGATCATTGCTGGTACATCAATGTTTCCTATTTCATCCCAAGAGAAGTCCCAATAGTCTTTGTTGAAGATAGCATCAGGACGAAGTCGAACGTGAGTTCGCGAGTAGTAGTTGCCGCGACCGTTGCCCATCCACACGTCGTAGCCTGCTTCGGCCAGAATGTAAGCTGAAACATAAACATTAAAACTCCAAAACATGCGCTCCTGCTTTATGATTACTTGTATAGTAAGAAGAAGACACGTGTCACAACTTACCAAAAGCACAACCAGGTCCCATCAGAACCCAATCAGCTGAGGAAGAAAGGAGACCATGCATCAAGAAAACGATGGGTCTCTTCACATTAGGGTCATTGTTCTCATCACGGCCGTGCGGGATGCGGTGGACGCCAAGGATGTAGCCATCGGATGTTGTGAGCGTGTGCTCTTCGAGAACGTATTTGTACTTCCTGACCAACTCAGGCTGAAACAACCCAAAATATTTGATTAAAATGTCCAAAACTTTTCTACGAATACCAAGCATGTTTTTGTCTTATCTTCCACGCTTTCCCGTCTGAACTAGAACCAAATAAGGCTGCATATCTGCCAGAGCTGTGCGATGTGGCTATAAGCAGCGCGCGAGTGCTATTGGTGGATTTTTTCTGCTTTGCTTACATACGCAGCCTTATCCTGTTACACTTGCCGACTATACTTGCAAGGAAATTGGTTCTAGTCCATTGATATGTAACTCCGCAGAGTAACGCCAGTTTTAATTAACCATTTAAACTTACCACGTCCAGGCTAGCATCTTCGATGACATTGTCAGAGATCCTGGCATTAATTTGTCCAGATTTTAGGAGCAGCTCTAATTCATCAGCGTGCGGTGAACGGCTAGCTGCCGGCGCCACCAGCGCCGCACTCACGCACAGCACCAAGACTCTACCCCACATGATGAACAAAGAGTATCAAGTTTAAACAACAAATCACGGCTTTTATACATTGTCAAATAATACTGATAAGGCATATTACACCTCACAAGCAAGATAGGAGAAATAATTGATCGTCTTGTCGAATTTGTAAAGAAAATCAGGTAAGCGTGAATCTGAATAATGGTAAGGGGTTCATTATTAATTTGCAATTTAACCCTGTTACTCTATTTCTTCTATTTTAACAGACCAAAATATAAGCTAATTTATAAGAACTTTGAATAAGTACTTACCTACTACAAAACTGACTTTGGCGAGTTACTGCGGACAGTTCATTGTCCATTGTGGCTTAGGGATGGCCTTAAGCGTGGCGGCGCGGCGCCATACATTGCGTGTGTTGACGATTAACCGATGTATGGAGTGAGTGGGTGACCATACCTTGCCACGTAAGTAATACAAATAAACGCTCGCCACAAAACTTGAGGTGGCACTCGGATCATACCCATAGCCTTAGGGACGTATTGTTTTTTAAACATAAGACGTCATGTTGAATGACCTTTTATGATGTACCAAGAATATTCTAGGTACCTAAGTAATTAATTTTAAATAGGTGACTTAATTTGATATTATATACGACTCATAAGGAATCCTAAGCTTAAATGCAGTGTTAGAAACACAAGTAATGCCTAATAGGCTAATAGCAATTTCATTATCGATAACGTACTTAAATTAGGCATTGAGATAACATTTAAAAACATTTATATAATCAGATAAGTGTACTGCGATATTCAATCATTCAATTCAATAAAATATATACCTAGTACAAGTTATAAATAAAGATACCGAATGATAAGTTTTTGTTAAAAAATATATTTTTAATAGAAGCTTTTTTGCCGACTGTGCTTTTTGTTGTCTGCACTTGTATTGTCATACAACTTACACATCCATACCAAATTTCAAGTCTTGCCTATGGTGGAGACGATCCTGGCCGCACCACCAGGATTTCACTATCAGATTATTGTATTGTTTTCGGATTTATGTAGAATGCCATATTTTATCTCAAACGGTTGAGGATAACTGCTTTAAAATTCAGTCGCAAGATGTGATGAACCACTTACTTAAGTACCTACTTCCATACTTACTTTACATACGAACAGTGCAAGTTAAATAAAATTAAAATAAAATCGAACCATAATCAAGAGTCAACAATTTTTAATAACAATAACATTTTACTTAGTCTAATATTATATCATAAATAATATTAGTAAATTCATAGGTAATTTTTGGATTTTTGATACAAATAGATAACAGTAATCTGATGCAAAGTAGGTAAGTCTAGATTTACAAACTTTAAGTTAACTTTTAAACTCTCTCGTTGAAACCATTCACGTCCATCGACTTTAGAAGGTTTATAACTCGATTGTGGACTAGCGTCTTGGCATCGATTCCCCAAATGAAGTCCAGATGACCGAAGGTGCTTTGCGGAATCCTGAATTTTCCAACTGGTCTGCCGAGTTCTGCGAACAGCCTGTCCACATCCCTCACATCGGTTAGCGGATCAGCTGGGGAATAATGGAGGAAGACAGGAGCTGTTACTCGGGACAGGTCGTAGCGAGGGGCTCTGTAGCTTCCGTACACTCGCCTGTTCTTCAAGCGGCCGTGGTCGAAGCGATGGAACCCTTTGTCTGTCATGCCTTGGCCGTAATGAGCGAATTGCCTTACGGATGCTCCCGCCGGAGTATGGCCCAACTTCACAGGAAGCATTGTCTAGAATCAAACATATATAGGTACGATCAATGTAATTCATAACCACCATCACCATCCTATTTTCGTGCCACTGCCGTATGAGAGTACGACAGAAGGCTTGGGCGTTATATTAGTTCCCACGCAGGCCCAGTGCGGATTGGGAACTTTACACACACTATTGAATGTAAGTCTAAGAATGAAAATAAGTATGTAATGTAAAAGATAACAATGCAGATAGCAGGAGTAGGCAGGTACAGTTTGTGAACATTTAGAACAGGTTTCGCGTTTACCATGTCAATACAAAATCACCCGAACCCGAATAATATTCTAAATGCTCGATGACTGTACAACCAAGGGCACCAATACGTACCTATACACCACAAAGTCTCACAAATATGTAGGTAGGTATACACATACCTTATTATTACCGCCTCAATAAGGTTAATATATTTGTAACTTTGTGTAAATACATATTGTGCTGCCTTTGGCTGTACAAAAACTCTAATTACTTAACTTGCTTATTCGTTTTAATTTTCAGGCATCAGGCAATCTACGCAAAACGGATTTCTCAAACTACCTACTCGATAATAGTTCTTTACTAGTTTACTACTTATCTTATCAGAATCTAATAGGAGTCCCAATCCTTATTGTTTCTAGTTAACACCTGCCAACTGTTTTGACCTGATGTAATGTCTGTTAAACAAGTAAGGGTCACTCGTAACCCTGAGTTTTTGAAATTTTATGTCATGGGTAAATTTATTTTAAAATGTCTCTTGAGCCTTGGGGTGAAGAACTTTTTTGGAACTAATGCTTATTACAACAATACAAATATTCTTTATTGAAAACCACAAAACAGTACAAGGAGATTACAGAAAAACAGGTAGCTCTCCTATGGTAGACAATAGGCGATCTTATCGCTTAAAAGCGATATCTTACAGACAACCAAAATACAGAAACCAATATGAAGAGGCTAAATGTTTAATGTCTGGGCCTTAATGTTTTCATCGGGGAACAAAATTGAAGGCCCGTAGGTCACCACGAAAATCAATTAGAGAAAACTTTTAACACTAATATGTACTTGGAGTTGCAAGTGGTGTGAGAGATAATAAAATGCTTCTCAAAGAAAAATGTGACGCATCATAAATCATCCATAGGGACACGATCCTAATGTTGATGACAATTATAGCGTGAACTTACCGTATTATGTTGGTCTTGATTCCATCCTCCCACAAGAAACAGAATGTTACTGCAAATCGGCTGGAATACAACTTCATCCATACACAAGGACTGACCGGCCCAAGTCATTATTTGATTATTAGGCAAGAATTCACCCATACCGATCATTCGTGCCAAAGTCTGAAAAAAGCAAAGGTGTTTGCATCGACTAGGTAAACAATCCACAGATAATGGATTTGGAGTTTGGACCCGCCCGTATGTTAAGATACAATTCAGCTTTGTTTGTTTTGTAAACCTTACGCATAGAAATGGAATAAGTACACCGTAAGTCGTTTGAGTCATGTAGCATTTACGCCACCATGCCCTGATCTAGGGGCACTTAAACAGTGGGCACAGACAATATAATTTTTGCCCAGCTACCGCCAGAAAGGAAGGTTAATACGTATTTTTGAATAAAAGGTAACAGATCTTACATCAAGTGGATTAGAGAATTGAGCAAGAGCTCTCAACAGAGGATGTCCACTGTTCGCAAAGTACGCCACTGGAGCCAAAGCGTGCATAGAGATGATCTTCTGATTATAATCTGGCCGCAGAGAGCCCATGACGAAGAAAGAAGTGGTCCCCTGAGAGTGGCCTATGTAGTGCAGCCTCGGCTTGCCAGTATGTGCTAATGCGTAGTCAATCATTGTGGGTACATCAATGTTTCCTATTTCGTCCCAAGAGAATTCCCAGTAATCGGTATTGAAGATAGCATCAGGACGGAGTCGGACGTGAGTTCGCGAGTAGTAGTTGCCGCGAGCATTGCCCATCCACACGTCGTAGCCTGCTTCGGCCAGCAAGTAAGCTGAAAAAAGTGCACAAATTGAAAAGTGACCATATATGACACTTATTTAATTGATTACGTTCGTTATTACTCATAATTCGTCATAAGAAATAATTTCGTGCCATCTGCTTAAATTTAATAAATCATCGGTGGTTTCCGGGGGCGGAAATTTTAACGCAAGGACATAAGTAAAGTGGTTTTTACAATTACTAGTAGGTATCCTACCTGTTTGAAAATGGGCTTTCAAATTTTCCTAAAAAGACAACCAAAATGAATAAAAGGACCCATCGACATAGTCAAACTATCCATAGAACGCTTACCTACTTATCTCTAGTTTTTATAATACATACTTAAGAATCAATTTACAATGACATTAAATCCAAGCTAAATCTAATTAAACTAAAACTTAAAACTAAATTAAATCTAATTACTTAAGGCCCCCGTGGCATGGTGCCCAAAAAGCTGGCAGAGTTGCCTCGCTGAATAGCGATGCTGAAAAATCAAACTTCTAAGTCAACGCAATCAAACGATACGGTCAGGATACAGTCATTAAAAAGGTTGTTTCCATACAAATTGCCGTACCCTGAAAACCTAAAGGGTACTTCCAGTTGTCCTAGAAACTTGAAATTTGGTATGAAGGTAGCTCTTATAGCACAACCACTCAGAAAATTCTCAAAATCTTAAATTTTTGTCTGTCTGTAGATTTCACAGACCAATATAAGATGACCCCACACTGCGTACATTTTGCTTAGGAGCAGGGCTCTGCTAACACTGAACAACTTAAGATATTGGGCAAAAGCGTTAAAATCTTTGTGCGGGACCCTCGTGCGCAAGTCCGACTCACACTTGTCCGTCCGGATTTTCTTGGCGTACGGCTCCAAATTGAGTAGGCTTGTAGTTTTTACCATACCTACTTACAAAATACACAACCAAAAATACTGAGAAGAGCTTCTCGCGACCAAATTATCACTAAACATGATATCCAAGCCCGCCAAAGTAGGAACTTATAAGGGGTACTTATTATTATATCCAATCATGCATACCGAAAGCACATTCAGGTCCCATTAAAACCCAATCGGCTGAGGAAGAGAGGAGACCATGCATCACAAAAACGACAGGTCTTTCAGCATTAGGGTCGTTGTTTTGATCCCGGCCGTGCGGAATTCGGTGCATGGTCAGGATGTAACCGTCGCTGGTCGTGACCTGGTGGACCTCCAGGGGGTAGCGGTACTTTCTGACAAGTTCAGGCTAAAACAAACGAATTAATTATTACTGATTCAGTCGTTTTAACGTTCTGATTCAATGTTTAAAATTTCTCATTATCGTTATCAGTCTTGTAAAACAACTCATCCTGTTACCGTGCACGGTCGTTGCAAACATCAGATATTAATTTATACAGATATAATTTAAAAGGACTTTAAGATGTACAACTTTATATCAATAAAGTTATTATTATTATGTTATTATTATTAACTAAAAGATGATAAGTAGGTACAAAAAGAATGTTAGAAAACTGTTATAGGTATATAGTCTTTGTGAAATCATTGTACATGTAGGTACAAGTATAGTATAGGTACCTACACTGCTCGATTTAAGTATTTGGAAAACTGATCATTTGTATTCTAGTCTAATAATCTAAAGTACTTAGTAACTAGTTAGATTGTGTTACACATACCAATAAGCTATTCGGAAAAGATTATCTATATGATGGTGAAAACTGCATCAAAATCCGTTTGGTGGTTTTTGAGTTTATATAGCGTTTAATGAGACAGACAAACAGACGCAGCGGAAAGGCTTTGTTTTATAATATTATGTACCTATTAGTGATTGTTATAACACGATGTGTACCTATGAATAAATACCTAGATAACTATAAACAGGTTAATATGCTCGAATCCACTATTGCAACACTAATCCAAAAGTTAGGTAGGTATTAGCCAAGTTTGTCTACTGACCACGTCCAGGCTGGCATCTTCGAGGATGTTATCAGAGATCCTGGCATTGGCCTGTCCAGACTTCAGCAGCGTCTTTAACTCCTCCGCGTGGGGTGAACGGCCGGCCGCCACCGCCGTCGTCGCAAGTAAACACAGCCCGAGGACTCCAGCGAACATGTTCGACATCAAACAGTATCTCAGGGTCAGATAGGAAATCACGACTTTTATACGGTACCAATATACTGATAAGGGCCTCAAGCATTACGATTAGTACCACGCATGTGCCACCATTTGGATTAGGTGGTCGATTTTACAAGATAAACGTAATTAAGCGTTTAATCGCATATACTTATTACGTAGGAAATTAAAAGATAGGTACTTACGTCTCATTATCTTATTTGTTCACCTAATAGGGTAGTGGAACCAAAAGATGAACAACCCCCATTAGTTGAACAATAGTCCAAAATATCTAAATTTTGTTACTTCACAACACACACGGTTGGGTGTTTTTTTTTTCCTTAAGCGTGAACACTTACCTTTCTAAATCACTGGCTGTTAGGCGTCAAGCACGACTGTGATCGGTCGTTGATTCCGTGCTCCACACTGAAGACGCCTTTACTATGGGAATCTAGTTAACTACACTCCAAGTTTTACCTTAAAATATTTTTTTGAAAGAGTTATGGTAGGTAAGTTACTTTACAGTAAAATTCTTATCGAAGGCAATTAATAGTTATTCTATTTTTCATTTTGTTAGTAATTATTGAGATATTTAATGTTCAAGTAATGGTTTCCAAATTATACTGGAAATCCAATACTTGAACAGTGTTCATGTTCTAGCAACTGAGCAATTTATTTGAAGGCTTAAAATTAAATACGTCTCCAGTGATACACGAAAACTTTATCACATTAATACTTAAATCTTTAATTAATTCGTGATTTAGGAACGTGTCTGTTATTTTAAGATTTCTTTTAGTATGAGAATTAAAGCTGTTCGTCATATAGTTTGATGCCCACTGGATGCCCAGAGCTTGAACTAGCAGTTTATCGGTTCAGTTTTTGGTTATTGAATCTGATAAATGAACAATTGCATAAGATTCCTAGTTCATTTAAATACAGTTCATTCATTTAATATACCTTAAACATGAACCAATGTTTTTTAGTGTATTTTTTATTACGTTGTGTTGTGCTGATAATTAGTAGGTACCTTCAATAATTGTTGTACAATGGGTATTTTTGTTCAAATACCAGTATTTCCTTTTTTATTTTATATTAATGATTGTGATAAAATAAAGATTACATTGGTTTTCATATGTTATTGTTTCAACATATTCTAAAGATTTTTAAATATAAAAACACCTGAGGGTCAATATAACTAAAGAGCATGCACTATATTGCATGCAATTTAGAGATAAGTACATAACCACAGGTAACCATTTTTTGAATAAAAATATTGCGTTAACATTATTAGTTCAACTATTGGGTTCAAACGTTTATAACTAGGGCACACGTGTTCAACTATTGAAGGAAACGGCCTATTTTTTGATTTAATAATTATTAATAAAACACTGTGCAACAATAATTAACTTTAGGTATGTACTAGTCCCTTCTAGAACATGTAAGAATATGTGAAAAAAACATACCACTCATCTCATAAAGAACGAGCCGTCCAAAGTTTCTATAGTCGCTTAATTGTTCATCTATTGGTTCCACTACCCTAGTGGTAGAAAAATACAGTCCATCATTATGACAGTCGTAACCCATGTGATGAACCACTTATAAAATACTTACCTACCATATAAATTTTTTTAGAGTTCCGTACCTCAAAAGGAAAAAACGGAACCCTTATAGGATCACTTTGTTGTCCGTCTGTCTCTCTGTCTGTCTGTCAAGACCCTTTTTCTCTGGAACGCATGGAGTTAGCATGCTGAAATTAATATCAAATACTCAAGCCTGCGGTTCCTTGAAGCTGTGAAAAAATCAACCTTCTAAGTCAACGTAATCAAAAGATACAGTCATTAAAAAAGCTATTTCCATAAAAATTTTCGAAATCCGAAAACCTAAAGGGTACTTCCAGTTGTCCTAGAAACTTGAAATTTGGTATGAAGGTAGCTCTTATAGCGCAACCACTCAGAAAAGTCTCAAAATCTTAAATTTTTATGTCTATCTGTGTATGTCACAAACGATTATACACTGTTTACCACTGATAACGACATCTAGCGCCGAATAGGAGAACTTTGTGAATGCAGCGTGGGCTCGAGATCATTGATCTATCGCTGATGTCGCTTGTTCGTCTTTTCGCCCCTAGATGGCAGTAAAATCCTAAGTAAAATATAGAAACGGGGCTTTGCTAATACTGGACAACTTAAAACACTAGGGAAAATCAGGAAAATCTTTGTACGGAACCCTCGTGCGGTGGGAAGTAGTCTTGGTAGAGTTCTTATGTAAGATTACATAGGCGCGCAAAGTGTAGTTTTATACTTTGAGAAAACTCGCGAATGCGGGGGCGCGCCGTGCGTATTTTTGGGACATTAAAAATAGGGATGATGATAATGAGGATGGTCAAATCAGCAACTTTTTTGAAATGACAAAACGATTCGATCGGATTCATTATTATCAAGTTTGTATTGAATTACAGAACTATGACGTCATAATTTTCGGTGATCAAACTGCCTCCTTTTATTAGTTTTTATTAAATAAAAAATCGTTTCAATTCCAGTAATAAGTGAGGCCTTCGTTTTTTTTAGTTTTTTTGGGAAGCTTGATAAGTGAAAATGTAAAATAGTTTTATTTTGAGATCAGTCAACAACCCTATTATAATGAAAAACTTTAAAATAAAACCAAAGGTCCATAAACTAAAAATTACAAACAAGGGTTCCTAAAAATCATTTACATAATTGAGGAATAGAAATTATTGTTACAAACCAATTTTTTTCCTTTAGATTTTTTCCCATACAAAATCAAAGCGAAAAAGTGGCCGTGTTACTTATACTTATAGCTATATCTGTTTTACCTTCTAAATTAACTTAAAATATACCTTAAGTCTAAACAACAAAGATCCAAATAATAATAATTCTATATAATACTTACGACGTTTCATCACAAGACGAGCAAAAGCGTTCGATAAACAAAATAACTTTATTCGTTTCAAAAACATGTCATTCTATTTTAAGAACAGAGTACTAATCGAGTCGCAATTATACAAGACAGATATTTTTTTATTTGACAGAGATATAACACGAACAAATTTACATTATACAAATATTTACATGAAATGAAAGTATAGATAATTATAGATAGAAAATTAAATGAAATTAACTAATTAATAATATAATTGACCACATTTCAAATTTCTAACATTATGATTTGATTAATCCATTGTATTCCCTGTGAAAAGAGGTAGATGCCAATATTTGTGTATTTTAGCTAAGATTGGTACTTATTTTATTGTTAACTGATTAAAACTCATTCTAAAAGGGCATAACTCACAACTCAAACTATACGCCACAACAAAAGCAAATTCTATAGACTCTAATAATTAAAAAAATCTCATGACAGATGTCAGGTCAGACCAACGCTGTCACTTGTCAATGTCAAAACGATGCTCTGACACCGGATTAAAAAAAAAGATATACAATAGAATTTGGTTTATTCTGCAATACAGTGTGAGATTGAGTGAGTACATTTTAATAAATTAATACTAAAATGAGTATCAATCTTAGTTAAAATACAAAAATATTACCACGTATTCCTCTTTTCACGCAAAATACAGTGAATTAATCAAATATGATAGTGTTACAAATTTGAAATGTAGACAATTGAACTTAAATCTCGATTGACTTGCTGGCATCATCTTAATTAATAATCTGTATACGAGGGTTGTTTGATAAGTACCCGTTTTCTAAATATATTAATATCACTGGCCGCAAATAAGTATACCACCTTTTTAAGCCATTTTTCAGAGGCGGGAAAATTAAAAAAAAAAAATGGCATTCTTTTGTTAATTTTTTCTCATTTGACAACGATTCAGTGAAGGCGTGAACTTAAAATTGTTAAAATGGAGAAAGAACAGTATCGGTCTGTAATTAGATTCTTATTTTTGGAAGGAAAAACATGTGATGAAATAAAAGTAAGAATGCAAGCGCTTTACCATGAATGTGCTCCTTCTATGACAACCGTCAGATATTGGTATAACGAGTTTAAGCGGGGGAGAAGAACCGTCTTTGATGAGGATCGCCCAGGCCGGCCAGTTGAGGTGACTACAGACGATATGGTTAAGAAAATTGAAAATATCGATTTAGCCAACAGCCGAATTAAACTTCGAGAAATCGTTGATGCTGTAAACGTTTCAATCGAGAGGGTACAACACATATTAGAAGAAAAATTGGGTATGAAGAAAGTATCGGCGAGGTGGGTGCCGCGTTTACTCACGGAGGAGCAAAAACGGAACCGACTGACAACTTCGGAGCAGTGTTTGGCCGTGTTCAAACGTAACCCGAAGGAGTTTCTGCGTCGTTTCGTGACCGTGGACGAAACGTGGGTCCACCACTACACCCCGGAAATGAAAGAGCAGTCGAAGCAGTGGATTTTACTTGATTTTACATCGGCTGGAAAGGTCATGGCGACCGTTTTTTGGGATTCGCAGAGTATTATACATATTGATTATTTAGAAAAGGGAAATACAATAACAGGGCAGTACTATGCCAATTTATTGGATGAATTTGACGCCGTGTTGAAGGACAAACGACCCCATTTAAAAAAGAAAAAGGTACTGTTTCATCACGACAACGCGCCGGCTCATTCGTCCAGAGTTGTGACGGCTAAATTAGCACAGGTACGCTACGAACTATTGTCTCACCCCCCCCCCCCCCCCCCGTATTCTCCAGATTTGGCCCCATGCGATTTCTTTTTGTTTCCCAACCTAAAAAAAATGCCTCGGTGGCAAGCGATTTGGATCAAATGACGAAGTCATTGCCGCCACAGAGGCCTATTTTAAAGACTTTCCAAAATCATACTTTTTGGATGGTTTATTGAAGCTTGAGTATAGGTGAAGCAAATGTATAGAGTTAAAAGGTGACTACGTAGAAAAATAAATGCATATATACAAAAAAAAAGTTTTTTTTTCCCATAAACGGGTACTTATCAAACAGCCCTCGTATATAAAATTCTAAACTGACTGACTCACTGTTGATATATCAACGCACAGCCGAAACCACTGGACCTAGACACTTTAAATTTTGCACATAGATACCTTATACAATATAAGCACCCACTAAGGAAGGATTTTTAGAAATTCCCACGGGAACGGGAGAAAACGGGACTTATATATTCGATTCCGAGTGACCCTATCTCAGTAACTATAATAGCTAGACTCTTCAAATTTGGCATAGAAGTAGGTGATTATAATAGGAAAAAACAGTTTTAAGGATTTTCGGAAATTCCCACGGGAACGGGAATAAACGGGATTTATATGATTCAATTCAACGAAATCCTAAGAACTATAAATACTAGACTCTTCAAATTTGGCATAGAAGTCGGTGATTATAATAGTAAAAAACGGTTTCAAATATTTTCTGAAATTCCCACGGGAACTAGAAAAAACGGGATTCGTATATTCAATTCAACGAAATCCTACGAACTATAATTACTACTCAAATTACTCTTCAAATTTGGCATAAAAGTAGGTGATTGTAATAGTAAAAAACGATTTCAAGGATTTTCCGAAATTCGGGAACGGGAAAAACGGGATTTTTCGTTTTACTGGCCGTAGAAAGCTGAAATTCGGCATGTAGGTTGCTTATGAAGAGTAGAGGAGCATTAAGGCAGGACTTTCCAAAATTCTAACGGGAACGGGAAAAAACGGGAGTTTTCGTTTTACTGTTCGTAGAAAGCTGAAATTCGGCGTGTATGTTGCTTGTGGAGTGTAGAGGAGCATTAAGAGAGGACTTTCCAAAATTCCCATGGAAACGGGAAAAAACGGGATTTTTCATTTTACCGGCCCTAGAAAGCTGAAATTCGGCATGTCGGTTGCTTAGGAAGAGTAGAGGAGCATTAAGACAGGACTTTCCAAAATTCTAACGGGAACGGGAAAAAACGGGAGTTTTCATTTTACCGGCCCTAGAAAGCTGAAATTCGGCATGTAGGTTGCTTAGGAATAGTAGAGGAGCATTAAGACAGGACTTTCCAAAATTCTAACGGGAACGGGAAAAAACGGGAGTTTTCGTTTTACTGGTCGTAGAAAGCTGAAATTCGGCGTGTAGGTTGCTTGTGGAGTGTAGAGGAGCATTAAGAGAGGACTTTTGAAAGTTCCCACGGGAACGGGAAAAAACTGATATTTTCGTTTTACTGGTTGTAGAAAGCTGAAATTCGGCATGCAGGTTGCTTGGGGAGTGTAGAGGAGCATTGAGAGAGTTCTTTCCAAAATTACCACGGGAACGGGAAAAATCGGGATTTTTCATTTTACGGGTCGTAGATCGTCACAACGAGCTCTTTTTTAAGATATGTCGCACGGTATAGTTAGCTTGCTTGCGTCTTGCTTGCATGTTTGCTTGCTTGATATCTTGGTTCTTTGAAATACTCATGGTACACGCGAGCGAAGCCGCGGGCAAAAGCTAGTAACATAATATAATAATTCAGCCTATCTACGTCCCACTGGTGGGCACTGGCCTCTTTTTAATATTTTATGTACTTAACTATACCTGCAATTGGGGAATCGCCGTTTTCTATCTATCTATCTACGCTTTTGGCTATTTCCAGTTATGTCAAATTTGACAAAATGAATCTTACGAATGAAACGTATAGCCGAATTTTTGTAAGGTCTATAAAGTTCTTCTCTTTCTTACGGGACAAAAGATATCCATTTCGCACAGCAAAAAGGATCACTAGGAAATCTACAAAAGAATCCATGAATTCCTTGTTCCAGAACCACCGATTGTTGGCAAGATGGTTGGCCAAATAATAAATTATTGATTTTTAAATGTAAACTGCTAATTTTTACGTACTTTAAATGAAATGCTGACTTGTATTTACCTAACGAAAGATATTCCTTCCGAAACCTTAGTGTTACGGTGGCTGCTTTCGCCATTTTTAAACGAACATTGTGGCATTTCATCACACGTCCTCACGTGGGCTGTGGTTGACGCGTACTGTCAGAAATAAGAGCACCTATTTATTTTGTGCTCTTATTTCTCTGGCCGTTTTCAGAGCTGTGACGCTCAATCTAGTAGTAATTATTGATCGAAAGTAATATAAATTAAACAGGAAGCGAGGGGGTCGGCCGAATATATTTTTTTCTTACATAGGGGAGGGAGGGAGTCAAAAACTGTCAAAAATGGCTCCTATGAGCGTTGGCTATGCATAGCATTTTTCTTTTTAGGGTTCCGTACCTCAATAGGATTACTTTGTTGTCCGTCTGTCTGTCTAGCTGTCTGTCAAGACCCTTTTTCTCTGGAACGCATGGAGGTAGCATGCTGAAATTAATATCGCATACTCAAGCCTGCAATGAAATCATAAAACAAACAAATAGGTAAAATAAATAAATACCTATCATGGGACAATTGACACCAATTGACCTAGTCCCAAACTAGGCAAAGCCTGTACTATCGGTACTAGACAACGGATAAACATACTTATGTAGATAAATTCATACGTATAAATATGCCCCGACCGAGGATCGAAACTTGAACCGCAAGCTTCATAGGCAGGTCAGAGTTTCTAGCCACTAGGCTATCCTTTCCATCATCCGGTACATTAATTTCACTACAGAACAAGAGATGGCGCTATCCACATGTCCATCTATTCTGCTGTATAATATTATAATATCTAAATTAATTGGACCACAGGAACGAACTGAACTATTGTTATTCTTACATATCTATTTTTCATAATCACATACAGAAACACATTAAGTAATTGTAAACGTAACAGTTTTTTGGCTGAAACCGATGAAAACTAGGTAAGTACGAGGGGCGGCTGATAAGTAATCTCCTTGGTCAGAAATATATACAAAAATAATGCTGGCTGGTATGGATTTATATTCGTTTGTTATTCTATTTTCAAAATGTATTACATTCATTTGTTTATTGCATCACGTTTATTTGTCTCCTACAATTGTTTCAAACATGTCGGTAGAAAAAGTGAAAATGGATAAAATCGAGCAGCGTGCGGTGATTAAGTTTTTGACTAAAGAAGGGAATACGCCTTCGGAGATCAGACAGCGTATGTTACGTGTGTTTGGCAGTTCGTGTTCTTCCGAATTTGTTATAAAGTTTTGGTCAAAGCAGTTTAAGTTAGGTCGTGAGAGCCTGGAAGATGATCCTCGTAGCGGAAGACCAGTTTCGGCCGTCACCGATGAAAATGTAGCCAGGCTGGAAAATATTATATTAGAGGACCGACGAGTGAAGCAGTGGGAGATAGCTAGAGATGTGGGCGTCAGTAAAGAGCGAGTCAATGAAATAATTTATGAGCATTTGAACATGTCCAAGGTTAGTGCACGTTGGGTCCCCAGAATGTTGACTGCATTTGACATGGAGAGGCGTGTCAAATGTTGCGAAGAGTTTTCGGACATGAGTCGAGGGAAAGAGGAAGAAATAATTTCTAGAATTGTAACATGTGATGAGACTTGGATTCGACAATGGGACCCGGAAAGTAAGCAAGAGTCGTTACAGTGAAAATTTAAGGATGAGAAGCCGCCTCGGAAATTCAAGGTCTGTCCATCGGCAGATAAACTTATGGCTACAATCTTTTGGGACACAGAAGGGATTTTGCTCACAGATTATTTACCGAAGAAAACTACAATGAATGCTGATTATTACTCAAACTTACTATATCAACTAAGAGAGACAATAAAAGAAAAAAGAAAAAAAAAAAACTGCGAGGTAAACTAAGCAAAGGAATTATTATTTTGCACGATAACGCACCAGTGCATACCGCCCGCACAACGAAGCTAGCAATTAAAGACAATGGCTTCGAAACCATTCACCACCCCCTTATAGTCCAGACTTAGCCCCCTGTGACTATTTTCTGTTTAGACTTCTCAAGAAAGACCTCAGGGGACGAAGGTTTATGACCGATGACGAAATGAAGGCTGCGGTTACTGACTTTTTTGACGACAAACCGAAAGATATTTTTTTAATGGTTTAAATTCAATATTTGAAAAATTTAATAAGTGCATTTTACTAGCAGGGGATTATATAGAAAAATAAAAAAAATTTAGCCACGACAGACATTTGTTTCATTGTTAGGTAGATTACTTTTCAGCCGCCCCTCGTATATATCCTGAAAAAAATACAAACTATGAAATGCATTCTCTCAAAATAATAGATGCACCTATCGAATCGACTGATTGAATTCTAAGTTAGTCAACAGGAGATATGATCTTGATGATATTAAAACAATTCATACGTATAGATTAGCAAACACGTCATGCAGTAGCACCTGGAATAACGTGTGATAACGTGCGATAAACGCTTACCTACATATAGTATGCCGAGGGCTGTGTCATGTTTTTTAACCGACTTCAAAAAAAGGAGTAAGTAGGTTCTCAATTCGTGGGAATATTTTTTATACCATTTTACTATGGCTTACACACCAGCACCGTAGCCGGGTAATTTAATTTATAGATAAAACCGCTTTCAAACAAAAAAACCAGACAAGTTTTACAGCTACAAGGGACTGCAGGTTTAGTATTTGATATTAATTTCAGCATGCTACCTCCACACGGACACCTCTCTCCTATAAGGGTTCCGTTTTTTCCCTTTTGAGGTACGGAACCCTAAAAACATAAAATAATCCTTTATAGCCATCAGTTTAATGGCCTAACACAAATAATAAATCGGTGCGTCCGAAGTCCTAATCCCTACACTGCCTAGCAAGCCAAAATGTTGGTTTGATTACTGTCTATAGGTATCCAAAAGTAAAGTTTCCATCTGTTTTCGTAGGTACCTTATGCTTTATGCTAGCTATAATAGAGTACATTAAAGTTTTTGCACCTTCATTGCAGTTAGAATCATTTTATTTTTCTCTTTCAATTTATTTGCTTTACACATTTCCTCTGCAAGTACATTTGATATGCCCTTTTTGTCAAATAAAACAACAATTAAAGATAAAATTGTATTAAGTAAAAGAAGGTAATTATTAGGTTAAAAACTAAAGCAATTTTGATTACAGTAAGTATTAGTATTTCTTTTATGTTTAAAACAATGATCAGCCAACTTCGCTATATATTGTGACTGTTCTGTTCTGCAGAGAAGCCGAAAGCATGTATCAATACATTTGTATAAAGGTTATTTTTCATACAATAAATATATATACTTTACAATATGTTTATAGTATATGCTTCAAAGTTTTATATATTTATCCTGAGGATTTCTTAACTTCATAAATTTCATAATGTACCAGTAATTAGAATTAGTTTGCAATGAACAGGAAATCTAGCAGCCACACTCAATCATATCAACTAATATTGAATCATGTCACTGATCACAGCAGCTTAGACATTGCAGTAATGATGTATTCTAATCTTAAGTCCCCTCACATTTAGAGGTTTTTGAACGTCAGCGTCACGTCTCATATACGCCCACGCAGCGTCAAGCGTAATAACGAACTGCGCGAGACGCTGCGCGTAGGGTTGCCATACGTCAGGATTTGTCCGGACATGTCCGGATTTTTGACCCTTTGTCCGGATTGCGGCCAGACTTGGCAAGTGTCTGGATTTTTAGGAATGACCTCATAAAACGAGTCGCGGACGGCGGGAGGTGGCTACGAAGTCGGGCGGAGAGAAAGAAAGGTATATCCACTATACAGTACACCGCACAGCACAGCGCGCCGCTGGGGCGTCATTCCAGCTACGCCAAATCTCTGTTACAAGAAATGTCCGGATTTTTAGGGGGATGTCCGAATTTTTATCAGGACATTTAATTTTTCCACATGGCAACCCTAGCTGCGCGGGCGTTAATGAGATGTAATGAAACCCTGACATTCGAAAAACACTAGAAGTGAATGTGAGGGGAGCGCTTAGGGTAACATTCACATTGTTATACCAATGAATTACATAACAACTGTGGAGTATTGCCCTATGGCCAATAATGTTACAAGATTGTAAAATCAACAGATAACTATTGTAACAAAGAGAAAAGACACATTTCATCACATAAGAATCTGTTGCTCTTTAGCTGTATACCTACATAAAAAAGCTGTTCATACAACAATTCAGGGCACTGTGAGGTTGTATTGTCATAATGTGATAAGTAAATTCCAACAGGTTAATGAATACTGCTACAAGTCATCATCTGAATCAAGGGCGGCCCTTCTCCTGTCAAATTTAACAGTACTGGCTGACTTAGGCATTTGTTGGTTGAGAGACTCAAGGAGCTGAATCAGTTCTTGCTCCGAGATCTTGTTGCGCACTTGACCCATCTGTGCCATTCTGCAGATCATGTTTTCCACCATTGCACCTTTTTCAGGTCTACTTAGCTTGATTGTGTTCACTGTAACAGGAAAGTTGTACTTATGCTTACTTACTTTTTAAATTATGCTTTTCACAATATCATACCCAGGAGGACTACTACAAAATTCGAAAATCGAAGGTCGTATCGTATCGTCCCGCTCACTCTCGTATTAAATAATATTAGCGTAAGCGGGACGGCACGATATGATGTTCGAATTTTGCACTTCATATAGTAGGGGGGCAGGAATGTCATTGCTATCATATTTTAAAATAGTTTTTATTCAAGTATCAATATTGTGCGTATTTAGGTTGCTAGGAAGTAAATTTAAAGGTTAACACGATAGGTTTATGAATAAATAAACATTTCTCTTACATCTGGCCCGAGCGTCTTGACTAAGTACTTGAGCAAGAATAGTGTGTTTGGCCTCTTCCATAGCCTGCATCCGTTCCTCTTGAGCTTTATTCTGATTAGGATCACCAGTTCCCTGTAATTCATCATCATAATGTGCATTAAATAACAGGTAAAATACATAAAAAATTGTTGTTCGATATAACCTTAATCAGATTGAGGGTGGGTTACTTACTCCATGTTGCGCCTGCATTTGCGCCAATCGCTGCTTCCTGATTTGTTCTAATTCTGGATCATCCATTTTGTTTGCGAATATTGCAGTTACTATTTACGACCAATATGTTTTTCAATGGAAATAAGTCCAGTCAATCAATTTGGTATTGGTGGGCTTTTGGTAGGCAGACAGTCGACAGATAGTATTGCTAGGTACGTATTGAAAAACTGTGAGATATCTAATATAAATATATACCTACTTATACTTAGGTGTTTTAAAAACCTCCATTTATTCGTCGTAAGTCGTAACAGCAGGCATTTTTTATTTTATTAGGTGTGTATAATTTGTATTTTATACATCTTTTTCCCAATATTAGTACGAAATAATAAAAGTTACATGGTTTTATTCTGGTTATTCGATGAATCTTTTTTTTTATTCTAGGGAATATAGTTTAATTGGCAACTTTAGCCCAAAAGTCAAATTCAGGAACCATGAAACTGTATGTTCGAGTAACAATTTAAAACGTCAATGTTGTTGATGTAAATAAATCTGAAAATATAAAAAAGTTATAATAATACTGACTATCCACTACCCAGAAAAGACATAAAGCAATTTTTAGCATGACAGAAAAGAGTAGGAAACGGTGAAAAGAGGAACTAAAATTTCGACAAATACGAAGAAAGTGGCGCCCTCACTTAATTTTTACTCTTGTTTGCCAGCATAGAGTACATTTACCTCTATACACCGGTACCGATTTTATCTACTTATTCTCTCTAATCTGTGATTTTATCAATATAACTTTGGCTCTAAAATGTAAGAGCTAAATAAGCACTTATTTAAACACCTAAATAAATATGGCTTAGGGTCATGAAACCCACTTTCCCGAAATGTACCTACACTTCCTCTAAAAGTGCACTTGTTTTGAAAGGTCACTTTCTCGTAAGGTGCACTGTCTCAAAAAGTGCACTTTCTCAGATGGTGCAGTTTCCCAGAAGGTAGGTACTCTTTTCCAAGCCATTTCAAATCCGTCATCAAAATTGGAAAACGAGGTACTTTTGTCATTTTGATTTTGCATTCCGGAGATGTATGACGATTTATTTTTAACCGACTTCAAAAAAAGGAGGAGGTTCTACGTTCCACTGTATGTATTTTTTTTTATGTATATACATCGATTACTCCGCCAATTGTAGACCGATTTTCAAAATTCTTTTTTTATTCGAAAGGGTATACTCCTGAGGTGGTCCCATTGTCACCAAATCATGATCTGATAATGGGATCCCAGGGAAATCGAGGGCAACCCTCAAATTTTATAGGCACGTATTATGTGTTTCATATATTTTCTAAAGCTATTCAAGTATTTGCGTCTGGTAGTCATCATCTCATGTTGATGAGCTGATAATGGAAGGTACAACTCCTTAACGGTTAGGAGTTGGAGGATAATTCTTATAAAATGTTAAATCATTATTCGAAAGGGTATACTTTTGGGGTGGTCCCATTGTCACCAAGTCGTGATCTGATGATGGGATCCCAGGGAAATGAGGGCAACCCTCAAATTTTATAGGCACGTATTATGTGTTTCATATATTTTCTAAAGCTATACAAGTATTTGCGTCAGGTAGTCATCATCTCATGTTGATGAGCTGATGATGGAAGGTACAACTCCTTAACGGTTAGGAGTTGGAGGATAATTCTGAAAATGTTAAATCATTATTCGAAAGGGTATACTTTTGGGGTGGTCCCATTGTCACCAAGTCGTGATCTGATGATGGGATCCCAGGGAAATGAGGGAACCCTCAAATTTTATAGGCACTTAATATGTGTTTCATATATTTTCTAAGGCTATTCAAGTATTTGAGTCTGATAGTCATCATCTCATGTTGATGAGCTGATGATGGAAGGTACAACTCCTTAACGGTTAGGAGTTGGAGGATAATTCTGAAAATGTTAAATCAACGTAAAATTGTGAAATAAAAATCTTTTAACAAAAAAGTAAAACCGCCTTCGTCAAAAAAAAACCTTAGAAAAAAACGTAAAATAAAATGCATTTATTTCGGACAACAGAAACTAAAGCCTAAAGTTTTATGGCCTATCACTAAGTAGCAGTAATATGAAGTCGGTGCTTCATTCAAAGAATATTCCGCTCGCACCGCACCGACTTCATATTTCTGCTACTTAGTGCTAGGGCATAAAACTTTAGGCTTTAGTTTCTGTTGTCCGAAATAAATGCACTTTATTTTACGTTTTTGCTAAGGTTCTTTTTTGAAGGCGGTTTTTTTCAGTGCATATAGCCGTTTGGGGTCGCATTTATATATAAGGTACATTTTAGTGTGCATAACGGGAAACTATGCGTTATGGGAAAATATACATTTTGGGAAAGTGTGCGCTATGTAAGTGTACATTTTGGGAACTTGCACTTACTGGGAAAGTGCCCTACTCGGGCAAGTGTACGTTTTGGGAGTGTGCATTTTGCAGAAAGTGCACATTTCGGGAACTAGGTACTTTCCCGAAATGTGCACTTTTATGATCCTTCTTTTTATATGAAACTACCGTGAGACACAATCATAGTCAAATAAACGGATCACTCACATGCTTAAGTCGAGTTTAGCCCTAACATGATTAGTCCAAACACGACTTAAGTAGGTACATGTAAATAAATACCTTAACAAAAAAAAAACTTAGGTAAGAAAGTATTTTTGAGAAGTATTCTTAATTGGTTTTATTTTAAATATTACCTACTTCAAAAATTATGACTCAGTAAGTACCTACCTCCGACCTAAATCCAATTTACAGCTACTGAAATTTAATAAATACAAACAGCGCCAGATTAATGGATATCGGCCACGTTAAAGCACGCCAAATCGTCGGCCACGTTAAAGCACGCCAAATCGTCGGCCACGTTAAAGCACGCCAAATCGTCGGCCACGTTACAGCACGCACTTTTGGTTTTGGGTTGTCAAAGAAATAAATTCAAGTTTATTTTAAATTTTAATTATCTCAACTGACATTGTTGTCATGCCATTGAAGAGTTTGACACTGAACTTCTCCATGAGCTTTACAAAAAGATAAAATAGCAATTTTATTGACTGCAACAGCTAATCTCCCAAATGCTATTAGATTAATAGGTCTAAAGGCTGTACTGCCATCCTTTACACATCTAACCATGTACATAGCATGAAATTTCACTGGATCACCTGAAATTAAATTATATTAAGATAATTATAATAGATAATTCTATTTCATATTCAATTTAAATAAAACTTCATGCATGAGGCTGACAGTCACATCTCGTGTACTCAAGCCTCGTTAGAATATTAGATTTAAAAAAACTTAATCAATACAAACTTTAGTTGCTTTTACCTGGATAGAGTAGGTAGTCACATCCAAATTTAGAACCATTTGTAATGTGATGTCCTCGCTCCCATAAATGATTGAAAATTAAAAACTGCTGCATTTTGTCATCTTTTGATGCACCTGGATTTAGTGTATCTATACTGACTTTTATCTTATCTGAAACAAAAACAATGTTAAGAGAGTCTAACATTAAGAAAAGCCGATCTTCTATTAAATATAATGCTAAATACCTGTATTGATGTGGTGCTGTGTGGGTAAATGTACTAATACATGAGCAGGCAGTAATGGAGGTAGTTTATTTATTTCTTCTTTTAATAGTGTTTCCTTATTTAAATTATCATCTGTAAAAATACATTTGTCATATTTATAATACAACAGAAGTTTAAATCTTCTTCTTATGCATTAATAGGTGAAATAAAAAGTTTGGAGTGTGAAATTTGGTATAGGTAAGGCTTAACTACATGGAGAAGATGCGCAGAAAGCTAAATTTTAGGGTTTTGAACCAAAATTGTAAAAATGAACCCTTATGTTGTGACTTGGTGTGTCTGTGTGTTGGTCACATCACAGCTGGTTATCTTAGGTACTACTTACTAAAATGCTATCAACTTGAAATTTGTTACAACTTTATAATGCTTACCCAAGTATTTTGCAAACACAAAATAATTAAAAATACATACATGCAAATATACGCAAATCAGGAATGATGATATCCGCAGTAGAACTAGGGTTACCAACATAGCCTGAAGAATTGCGAAACATAAGTGGCAGTGGGTGGGGCAGATCGCTCGCAGTACTGATGGCCGATGGGGTCAAAAGGTTCTCGAATGGCGTCCACGGACCAGGAGACGAGCTGACGGTAGGCCACCAACAAGATGGAGCAACGATCTAGTAAAGATCGCGGGACCGCGGTGGATGCGGAAAGCACAAGACCGTTCAGAGTGGAGAGCCTTGGGGGAGGCCTATGTTCAGCAGTGGACGTCTTTCGGCTGACATGATGATGATGATGATGACATGCAAATAACCACTCTAGACCGCGAACCTAAGGTGGTTATTCCAATTTCATCAAAATTTAAGCTGTACCTGAAACACCTTTTGACGAAAGTTTTTGTTTTTTACCAGCAACTATTATGTCTATTTTTTGTGATAGTTGTTCAATTCTTCTCTTCTTTAATGCCTCAGTCTGCTCCTGCAAAACCCTAAAGTAATATGTATTATGTATAAGTATTTAAGTTTATCCACTGTTAATTTCAATCATAACAATGAATAGGTATTTATAAAACTGGATATACAATTGATTACTCTATAATACCTTTCCTCCATAGTTTTTGCTTCTTGCTTTTCCTCTTCATTCGGTTTATTACCAATGTTTGGAAGTTTATACAGTTCACATACTCCCCTCTTGACTAATAATGCTGCTTCTTCAGGCATAAGAGCCATAGGTAATCCTGCGAAGGACAGTAATGCACAATATATTTGGAGGTGCATTGTGAAACATCGTCACTCACAATACTTTTAAATTAAAATCAATTGATTTAAAAATCTATAAAACTTACCCATAAAATCATTTTGCCTCGGAAAGGAGGGCAAAGATCCAATAAGAGCTCCACATATTCTGTGTTCCATACGTAATATGAACCAATCTAATAAAAAAATACATAATTCAAATATCCATCAGGAAATAAAATTAATAATTAAAATTTTTTTTCAATCTCCAATTCAAACCTTTTGCATTCCATACATAGGCAACTCCGTTTTCCACAAAGAGCGATATCATTGTATTGTGAACAGTGTTAAGACTTTGCGTGAGAAGTATACTTTCTTTGTTTGAAGTTAAATATATTTTTTTCACATTATTATCGCATCATATAAACTCCGGGCCATAAAACTTATTATAATGAAGTAACCTCACAATCACGGTGGTATAACTTAGAACAAAATGTACACTTGGTTGTCCAGCTAATTTCAGTAGTCACTCAAGTTACATTGTATAGTATATACTTAAGTAATATTCTATTTGGTTGGGTTATAGACATAAAGTTGTTGTCACACGTCGATAGGTGGTGCTAATATCAATATAGTTTATACTGAAGTTTTAAATTTTGGAATAAATATTTTATTTTCGCTTAATAAATGCTCTCATCTGTCTTTCCTTGTTTAAAAATGCGTTTATGCTAATTAATTATTTTGTGAGCACTGGTAACATCGACCTTTTTTAATTATAGTAATGTCTTATCTAAAATATCATTACACGCATCAGTTTTTCTTACGCTAAAATATTATATAGAATATTCTATGGACACTGGTTGAGTTAGCGTATCATTCTGCAAGTAAACCCTAATAAATTGGTGCGAAAACTTAGATTTTTAGTAATTTAGGAGGTTTTGATATTTATTTAGATTTTTTTATTTATAAAAACAACGTACAGTGAAGGTATAAGTGGAACGGAACGAATGAATAATGGCCGCGATTATCTCTCTAATCTGTGGTTTTTCACATTCATCAGGTGTCTAAGTTGGAGTTGGAATGCCTGATAAAAAGAAAATGTGTAAAATAAAGCACTGAATAATTATCAAATTCATCAAAACGGGAAATTGGGCAATTTCTATTACACCATGTTCTAATGTATATAATAGAACATGGTGTAATAGCAATTGCTCAAAGTAAATTATTTTAACATTGAGGAAATTAGACGTCAATGAAGTCATCGCATATTTTGCTGTCACACAGCACCAGATGTCGCTGTGTGCGAAACGTTGAAGTGACATCTCTATCTCAGTTATAAAAAGGTACTCTCAGTTATAAAAAGGTACTCTGTGCTGACAATCACAATAAATAATGGGTGAGTACTTAGTCTTAGTACTTCATTGACTTGTACATAGTCTCTCTAATCTGTGATTGACTTCAATCAAATCAAACATCAACTGATGACTGCCCGGACTGCCCCTAAACTACGAAATTCGAAAATCGAAGTTCGTGTCGTATCGTCCCGCTCACTCTCGTGTTAAATAATATTAGCTTGAGAGGGACGGCACGATACGAAGTTCGAATTTTGCACTCGTAGTCGGAGGGCTGACTCAACTCAATTCATCCGCTGTCAATGCTGTCATCTATCAAGTCAAAGTCACCCTTAGCGTGTCAGCTAGCAGAATATAATATTTGAGTGAACTATAAAAACGCTGTCAAAGAGCAAAAAAAAAATATAAATGTAAATTCATAGAAATAAAATTCAAGTTTGCGAAATTTCAAAGAAATTCCTGCCCCTAAACTACGAAATTCGAAAACCGAAGTTCGTATCGTGTCGTCCCGCTCAAGCTAATATTATTTAATACGAGAGTGAGCGGGACGGCACGATACGAAGTTCGAATTTTGCACTTCGTGGTCGGCGAGCTGTTTTGTTTTCAGATGATAGAAAATAAAGTGTATTGAAAATTGCAAAAGGAAATTGGCAGGAAACCGATAAGAGTGGATCGTGTCGTGAATTGAATTTTAGTTTCTGTGCTTACTGTTATTTGGTGGATAATAAAGATAGTGTATTATACAACAAATTAACGTGACATTGCCCAGCAAAGGAAGAATTCAAGTGAAAACTCCTATTCCCTCTGGTTGTGACCCCCAAGTACCTACCCGCCGGCTGCTGCTCGCCGTAACTCGCCGTATAGTAAGTACACAATCGCTTTTCGGAAGGCACGAACAGATGACAGCCCCTCGACTACGAAGTGCAAAATTCGAACTTCGTATCGTGCCGTCCCTCTCAAGCTAATATTATTTAACACAAGAGTGAGCGGGACGGTACGACACGAACTTCGATTTTCGAATTTCGTAGTATGGAGGCAGGAAGTGACTAGGACAGACTGACAACTCTGACGGTGACAGGACTTTAATATGGGGAAATCACGCGAAAATTTATAAAACACATCAGACGTGGCTGTATGGACTCAGTTTCCCTTGCCTATCCCTTATGGGATCAATAAAAAAAAAGTGTATTGAAATACTACGAAATTCGAAAATCGAAGTACGTATCGTATCGTCCCGCTCATTCTCATGTTAAATAATATCAGCTTGAGAGGGACGGCACGATACGAAGTTCGAATTTTGCACTTCGTAGTAGTTCGTTCTTGTTTTTCTAGTTTTAAAATTGTTTGTTTGTATTTCTTTATTTATTGTCGTCACGACAGCATAGCTAAACTCACAAAATTCATAAAAATAGATTGTACAGTTCTTTACAAAAGTAGTGTTATGTAATTTGTATTGTATTTAGCTCTAAAGATGTCCACAAGAAAAATTCTTATCGGTTGGTTTTGATCATAATGTTATTATTTCAAACAAGCTTTTACTTAAATTAAAACGAATAATCACCGTTTGCTTAAAATTTTCCTTTTAGGCGGTGGAACCGGCTTTATTGGCCGTCGCTTGGGCGAACTACTTTCAAAAAATGGATATGACGTGAAGAACATTGCTCGAATGCCGGCTACAAACAACATATCCTGGTCAATATTAGAAGCGAGTGGTTTGCCGAAAAATACGTGTGCTGTGGTTAACTGTGCTGGTCAACAATTCATGGACTTTACTAAAGCCTGGTCTCCTGGGTATGTAAGATACTATTTTAAACTAAATTTTATGTGTAAGGTGGAATAAGGCTTTTCGCCTTACCCAATCCTTTGCATAGTGTTATTCAAATTAAAATTTTCTAGTTCAGAAAAAGTTAAGGCAATCTATAGAAAAGCCTCAGTTGATTTAACACAGCCTTTAATTTACTTTGAATCAGCCCAATTTGTAAGTTGTTTGAATATTGTTTTTGTTTACCTTTACTGAGCCGTGCCTGCCAGACACTTTATTGATAAATTTCTTGTACATTATGTCTATGAGTTGTGTAAGCCTAGTGGTTTTACCTATGGCCTCTCAATCGGTGGGTGCGAGACCCAGCTTGCACCTTGAGTTTTTTTGGAATTTATGTGTGAAGTTCTGATAGGAGGCCTGTAAAACAAGGCTGGTGATGATGATGACGATATTATGTTGTCTTTTGTTTTGCAGGTTTAAACAAAATGTCCAGAATTCTCGAATCTATACCACAAAAGCACTAGCAAAAGCCATAAACAAGGCCCAAGATAAACCAAAGGTGTATGTTGTTGTCACGGGAGTTGGTGCATATGAACCTTCAGACTCAAGGCAATATGATGAAAGTAGCAATACTACAGGCAGTGACTTCTTCTCCAAATTGGTTATTGAATGGGAAAAGGCAGCTCAAGTTGATCCACCTGTTAGGCTTGTGAGTATTTTAAGGACAGCAAACTGTAATGAAATAAATTGGAGCACTCACGTATATGTTCATAGTCCTTCCTCTGGGAGCGCACGACCCAGCGGCAGCGAGACGCACACTACGCAAAATTGGAATTTAGCTAGGCTAGTAGTCGCGCGAGCAGAGCCGCGGCGTATAGTGTGCGTCTCGTTACCGCTGGGTCGTGCACTCCCAGAGGAAGACTATGAATTAGTCCAAGACATGTCAGGGCTAAACTCTTCTTATACCTATATGTGAGTGATCCGTTTTATTTCACTATGATTGAGTCTCATGTTAAAAGTGACATCAAACTATTTTCTGTTAGTTTACTTACCTACTTAATGTCTAACCTAATGTTTATACTATTGCTTGCCAACAAATAGGTGTTTTAAATATTTCTTCCTTTCAGGTAATTATAAGATCCGGTGCAGTTATTGGTCGCACAGGTGGTATGATAAGAAATATGTTCATACCATTTTACTTTGGGCTTGGTGGCCGCATTGGTTCTGGGGAGCAGTTCCTTCCGTGGATACATTTAGATGACCTGACACGACTCATACACTTTGCTATAGAGAATGATCATGTCAAAGGTGTACTAAATGGTGTTGCTCCACAAGTCATAACAAATAAGGACTTTACAAAGGTTAGAAGTTTTTGCCTATTGGGCTGCTAATTTACTGTCCAACAATTACGAGACTTAGGCTTTCTTGTACCTGGCTTAACTTGATGTAATTGTATCATTTGATGTTATGACAGCCCCGGGTCAATGTCTAAGCCAGGTCAGTGCAAGCGGTCTTAATAACTTCAAACCTTTTAGCTAGAGTAAAACCTAAAGTAAATCTAATTTTATTAATTGATGTGATATAGAATGTCTCACACTCACAGGCAACTTAAACAAATAAATTTGAAATGTTTCTCTTTTTCTTCCAGTCTTTCGCAAAAGCTCTGAAGCGACCAGCCTTGTTTCCAGTGCCTGAAACAATCCTGAACTTCCTGCTTAACCCTGAACGAGCTATGATTATGACAAAGGGCCAGCATGTCATACCTAAGAGAGTTATGGACTATGGGTTTGAATATAAGTATAGTAGTATAGATGAAGCTTGCAAGGAGGTTGCTCACCTTTTCCCTAAGAAACATCCACTTGAATAGATGATTTGTTTGTAAATACGTTAATATTGTAGTAGGAGGTTGTTAAAGTTGTCAGATGATTAATGATTATACCTACACAAATGTACGTAAAGTAAAACTTATTAGGTACTATAAAATGACAGGTGAATGGCTTGTGTATAATTTATTTGGAAAAATATTGTTTGTAATATTAGAATAGACACGTATTTTTACGGTTCAGCCAAATATATTAATTTGTCCTCAGTGGCATTAGCGTAAAATACTTATTATTCTTTACATGTAGATGCAAAGTAATCTTTCGTTTGCACTTCTATTTGTGATAAGCTGATAAGCATTTAAGGCGTATCGCTCACTGCAACAAGAGTCGAGGCGCGCGCGTCGGGGTGCAAGCGGCGCGCCGCTGCGGGTAGCGCCCTAATAGAAAGAGTCGAGGCGGAGGCGTTTGTTTCGTCTAATTCGTCTTGAATGATCACGCGCGACCATAAAGCAGACAGACGGGAGGCGCCTTTGGCTTATCTATGCACTACAATTTTTCTGCCACTTTTTGAGGGGGACGAGGAACACACGTACAGCACACGTCTGCGCTTATGTCAAAATTTGTTATGTTCTTACAAACTCACACTAAAACAAAACTGTCACACAAATGCCAAAAACACGCGCACAATCAACAGACCCTGATCATTTTGGTCAGACTTAATGTAAGAGTTTTGGCAGGTTTTTAGGCAGATTTTCCATTCCTTTCCTGTTCTAAGCACGCGAGCGAGAACGAAACATTACCTGCTACACGCTAACCGCTACGACGACGCCGCCTCGACGCCGAATCGACGCCGGCGCGCCGCCGCCGCGCCGCCGCCACGATTTTGCAGTGAGGGTCGCCCAAGTCGCCCAAGCAGCAATCCGACAAGTTACAAGAAAAATAAAATTACCAATAAGTAAATGCCAAGTCCCAAAAATTGGCTGGATTGCATTTTTCTTATAATGTTATAGGTAATTTCACCAAAAAAATATTAAATTGCAGCTATTGTGAGAAACAAAAATGTTCGGTATGCATATAACATAGTAACTTATTAAATTAATTTTAAAACCCATGTAACATTTTTATTGCCTTATTTTATTTAGATTAAAAAACAAACTTCCAATTTTTGACGGTTTAAAAATGTATTTACTTATAAAACTCAAGTAAAAGTAACTTAGTAGGTACTTAAATATTTTTCTGAACTCAAACCATGAATTAATTTCAATAGATACCTACTTAATTTAAATGCACATAATCTTAAACAATTCAAGCTTAAGGACATAATGATTTGGAAATTTACTAATTACCCATAGGTATTTATCTCTGTTATAATTATAATCTATTTTATTATTTATTATAGATGCACCTAAATATGTTTATTTCTCTAGGTACCTACTAACATACTGACAAAGATAACTTAACTCAAAAGACACGAAGAAAAGAAATTTAAATGAAAACATAAGTACATGAAATTAAAATATAATAAAACAACCTACGCAAGTTTTTTTTCCGGTTTGTAAATTCAGGACATTCTCGCTAAAGGTACATTTTGTTATTGATTGTTCATAAAGCTTAGGTACTTATCAATATGAAATTCTTTATAGCATTCAGACTTTCAATATTAAGTTAAGTATTTTGCCTCTTGATAGAATCAGGCGTTGCTTTGCGGAAGTCCACATTGATGAACTAAAAACAATTCAGCATATATTATTATTCGTCAGTGTATAGTGTAGTGGCAGTGGTGATGTGGGTCTGTGTGACATGTGTTAATTCGTGTAACAGTGGAGTGGAGGTGGAGGTGTTGCATAGAAATACTTTCGTCGCAAGCTATTTTACACGTGTGGTCGCGGGTGAGCAAATTAATCGTTTTTAGTTCATGGTTTTGCTTGTTATTTATTTTAATTAATTTATTCTCATTTCACTAAGTCAACATCGTGCAACATCGGAAACTATGTGTGGCATGCTACAATTTATTGTTTCAGTGCAAAACTAGGTATTTTTCACCAATCATGCGTTTTTGTTCTCGATTACTGTACCTATGTTGCACGAATATAAATTCTAAAGACTATAAATTCGCTGTATTACCATGCCGCATAGTGTTTACGCTACATACTTCGTGACCTAATGTAGCAAGACGTAACCCGGCGTGAACGGGCCTTTATATCGCCTAATTTACCAAAATATAGTTCAATGAGCAGCGTCGAACTCTGCGAACTTTTCCACTAGCCGCGCGACGTATTTGCGCAGGATGTCTTGGCGCATGCGCCCTACGTCGAGCACCTCTTCGTGGTTGGCTTCGCTATCGGTGTCATCGTTTGTTACACACTCGTTGGTGACCAGCGACATGCCGAATACCCTCATGTCGCAATGTCTGGCGATGATGACCTGATCAATTAATAAGGTAGGTTAAGTTACGGCCATACTGAGATGAGTGGAAGAAAGGAAGCCAGGTCTTTGCTCAGTAGTGCCAAGTGGGATATTACTTTTAACTTACGGGACCATAAAAAATGTATTTGGCGGTCAGATTGGGGTTGACTCTGATTTATTAATTCATTTTGACAATGGAAATTGTCCATCCAATGCTTGCAATGTTGGAGGTTGGCAAAGATTGTCTCTACGATGAATTGGACCTCCAATAGAACTCATCTGGTCTGTCCCCGTACCCCACTAACTCTTATGCATTTGGCATTGGCCTAACATAAAAAATTACAAAAGGTGTCTGCTTGTGCTTGACCTAAATTAATAGCGTATTACAACAAGCGCGTCACTGCCCTGCCGTGCCGTGGCGACCGCGGATCGCCTTATGGATTATTTCCACACCCCGCGCGACCCGCGCTCTCCCCGCTTGCGTCTCGAAACGCACACAGCCGAGGTCGTTTACTGCACACATGCGTCAGTAGGTCTAGCACAACTCACAGTGCGACTTCTATCTCGCGCGAAAACAACTGCCCGTACTTTTCTGTCATTCAGAATGCAACGGGACGGGTAATATAATCTCACGCGACAAAGTCGCGGCCAGTCGTGCTAGCGCTACTGTGTTGTTTCTTGTTATGTTAGTATATATATTCTTTGATATTACCTCATGGACAGTGGACATGCCGACGGCGTCAACTCCCACCATCTTCAACATGTTGAGTTCCGCCACTGTTTCGAAGTTGGGTCCTCCGAGACAAGTGTAAACGCCCTCTTTCACAATGTTGTCTATGTTCAGCTCCTTCGCTACCTAGAAGAAATATCGCAATAAATGTAAGTCTAATACGACACTCATCCGAAGAATGGAATTGTCTTTATTTTGTAGGTACACTGATATAGCATCTTGGTGCAAAAGAAGAGAAATGATATATCTGCCTGTTTGAAAGGAAACGAGCGTTTACATTCCCTAGCCTGCATCGTTGCGGTAAGTATTACAGTACAGTTTTACATTTGCGGACTCCTTTACAATACATGTAAAATAGGTAGGTAGTAACTACTTAGATACTGTCGTGTAGAGTAGAGTAGACAGTAGGCAAACATTACGAGTTTAGTTTGATCCCCGAGTACTCTTTGTTATGTTGGTACTGCTCAGTAACCTGAGATAACCCGGGCTGACAATTGTAAATACAATCATTATATTCATTATCGTCAGCAAAGCAAGAATCGTAAATAAATCAAAATAATAAAAATAAAATGTTTTAGCTAAAAATAGGTTCATAGATAGGTATGTAAATGCGATGCTAGAGCTCTGTCAAATTAAACTATCAAATCCCATTAAACGAGATAGTCGTCAGAACTTACTTGCTTTGCGATTTTCCTATACTCCAAGTTGTATGCTCTGCTCATTGGAGGGAAGCGAGGGCCGAACCTCTCATCATTGGGACCATGTAGGGGGTTGTTACCAGCGAACCCCATGAGGTTGATGTGGTCCTTCACGATCATAAGGTCCCCAATTTTGTAGTTGGGGTTGAGGCCCCCTGCTGCATTGGTGGCGATAAGGGTTTTGACTCCAATGAGCTTCATCACGCGAACTGGTAGACAGCACTGAAAGTAAAATTAAAACAGGTTAAAATAATTAGGTATTATAAGCACTGATATGGCTACAAAACTTGTATAATACCTCTGTGGGTCGAGCACGACTTTTCAAATCCTGTGCCACTTAAAATGGAATAGTAAACGTTAAACAGCGCCCGCCCTTGAGCGTATTTGGAACTAAAATTTTGTATGAGGTAACTCGGCCCGCTAATTTGCCAAGGGGTCTACTCAGCCCGCGGTCTCAGTCGACAAAAGTTTACTGCTATAATAGTCTATAATTGCCAAACGATTTTAAATTGCCAGATAAAAAGGCATTAGGTAGGAATCAATTTAATAAATGCAACCTGCGATGTCGAGCCCTCCTTTGATCAAATTATGGTACCTACAATGATGTAAGTAACTCTATATTTACATTGTAGAGTTTTGTTTCCAGTTACTTTAGTCGAATAGAGCAGAATGGACACAAAAAAAAACTACCGTCGTAACTACCTCGATTAGCTTTAATTATTTATGTTAAATTGCGTCTGCGAATTTCTGATCATAGTAAGGTTTGTCGAAATCTGATGCAAGTGCGTAGCGTATTATCGAATTATCAACAGTCAATGCCTACTTAGTCGTTGCTTTGTAAGATGGGTATTTCGACGTTAGAAAAAGCTAAAGATACAATACAATACAATGCAAATATTCTTTATTGAAAACCACAAAACAGTACAAGGAGATTACAGAAAAACAGGTATGGTACCTACTTATGTCAAACAAGATGCTTCTAGTCTAACCTTTTCCTGTTCAAATTGTTAAGTATACAGAATAAGTTAATTATTCTACCTTTTAAGCCGCAACAACCAGTCGTATGCTATCGTAATACTATGCGACGTTTACCCTTTCATTGTGATGCTAATAAAAACAAGAGATAACCTCGCCGCTGGGGGTCGAACGACTAACTTGCATCAGCCGCGTTTATTTTCCATCGATCGTCCGGGATCTTTATCTTTATCTAAAATATATTTATTTATGAATAAGTAAACACTACAGTCTCTAAAGAGTGGAGAAACAAAGTGAAGGTCGCATGGAGGGGAATCACAAAAAAATAATGAAAATAGCAGGACTTTCTTTCATTTGTTTATGAATTTTCGAAAATTCACTGGTGTAAAGCGAAAGCTTGGGTGAGGATAAAAAAAATATGGGATCATTGTGAAACGCATCGAAAAAGTACCTACCTAACCTAATAGGTCAAAGACAACGAAAATGTAGGAAAATATTTTAGGATTTTTTTACAGGTATACCTATGTTACTATTTCATTAGGTATTTTATCTACACACATATCATAAGTCCTCTATAATGAGTTCAGAAACCGTAGAAAATGACCAGCATTTCAGTACGCCGTCGCCTTCTCGCCGATAGCGCGAGCCCCAGCACCACCCACCATCACCAGCAGTAAAGTAATAGTCATTACGACATCGAATTCGATATCGTAATGACTTTTCGATATCGAATTCAATGATTCAAATTTGAAAACTAACTTAATTTACAATCATAGTGAAATAAAACGGATCACTCATGTATACGAGGGCTGTTTGATAAGTACCCGTTTTCTAAATATATTAATATCACTGGCCGCAAATAAGTATACCACCTTTTTAAGCCATTTTTCAGAGGCGGGAAAATTAAAAAAAAATGGCATTACATTGTCTTTTTTTTTCTCATTTGACAACGATTCAGTGAAGGCGTGAACTTAAAATTGTTAAAATGGAGAAAGAACAGTATCGGTCTGTAATTAGATTCTTATTTTTTGAAGGAAAAACATGTGATGAAATAAAAGTAAGAATGCAAGCGGTTTACCATGAATGTGCTCCTTCTATGACAACCGTCAGATATTGGTATAACGAGTTTAAGCGGGGGAGAACAACCGTTTTTGATGAGGATCGCCCAGGCCGGCCAGTTGAGGTGACTACAGACGATATGGTTAAGAAAATTGAAAATATCGATTTAGCCGACAGCCGAATTAAACTTCGAGAAATTGTTAATGCTGTAAACGTTTCAATCGAGAGGGTACAACACATATTAGAAGAAAAAATGGGTATGAAGAAAGTATCGGCGAGGTGGGTGCCGCGTTTACTCACGGAGGAGCAAATTCTAAATTCAAAATTTTATTTAGCAAATAGGCAGTTGAATGCTCTTTTACACGTCATTTTTTCTGAGTCTACCAGCGCTTTCGGAAAGACCATGATTGCCAAGAAGAATGCGCCGCAAGAAACTTGGCACAAAGTCATTTTTTCTAAAAACAAGTTACATTAGCTCTTACAATACGTAACCACAGACAAATTACACAAAGAAACCTCACTCTGTCATTAAAAGATTAAGAGAAAAAAAAATACCGCATTTTAGAAACAAGTGTAAAAAGTAATTATTAGAACAGCAAAACCAGAACACTACTTTACTGGCACGTTTTAATTGAGCAGGAGATGTATAGGGTCTCCAGGTCAAATATCTGTGAAAATTTAAATTACAAAGGGATGTATAGGGTCCCAGAATTAATACTATAATATAATACTTAATCTAAATGGCTTAGAGATGTTAGTCTTAGAGCAAAAACGGAACGGACTGACTACTTCGGAGCAGTGTTTGGCCGTGTTCAAACGTAACCCGAAGGAGTTTCTGCGTCGTTTCGTGACCGTGGACGAAACGTGGGTCCACCACTACACCCCGGAAATGAAAGAGCAGTCGAAGCAGTGGATTTTACCGGGTGAACCTGCTCTAAAGAAAGCAAAAACCGTCCCGTCGGCTGGAAAGGTCATGGCGACCGTTTTTTGGGATTCGCAGGGTATTATACATATTGACTATTTAGAAAAGGGAAAAATAATAACAGGGCAGTACTATGCTAATTTATTGGATGAATTTGACGCCGTATTGAAGGACAAACGACCCCATTTAAAAAAGAAAAAAATACTGTTTCATCACGACAACGCCCCGGCTCATTCGTCCAGAGTTGTGACGGCTAAATTAGCACAGTTACGCTACGAACTATTGTCTCACCCCCCCCCCCCCCCCCTGTATTCTCCAGATTTGGCCCCATGCGATTTCTTTTTGTTTCCCAACCTAAGAAAATAGCTCGGTGGCAAGTGATTTGGATCAAATGACGAAGTCATTGCCGCCACAGAGGCTTATTTTAATGACTTTCCAAAATCATACTTTTTGGATGGTTTATTGAAGCTTGAGTATAGGTGGAACAAATGTACAGAGTTAAAAGGTGACTACGTAGAAAAATAAATGCATATATACAAAAAAAAATGTTTTTTTTTCCATAAACGGGTACTTATCAAACAGCCCTCGTATAAGTCGAGTTCAGTCCGACATGTATAAATAATAATGAGACATTTTTTTTTACAATAAAAGAAACATTTTACGAAATGTCAGCTCGGTATATTTGTCTATGATTAAAAAAAAACAGTCAATTTCGTGACAGGTATGGGTATGATATACCTATGTCTTCGGCTTCTGAACCCATCTTAGAGTACTTATAATATCTGTGTAGATAAAGTAATGTATGCAACTCCACATAATTAGGCCTTAAAACACTCATTATGTAGCAGTTGCATAAACTACTATTAAAATAAGATACCCAGGTAATATTAAGTTGTTCACATTTTAGAATTTTATTGATTTTTACTGCTGGACGAAAGACAGATATTGTCTCGCATGCATATCGATTGTACTAACTAATTGTAATGCTTGGTCGAATGATCGTAAACCTAAATTATCCTACATAGCCCATGTAATAGATTTCAAGAAATATTTTCAGTTACAGATGAAGAAAAATTAGGACAAACGATCATTCGACCAAACATTATATTATGACAAACAATTTTATGCGACACGAAGGGCACCGACGAAAGACATTCATCAATTCATCATTCAAATGAAATATTGTTTCTTGTAACAGAATGCCAATTAAATGAAAGACCAAGCCATTTCCAGCTTTAATGGTCAGAGATAAATAAGTAGGTACAAGTAATTGTAAGTTAATAGGGTACGTAGTTTCAGTAATATAATGTGGACAACAGCACCAAATATTTTCAGGTACTATAATTACGTAGCTTTAAGTTTTTGATATGAACCAAACCAACTCCGCCGTCGGTCTTCTGCAATTTTAAGGCGTTCATTTTGAACTATAGGTATATTATTAATATCTCGAGTTGTATTGGTTGACCTCAAATCGCATATAAACATTTAGACACAAATTTTATATTTTTAAGTAATTTAATAACTGAGATATCGGTAACATACCTTCTTATACTTTCAAAATGGCTGCCATAAAATCCAAGAGCCTATCAAAGATTGACAGTTGACCAGTTGAGTGCGTTAGGTTTGGTGCTTTTGTCCGGTTTGTCCACATTTACGACACCTTGGCGAATGGAGGTGTGTAAGATGTGTGTTAGCATAAAGAGAAAAAAACCGGGCAAGAGCGAGTCGGACACGCCCAGGATAGGGTTCCTAAGCAATTACGAAAAAGCCCTGGCGTAAGATACCTAATTTAAAGGTTTTTTCATCACACCTATTCGAGACCAGTGTTAGCAGAGCCCTACTCCTAAGCAAACTGTACGCAGTGTGGGGTCAATTTATAACAGTTAGCGACACAGACAAACATAATGAGTTAATCAACTATTACTCCCAAACCTGTAAAGCCTAGGTACCTACTTATCTCTGATAGTTTTCCTTTAAAATTCACTATATGCACTACTGCTCTGATTTTTTTCATATTTCCAAATAATACGGACGGGACACTTGACTCCAACAAAAATGAGCACTTCAAAGCAAAATATTTTGCACATGAATATCTCTATCTGAAAATGATCTTCGAGCACCCCTAATATTTTTAAAAGACCTATCCAACGATATCCCACACTGTGGGGTGGGCGAGAAATAAAAAAATCATCCCCACTTTACTCCCACTTTATGTTGAAATAGGTTTAATATGAATTCAAATTATTAAAAGAAAGTTGTTTTTGGATTAGTTTAGCGACATGTTATTCTTTTCGTGTTTACAATAACCCAGTCCTACTCCTGACTACTGCTCAATTTTATTTTTGTCCTCAGCACGTAACACAACCCCAACACTTTACGTGTACCTACTTACAGGGGAGGTGCCCCAATTTTTTTTTTTTAATTCCAGCACTTGTTTGGCCTAATTAATATGTATATCTATGCAAAATTACAGCTTTCTAGCACCAATAGTCTCTGAGCTATGCCGCGGACAGACAGACAGACAGACGGACATGATGAAACTGTAAGGGTTCCTTTTCGCCATTTTGGCTTCGGAACCCTAAAAAGTGCAGAAAGCAATTTTTTTCTTAAATTAGGGTCGAATTTAGATTTCTGGGCGACCTATTACTAATAGACGATGTAAGGAGTCGTCCTACTTAACGCGAATACAAGATCAACGACGAGGCCCGAGTACGAATATTCGAATCCTGGTAACGTACCTATAATCGAGTAATTAGTAACGTTATCGAGAAATTTGCATGACGTTTGAAACTGCGCCCGCCGATGAGCGTATTTGGAACTAAATTTTAGTATGAAGTTTAATTCTCGATTTCGATACGATAACGTTACGTTACGCAGGATTCAAATATTTCGCACTCGGGCCTCGATCATCGTCCGTTCCTATGTCATTCGCATATCCCCTTGCGCGAACGCCTGTTCGAGATGTTTTTGTATCGTTAGTTCGCGCCAAATAGCGATGATCGCGTTTTTGCATTCAATTCGCGCGATAAAATGGCCTAGCAACTAGTGCACTGTTGGCCGGATGAATGTTTTTGTTTACTTACGAACCTATATTATTAAAATCATAGTAGATACGAAGTTGTTACATCATGCAGCATCTTATTTATTTATAGTCACTCAGTAAGATTTATCTTTAACATGTTTGTCTTGCGTAGGCTCAGAATGAATCAGTTGGTACGACAATTTTCCACTAAAAAACTCGTCTGTCATGGATAATCCTAAGCGACATTTGAAGACTGATGACAACTGACGGGTGCCTAATCTTCTAAGATAACATTAAAGTCATGAAGAATCCTCACTCCAGGCCTTTGAATTATAGGTACGGGCTATAAATTTTTTTTTACTTAGGTAACAAAAAGTAAAACCGCCTTAAAAAAAACCTTAGAAAAAAAAACAATATAATCCTTTAAAGCCATGAGTTTTATGGCCTAGCAGAAATATGAAGTCGGTGCGGTGCGAGCGGAATTTTATTTTCATTGAATGAAGCACCGACTTCATATTTCTGCTAGGCCATAAAATTCATGGCTTTAAAGGATTATTTAGTTTTTTTTTTTACTGAAGTTTTTTTAAGGCGGTTTTACTATTTGTTTAAAAGATTTTTTTATTTCACAATTATAAGTTACGTTAATGTCTAAAGAATTATTCTCCAACTCCTAACCGTTAAGGAGTTACACCTTTCATCATCACCTCATCAACACGAGATGATGACTACCAGACCCCAATACTTGAATAGGTTACGAAACTATATAAATAAATTAATATCATTGGACAAATCGACACCAATTGACCTAGTCCCAAACTAGGCAAAGCCTGTACTATGGGTACTAGATAACGGATAAACATACTTATATAGATAAATACATACTTATATATATATTAAACATCTAAGACCTGAGAATAAACATTCGTATTCATCATACAAACATTTGCCCCGACCGGGATTCGAACCCGGGACCTCAAGCTTCATAGTC
Organism: Clepsis dumicolana; assembly: GCA_963691665.1. NCBI lineage: Eukaryota > Metazoa > Arthropoda > Insecta > Lepidoptera > Tortricidae > Clepsis > Clepsis dumicolana. The sequence continues at coordinate 7,984,641 of OY829517.1, forward strand.
AGGGTCGCTAACCACTAGGCCATCCGGTCGTCAAATATGAAACACATGATACATGCCTATAAAATGTGAAGGTTGCCCTCGATTTCCCTGGATTCCATCATCAGATCCTGACTTGGTGACGATGGGACCAACTAGAAATTATACCCTTTCAAACAAAAAAAGAATTTTTGAAACCGGTCCAGCCGTCTTCGAGTAATCTGAGAACATACATAAAAAAAAGGAAGATTCCGACGAATTGAGAACCTCCTCCTTTTTTGAAGTCGGTTTATAAAGACATTAAGTAGCAATGAATATACCTACTATAAAACAAAAAATATAAAACTAGATTGTAGGCAAATAAAATAAATTAAATTCCACGACTACGGAAATTTTATAGCATGGTTTTTGCCATAACTGTAATGACCGCATCGACTTGATTAAAGATAAATCAATGTAAGTATTAGGTACTCACCATCCAGAGTGGGTATCCTTCGTAGTAGTGGAACCTTCCCTGCATAGCAACAACTTGCACGCCCTTGAGTTTGCCGAACACCAGTCTTCCGTGGTGACCTTCCACTGTACTGACAGGGAAGTTAGGGATCTCTTCATAGTCGATGCTGTGTGCATCTTCGATTTGTTCAGCAAGGGAGCCTGGTGTACAAAAAAAGGCATACCATGATCAAGGGCGCCAACAAAAGGTCGTCTGGTAGATTAAAATGAACATAGGACCATAAACAGGGTTGACTTTAAAATGAACATAGGACCATAAACAGGGTTGACTTTAAAATGATCATAGGACCATAAACAGGGTTGACTTTAAAATGAACATAGGACCATAAACAGGGTTGACTTTAAAATGAACATAGGACCATAAACAGGGTTGACTTTAAAATGAACATAGGACCATAAACAGGGTTGACTTTAAAATAAGATGGAAAACGAGAAAAGTAGAGCCTGATTTGAGTACTCTTAACATTGACTAACGACAATAGCAATTAATTAAAAAATCAAGTTCAACCAGAGGGTCGAGCACGACTTTACGAAAGCTGCGTAACGTAAAATCGAATAGTAAACGTCGAGTTTGTATGACGTTAGAAACAGCGCCCGCCCGTGAGCGTATTTGGAACTAAAATTTTGTACGAGGTTTTTCGATCTCGATACGATAACCGTAACGTTACGCAGCATTCGTAAAGTCGTGCTCGACCCTCTGTACTCGTATATACGACCAAACATATCAGACGCGCTGTAAATATTCCAATCCAGATTTTGGCTCCATAAAACAATCGTATAAACGTCAATTAATAATATTGGTCTTTTATTGACATTCAACAAAGAATTTAGGCAATGATTGCAGTACTGTGGCCATACTAAGTAAAACCATGCATAGCTAGCTAGAGCAAAGTTGATAGCGGTACTTCCTTTACAACTATACTGTACTATGTAAGTTTCAGATGCATCTCAAGAAGTCGTGATTATGAGCATATCCTAAAACGAAAAACTCGCGAAACTATGAAAATTTCGTATCGATCGTTATTATCAAGCTGAATTTCGTTAACCTCATAGCTAACTTGGAAAACAATTGAATCACAGAAAATACATTGAATCACAAGAAAAGCATCTAAGAAAGTAAAAGACTTCCTAGTAGAGAATCTGAAATTCATAGCGCTCTATTAAGTAATTCAGAATTGTAGATAAGCCCATTGTCTATTAATTTATTACTTAAGGTTACACTAACTTCTACAAAATAGCATGCCTAAGTAACGAAAATTAATAAATACCATCTTTCCAATACGCACCCAACCCAGACCCGCAAATGATTCCAATATGCGGCCGCACCGAAGTTCGGGAGAGCAGGAAATTTGCCGTCTCTAGCAGAGTCTCGTACGAATACCTGTAAGCATGAGTTTTTTTAAGTAGCACTTTTTACATCATTCCGTCTATTACTGTTAGTGTTTATGTTTATGATTATGGGTACCTAACGATAAGAGAACAATAACATACCATTAATAACTAATATACCATTTACTCATTAACTGCCAGAAATGTGATTCGCGCGAGTGGGTTCAACGTAATTTTAAAGTCTAGGTAGCTAGGTTGAAACATGAAGATTAACAATAAAGAATATACGCATCGGCTTGAGAATTAGGTTAAAAAAAGAGATATAAGTATCTAATAATAAAAAAGAAAATAATAATAAACCATGCTTTAGATTCCCCTTTTTTTTAAAAAACTGGTTCTCTTCTTATTAAAAGTACCTGTTCGAGTATGTTTTCGGTTTTGCAATAACATACTCGTATGGAAATAGATCCATAATTAAGTACGCCAGGTCTGCTCTATGTTAACGACAAAAAGTAATTAAATATCTGCACTTAATTTCTCCCGTAAAATAACAATCACAATAAGACACCTGTCCTCTACACGTGTTGTCTCGGGTTTCTGATGACGTGAATTTTCATTTACCTACTTAATGATGTTTGATTCACTTTCAGAAATATTTTTAGGCGTTGTATAAATGAAACTAAGCTCTGTTGAACACCGCATAAAGCTGAAGTTTCTTACAAGTTAATTCTTGAGTTTCGCGTGAAGAACCGAGGTCCTAATTATGGTCATTTTGTTGATTCTTCCGTACAACATAACGAGCGCGGGCCTTAACTACTTGATACGTGATTGACCAGATTCCTTTGAGGGTATTGGTACTATAAATATCGCAAGTTTATCATTTAAGGACACACGTTTTAAATGAACAAATTGTCAGCTGATACTGGCTCTACATTTGTATTATGTTTTATTTATCATGTACATTTTTACTGACATGTACGTGTGTGTGCCGAATTGATTATAGCTCAAATTATAAAGATTTTAATGAACTTCTTATATAGGTAGATGTGTGTATCTTTACTTTTTTCTGCCGAAGTACTGGACAGGCGTTTTCTGTGTCAAATAATGCTCTACATTAGAGCGGGACCTTTTCAATCTACCTACCCTTGTAGGCTTGTAATGTTGCGTCAGGTACTCAAAGTGAATATTTTAATACTTACATAGGTAGTTATGAGTTAAGAGGACGTATCGTGTGGGTAATTTAAACGCACGTATATACATATATGTATGGAAGTATCTACTATAAATACTTACATATTATGTACATATATGTATGGAAGTATCTACTATAAATACTTACATACACGTGCGTTTAAATTGCTTTTGATTGTTAGGGTTCCGTATCAAAATGGTGAAAAAGGAACCCTTATGGTTGTGACTAAGTCCGTCGGTCTGTCTTTCTGTCTATTACAGGTTATTATCTCAGCAAGTCAGGAACTAAGTACTAATGCTGTCGACTTGAAATTTCGAATAGTTTTAGATGACTCGTCCAAGTATTTTTGCAATTTGAAATATTTGTATACATTTTAAAGTTATTTCTTTTATTTAACGGACTGAAAGGGGGGCTTAAAAATTCAAAGTAGGGCAACTAGGTAATGATTGATTTAAAAAAAAACGTTGTCTGCACACCGAATTCGCCAAATATTTTTTCCCCTCACTACCTCGGAAAGCCGTCTTTTATCCTTTAATGCAAGCGGGTAACATCGCGTTTTATCCACTAGTGGGGAAAGTAATTTGACCTTGGAGTGGAGCGCGTTTAAGTAGTTTTTGACAGATAACAAAACGTAAAACTCTCATAATAATGGTTCGTTCGATATTAATTATCATTAAATAAATGATGAATGGTTTGAAAGTTTAATAAAAAATACCGAATTTAGCTTTATTCTTAAAATTCTATAAGAAACATTTGTTTTTTTATAATGATGTTGAATATAACTCTGAACGCACAAGTTGAGTCCATGCAATTTCTAAACGTATCGTCAGAAATGTCAACATTATCAACAAATTTTTTCTCACCTACTCCGACTCACGTAAAAATACACAACTTCCAGAGTTTTCTGTTATAACGTCGTAAAAAAAATAGTGATTCCAGTGATGGCGATTTATTATTATAAGCTGTTTTTTTGCATGTTGCGCTTTCCTCGCTACAGTGAGGTGAAAAATTTTGTGTTACACACCCGTGTGTATGTATGTAATGTATTTTACTTCTTGTGTGTTGAAACACTCGCTCCGCTTAGGATTCTGTTTTGGAACCACTCGCTTCGCTCGTGGTTCAACTATAGAATCCTTTCTCTTGCTTGCGTTTCAATTCCACACTCGCGGGTAAAATACAACTTTGCACCCTTGTATAACAAATAACGATTTGGCTTTTGATGTAAACTTCGAGACTAATGAATGATAAATTAACTATTTACGTATACTCGGTGCGCGAGTCCGACTTGCACTTGGCCGGTTTTTTTCCACCTAACTACCTACCTATTTAACCCTCATTGACATTAATCAATCAATATTTTTAGTGAATAAATATAATGTTTAAAATTCTTCGGACTCTTTATTTCTACGTCTTGGGTATAAAAGTTACTAATGTTTAAGGTATAAGAAAAAACTAAATAAATATGTACAAAAAACTAGAACTAATGCTTCAAATTATTTCCATGACGAGTACAGACCTCTTTGACTCGTTATTATCATTAGCACTTTGTTAATCATTTATTTAATGAGGTATATTTAAGAAACGTGATTGCGATGGGGTGTGGAAAAATAATGCAAATAATTATGTGAAACAAAACTTACCGTTTGCTGTTTCCGTTACTAGTTCCGTTTCCATTTTCCATTTCGACTTCCGGCAGCGCAGTTTTCTTGGCGAGCACAAACTCTCCGCTGCTGTTCAGTACCTTTTCATTAACGGGAGCCATGTTTCGTTTAACGCGTCTAGGAATAGATAAGATCGGTGGAATGTTCTACTGTGTTCGATGTCCGAACATGCAATGCGGGATCCTGTGGTCTCTCAGTTAGTTTTATATCTCCTCGCTATGATGAGACCAATAAACATTTTGCCCGATTTCTCATGTTTGTAACTGCTTATCTTTAGTTGAACTTTATTTATTTCGTCATGATAAACTTTTAGGGGTCAAATCTGGGATATTGTACATCGTTAAGCGTATAAGTATGCACTGACGATACAAAAATTGTGTGTGAATGAAAATTATTAAGGTAAATCGGCGTTATTAACTGACTAATCGAATTATAAAACACCGTAGTAACAATAACAACTCTGTACCTAGGTAGGTACTTGAATTATGGCTGAAAAAATAATTACTAATGAAATGACATCAAGATGCCTGGTTTGCTCACGGTTTTTTTAGGATCAGACAAAGGATTTATTACAGTAATCTGTTGTAATATCACATGTTTGACATGTTTTAAGATCACCTGATAGTGTCAAAATCGAGTCGCCGCGATGCTCGGTTGTTATCTGATAAGTACCTAGTGCTGTGGGGGCTGGGCTGTTACATAAGATAATAATTATTGTATTACCTACTTGTGACGAACAATTTTTGCCGCTATTGCTATGTAGTTTTTGCAATAATACCTATCTGTATTAAAAGAGAATATGCAATAACAAAAAAAAAATTCCCCATTATTATGTGCATCAATATTATTACCTAATATGGTTGTATTCAGTGTTTTATTTGGGTATTCCGTTATACTTAAGTAAAAAAAGAGATCGCTTTTTACTACAGAGGTAAAGAGAGCTTGACACGTTGATAAATGCCTTTTTTGCACCTAACCTCGTTTAACGGCAAATATACGAAAATCTTCACAGCTTCCTAACAAGCATCAGATCGTTATATGTTCATATGTTTGTCTCTAAACATCTGCTGAAACGATAAAACATCAGAATAATAAATAAATAAATAATATAGACGACCGGATGGCCTAGTGATAAGAGACCCTGACTATGAAGCTTGAGGTCCCGGGTTCGAATCCCGGTCGGGGCAGATGTTTGTATGATGAATACGAATGTTTGTTCTCGGATCTTGGATGTTTAATATGTATGTATATAAGTATGTATTTATCTATGTAAGTATGTTTATCCGTTGTTTAGTACCCATAGTTCAGGCTTTGCCTAGTTTGGGACTAGGTCAATTGGTGTCATATTGTCCCATGATATTTATTTATTTAATATGATTTAGGCTGGGGATCGAACCCAGGTCCTTGTAATTCCGTAACACACGTTAACTGATAAACCTACTACTATTATCTAATTCAAGCGATTCGTAAAAATAAAAAAAATAAAAATTAGAAATATGGTTTTTTATTGCCTACTATTAAGTTTTGTCTAGGCTCACATTTCACATTCATCTCATCAATAACACGCAACCCAATGCTGTTCACTGCGGTTAAGCATAACAATATTCTCTTGCGTATGCAAGGTCGCCTAGAATCAGTGCAATCAGCGATCGGGGACAATCTCTCGACGTCGTGTCGAGCTAAATACTTACTTCATAATTATTAGTTTTTAACTATTTTGAAGTAAATATACCTAGCTACAATGTTAATTTTGCGGCACGTGTAAAAGTAAGTTTGAGTTTTATGTAGGTACTTGTGCCACGTGTAAACTAATTATTACTCTGCAAAAAGTAAATGGTTTAGTCTGAAAATGTTTTGTTAGTAAATGCATTTCAATGTTAGTGCAGACAGCTATATAGAAAATAAGGATAAACGTATCACAACATAATAAACGAGATTATATGTTCAAGAATCAGCTTCTTTTTTAAGATTCCGAAGCCAAAATGGCAAAAAGGAACTCTTATAGTTTCGTCATGTCCGTCTGTCTGTCTGTGCGACATAGCTCAGAGACTATACATATTAATTAGGCCTAAAAGTGCTGTGGGATAAAATCTTAAAAAATATATATTTTTGGGGTACCTCACCTATACGTAAAGTAGGGATGAGTTTTTATTTCTCGCCCACCCCATAGTGTAGGGTGTCGTTGAATAGGTCTTCCAAAAATATAAGGGGTGATCGAAGATAATTTTTCGATAAAGTTATTCGTTTTTCCTGCAGATTTAACTGCATGGTAAGATTGTCATACAAGTAGGTGATGACGATCTTTTACCTTAAGGTGACGATGCTGAGTGACAATGATAATGTAACAATTGCTTTTGTGACTGAAATACACCTATATACCTACTCTAAGTGCGGGTATTGACTCATATTAAATTTATGAAAATCTGTCGACATTAGGCTTCGTGATGGTATCAGGAACAGGACAATATTGTTTCGTTACAGTCTTGCCTTAGACAGGGAAGAGTTACAATGTGGATTTTAGCCATTGCAATCATTTTAATTTACTGTTTTATAATGGTTTTCGTGCCTGGAAGATCTCGGTTTTATCCGCCAGGTTAACTTCGAAACTTATTTATTCGATTAGCTTAATAATGTAATTTTTAACCGTTTTGAACGTTGTAGGTCCGCGTTCGTTGCCAATAGTAGGAAATCTTATTTCCGTTTGGTTTGGTCTGATGAAGCTGAAAGACTATTACCGTTTGTGGCAATCATGGGCTCGCATTTACGGAGACATAGTAGGACTACAATTGGGTTCTATCAACGTCGTTGTGGTGTCAGGAAAGGACCTCATCAAGGAAGTATCTTCTAGAGAAGTATTCGACGGAAGACCAAACGGATTCTTTTACACGATGCGATCTTTTGGGAAAAAGATAGGTGAGTAATTTATAATCTCAACATAACAAACAGCAAATGAAAGCGGGTAAACCAGGGTTAAATAAATTCTCAAAAAAAGGTACATTTTGTATTTAGTAAGTAAGAAGTAGTAGCTAGGCAAAATGTATATTCAGTAGGTATACAAAACTGCTGCTATGAGCCGACACGCGGAACTAGGTGATGGGAACAAAAATAATCAAACTAACTTAACTGGTTCACTCTAAATGAAATCACGATCTATTAATTAACACTAAGAGAGGTTTTTTTTCGCGCAGGGTTAGTATTTGCGGATGGGAAGCCTTGGACCTCAAATCGACGTGTGATTCTTAAGTATTTGAAAAGTTTTGGATACGGTTCGCGCTCTATGGAAACTTACATAGCAGAAGAGTGCACAGCCCTTGTCAAACACCTAGCTAGTTCCTGCCAACCTGTCAGTATTAACGAGATGTTTGACGTCTCCGTCATCAACATTCTGTGGAGACTAGTAGCTGGTAAAAGGTTTTTACACGTTCATGTACCTATACATTTGACCGCGCGAAACTTTAAAGACTTTGCTGCAGGAACTTACGGCTTTTGGATATGTATTTAATCAAGTCTGGCTATAAATATCAAACGGAGAGTAGGTACCTACCTATCTAATACAAATTACCTGCAAGTAACGTTAAGTATCGTTATACATATAAACACACACAAAGCGTCTGACCCTTTTTCATTTTGAACAGTGTATCTTATTGTAGAGTCAAATTTTTTGAGGCACCTACTCCCATAAAATGGGAGTCTACACCGGATTGTAAGAAAAACGCCTTCCGGTTTTTCCTGCGTGGTATAGGTACGTGTATTTTTTGCGTGTGTCGTAAATATTGAAGTTTTCTTTCAGGTATGATCTAAAGGACGTACGGGTAAAACAGTTGTGTACTTTAATTAAGCGATCATTCAAGGTCGTGGATATGAGTGGAGGAATTCTGAATTTCATACCATTTCTGAGACATATAATACCCGGCGCAATTGGATATACAGAAATTATGGAAATCCATGAAATTCTTTACAAGTTTCTAAGGGTAAGTTGATGTTACCTGTATCTGAGCTGTATTTTTAGCACCCCGCGTACTTAGAAATAATGTAAATATCTCCTGAATAGATACAGTGAGCTGCTTGAAGCTCATCTTCATAAGATTGATCGATTTTTTTTAGACTTCACCGTACCTTTTAAAAATAACTTCTATCGAAACTTCCAGACACGTTACGTAGGTACGTCGTATGAAGTACGTCACATTAGTTTTATGTAAAAACAAAAGTTCAAGTTCAAATTAATTAAAACACAGCTTAATATTTACTTGCAAATAATGATAAATGTTCAATAACAATCATTATTATTTAAGTAGATCACGGACGCAATACTTACGTCTTGTTTTTAACCGACTTCCATTTATTGATGTTTTTAATTGTGTTCATAATTTGTCTTACCGACTTTCCTTGCGCGTATTAATTGATCATGTACTGACTTAGGATTGTTGTTGTTCGCTGATGACACACAAAATGCCAAAGCCACAATGTTATTCAAGAAGACCTACTGGAACGTATTTTATAGTGGACAAAGGAGTCGCTTTTGACATAAAATGCAGACAAATGTACTGTGCTCCATAGATTGAACAACAACCCCAGGACCCCCAGGTACACCTATAATATTGGTTCAAAAACCTTACAGCATGTTGTGTCTTCTCAATAAGAGATTTATGAATGACCATTACTGAAGACTGAACTCTCTATTAGGTATATAGACAACTCGAAAAGCTTTCCTTGCTTGGACAATAATCTGCATAAGACTTTGTAAGACCACTGAATGGAGTATGCTTTCCCAAGATTGGAACTCGTAAATACATCAAAGAGGACGTACCTAGGTCTCATTTTAAAAAGTGCAGAGTAGACCAACAAAAATGGTCCCATCCTTGCACAGCAAAGAGTATGAAGACAGGTTGGAAGAATGGGGATTGATAAGTTTGGAGCACCAGAGGCAGCGTGATGATCTGATGGACCCCAGATAATATACCACTTCCTGGCCAACCGCGTAGTGAAAATGTGGAACAGTTTGCCCAAAGAAGTAGTCAGTGCACCCTCAGTGAACTATTTTAAAAACAGACTCTACAAACATATGAAAACAATCACACGAGTGAACAATGATAATGCACGCATCAACTATAAGTTGATGCATACTAATAAAAAAATGTGCAGTAGAAAAAATTGCATGCTAGTTAAAAATGGGACTCAATTCGCACAAATGGCACACTTTCTCATAAACGTTGGCGCCGTGCCGCCTGTCATATGTTTTGCTTTTTATTTTCACGTAGAGAGTACATTATTTAATTTTTTAACAGAAAATACCATGTAGGGGATTCACATATACATAGAGCCGATTTGTACTTTATGACAAGGTAAATATATACAATAATATACAAAACAAAGTCGTATTAGTTAAAATATTTAGAAATCAAAAACGACTGCACTGATTTTGATGTTTTTTTTTTGTTTTTTTCTGCGACTGGAATAGCAGAATAACTATTAGTTATTAACTACCTACACCATGTGTGAGTCAAAGTCGCGCACAGAGGATTCTGTACAGATTTGTAGTTATGTAAATAGTTAGTCTATCACGGGAATCAAGTCTCGAATATTTTTCCCGCTTTACCTGATTGTTTTTAGAATTCTAGTATACGCAGAGCCCTATCCTAAGCAAACTGTCCTTAGTGTGGGGTCATTTTATACCGGTTACTAACATCTAGACAAAATTGTACCTACATAAATAAGTTGGTCAACTATAACCAACTTTTTGAATAAATAAACTCTTGACTTTGACTTTGACCAGTAAATTCTACTTATCGGTGATAGTTTTCCTTTTAAATTCACTATGTACTACTGCTCTGATTTTTTTTACATTACCAATCACCTACAACAGTTTCTCTGATAGAGGCCTATCACTTTAACAAAAATGAGCACTTCAAATTTCACAAACGAATCCCTCAACCGAAAAATTATCCCCACTTTACGTGTAGGGGAGTTAACTCAAAAAACATTATTTCAAGATTTTGTTATAACAATTTGTAGTCCTAAGTTTCTTCTCTATAATATAAAAATGAATCGCAAAATGTGTTGGTAAGCGCATAACTCAACAACGCCTGGACCAATTTTACCATTTTTTTTTTTAATGTTCGTTGAAGTCCAAGGATGGTTTATACGGCGAGAAAATTCGAATAATTTCCGGGAAAACCCTAAAAACAGCCCTTTTATTTTTCCCATACAAACGTTTTCTAACTAAAATGTAGAGTCAATTTGGACTTTATTGCTATTCAATAAAGTTCATATTAAATTACAATCGCTCACTGTTGTCTAAGCAATGTAGGTATGTTCCTAACGTCAAAGAGACAATTTTCACTTTATTATCGCTGCACAAAGTTCAAATTCAATCATATCTATCAAAACAGTGTGCGTGTTCGCGCTGGAGGATCTAAAGTAGCGTTCCGAAACTCAACAAAAGCGATAATAGCGCGAACCCGACCAAATTGAATAGTCAAAAAATGTAAGAGCTCATTAGTACTGATCATCTAAGATATCATTAGTACTGATTTTTATTTTTATTGGCTTTATTTATTAGTTACAATAATCCTAATCCTAATTAATATTATAAATCAGAAAGTAACTCTGTCTCTCTGTCTCTCTGTTTGTTACCTATTCACGCAAAAACCGCATTTCCGATCATGATAAAGTTTGACAAGAAGATAGCTTGAACATCAGGGAATAACATAGGCTACTTTTTATCCCGGAAAACTGCAAAATTCCCGCGGGATAACGATAATTCGAGAAAATGGAATCGCGTACCCCCGAGGAACCTTTTCACAACAAAATTCATAATGATTTCTTGGACAGATGTATGGTATGTCAGTATGACATTTGCAGTGATACGGTTCCACAGTTATATAGTCAACATACGACTCAGTTCGCGCACTACTGTGGAACCTTTTCTGAATACATTTCATAAATATTCCTTTGTCGGATGTATTGTATGTCAATATGACACTTGTAGTGAAACGGTTCTGCAGCGACTGAATCACTTTTAAACGGATTTTTAGTGACTGAGAAGAAAGAAAGAATTAAGTAAAACAGCGTAATATATATGTTATGTCATTTATTCATTAAAATTCACTGTTATACAAATAAAACACATTAGTTCTTCTTCCAACCTTCCAACACAGAAAACAAGCATTATTGATACCACGATTATTTTAGTCTTCACTTAATGTTGTCATACCGTATAGTGTTGCCGAAATTGTAAATCCGATCCAGTGTGCAATTACCGGCATCGCACAGGTAATTCAAAATCACAATAATAGTCGTCAAGGTCCTTAAAGAAATAACTACTGAAAGAGAGTAAAAACACAATCATTCCAGTAACAACAAAAATGATATGATGTTAACGCTTCTGCCTGCACTATGACAGTTCTTTTGACCATAGATCTACAGTTTTTACCTTACTCCGAAACAGTGCTTATGTATAAACTCTTTGGTATTTACTAATAGTACCTTATTATATGTGTGGTAGGAACAAAAATAGCGGCGGATTTTATATATTACAGAAAAAGTGCATTTATTGAAGTAAATGATCATTAGAACAAAACAAATACATTTTATTATCGTTACTGTTTTTGATTCCTGTACTGCCGGGGCCCTCTTTCAGGAAGCCCCCCGCAACAAGAAGTGCACAATGGTTGCCTATAGAATATTCATACACTAGAAAAAGAACACAACCACTACTAATTCCTCCAAGCCATTGATAAGTAGCGAATTACTACGCCGCCGGAAAAAAGAGGGGGGCTCGGGGGGCGCAGCCCCCCGCCATAAAAACACACAAACAGTGCTCATTTCTCCAAGCCATTGATAAGTAGCGATCCACTACGCCGCCGGAAGGAAAGAGGGGGGCTCAGGAGGCGCAGCCCCCCCGCCTTAAAAACAACATAAACATTACTCATTCCTCCAAGCCATTGATAAGTACCGAACCATTACGATGCCGGAAGAAAAGAGGGAGGCTCTTGGGGCGCAGCCCCCCGCCATAAAAAGAACACAAACAGTACTCATTCCTCCAAGCCATTGATAAGTAGCGAACCACTACGCCGGCGGAAGGAAAGAGGGGGGCCTCAGGGGGGGGGCACCCCTGCAACAAAAAGTATACAAATATACAACGCTTCCTCCAAGACATGACATTGATAAGTACCAAACCACTGCGCTGCAGCTAGCGAAGTGGGAGGGGGGAGCGAAACTTTGGGTTTGGGAAACGAAAATGTTGAAAAATAAGCTCGCGTGGCGTACAACCCACAGAGCCACTACAGCACTTGTATTGAGCAACCCAACCGTGTTCCAATAAAATGAAAAAGTATAGACATATTTTGACCTTGATAGTGCAAAGTCCTTAATTTTCCCAAATTACTTTCCAGCTTATCATTAACATAAAACACACCGTGATTGTGCAGAAACAGCGCAATATAAAGTTATTAGTTATTAGCATTATTGCATCCTTTCCTTACTTATATAATACTTCACAAAAATGTGTAATAACTTTTTATTATATGTACCTACCTAACCTAGTACTTACAACCTAAATACTGAATATTTTTTGTACTCTACAGGAAACCATAAAAGAACATGAAGCCAACATTGACGTTCAAAACCCGAGGGACGTCATAGACGCCTTCCTTATTGAATCCACAGAAAATAAGAATGACGCATGTAAGTATTATCAACCGAGCCTTGCTTTTCGATAATGAAGATTTCTCGTATTTATCTTTGCGTGGTGGTTACTAGTTGCTCTATTCGCGTCACGAGTTGACATATGGAACGTAAATAAGTATATGTTATAATATTGTCGCACGCCTAAATTAATTATATTAGCAATGGCTGCTGCGATCAACAGTTACAAGCTTACAACTAAGTAGAAGTCGAGTAAGAGCATCGAAAATGCCGCGGCAAATAACGACTCACTAGCAGAGTGGCCAGAGTAGGTTCTTATTTATTGCATGCAAAATTGCACGTTATTTGCAACCACAGTAATCAAAATAATTAATATTAAACTGACACTACCTACACTACAACGGTGCCATATTTTTACTACGTTTGGTTCGTGACTGTCTAGGTGATTATTTATCGAAGAATGGCTGCAAAGTCTGTTGGTTCGCTGGGACTCAAAATATGTTTGTTTTGGACATGCTTTATCTAAAAGCTAAACTACCTACGGCCAAATTAATTTCGAAAGGTTTTTTCGTTAATAATCATCTAAAAAAACTGCAGGACTTACTTACATACTTGTTTATCTATGGATGCTTCATATACATACATAGACGCCACCACAAAGATATAAGACACAAATACTTGTCTACACATATAGGTACCCGGCCGACATACAGATGGAAATCAGAGCGGCCTATGTGGTCAAAAATGTCCAATGAAGAAACAAGAAGCTTCCCAGTAAAATGACCTACTACATCCCACACCTTTCAAACTAATATACCGCATTTATAATTTTACAAATACATGGTCACCACAGTTTCCGACGAAGAGCTCCAAGTGGTCTGCCTGGACCTACTAGAAGCCGGCATGGAGACTGTGAGCAACACGGCCGTGTTCCTGCTGCTGCACGTGGCTCTCAACTCCTCGGTCCAGGCGCGCCTTCGCCACGAGATCGACGAAGTGGTTGGCGCGAGGTCGCCCGTACTAGCTGATAGAGCCAGGTGGGGTGCCTACCTTTAGAACATACTTAACTTACGCCGTATTTTTTTATTGAAATAGGGAGCACACTATATTTTTGCCTTATGACTTGAAAGCATTGAGAGTCGGTTAGTTGCGTTGGATTTTCCATCGATCCCTGGATGAATGCATCCTTTAAACAGCTCCCGCTTTCAGCTAAATACATACCTACCTATATTCCTACTAACATTTCCAGCTGTTTGCCTGTCCACTTACCACGGCGTTTAGAAAGTTACAGAAAAAAACATTTGTTCATGTGTAGTAGTGGGAATAATGGGATAAGCCCATGTCTCATTATGTCATTGTGAAAAAATAATTACTCATCAGGATGGTGTACACGGAGGCGGTTCTGTTAGAAACGCTGCGTATCTCAAGCGTGGCTCCTGTGGGGATTCCACACATGGCAAGAGACGACGCGCGACTCGGCGACTACATCATTCCAAAGGTACTTTAAGCTACCAACGCAGAGAGGGTCGAGCACGACTTTACGAAAGCTGCGTAACGTTACGGTTATCGTATCGAGATCGAGAAACCTCATACTAAATTTTAGTTCTAAATACGCTCACGGGCGGGCGCTGTTTCAAACGTCGTACAAACTCGACAACGTTTACTATTCGACTTTACATTACGCAGCATTCGTAAAGTCGTGCTCGACCCTCAGATCGCGGTAGCGGGGCGGTATCGGTTTAAAATTCGAACTCTATGAAAGAGGTTGCATATAAGTATAGCACAGGTAAGGCGGGAAACCACGAGTCATACTAGTTTGAGTATTAAAACCGAAACCGCTTCCGCGTCGCACTGCGCCGCTCTGCTTCTCTGTGCGTTTGCAGCTTTATTTACGGCCGTCAAGATGTACATAATTTTATTCTATTGAGATTACCTGTGGAATGAAAACGAGCCTCATACATAATAGGTTTAAAGCAACTCGTACTTACATCGTCAGGTTTAGCTATGGAGAAAGCTAGTGTACCTTAGTATTACTAGAGCCATGCGATGAACGCAGACGGTTTACAAAAGTTCGAAACTATGCTGAATTTTAAATAGAGGAGTGGAATGGAGGAATAATTAATTTTCGTAACTACTTAGTCATAATAGCCTAGCCGTTCGAATGTTTCGAACGGTACCTAGTTTTGTGGTATTGCAAATATTTTTATCTACACACATATCATAAGTCCTCTATTATGCGTTCAGAACGGAACCGTAGAAAATTACCAGCATTTCAGTACGCCGTCGCCTTCTCGCCGACAGCGCCAGCCCCAGCACCACCACCATCACCAGCAGTAAAGTAACTTTTCGATATCGAATTCGATGTTTCAAATTTGAAAAACATAGTTTTTACAATCATAGTGAAATAAATCACTCACGTATATAAGTCGAATTCAGTCCGACATGTATAAATTATAATGTGATTTTTTTTTACAACAAAAAAAAACAGTTTACGTAACGTCTGCTCGGTATGTTTGTCTATGATTTAAAAAAAACAGTCAAATTCGTGACATGTATGGGTATGACATATGCCTTCGGCTTCTGAACCCATCTTAGAGTACTTATAATATATGTGTAGATAAAGTAATGTATGCAACTCCACATAATTAGGCCTTAAAACACTCGTGTGATCCTTTTATGAAACTCAGCTTCGCCTCGTTTCATAAAAACACACTCGTGTTTTAAGGACCCTCATTATGTAGCAGTTGCATAAACTACTATTATCACGTTTCAGGTCTGCGCCGTGTTTTATAAAGCTACAAGTTACAATTTACAAGCGGAAGTCTCTTTCTAATAAAAGGTGATAGAATGAGACTTCCGCTTGTAAATTGTAACTTATAGGTTTATAAAACACGGCCCTGGTTGTTTTTCTTTGTTTCAGGGTACATTTCTGCTGCTGGCCATGCACGACCTCCACAACGGCACTCATTGGAAGAATCCTGAAGTATTCCGCCCGGAACGATTCCTTACCAAAGAAGGGAACTTAGTGCAAGACGAGTGGCTAATACCCTTTGGAACAGGTAGGAAATACGTTCGCTGCGTTCAGAAATTGAAAATTATATGTGGGTACTACACGAGGATAAAGTACTTAGATTTGGGAAAAGTTACTAGAAAAGTCACTTTGAAAACTTTACTCTAATTTATTGTCCGAGTAGGCGCGAAATATTTTTTTTCTTTAATGTTAGAAAAATAGCCCGTATGAGTATGGGGTAGTAGGTTCAAACTTGAAATTTGGTCCATACCTATACTTAATACCCATACCTATATCGTGTAGGTAGGTATGTAAGTTGGAGGATAATAATGAGTGCAGTCGGCAAAAAAGCTTGTACCTATATTTTTTAAACGTGATTAATGAAATTTAAACGTGGATCAAACAAATTTATAGTAGGTAATGACATTACGGTGCAATATTTTTACTTCGTCTTAGTTCGTAATTATTCTAGCTAGCTTAGATAATTAAGGCACGAGTATATACATATCGCAGCAGTTGAGATTAACATTTTCGATGATGTTATCTTTACCGAACGTGGTTCCACAAAAGAAAATAAACAGACAAAAATAGTACGCATTTTCATGTTATTAAATGCCTATGAAGCAATAGACCAGGGCCGTGGTTTATAAAGCTACAAGTTACAATTTACAGGCGAAATTTTATTAGAAAGGGACTTCCGCTTGTAAATTGTAACTTGTAGGTTTATAAAACACGGCCCAGTAGTGCGTGTATGTACCTAGGTACTTGTAAATCTAATAAAATTAATTTAAAATTAAGTAATTTTAACTATGCACACTGCACAATACCTACTTACGTAATGCTTTTTAATCACGTGGTCGATTTCAAACTCTACGTCATATCACCCGTCCTAACCAGAGGGTCGAGCACGAATTTTCGAATCCTGCGTCACGTAAAATCGAATAGTAAACGTTGTCCAGTTTGTATGACGTTTGGAACAGCGCCCGCCCGTGAGCGTATTTGGAACTAAAATCTTGTATGAGGTTTCTCGATCTCGATACGATAACCGTAACGTTACGCAGAATTCGACAAGTCGTTCTTGACCCACAGGAGCTTGCATTTGCACTAGAATGATTCCGTTTGGCAGGACGGCGGCGTTGTATCGGCGAGGTGTTGGCGCGGTCGGAGCTGTTCCTGTTTCTGACATACTTACTCCAGAACTTCCTTCTTTTGCTGCCCGATGGGGATCCTATACCTTCGACGGAGCCTGTCAACGGGGTTTCGCTCTCTGCT
Source organism: Clepsis dumicolana (assembly GCA_963691665.1). NCBI lineage: Eukaryota > Metazoa > Arthropoda > Insecta > Lepidoptera > Tortricidae > Clepsis > Clepsis dumicolana. The sequence goes on from OY829517.1 coordinate 8,002,240, forward strand.
GAATCGTTCAGACTAATATTCAAACCAAGGCGTTGATTTTTATATATTAAAGCCCTTTTAGCTCTTAAAGGGTTATTGAAATTATTGTGGTAAGTACCATTTGTTGGTTTAACTATAGGCACTTAAGTAATTAAAACATAGAAATATTATTGATTTTTATTTTTGGCAATTCTTTCGAAAACCTAAACGTTTTTCCACTTCTGTCGTAAAGGTTTTTCATTTGTTTCAATTACTTAGGAACGTATTTAAATTATTAAATAAAATTTAAAATAGGTTATCACGTTGAATGGTTTTGGTGCTTTGAGAATGGGCTCGTGGGAGCTTAAAACAAGTCAGCGTATAGTGTAGGATAAGTAGTGGTGATAGTTGACTCTATGGGACATGTGACGTACCTAGCTGAAGGTGAGCAAATTAACTGTTATAGTTCATGAATAATTATGGAAATCTTTGTATTCACAAAGTAACACCTGATTCAGCCAATTAGGAAGGTAAGCTTTGCACCTATTATATAATAGGCAGTAGATCTAGGCATTATAGGTAGAGAGTGTATATACAGGCTGTCCCACGGCTATGCCACATGGAGGGAAAGTACCTTAAATATTGTAGATAGAATATTTTGTTCTATGAAGACGTTCCTTTATTTTTAGGGTTCCGTACCACAAAAGGAAAAAACGGAACCCTTGTAGGATCACTTTGTTGTCCGTCTGTCTGTCTGTCCGTCTGTTTGCCCTTTTTCTCTGGAACGCGTGGAGGTAGCATGCTGAAATTAATATCAAATACTCAAGCCTGCGGTCTCTTGAAGCTGTGAAAAAATCAACCTTCTGAGTCAACGCAATCAAAAGATACAGTAATTAAAAAGGCTATTTCCATACAAATTGCCGATTTCCAAAAACCTAAAGGGTACTTCCAGATGTCCTAGAAACTTGAAATTTGGTATGAAGGTAGCTCTTATAGCACAACCACTCCGAAAAGTCTCAAAATCTTAAATTTTTATGTCTGTCTGCAGATTTCGCAGACCAATATAAGTTGACCCCACACTGCGTACATTTTGCTGCTCCTAGCAGGGTTCGGCTTACACTGGACTTCTGAAAGTCCAGTACTGGAACATGTTAATTACCCTGTAAACTCACAAAACTTACAAATGTCCAATTTTTTGTAGGCAGTTAGAATTTACTGAATACTACTTGTAAAAAAAATACATAACAGAATCTGACATTGCTTTTGGAATTATCTAGGTATTTGTTAGTAGCACTTGTAAATCCAAAGAAAATATATGCAAGAGTAAATTTTCTCTACTAGATTATTGTATTTAACTATTAGAACAACACCTATCATTTTCTAACACTTTCATGAAGAGCTTACGCCAGCATTATTTAAATCACGTAAAAAATGTATAAATCTCATTAAAAAATGACAAGTCAATGATGGCTGCTGAAATGTATTTAAACCTGTTAAAAGTAAACACAGTTTTAATTTCTAACAGATTTTTCAATAGCGTGTTATTTTATAAGCAGTGGAATTTTCAAAGCGTTCTATTTTACACAAAAAAAATACCATAATTCTCGAATCGGCTTATTTGATTCGGTTTTATTATAGTAATTTATGGACAAAAATTCTAACGAATTCATCAATAGCTTCAAATTTTATTAACTGATCAGTTATCCCTAATTTAAATACACGCGACCTCGCGCGAGCCAGGCGCAGCGCGCTCGCAGCCAAACACGTACAGTCAGCGTCATATATATGGTGATATCCAAAGTGCTAAATCGAAAATAAAAACGAGTAGATTGTTAGACACCGAACGGCAGCGGGATTGCGGGACCACGGCCTTTTATTATTACAGGTACGTGATTGGCTGCGAGCGCGCTGCGCCTGGCTCGCGCGAGGCCGCATGTAGTTAATTTAGGGATATAACTGATAAGTTAATAAAATTTGAAGCTATTGATGAATTCGTTTTAATTTTTGTCCATAAATTACTATAATAAAACCGAATCAAATAAGCCGATTCGAGAATTATGAGATTTTTTTTGTGTAAAATAGAACGCTTTGAAAATTCCACTGCTTATAAAAAAAAACACGCTATTGATAAATCTGTTAGAAATTAAAACTGTAGTTACTTTTAACAGGTTTAAATACATTTCAGCAGCCATCATTGACTTGTAATTTTATTAAGAGATATTTTTTTTTACGTGAAATTAATAATGCTGGCGTAAGCTCTTAATGAAAGTGTTAGAAAATGTTAGGTGTTGTTCTAATAGTTAAATACAATAATCTAGTAGAGAAAATTTACACTTGCATATTTTTTCTTTGAATTTACAAGTGTTACTAACAAATACCTAGATAATTTCAAAAGCAATGTCAAATTCTGTTATTTTTTTTTACAAGTAGTACTCAGTAAATTCTAACTGCCTACAAAAAATTGCGCACTCGTATGTTTTGTGAGTTGAATTCACTTCGGGTATCGGATTATTAAAACACTGGGGAAAAGCGTTAAATCTTGCTACGGAACCCTCGTGCGCGAATCCGACTCGCACTTAGCCGGTTTTTTTAATTAAGTAATACTGTATTCAAAGTTTTTTTTGTATGAATATTGTCAATGAGAGACATTTTAATATTTTTAGTGTATAATTTCACAGTGTTCCTTTATTTTCAAATGTTATGTTATTCAAGAGGAATTATTTTTTATCATTTACTCTTTCGACTGTCATCATAAAAATACAGGTGATTTTTTTCACATTTGGCGTTGGTTCGATTCCCAGGCGAGGCAAGCATTTTTTTATATGTGAATGCAGTATTATTTAATTTTTAAAATAAAAGAATGTATTCGTAGAGCAAAATATTCTATATCTAACAATATTTAAGGTACTTTCGGTACTTTCCCTTCATGTCGCATAGTCTTGGGACGCCCTATGTATCTACATATAATTAATTACGTGTTAAACGTTTCGAAACAACAAATTGACGCAAATTGGACTTGACGGTAATCCACGAACAGGTGAAGGTTTTTCGTTAGTCAAATAAATGTCACCACTTATCATGTCCATTCGAAATATGATCTCTACCCACTTATTTAACTGAAGCATTTTTAATTAATTATATATAGGAAGACAAAATAGTGCATCCTGAACATCTGTTTTTCTTTTTCGCAAGCTACGTTTAGGTAAGTACATCTCTATCAAATCAACCAATTTGTGTAGGTACTGAAAATCAATGCGGAGCACGCATGCGCGGCCGACCCGCGCGTGACAGCAGTTCCGCCGGCTGTATTTTGTTGATAATTCCTAAAACCCGATAAAACTCCAACATCTAAGTAAACAATACAATAAACATAAGCGTAATCAGTAAATTTTTTTAATTAAAAACCACACAGCTTCTTAGCGTACTTGGATCGGTGTAGGTACCTATTTAAAGGACGTTATGGTTGCGTCGATGCAAATCGAAAAAAAATAATCATTAGACCATGTAATGGTCTAACTTTTTTTAAGTGCCTGTTCTAGTTAAACAATGGTTTGTTAAAAAATGCACTCCTGTAATGCAAAATAAAAAATATTTTAGTAATATAATGGATCGAAGTGATTAATAAAAAAGTTCTTAGGAGAATGTTTGTGTGAGAGTGCATAAAATGAACGAGACGTTAGGCCGCGGATATGCTCGCATAGAGTGCATTCGGGCTGCTAGGGGCGAGGCACTCGCGACGATGGAGCCCGGGGCACCGCCGCCGGACCGCTACAACTCAGTGTACTTCACACTGTTCGTCGCAGGCGCAGCTTTTTTACTGCCATTCAATAGGTAAGTAATTGCTAGTAACTAATACCCACGACCATGAGACATGCAAAAAATACAGGAAATATCTCGTTGCATGGGGCGCTCTAATTTAAACAGTCGACAGAAAGGAATAAGTAAACTTTTATACAAAAAAACTGTTTAATTTTCACAGGTGGTTTACTTTGTAGGTACTTACCTATAACTTACCTAAGTATTTTTATAAGTTACTCGCTAACCTGTAGCTGTGATGCTTTTCCTTTGAAGTTCATGATATGCACCAACTAAGCAGGTACTCAGTTTTTTTTAATTCACGAATACAATGGTTTTGCTGGTAGAGGGAGGGGAGCACTTGACTCTAACGAAAATGAGCAGTTTGAAGCTGAATATTTCGCAAAGGATTCCTGAATCGAAAAATGCTTTTCACAAACTCCCGATCTTTTAGAGACCTATTCAACGACATCCCCAACAACATGGGATCGATAAGAAAAAAAATTGCCCTCACTCAACGTTAGGAGAGGTACTTAAAAAAAAAAATTCAAGATTTTTTCTACCACTTTATCGGCATGATTAATTTGAATATATAACAAATTTAGCTCTAAACAAAACGCTTGTTATTAAACAACAGCAGCGTTTTATTTACTTTAAACAAAGTAGGAGAAATTTTGGCTAGGGCCTCACGCAGTCAGAGTACTTTAATTGTGCTTAATATGAGCCTGAGTTCAGTTAAAAGTGTCGCAGTAGAACTCATCCAGCGCCTGAAAGTTCTCGATGGCAATTGTTTCCTTCAACGTGTCCTCCACAGTTTCATAATGGCGGTGGACTACTTCCAGCATCACTACCCGAACACGACGATCATGTTCGACATGTCCACCGTCTACATCGCTTCGGCCTGCGTTGCCGTCGTCACTAACAACCTTCTCTTGGACTTGTTTACGTACAACACTAGAATCACTTTCGGTAAGAACTTTACGTAGTTTTGAATCGAATGGCCACTCAGTATTAAGTACATCGCGAACTACGAAGCACTGTACTTGTGTCATTTGCATACAAATTACATAACTTTGTACTTGATGAAGAATCTTTATTCTTTTTTTTTCTTAACGTTCCACAGTGTGCGCAGTTAGTGATGTATGCCAAATACATAGATAGAAACTATAGACGGAACTTTAACGTAGCCGTACCTATACTAATTTTTGTCAGGGACCTGAAACTTGTAAGTATTGTACCTATAATGTTCACTTGTAATTGTACCTACCTTATTATTTTCTTGCCGTAGATGCCTACATCCCATAACCTTTACCTAATTGGGCACGAGAGGTAAGTACATCAATTAGCGGCCACCGTTGCCCACAATTTTTATGATTTTCTTAATTGACTTTCCCGAGCCCCTCCTACGCTAACGTTAATATTAAGAGCTTAAACAACACAATATGCAATAAATATGTAGAACCGGAGTTGCATTTGACTTGAATCTATGACTAGGCATACTATGCCAAGTGACAAAACGTCTTAAAAGTCCTTATTTTAATTTATTTTTTTAAGTAAGAGAATAGAAAAAAGTGTCCTTCACTCATTGGACGTTTCTTGCCTTTTTATTTTTTATTGAGTGTCGGTACACGCACCTATCGCGAACGGTTTTTAATGAGCGGTGCTGTACCCGCCTAGCCGTTTGTTAATTATAAAATGTCTTTTTAAATTTGCTTTTGTTCATTAAGGTTATTATGATGCGTTACAATCTCAAAATTATTGAAATTGTTAATAATTCACTGCAATAGCCACATAAAGACCTAAGTGGCAGGACTTGTTTCGACTTAATTGATCTAAAGCGATTGAATTGATCAAGTGTTGCCAGACATGCTTCCTGTTTTCGTTATCTGGATGTAAAATGTATGTGTATCTTCTCTGATAACTGTTTCCGGTAGTGTTCGTTTCAAAATTCAAAATTCAAAATTCAAAATTTTATTCAGCAAATAGGCAGTTGAATGCTCTTTTACACGTCATTTTTTAGAGTCTACCAGCGCTTTCGGAAAGACCATGATTGCCAAGAAGAATGCGCCGCAAGAAACTTGGCACAAAGTCATTTTTTCTAAAAACAAGTTACATTAGCTCTTACAATACGCCACCACAGACAAACTACACAAAGAAACCTCACTCTGTCATTAAAAGATTAAGAGAGAAAAAAAAAAATACCGCATTTTAGAAACAAGTGTAAAAAGTAAATATTAAAACAGCAAAACCAGAACACTTTACTTTACTGGCACGTTTTATTTGAGCAGGAGATGTATAGGAGATGTTTCGTCACAGTGTGTGTGTGTGTTTGTTTTTTTAGTTTTAATTTAAAAAACAGCGTTGCGGCTCGCCGCAGCATTATGCTGAGTGGGGCCCATTTCACACTATTCGGCATTTCTATAGATTTTAAATAGTTACTAAGTTTATGCTTTTGTTTTATTTTAAACTTTTCAAATGCTTTTTTGTGTTTGTGTCGAATTTGTGTGAACAAATGTATCTCTCTCTCTTTCTATTTTTAAAGCTCTAAAAAAAAAACCGCTAAACAAAAATCGGTATATGTTATAATTATATGCTACAAACCAAAACAGGTCAAACATAATTTTAAAGTATATATACTACGCTTTAGTTCTCACATTCAGGTCCAGTGCAGGGATTCATTTCAGTAGGCCATAGGTACTATTTTCTGAAACTCAATGAGGAATAAAAATATACGGCTATAGTCCAGACACTAATCCCAGCTTATACTTTCCAGGCATCCTGGTATCACTGGCAACGATGCTGTTTGTGGCAGTGTGCAATATCGGATGGGATGGGTTTTCCACTCGCGTGTCCTATACGATCAACCTGGTGGCCATTGGCGTCGTCGCGTTTGGGTGCACGGTCCAGCAAGCGTCCTACTACGGCTTCACTGGCTGCTTGCCGCCGCGGTACACGCAAGCTGTTATGGCTGGAGAGAGTAAGTTTATTTAGCATTATTTGCGATAGGAACATAAATAATCTGATCTGAGTAGGTAGGTTTAAGGAGGTATTAGATTTGTGTACTCTGTGTAATCTGCTTATAGGTATGGGCAAATATCAATTTCACGTCCGGTCTGCGATCTCAAGGGGGTTCCTAATTTGACCACAGAATACGTAACAGCACAAAGTATTTGACTTCAATTGATCAGACAGAAGCATTTTTTTCTGTTAGGAAACAAGTTGGTAAAATAAATGTAGGTGCTTTGCAAAACATTGCATCTTGGCAACAAGAACCATGGCTGATTCAGAGTTATGATTTCATTGACTAGATAGGTACATGCTTACCTACATTTGAGCAATGATTTGACTGTAAAATAAAATAACTGGCAAGGCCGCTGCAGTCTAACTAGATACATATATTCCAAAACACCTGCACGCACATTCATATTAGAGCAATCCTACTTACTAATTTCACAGGCGCTGCCGGCTTCTGGGTGTCACTCGACCGCATCGTGACCAAGTACGGCTTTCGTCAACCTCGCCGTAGCACGTTTATGTTCTTCGTGTTTTCCATCCTTATATTGCTGGGCCATTCCATGCTGCACCACGTCATGATGCGCCACCCATTGGTGATACATTATCTGCGGCTGACCAACGAATCGCGCCAGCGGCGCAGAATACTGCTGCACGTGACTCCCAATGAAGATGCCACGTTGGTAAGTTGTTTAACGTGTAAACACATTTCTATAATCGCTGTGAGGGCGTGTCGAGGGATCTAGGTGGTAGTAAGTGCTTCCTGGGCAGTGTTTTATAAAGCTACAACTGCTACAAGTTACAATTTACAAGCGGAAGTCTCGTTCTATCAATGAAAAGAGACTTCTAACCTGTAGCTTTATAAAACACGGTCCTCGCCAAAAGCCAGACTATATTCACTATTCTGTTATAAATCAGTATAGTTTTCATTAATACTGTCTTTGGGATAGTCTGCTTCGCAATCAAAAGGGCATGCATCGGTAGGTATTTCTCGCGACCAGGCACCAAACTCAGAAGAAACCAAATTCAGATTTGAAAATATTGTAAGTAATATCCAACTTATCTTTACAGATAGAAGGTGAACCAACTGGTGAAGGTGGTTATGGCGTATTGAAAATACAAAGTCCTGCTTTATCAACTACAGGTGAGCAGCTTAAATAGTTAAAAAGTGATCTATTTGTTTGTTTAGTCTAATCGTCTGTCTCAGCTGAGCCTGTAGGATATACTGGTTGATCGAAAAATATTATTTTGTTTCAGGAGATAGAGAAGGCAATGCCTTCAGTTTCGCCAACCCGCTCTACTCGCCGACGTCGACCACGCCCGCGCCGCAGGGCTCTCCCCCGAGCGTGTCCGAGCCCTCCACCTCCCCTCCCGTCGCGCTCCGCACCCCCCGCCCCTCCTACAAAGTAGAGGACATTGTGGTTGAAACCAATGAAAGGCCCACATCGTGGAGGGCCTTCAAAAGTGAGTTTGCGATAATGCTTTCACAGGTAATAGTAATAGTAATTTATTTGTCAAACATAGGTATACAATAGTTGTACAAGTTTCATGTGAGTTCCACTATGTTTTGCCTAATGGTGTACAAATAGCATGCACTAATGGCATGCAGCATGGTGAAAATAGGGAAATGAAATGAATATAATGTTAATGAAAGTGAAACGGACGAAAATGTGGACTGTATATTGAATGAATGAAAGATGAAAACTAGTTGAAAAGTGGTTTAATAAGCAAATAAAAAGACAAAAGGAACAACACAAACCAACCACTAGCACTACTGACAAGACATGACAAAAAAAAAATTAAAACAAAAGTACAAAAAAAGAATAAAAAAACATTGTATTATGAAAACTAGCAAGGAGTTTGCGACATCCTGCCCCTCGTGCAGCATTGCACCTACTAGATCCGCGGACCAAGGTCAGGCAAAGACCTCATGTGGCCAGCTTCACCAGTTTCTTGAGGGGGCGGCGCAGTATACCTCCTGCTGTGGCAACGTCGACCACCCTAGTTATACCATCTCTTCCTGGATACGTTTTCACAATGCGGCCTCGTGGCCAGCTCCCACGTGGTAAGGTCTCGTCGACAATTATAACGACATCCCCAATCTTGAGGTCTTGTCCGTTGTGACCTGTGGATTGGTCTCGTGGCTGCATAGTACGAAGGACTTCGCGCACCCAGCGGTTCCAGAAATGGTCGGCGAGCCTTAAAACTTTCCTCCATTCAGCACGTCGGCTCAAGTCACTATCGTCTAGACCTGCAGGGACGTTTTGAGGTGATGACGACCCGATCAGGAAATGGAAAGGTGTCAACGTGGTCGGATCGTCAGGATTGGTCGACACGTGTGTTAATGGGCGTGAGTTTACGATGGCTTCTGCTTCGGCCAGGAGTGTCACCAAGGTCTCTTCTTTCGGCGAGCGTTCGTTCAGGGTGGCTTTCAGTGCCACTTTTACGGCGCACACCAGTCGTTCCCAACAGCCACCAAAGCTGGGAGCTGCGGCTGGAATGAAGCTCCAAGTGATTCCTTTAGTACCCACAAACTCTTCAACTTCTGGAGCGTAAAATTCTTTGAGGATACGGTTGGCCCCAACGAAGGCCGTCCCATTGTCTGAATAAATGGTGTGTGGTGTCCCGTGTCTGGCAATAAACCTCCTCAGTCCCATAATCGCCGAATCAGCAGAAAGACTGTGCACTAATTCAAGATGGAGAGCTCGCGATGTAAGGCAAGTAAAAAGGGCCACATATCGCTTTTCATGGCGGCGCCCAATAGTCACTGTGATAGGCCCGAAGTAGTCTACGGCTTTGATTCTTCCCGCTAGATGCAGTAACTTGTCGTCTCCTATCATAGGGGATAGTTTGGTAAGTCGACTCTTCCGTGAGATCGCCGTGGAGTTCAGAATACATTGGTATTCTTCCGAGAAGCTGTCCAGTTGAGTTCGTTGTAGAATGTGCCTTTCAGCGGCTTTAATGACATCGGCGGTTAGTGGTACCAGGGTAGTTGACGTTGGTGAGTGCCTGGAATGACAAGCTCTGACATTTGAAACGGAATTTCGATAAGAAGCCAAAGTTTTGCCAAAAATTGCTGCAGCTTGATGTACACGAGCTGTGGTACGTAACAAGCGCAACCAGTCATTAAATCGATCGAAATTTACAGTTACCGGAGTAGGTAAAGGTAAATCAAGCGAAGTTAGCCCCACCGATTCGTTCGGATGACATTTAAGTTCTTCGCGAACTGGTGTGGTAATAGTGGGCTCTTTAGGCCAGTCCTCCGAGGACTTAAAAAGAAAGGATGGCCCTGAAAACCATCTATGTGTGAGGTCGAGCTCAATGGAATGCATCCTCGTCGTATCATCGGCTACGTTTAAGTCCGTTGGTACCCACCGCCAATCTTGGAGGGAAGAATTTTCCATAATTTCGCCTAACCGGTGGGCAACAAAAGGCTTAAACGAGCGCGCGTCACTGCGCAACCATTGGAGGACAGTCATCGAGTCTGTCCAAAGGAATGTGCGTTTCGGTTTTTTGCGATGGCTGTCCTTGATGGTAAGTGCAAGTCGAGAAGCGATCAAAGCAGCTAGAAGTTCCAAGCGCGGAATTGATGTTGGTCTTAAAGGAGAGACTCTTGCCTTGCTCGAGATGAGAGTGAGCTTGATGCTGCCGTCGGAGTAAACCAAACGCCAATAGGCAACGCAGGCATAGGCAAGCTCGCTTGCATCTGCAAAAACGTGCAACTCTCTGAAGGATGGCTCAGAGCCTTTTGAATACCAACGAGGAATTTTCAAGGAAGAAACCGTTGATAGCTCGTTGAACCAAGCCAACCACTTTGATGCTTCTGACTGTGGCAGTTCAGTATCCCAATCAAAGTTTAATCTCCACGCCTGTTGAAATAAAATTCGACCTTTTACAATAATAGGCCCTAGCAGACCCAAAGGGTCATACACGCGCATAAGGTGTGACAGCACTTTACGTTTAGTAAGAGGGATAGGAATAGTTTCAGATAGACCTGTCCTAAAGCCTAAGTTATCAGTGGTGGGATTCCAAGCTATACCTAGCGCTCGGACGTTGTTAGAGGAGTTGCCAAGATCAATTTCTAATGACTGAGTGGCTCGTAGATCGACTGGAACGAGATTTAATGCTGCAGGCTCATTGGAAATCCAACCTCGCATTTCAAAGCAAGCGGCGCTGTGGACAGTAATAATGTCCGCTGCTAGCTTGGCTGCTTCGTCAATAACGTCAAGTGAGTCTATATAATCATCCATATAATGATTTAGCAAAATGGCGTCCACGGCTTTAGGATACGAGCTTTTATGTTCTAGAGCATTTTTATTTTTAATAAATTGCGCTATAAAAGGACTACAGCAAGCCCCAAAAATGACAGCTGTCATCCTGAATTCCTTTAAAGGCTGTGTTTTTTCCGGTCTCCACAGATATCTAAGTGCGTCCCTATCCTGCTCCCTAATCCGTACCTGGGGAAACATTTCTTTAATGTCAGCCGTTATGCCGATGCGTCCCTCCCGGAAACAAAATAAAACTTTTAGCAGCGGTTGTAGCAAATCAGGACCAGAAAGGAGTAAAGAATTCAGACTGACTCCCTCACTCCTGGCCGCGGCGTCATGAACAACGCGAAGTTTGTTCTTCTGAGGATGGTACACGCCAAAATGAGGTAGATAGAGGCGAATTGTCTCGTTATTGCTATCTTGTTTATGATTGGCGTAATACGTCTCAGAAGCACACTCTTCCGCGTAACCTTTATTTACCATATTAGTCATAAATGTGTCGTAAGCCGAAGCAAATCTAGCGTCCTTACACATGCGTCTCACTAGACTTAAAAAACGTGACATCGCTTGAGGGTAGCTGTCAGGAACGCGCTGAATATCATCACGCCATGGCATGCCTACCTCAAAACGGCCGGTGGGTAAGCGCCATGAAGTGGATTCGACAATATCTACAGCACGCTGATCCTGCTTACTATGCAGCGTTTCTGTTTTAGAAATACCCAACGAATCTATTTTGTACTGTTCTTTAATAAGGAACTCTAAACTTTCTTGTGTTGCTGTTTCAATCAAAGTACCGTGATTGACGAACTCTATTAATTTTGTTTTGCTAGAGGCAACGCCGTATAAAGTCCAGCCTAGTGCTGTCAAACAAGCTACAGGATCGTTCCTTTTACCAATACGAACGTCACGGTTAATAGATAAATGCCAATGTTCGGCTCCAATTAAAATGGTTGGAGTCGCATCGTCGTATGTTAATGCGTCAACCAGATCGCTAAGGTGCGAAAAAGACTCTACAGTTTCACGCTTTATTGTTTGTGGGCGTAAAGAGAGAGACTCCATAGCCTTAGCGTTTTTTATCAAAAATGTTTCTTGTGTGTGCCTACCTTTAATATAAAAATCAACGTACGACACTGTAGTTTTTCGTTGTAGTCCGCCAATACCGTTTACGGTTATAACCTGTTGTGGCCCGGAGGCCCCTATCTGTGCAGCAACAACCGAGTCAATCAACGTGGCCGTGCTTCCGTCGTCCAGCAGCGCGTACGCGTCGCATGCTCCCGCCAGGCCGGACACGGTGACAGGGATGATCTTCAAGTAGGCTCGAGGACGGAGGGCTAAAATAGTGTCTGGTTGTTTAAACTGAGTAGAAGTAGAAGACACAATCACTTTTTCCTCTGTCGGTACCGAAACATTTGAATTTGGGTGTGTATTTTGACCACTTATTACTGTAGAAATGCTACACTGTGTGTTTTCTGTGTCGAATGTGTTGACCAAATTCACGGTTGGTTTTTTATGAAGAAGCGAGTGGTGCCGGAATGAGCATCCGTCAACGCCACACGGATTTACTTTGCATGTTTTCCATTGATGTGACACACTCCTTAAACAACGGTAGCACACTTTTGCTTCACGTAACCATTGCCATCTGTCGTCAACACTCAAAGACTTGAACTCAGTACATGACTTTATATTGTGTTCTTTTTTACAGAAGGAACACTCTTGTTTATTTATACTACTTTGCGAATGTGTAGCTGCATTTACGTGTTCCCGTTTTAATTGTTTTTCAAGAGGAAAATTTTGATAGTTTTGACCCGAACTAGCTTCCGGTGACAGACCATACTTTAAATGCTGGTCTAGCTCACCTTTCAGAAAATCGGACAAAATTTCGAGTTTAGGACGTAGAGTAGTGTCCAACTTAGCAAAATCAGTCCATCTTATTTTTGTAGTAGGATTTAATTTAGCTAGCACTGCGTGAAATAATTCCGGTGAGTATAAATACTCTATTTGTTTGAGAAGTTTTATTGTGGCAATGGAGTTACATACCCGGTTAGAGATAGTTCCAAGTTCTTTGAGATCGTTACCCAAACGTGGAAGGTTCTTCAAACTAGAAACTTCCTTGAATACGATGAGCTCGGGGCGCGCGAAGTTGTCCTCAAGTGCGCGCATGACTACCTCCGGGTCCTCCGCCGACATCAGCAGCGCCGCGACGGCCTCCCGCGCGGGGCCGCGGACTGCATTTTGCAGTCGGTTTACGTTCTCTAGAGCAGAAAAATTGATTTTAGTAACGTCGTAGGTCCGTTTGAATGGTAGCCATTGTAACGTGTTACCAGAAAAAGAAAACAATTCTAGTTTTTTAACACTGGGGGCGCTGGCGAGCGCCTTGGCGGCTGCGGCGGTGTCGGCCACAGCTTGCAAGAGAGTGGTGTGTTGCCGTAGGTCTGTAGGGAAGAGCGGCGGCGTTATGCCGGCCGCCTCAGACACTTGGCAGTCTCGTGATGCTGCGTTTGTTGACAGTGGTCGTTAATAAAGGGTGTAGTCGCCCGAGCAGCTGCCGGCTTTAGAACCAGGCTAAGGTCTGGAGATGGAATAGAGGAATAGTATTCACACCCAACTACAGGAGTGCCTTTATCAACATTGATGAGTTCAAATAATTTATTGAATCAGGCGTTACTTTGCGGAGGTCCATATTTATGAACTAAAAAACAATTACTTTGCTCACCCGCGACCACTAATGACAAATAGTTATATCTGTGCGGCAAATGTATGTTTCCATGCAACACCTCCACCTCCACTGCTACACGAATCAACACATGCCACACAGACCCAACTATCACCACCACCACTATACTAAACGCTGACGCGTTTCGGCACTCTCCACGAGGCCATTTACGAAGCACAACAACAACCGCTCAACATGCCACCACTTCCACTACTGACATATGTAAACCATGTACTCAAACACATACATGAGTACATGGTTTACATATGTCAGTAGTGGAAGTGGTGGCATGTTGAGCGGTTGTTGTTGTGCTTCGTAAATGGCCTCGTGGAGAGTGCCGAAACGCGTCAGCGTTTAGTATAGTGGTGGTGGTGATAGTTGGGTCTGTGTGGCATGTGTTGATTCGTGTAGCAGTGGAGGTGGAGGTGTTGCATGGAAACATACATTTGCCGCACAGATATAACTATTTGTCATTAGTGGGCGCGGGTGAGCAAAGTAATTGTTTTTTAGTTCATTGATGAGTTCGTTATGGTTGCGATGGTGTTCTATCCATTTGTGTGTGCGCTCAATGCTCACCTTGCTTGAGACGTGACTTCCAGTCTGACTGCCAGCTTCGGCGTCGATGGCGGCGAGCTCGGCGACCAGCTCACTTTGCTCGACCTGCTGCTGTAGCGCTGCAAGTTGTAGCTCGCGCTCGCGCTCCCGCGCAGCGAGCTCTTGTTCGCGCCCGCGCTCCCGCGCAGCGAGCTCTTGTTCGCGCCCCAGCTGCCGGCGTAAGGCGAGCGCTTCGACCGCGGCCTTTTGTGCCCTCACCGTTACCGATGAACGCGAAGACCTTGTATGAGCGGTATGTGCGCTAGGGGCCTTACTAACCTGCAGACCTGAGCTGCTTTGCTGCGGAACATGAGTCGACTGACTAGGCTCCACGACGGGTGCGCTAGGCGCTATATTAGGTGAACGAATGATAGGCATGGCTTTGCTTTTACTGCGGGTGATCATATAAAATCAAAACGAAAGTGTAAATAAATTTAGATATAAAACTACGATGACAAATATACTAAATGTTGAGTGTTTACTAAATTTACTTACGTGACAAATAATAGTACGAATTTTACAAAAATGTCAATACGAAAAAATAATTACACTGGAAAATGACGGGAGATGGACCAAAATGAAACGGACGAAAATGTGGACTGTATATTGAATGAATGAAAGATGAAAACTAGTTGAAAAGTGGTTTAATAAGCAAATAAAAAGACAAAAGGAACAACACAAACCAACCACTAGCACTACTGACAAGACATGACAAAAAAAAAATATTAAAACAAAAGTACAAAAAAAGAAATAAAAAAACATTGTATTATGAAAACTAGCAAGGAGTTTGCGACAGAAAGTATAAAATTTACAATAAAATTTAAATCAAGATTAAAATGTCATGTTAATGTTTAATATAATTACAATAAAATTTAAATTAAGGTTAAGATGTCAATATTAAAATTAAGAATCATATCACATTATTCGTCAAACAGTGACTAGCCTATCTAATGATAACCATAATTATGGTCTTACACAAAACTTATACAATACTAAAAAGGACCGTCATTTATAGGTAAACATAACATAGGTGTAGGCGGATTCTCCTAATCAACGCTATAGCATAGTATGGTCGCCATTTTAGCCCCTATAGTCAAAACAGTTATATAGTTCCCGCAATTTGGGATGGCAAGTTGACTTTACAAGTGTTCAAACGGATAATGATGATCAAATGTGCATACCTGCATTGCGGCAATGTTAGAGTTTGACATCGCTCTTAGTGAGCTGTTATTAGTTCACTTGTATTTGATGTTTCCGTTACACTAGCCGCTGTCATACACACATTAACTCGTTTTCACAAGTAATGCCCTCTCGCCATCCCAACAAACTGCGGGAACTGCAGTGTCCAAATAAGTAGTGCTAGTACATAAAGGTATTTAAATGTAAAAAATATGTATTGCACCCACTTAACGGTTTGCGCTAGGGAAATAATTAATTCGTTATATAAATTCTTCAGGTGGTGTCCGCGCCCGATGGGCCGTAGCAAGGTCTATCTACCCATACATGGTGTCAATCGGTCTGGTCTACTTCACGACTTTGAGCCTGTACCCCGGCATCGCGTCTGAGGTGCCGTCCTGCCGCCTCGGCTCCTGGATGCCCATCATCCTGATGTCAGCTTTCAATCTGTTCGACTTTATTGGAAAGGTACAAAAGCATTTACGTTTTCCGAACTAATTATTAAAAGTGTTCCCTCTTGAAGCCTCAACATCTCAACTAATTTTAACGAAATTTGACAAGCGCATGAAGCGCATTATGTACGAGTTCGTACTTCGTACTAAGTACTTTTTAGTGCTGAGGGTCGAGCACGACTTTACGAATGCTGCGTAACGTAAAATCGAATAATAAACTTTATCGAGTTTGTATTTGTATGACGTTTGGAATAGCGCCCATCCGTGAGCGTATTTGGAACTAAAATTTAGTATGAGGTTCTCGATGTCGATACGATAACCGTAACGTTACGCAGCATTCGTAAAGTCGTGCTCGACCCTCTGACGCGTCGTCTCGCACGCGTCAGCTGTTAGAAAACTTATGTTTACCTTATAACGTTAAATTGTACGAATTATTAGTTGAATAAACTCATTTAACCTTCACGATTGTGTAATTCCTAGTATTTGTCATCCGGTAACCTAACCTACCTAACAAGTCAATGTAACGAGTTTACCTATTGCTCTTACACATTGCATTCACAAGGAAAAGGACATAGGATACTTTTTGTCCTGGAAAATTGCAGAGCTCCCGCGGGATAACCGCGATAACCGGATTCTATACTTAAACGAAGTCACGAGCTAGTGCTTCTTCCTATAAAAGTAAATATTTGCTTAGTTAAATGAGCTCAAAGAACTGAGGAAGTAAGTAGATAGGTACGTCGATGTTTTGTGCGTGATTAACGAAGGCAATGTCCGAGCCTTTGGCTGTATTCCTTGAATAGCTATTAGGTAGCTGTACTTCGGTAGCTGCTGAATAATATAGTCAACGTCTTCTGCAGGGCGGCGATAGCAGTGCGGGGGAATAGTAGCCATTTGCTATATGTATAAGAGTGAAATAAACGGATCACTCAAGTATAAAAGTCGAGTTTAATTTGTAGTCCTTGAAGGAAGAAGTAGGCCTTCGAAACAGTCCAAAACACGTCCGGTTAAACTACAAAAATACGTCAGGGAGCTTCACGGTAGTTTCATGTAATAAACGGTGCTATAATGATATTCTCCTACAGATAGCAGCGGCCTGGCCGTACGAGTGGAGCCGAAGCCAGCTGCTGATGGCGAGTGGGCTTCGGTTGCTTCTTGTGCCGTTAATGCTGCTCTGTGCCGCGCCGCGACACTCGCCGCACATCGTTGGTGATGTAAGTCATCAACTCATCATCATCATATTTTTTTTCCCCATAGTAAAACACAGTAGCAGCGCCTATGGCCACCACGATTTGGGGACGAGATTGTCGGTGTAATTCTCTTTGTTGTCGGCGCAATCTCTGAGATTCAGTGTCGCTTCAGTTACACAGACTGCAGGAGTGGCCCGACTTGCGTACTCTAGGTTAATATGACAGCTTTTAACGTACATCCATAAGTAGGGTCGTTTGTAGACTTAATCCGTCTTTATAAGTTAGGTTTTAAACGGGTAGGCCTGTTGTTTTATAATTTCACGTGTCCGCGAGTAAGCTTATCATTAATTTTCTTGTCGGAGAAATTGCATAGATTCCACTATACCAACGCGTGGTCCCGAAAAATACTGATACGATAAGTAATAAAAAAAAGCTATAACCCAAACAATCTGGTATAAATACCTACCTAAAGAGTTTTGGATCCGCTGTTTGTAATTAGTGTATGTAAATCTTGTAATTAATAAAAATAAAACAACTAAACAGATAACCTTGCACCTTTTCGTCGCGATTGCATAAATGCACTTTTAAAAAAGTTTTGTTTGATACTTACTCAAACTTAAATACTTCTACTTGACTTGATTTATTCTTAACAGTATTTTTGCAATAATAATAAGGTAAACGTCCCAATAATCGACACTATTCCAATAATTAAGATTGAAACTGCTAACTATTTGGGACAACGTTCGATCACACAAGGATCTATTCTATTTCATTTTCATTTTGAAAAAAAGTTCCAAATATTTTAATAATTAAATACTAATAATATCTCTGATTCCCTGGAGAATGGGTAGGGTTCTGGTTTGGGATGCGACCTGTGTCGATACAGTAGCACCCTCACATCTCCAGGGAACCACACAAAAAGCTGATGCTGCGGCAGAAACGGCCGAAAATAGAAAAAATTCTAAGTATCAATCTCTCGGTCCGAATTATAATTTTGTTGCTGTCGGGTTTGAAACTTTGGGTCCATGGGGTCCCAGCGCTTACAAGCTTATTTCTGAGTTACAAAAGCGCTTAGTTGATGCAACTTGTGACCAAAGGGCTGGCAGTTTTCTCTCTCAAAGAATCAGCATCGCTATTCAGCGAGGCAACGCTGCCAGCCTTTTGGGTACTATGCCACGGGGGTATTATTTAGATTTAATTTAGTTTCAAGTTGTAGTTAAATAAAATAAATAAATAAATAATAAATATCATGGGACAAGTGACACCAAGAACAAACATTCGTATTCATCATACAAACATCTGCCCCGACCGGGATTCGAACCCGGGACCTCAAGCTTCGTAGTCAGGGTCTCTAACCACTAGGCTATCCGGCCGTCAAGTTTATTTAGTTTAAGCTTAGATTTAGTGTCATTGTAAATTGCTTTTATTATGTAAATAAAGCATGTTATATTTTCGAAATTGAAATCTCCAAACAATAAGTAAGTACCTACTGAAATTAGATATCGTCATCGCAAAAGAGAATAACATTAAATTAAGCAACTAAACCAATAGGGCTTAGGTAATTAGCTAAATGTAAACATCCTAAGCCACGTGACACAGTGAAACAATCAATAAAGACGGACCACTGATACAAAATACCGGTATTTTGGTATTTAAGTAATGCCACATTTGTTACAGTTCTACCCGATAATGTTCTCCGTGGTTCTGGGCTTCACCAACGGCGTGTTTGGGTCCGTGCCCATGATCATGGCTCCGTCCCGAGTTGGCCGGGAGCACCGAGAGATCGCTGGTGAGCAAGGATAGGTTTTACATAAATAATTGTGATGATTGCTAATAATCCGTTCATAAGACAATGACAGGGATAGCTGGTAATAAGTACTGAGACTCACAATTCAATGTCAAATTTATTTGTTCATGGCTTAAAGGATGCCTTGCCTTGTCTCACTGCGTGCACGGAATGCGGCGTTGGCGAGGCGGAGTGTGCCGATTCCGTATTCTACCAAGCAAATTTCAGGATTCAATTCAACATACCGTCGCGTCGTCACCGCCGCCAACAGTCGTAATATACAAAACCTTTACTAATATAATGCGTTGTATCATTACAGGTAATATGATGACCCTGTCCTACAACGGCGGACTACTATCAGGCTCTCTGGTGTCCTACCTCCTTCTCAGCATGTTAGGGCCGCCAGCCATTGCGCCCTGCCGTCTTTACCCCACGCCCATACTGCCGACCCTAGCTCCCATCACTACCACCATCGCCAGTAACTTGACGCAACTAGTTACTACTTTACATTAAGTGGTAAGCTGGTCAGCGACAACCATATTGGTCTAACTTCGGGTCATAACTACCAGCCATACAACAATTGAGGCCGTTTTCGGGTGTCAAACTTTAGATAAATCGCCATTCGGATTTTCGTGCGATTAAATACATATATGGGAAGTAGGCCACATATCATCCAACAGCCTCGTTTTACATTACTGGATTATAACTAAGTAAGTACTTTACCTATAGCATTTAAAAAAAGTACGTGCATTTAAATAGGTACAATTTAAATACAGAGAATATCACGGCACATGTATGTAGTGTTTTTTACAACAATCGTTACTTTATAAGTGCGCGCGTAATCAATAGCGGACAATCGTGCACGCGTGTATAACTGAAAAGCCTGAAAACTATACTACTTATTTGCAAAATAACTCCCATCTAAGCTTAAGCGTAAGGCAGCGATTGCCCTTGTACGTATCTTAGATAGGGGTCGTTAAGACTAAAAACTGGTTAAGTTTGCCCCAACATTGGTTGTTGTTACGTACGAACCGTCAAACATTGGGGCCAATAAACTGGTCAGGGAGTGTTGGGGCCAAGTGTGGTGATTTGCCATGACCATGACTGAATGTAACGAATTCCATGTGTAAATATTACATTATTGTTAGGTAAAGTGTTGTTTAATGAATCAGTAGGAATTAGGTTAAGCAAACATTAATTAATGACATCAAGAAACTCTTGCCTGTAGATTAGACAAGCACTTGCATTTTAATGTTAAGACAAGCTCCAGACCTCTAAACAATTATAAACTTTTATTTTATTTTGATCTCGAAAAGCTATCTACTTATTTACGTGGTTAACTGTTTCAATTAATTTAATTAATTAATTAATTATTTTACTTTTACTGTCATGAACTTTGTACATAATAAATGTATTAGAATATCTGTTAAGTTGTTACGTATATTTATATTTTTGTACAGCATGTAAGTAAGTAACCATGGCTTTTGATTATTAAAAAAACAATACTAAATAGTACCTACGAATAGTTTGTAAACTGGATAAAATCATAAATTAAATTACAATACTTAAGATATTAACGTCCTTTTTTTCCCTGAAAAATGAAATATACATACATCATAACTAGTCAAATGTATTCAAAAAAGCACATTGTTATCATCATCATCAATGATATGTAGGTACTTTAAAACCGGCCATGTGCAAGTCGGACTCGCGCACAGAAGGTTCCGAACAAATTTGTAGGCAAGTATGTAAATAGTTCGTCTATCACGGGAAACGAGTCTCGATTTTTTTCCCGCTTTTCAAGAGTGTTTTAAATTGTCCAATGTTAGCAGAGCCCTATATTCCTAAGCAAACTGTATACGCAGTGTGGGGTCATTTTACTCGTAAAGCCTGCTTATCTGTGATTCATTTCTTTTAAATTCACTATAATTATGCACTACTGCTGTGATTTTTTTTCACATTTCCAAATTACAATAGCTTCTCTAGTAGAGGTGGGGGGGGGGGGGGGGGGGGGGGGGACACTTGACTTTAAATAAAAAAGGAGTTCTTCAAAGTTAAATATTTCTCAAACGAATCTCAATCGAAAAATGATCTTCGGAGCACCCGTAATATTTTCAAAAGACCTATCTAACGATACCCCACACTACGTATACCTACGCCAAAAATAAACTTTTTCCAGATTTTATTCTACCACTTTGCTGGCAATATAACCTTCAACCTTCTAATACCTACCAATAATCTCTGAGCTAAGCCGCCGACAGACAGACAGACGGTCATGACGAAACTATAAGGGTTCCGTTTTTCCCAGTTTGGCCACGGAACCCTAAAAATAGCATTTTATAATTTTCAGTAAGTACATATTTTTACTATGTCGTAGACACTGAAGCTGTGGTCATTTGCAACGTAAATGGCAAAGCGACTAAACACAAAAAATTTTGCCCCACAATCTGGCTGGTTGCTAAATACCTACTCAAAACAATAGTGGTATTGCACTGAATGTTTTCCTTAAAAATCGCGTAAAAAAGAAAACTGATAACTTTTTTAACCTTGCTATCTATCACGCTACGGTATCGGGGGCTACAGGCTACAGGTCGGCGAGAGCTACGCATCAGCGTGAAAGCAGGCCTTATACTACGAAGTTCAAAATTCGAACTTCGTATCGAGCCGTCCCGCTCACGCTAATAATACGAGAGTGAGCGGGACGATACGATACGAACTTCGATTTTCGAATTTCGTTGTAGACGTTGTAGCGCATCTACGATGCCTCTACGGCGTAGCAGTTATCAATATTTTCTCTCTCTATTCAGTGACGGCTGCGTTAGTCTCGCTGTTGGCTTGGGCTATTCTCATTTGGACCTGCCCTTTGCCTTTTTAGTCATAATTTTTACTACATAGAATAGTTAGGTTAGGTTTATTTTGTATCTTTCCAGAAAAGTAGGTATTTTCTGTATTATTTTCATTATGACAAACAATCATTAGAGCAAAAATTACATTAGGACAATCGCTATAATAATATGAATATGCGAGACAATGCTATATTTGTACCCTTCAACATGTAAAATGTAATCCTGGAGGTACAAGTGGAAAATAAACCATTTTTCAGGCGAACTTTCAAAAAACTCTTTATACTATATTATAAATAAGAGAAACTTTTTTTCGTTTTTACTTGTATCCTCGCAATCAAACTGGGATTTTCGTTAAATTGTTGATATTACCACTTGTCCTCGCTGAGTACAAACGGGTGAAACTTATTTTTCCATATGTATAATTGTAGCCCAAGAGAACAACAAGCGAGAATAGCCCACACAGTGATCGTAACAGTGTAAACGTGTAAGAGAGTTAGGAAGACAGAAAATAGAGAAAAGTTGTTAAAAATTGTATTATTTTGTGATGACGTCATTTGTGTAGCGTTTTCTTATTTACGAATTTTAATTTACTATTGTATTACAATAGTCTACCGTAGGCATGACACACAGCTTTAAAGTAAGTAAATCATTATTTTTATCGCTTTTGCTATTTCATTTATGTTTATTCTGATGGCTTATTCTGGTTCTCAAAGGCACATCCTACTTATGATTTTGTATACCTATTTATTTTACTGATGACGATAATGATACGGAAAGTACAGCTATAGGCATAATTTCCAAAAAATAACGGCTTTATTTGAAATTTTACCCATCTCTTGTTTTGCCAATTCGATAACAATTTGGATCCTAAGAATAAGTAGGTACTTCATACTCGCTTAAGATAAACATTATTACGTAAATTGTGACCGTATCCAATTATAACTGGAAAAGCCATAACATTACTTCTTGGCTTCTACTTATACGTACCTAAATTCTGTTCAAAGAGAGTTGATAAATATTATGATATAATCTTGAAATAGCGAGTCGCTTAACTATCGCAAACTGTATGACGGGCGTCGCTTATCGCCCGCACGCACTGATTTTCGTGGTACGGGTACGAGCCGCGCAGAGGGTCGAGCACGACTTTACGAATGCTGCGTAACGTTACGGTTAACGTATCGAGATCGAGAAACCTCATACTAAATTTTAGTTCCAAATACGCTCACGGGCGGGCGCTGTTCCAAACGTCATACAAACTCGACAACGTTTACTATTCGATTTTACGTGACGCAGGTTTCGAAAAGTCGTGCTCGACCCTCAGTTGTTGTCAATCGCGGCGCCGTGCCGGGCGCGCGAGCGCTCGCACGCGTCTTCCATATTGCCTTAGGCCATCAATAGGACATACAAGCTATTCAATTCTACGAAAACAGAATATTAAGTATAAATACTTAGAGTATTTCTCTTAATTTTTTTATTATCATCGGTAAAACTAATTAGCGGGCCGCTATTTGTAATTAGTTAAGAAGCCTTGGTTTTTAGGGTACCGTAGCCAAAATGGCAAAAAGGAACCCTTATAGTTTCGTCGTGTCTGTCTGTCTCTCCGCGGCTTAGCTCAGAGACTATTATTGGTACTAGAAAGCTGTAATTTTACATAAGTACATACACATACATATATATATATTCATTAGGCCAAAAAAGTGCTAGGATGAAATCTTGAAAAAAAATTTTTTTTTTTCTGGGTACCTCCCCTACACGTATAGTTCGGATGATTTTTTTATTTCTCGCCTACACCATAGTGTGGGGTATGGTTGGACAGGTCTTTTAAAAATATTGGGGGTGCTCGAAGATCATTTTTAGATAGAGTTATGCGTTGGCGAAATATTTAGCTTTAAAGTGCTAATTTTTGTTGGAGTCAAGTCCCCCTCGCTCTACCAGAGAAACTATTGTATTTGGAAATGTGAAAAAAATCGAAGCAATAGTGCATATAGTGAATTTAAAAGGAAATCTATTAGAGATAAGTAGGCTTTACAGGTTTACGAGTAATAGTTTGTCTATGTCATTAACCGATATAAATTGACCCCACACTGCGTACAGTTTGCTTAGGATTAGGGCTCTGCTAACACTGGTTTCGAATAGGTGTGATGAAAATACGTTTAAAATTAGGTGTCTATGCCAGGACTTTTTTGTAATGGCTTAGGAACCCTATCCTGGGCGTGTCCGACACGCTCTTGCCCGGTTTTTTTTATAAACTCTCTTTGAACAGACTTTACATTGTAGTGGTTACTGGGTTGACTGTATTTTGTACACATGTAAATATAGTGTCTGCATATCCAGTTTTCTAATATTTCATGTTCCTAAAGTCGATGAGTAATAAGGCTGGTTACAGAGCGATGCGCTAGAGTTTGCAAATGGCTGAGTGGGAAATTTTACCAGTTTATTTTTAACATAATGAATTCATATTTATTGATATGAGCAGAGGGTCGAGCACGACTTTACGAATGCTGCGTAACGTAAAATCGAATAGTAAACGTTGTCGAGTTTGTATGACGTTTGGAACAGCGCCCGCCCGTGAGCGTATTTAGAACTAAAATTTAGTATGAGGTTTCTCGATCTCAATGCGATAACCGTAACGTTACGCAGCATTCGTAAAGTCGTGCTCGACCCTCAGTCTTCAACTGTCCATTCCACATGTAGCTACGCATTTAGCATTTAGCTACTATTTAAGTCAAGCAGAGTTTAATCATTTGAATGTTAAGACAATCGAAACTTAGGTAACTACTAAATAGTACTGACTATTGTAACCGAAAATTTACCTTTTCGTTTGCAAATTAGTGTTTAAAAAACTTAGAAGAGACAATTAATATTATTATTTATATATTATTTTCAGTTCTCTGTTGTAACTTGTTTTAATCATGAATTGAATCGATTACACTTACTTACTTTTGTTTACTTTTTTCGTGAGTAAAAGGACAATTTCAGATTTACCCTTTGAATTATTCCAACTCTTCTAGCGTACCTATTACTGCTCTGAAACCAGCATTCAATCGTTATAAATATATCTACTTAGATACATAAGTAAGTAAAAGGATCCTTTGTGCGCGCACGAACAATGACTGGAAATGTTGGGAAGAATCAAGAAAATAACAATTAAGTGGGTAGGTATAATAAGTGACTGCAGTGGCTTAAACACATTTGCTGTTTCACGTTACGTTACGTTACGTTACTGTAACCAAGAGTTGCTGATTGTCATTCCTGGTGTAACGGTGGTGTGTATACGTAACCTTGGCAATATTATGAATGAAGTTAAGTTACATTACAATAATCACCATTTTACGTACTGTTTACTTTACTTTTAATAAATTATTTCCATAAGTAATAAACAAATTTTGCTGACGTAAGTAAATCACTCGATAGGAACATTACCTATGGTGTATAGGTATTTTTATTTTCGGTCAGTTTGACATAGGTCAAAGTCAAAAGAGAAGTGGTTTGTAGCAATAAATGTATATTGCACGGTTAAAATCATATAGTACAGTCAGTCGCAGATGTTACGTTTAAATAAATATCGACGACTGCTCCAGTAGTACTTAAGCTCTCAATATTGTTTTTTTTTAGCTCTTCATCAGTAGATGTAAATAAATCTGAAACTGACAAGAGGTATTTGGCGGACTAAAAAACTCATACCTTTTCGACTTGTTTCCCCGAGGGACAATTTGATATGGTAGGAATGGGAATAGCCCTATTTGGCACTTCTGATTTGCATAGTCGATATGATATGTCATTTTAGCCTACTTAATTATGAAGAATGTGAAGATTTAGGTAAGAAGTATTCAATTATGGATGCTGAAATCGCATACCGTAACTACAGTTTACATCTATAGTACGAGAAAGTACCGACCTACTCTATTGTTAAAATTGTTGAACAAGAACATAGGTAAGTATGTGATTTTTTTGAGCTTTTGAAGATTATTTTTGTTTGTACATACCTAAATTGAGAAGCGATCTTATTATTTAGTTATGGTACCTAACGAAATAATAATTATCAATCTGAGAGCTAAATGCCTACGCGAACGTGTCACTTCAGTATATTGACCTTATTATATGTTTATGAATCAAAATAGATTATTTAGAAATAAAGCTGTTCATAATCAGACTACAAATAATGTTTTAATAATTTTGATCTACCTAACAACTGCCAAATAAATGGAGTTAACCTTGCGAAGGTAAGTAGGTATGCCAAAAGTAAAAAATAAACGATGTTCAAGTGCCAAGTGCTTAATAAATACAGACTTCACAAATTACCTAGTAATAAATATCTTTAAATTTCGATAGGAGTCTTTCTTTAGCTTCCCAGTGGTTAAGGAAAAATAAAGATAAATATAAAACACACTTTTTTATAACATTATTTATTTCTCATGACTAGCTCAGCGTCACACAATAGAACGAGATAATTCGAACCACTTAGACAATGTGCAAGGATTTAGCACGAAGTGACATAGCTTGCACTCTTGAGGGTTCACACCCAGTATACGAGATTCCAAGAACTGATGCAATAGGAACTATGTTTTGCGTCGGCGCGTCCGGGACCGATTCGACGATCGCGAGCTCCACTCTTGGCTGAGGTCAGAATAAGACGGCGGGGTCTCAGGAAACTGGGCGTCCGACGTCCACCGGCAAGATGAACAAGCTGCTTTACGAGCCTCTTGAGTCTTCACAGGTGCTCCACCACCGTAAGACTCCAAAATGTGTTTGTACGCACACTCCAAAGGCTCTGGACTGCGGCCCCGCGCCGCGCACAGCCGTATGCGAAAGCAAGCGCTGCAATAGCCACAGGTTTCACCACGAAGTCCACTTCTCATCTCGAATAACTATGATGACGGCACGATACTTGTCGGGGTTAGCAAACGCCGAAGACTGATGAGATTGCGGTTTACTCGGTGTATTTATTTGCTGTTTCGTGGCGTCGCGCACGCGCCGGCCGATAACCCTAGGTCCGGCGCCGGCGTTAACGCCACGACTACAACCTTTAGTTAAAAACTTTATCACTCGTGATTGATGCCATCTCTACAAGCTATATATACGCTTACACAAGCGACATAAACTATGTATTCGCTCAAGTAGGCAGGTAAAGTATTAAGTAACCTACGATTTCTTCTGCGCTGTGGGTAAGTATATGAATAGGTATTAGGTACTTAGTTTTACTTTTTTTAACTGCAGTTCTCGCTTAGTCGTAGACAAGTCGTAGAATAGGGAATTCACCTTGTTTTAAAGATAGCGACGGCTTGAGATCACTTTTTTAGGATTCCGCACCTTAAAAAGGAAAAACGGAACCCTTACAGGATCACTTTGCTGTTCGTCTGTCTGTCTTGACAGACGTCAAGACCCTTTTTCTCTAGAACGCGTGGAAGTAGCATACTGAAATTAATACCTATCAAATACTCAAGCCTGCGGTCCCTTGAAGCTGTGAAAAAATCAACCTTCTAAGTCAACACAATTAAAAGATACAGTCATTAAAAAAGCTATTTCCATACAAATTGCCGAAATCCAAAAACCTAAAGGGTACTTCCAGTTGTCCTAGAAACTTGAAATTTGGTATGAAGGTAGCTCTTATAACATAACCACTCAGAAAATTCTAAAAATTTAAATTTTTTATGTCTGTAGATTTAAGACACAGTCCAATATAAGATGACCCCACACTGCGTACATTTTGCTTAGGAGCAGGGCTCTGCTAACACTGGACAACTTAAAACACTGGGGAAAAGCGTTAAAATCTTTCTACGGAACCCTCGTGCGCGAGTCCGATTCGCACTTGTCTGGTTTTTTATTCAAAATCTATTAAAAAACTCTGGAGTCTGGAACCATTCAACACCTGAATTAAACTAACTTTAATTTTCGTTTAGAATGCCCAAACTTAAAAAAAAAGTTGTGAGTGGGCACATGAAAACTGCGATTGATTTGTTGTATGGCAACACATAGGTACCTATCTGATTTATTATTCTGCTTTATCTAGTTTTACCTACCTGTTTTTATTTTCAAGTCAAAATTTGAAAACAAAAGTTTTCTAGGTGGGTGTGGATGCATAATAAAACAGAAGCTTAAGAATTTACTTATAGTATCAAATAAACACTGGAACTAGATGCTATAACCAATGCGACCCAGTTGTTATCCTTAATATTGTTGTGTAAACTCATTTATATTTGTCCTTTCCCGATACTGGCCACAGTTCTAGATCTTTACCAGAATCAACCGGCTTATCAAACCTAGTACACGATTGCGTGCACTAATTCGACACCCAATTAACTACTTACGACATTAATTAGAAGAAACTAGATAACATATCCCAATTATTGCAATTACAACCAATCCTGCGACATTTTGCACAGTTCGTTGCTGTCTTATCTATTTATTTTAACCCTTTTGACTTATTGCATTTGCAAGTTTGGAGCCCCGGCTCGCACCTCTGAAGTTTTTCGGAATTTAAGTAAGTAGGTATACGCGCTCTTCGGTGAAGGGCATCGTGACAATCGTGTTCAGGTGAACATCGTAAGTAAACCTAAACACTTCTGCGAAGCAATTCAATGGTGTATTCAATTAAGTTCCCAACCCATATTTGACCCGCGTGGGTTGGATTCTGAGAGGAGGCCTGTGCCCAGCAGTGGGACGTAAAATAAGGCTGGTACATACTTATAGGCAATTATAGGTACCATCAGAATATGAAGACTAACCAGGAAGTGGTAAGAAACGTATACTTACGCTATTTTTAATCTCAGAAAATAATAAATTTATTGGGATAGGAAGAGGTACAATTTGCGAGAAAACAGTAAGTGGATATAATGGTTACTAGGTAAAAATAAAAACATATTCACGTCAAACTAACATAAGATATTTCTAGAAAGTCTCTGATCAATTCGACGAAACTACGCTATCCTATCGTTATCAGACGCGGGCGAGAGTAAACAACCGTTGGTATTAATAGCGCAGGCACACGAGTGGCCATTGATCAACGAACTGGACCTTTCTCAAACCTTCAGCGCACAATATGTGTATATTAAGAGAAGATAGGCTATCGGGCCCTACGACACGATTTATTTGTAACCGACGTAGCGCGATACTACTTAAGTACATAGATAGGTAAGTACTCTCACACTACTGCAATTGTATTTATAAGCTCTTTAGCTCGGACGATCTCGACATCCGTGCTGCACTCATCCGTGATGCACCCCTCAGGCCCCTAACACTTACTCCTCGATCCCACCGACCCCCTACAGATTGCCGTGGGTGGAGGAAGCCCAAAGCATCCAGCTCCAACCGCACGTCGCCGTGGACGGCCCCCCAAGACTGCGTAACCCGTCCGCTTTGCGTATACCGTATACCGTCATCGTCACATACCGGGCCGTTTCAGCCCTGTCATGGAAAATGTTGTGAAAGAAGTTTGAGGTAGCCGGCTGTGACGGTCCAGCCGAGCACGCACACCCAAGCCAGGCGAAAGCTGTAACGGTGGCGACACCAACAGCATAACGTTGTGTCAAAAAAAAAAAAGATTCTTTGTACTTATTAATTTCTTTTTACACCTAAGTACCTACTTATTAATTTCTATTTAAGTACCTACACAGTTATCCATCGGCGTTTCCCCAAAAATGGATTGAATCTGGTAAGTACAAATTACTCATAGACGTCAAGTGGGTATTTAATCGTGTTATCTTAAATTTGTATACCTACCTATAATGATTTTCCATTTAAAAAAGTGGAATGGAATGAGTTTAGTAGGTACCTATCTATTAGAGTTAATTGACATCATTTAGCATTGAGAACTATGTGGTTAGTTAAAAATTAATGTTGATAAGTAGGTATAGTTAGTTAATTTACCTAATCATAAAAAACACTTTCGAAAAACATGTGTATTATTGATAAGTAGGTACCTACATAGTTATATGAATCAAAATTATTTTACTGGCACCTTGAACACTGATTAAAGGTCAATGCCATCTTAAAAACATGTCCTGTTTACGTAATATTAAGTAATCGGGTGAACTGTATCAAGAAAAAAATAATTGCCTATCGTTTACCGAACTGAACATTTCGCATCCATCATTATTTTCACGATCGTCAAACCGTGCCGTTCCGCGGCGAAAAAAAATGTCCAATGAATAAACTAGACATTGATTTTAAAATGAAGCAGGTATAGTGAGACTCAATCATAGTGAAACAAACACTCACTCGCGTTTATAAGTCAACTTTAGTCCGAAACAGTCCGGTCAAACTCGACTTAAATGCGTGAGTGATCAGTTTATTTCACTAGACATTAAATTCGCCAGTATAATATTTTCTAGAATAGCAAATAAATAAATACCTATATGTTAACGTGTTGATAGAACTCAAACAAGTTTTTTAATATTTAATTCCAAAGTCCACTATCCAAAACCTTCGCGAACGAGATAGATAAACCGAGGGTAAAAGTTGATCGATAAGCACAGGGCGTGCGTGCTCAGAGAGAAACCTACTCAGATTATTTTTTTCCGAACCATTGTTTTTCCACTCCAATATACTTTTTACCCTGTAGTAACAATACTGTACTACTTATGTTACCATTGTAGATAACATTATCTTGGTTTTGATTTGAGTCATTTAACTTATTCACAATTAACAAGGATGACTACCAAAGCAATCTCTGTTGCCTAGCCATTTATATTTATAACATTGTTACGTCGCTATCTCCACACACGCTGCTCCTGACTATTTTTGTCTCTTTGGGTAGGTAGGTATCTAAGTATCCCACAGTGAATAACAGCTTGATAACTCGAGAATAGTGTCTCAATAACGAACTTCTCACATAAAAACGCCTCGAAGTCAAAACAGGAAATATTACTACAACACATGCCGTGACGGCACGAGCAATTAGGTACATTATTGACAAGAATCAGTAGAGGAAGCAAAGTGATAAAATAAAATAGGTTCGAATCGCTTTTAAATTTATAGCCTTTGTTGAATAATAAATTTATGTGTTCCGGCCTTAGTTACTGCCTAAGTACGAAATCGACCCATTTAGGAAGGTACGTCCTCAGTCGAGCAAGACTTTTCGAATCCTGCGTAACGTTACGGTTATCGTATCGAGATCGAGAAACCTCATACTAAATTTTAATTCCAAATACGCTCACGGGCGGGCGCTGTTCCAAACGTCATACAAACTCGATAACGTTTACTATTTGATTTTACGTGACGCAGGTTTCGAATGTTCTTACTCGGGCCTCGGGTTCCTATAAACCAGGCGTACCACAATGCAACTTACGTACAGATAAAAAAAAATTAAACGATACAAACATTACGGATAAAAGTAAGCATAACATAACATAATAATGTAAGCGTAACATAGTATATAAGTTATGATACTAACGCAGTATGGATCTAAAGGTTGTCCGAAATAAATAATTTTTATTTTATTTTTTATTTTATACTCAAGACACTACTTTCAACTCGATGGGTGTACTATTCAAAAATACGAATTGTTTTTTAATAAAGCTATTTAGTATGGTGCCGAATTAATTATTATTTTACTTAGGTACTACTCGTACCTACGTGATATTGTAGTGGGATGGTTAAGAAGTGAAAGAAGAAATAATATTTAAATATTTATTCTAATCTACACTATTAAATATAACAAACATTATCGAAAATACAGCAAAAAAACAATCTTCAATTAAATGATAGTAGGTATAGAGAAGGAGCAACAGGTTTATGTAAAATATACCCAGGTAGATAGTAAACTCAGTTCCGTTTTCCGTTAAACAAGACCAAAGCAAAGTCGCAAATAATTTTAAAGTTCTTAGTTTAATTAAACAAACAAATATCTTCATGCTTAACAATTAATTTTTATGTACATATTTAATGGAACCTACGTAAGAACCAGGTACATTTTTTTTTTAATTTTATTACAATTCTTTGTAAATGGATTGTATACAGTCGAGGAAATTCATTCCTGACCCACCATGGAACCTTTTCACAGTAAACGTCATATTGACATGACATTGCTTGACAAGAAAAATCGTTATGACGTTTACTATGAAAATGTTCTATGGTGGGTCAGGAATTAATTTCCTTGGCGTAGCTAATTGGAACAAAATCGAATTTTCTCGTAAAAACTCAAGACATGCCTATTCAAATATTCTTTAAATTTTAATTGATTTTCAGTTGCAATGTTAATATCACTGGCAACCTTTCAGGGTAAAATTAATGATATGATAATTTGTAAAATTACGTTAGATACTGTTTGTAAGTTCGTCCAGAACAACTAGAAAGAAGCATGCAACAGTAAATATCAGTAATTATTCAGCTGGCTGAATAATTACTGATATTTACTGTAACCCCTGGGGGTTAAGTAGTGGGCATACCTGTGCAGGTTTTTTAAATAAAATAAAATTAATCTTTCTCCCATAGATATTGTTAACAGCAGAGGCAATTAAATAATGCTTTTTATTGTTTTGACAAATAAGAACTTTACAGGGCAGGGGTGTTCACTTAGATTTACTCAACCCCTGGTTTAATTCCTGACGATTCATTAAAACGTACCCTGTACATATGAATAAGTAAGTAATCAGGTACTACGCTTCGGTAATCTAATCTCGTATCATTTCGGTATCAATTGACAGTACAAACAGACTATTTTTTTTCTTTTTAGGGTTCCGCACCTCAAAAGGAAAAACGGAACCCTTATAGGATCACTTTGTTGTCCGTCTGTCAGTCTGTCTTTTTTTTTATACAACGAGGAAGGCAAGCGAGCAAGTGGGTCACCTGATGGTAAGTGATCGCCACTGCCCATAGACACCCGCAACTCCAGAGGGTTTGCAGATGCGTTGCCAACCTAGAGGGCTAAGATTAAATGCCTCTTGTGCCCGTAATTACACCGGCTGTCTTACTCTCCACACCGGAACACAACAGTGCAGTCTGTCACAACCCTTTTTCTCTGGAACGCGTGGAGGTAGCATGCTGAAATTAGTATCAAATGCTCAAGCTGCAGTCTCTTGAAGCTGTGAAAAAATCAAACTTCTAAGTCAACGCAATCAAAAGATAAAGTAATTAAAAAGGTTATTTCCATACAAATTGCCGTACCTACCTACTGCGAAAACCTAAAGGGCACTTCCAGTTGCCCTAGAAACTTGATATTTGTTATGAAGGTAGCTATAACACAACCACTCAGAAAATTCTCAAAATCTTAAATGTTTATGTCTGGCTGTATATGTCACAGACCAATATAAAATGATCCCGCACTGGGTACATTTTGCTTAGGAGCAGGGCTCTGCTAACACTGGGGAAAAGCGGGAAAATCTTTGTACGGAACCCTCGGTGCGCGAGCCCGACTCGCACTTGGACGGTTTTTTTATTGAGAAACAAACAGTA
Organism: Clepsis dumicolana; assembly: GCA_963691665.1. NCBI lineage: Eukaryota > Metazoa > Arthropoda > Insecta > Lepidoptera > Tortricidae > Clepsis > Clepsis dumicolana. Next base: position 8,035,418 of record OY829517.1, read on the forward strand.
ATACATTAAAACATTGAATAAACACCATAGATTACAAATAAATATTAAAAAACAGAGGTAGTTTTTTTTAAGACCATTGATTATGTTAACAATATTTTCGGTAAGTATTAATAGATTTTATCACCAAGAGTTAAGCATTTAGAAAACTGTCGCATCAAAAATCTGTTGAGTAACTGTCATGTGCTACGAGATTACCGATGTGTTGTATAATTATCGTAATTTATACTGGGTGGACCGCATAGATGGGTCAGTATGGCATGGCGAACTCAGAAAATATAAGACAGAAAAATAACAAAAAAAATGAAAAATGTCATCGATAATAGTGAAATAAACGGATCACTGACGTATGTCAGTCGAGTATAGCTCGACATGTTGACGCTCGGCGTGGCGTGGGCTCCCAGAGGAAGGACTACGGATTAGTCCAAACCATGTCGAGCTATACTCGACTGACATACTTGAGTGATCCGTTTATTTCACTATGATTGAGTCTCACGGTAGTTTTATGTTAAAAATGTCATCGATGTCAAGAAAAAATGCATTCATAGATTTAAAAATTAAAACTCCGTAAAAAAAAAGTCTGGTTGTACCAATCCTATTTCGGGGAAGATTTTAAAGGATATAGTATACAATACATTCAATTTTTTTTTTGTTAGCCTATACGGAATCCCACAGCTGGGCAAAGGCCTCCTCTTACCCCCTTCTACTCGTCTCTGATTTTGGCCAAATCTCGCCAGTCAGGTCAAAAACGCTCCAAATCGTCGCGCCATCTATCATCTTCTTGGCCTGCTTCTGCTCCGGTGTCTGTCGCTTGGAACCCAATCGGTAGGTTCTGGTCCAGCGCTCCGGATGCAATCGGCAGACATGTCCCGCCCAGTCCCACTTCAATTTGGAAGTCTTTGTCCCTACATCGACAATTTAAGTTCTGGAGCTGTTAAACCTATGAATGCAGTTTTTCTTGTCACTAAAATCGAAAACATAGTTCGTTAGAGCAAATTTTTCCGTATCTTATAGTGGCTGAGTTAGCCATACAGACTCATCTAAACTAACTATAAATGATCCACTCTGTCCCTGTATAGGTACCTACCTAATTATTTTCTAGCTCATAATTAATTATCATTGCCAACATATATTTTGTGAGGTGTCGTGAGTTCAGGTATTAGTAATTTACTATTATGGTCATGTAAGTGCAGATAAAAAACGTCGCGAAATAGATAGCCAGGCTTAAAATGAAAAGATTATTTTTTCTAAAGAAATAGAAACAAAAAAATTAATTGACAACATTTCATATTTTTCACACCTGGAAATTAATATAGGTATCGAAAGGGCTTTGCCTCCTGAACACATCACTATATTTATAAAAATTTAATATTACTTATTTTTTTAAATACCAGAGAATAAAATAAAATTACCAATTCTACCAAAACTACGCAAGAATGGGTGTAATACTTTTGCGTTTTTCACGAAAAAAAAAAAGCAACAATCACACGTAGGTTTGACGATGTCAGATAAATTTAACATCTTGGTTTTGTTTTTTGATCGTGACAAGACAAAGGCAATGGATCCATTCTAGCGTAGTTTCGGAGTTACGTCCTTTTGGAATAAGTACCTTTTAATAAATTAATAATAAATTAATTACAAATCCTAATGAAAATTTAAAACCGTAGGTTTGCTCCTCTTTCAAAGTTGAATACAGACAATTAATCAAATTATAGTCTCAAAAATATGAAATGTTGTCAATTAGAACAATAATTACATAAATTTATCAAATTTCTCGACGAAAAATCAAATTTTTCGATTTAAGAGAAGTCATGACCTCTCTTAAATCGAAAAATAAATTTTGATATTAAGCAATGTTACCAGGTTTGTGATAAACATAAATAATTAACAAATTACAGTTGATTACGTTAAATGCGTCTATTAATTATTAATTTAATTCAAATGTAAAGGAACATAGGTTCAACTTGGATACTCTATTAAATACTGTACATTAAATGTAACTCAATTAATACAATTTCGATAAAACAGTGCACACGATTGATTTGCACATGTATACTATTTTATTATTGCTCTTTTACGTTTAAACTTTCGCCGAGTTTATCGTACACGTCATTTCTACAATTTATTTTTAAAGATTTGAGATAGTGACAGAACCGATTATTACGTTTCGAATTGGTGTCAGTTTTGGCCTTCTCAAACCTGCAAATTGTACGGCACGATGACCAGTAGTCCAATGCGAGTGCTTTCCGGTCGAGCGTTGTTGCAGAGTTCAGATGCGTTGAGATGCTGTGATGCCTCGAGACTACACTATCTCTATCCCTGAAAATTAAAAAAAACAATGAGACTTTTGCTCCAATAGAAATGGCCATTGATACCTCTATGTGAGCAGCCTTAGGTTTTAAACTATGGTACCTAAAGGCGAGGCCTAATACCCATCCGCTTTTAAAGCCTCGTCTTTTAATCTTAATAAATTTCTTCAAGGCGAGACATTTAAAGAAAGTTTAAGTAAATTTATTCAGGTTCATTAAATTATCGGATCACTCGCATATTTATGATAGATAGATACGATAATCATAAATATATATATAGTAAGTATATAAATAGTTATAAGATAGGTATCGATATTTTCTAACCAAATAAGATGTTCTCATGACCTGGACCGTGTTTTATAAAGCTACAAGTTACAATTTACATGTGGAAGTCTCATTCTATCACTTTTTGTTAGAAAGAGACTTTCGCTTGTAAATTACAACTTGTAGCTTTATAAAACACGACCCTGTAAGTAAATTATCTGATAATATACCTTTGCACAGCCATCCGTGTTGGTTGAAGATATAATTTTTCATCGCATCCCAGACACTTCTGCGCGTAGCATATCGATCTGACTACGAGCGTTTTCGAAATATCGTCATTTACGTCAAAACTTTTGTTATAGCAGCCCAAATTCTCGTATTCCGAAGAACTGTCGCATTCAGATGAGTACCATGGTTGAGAAGAAATATTCGTCCTCACATCTGGTCTTAAGTGACTGAAGTAATCAGCTGCTGAAAGATTGTTTGCAATACTTGCTAATTCACACAGCTGACGAGTATTTTTCTGTTTGTCGCCAGGATCTTCCGTCACTTCTTTGCTATCAAAAACGTAATTTAGTAAAATTGGTATATTCCACCAAACATTCCACAAGTCAGAGGGAAATCGAACATAAAACAAATTCGATTTCATTTCCATAAAATATTTTAGCATTACATTTGCTTCTTGTGTGATAATCCTGGGACAAACTGAGTTACGATCTTCCTGATTTTCTGAGCCAGCCCACGACATACTTGAAGTTTCATCATAAGAAATCTCGCAATTTAGTGAACATTTTTCATTCTGTGTTGCCTTTTGTTCTTCACAAGCAATTGCATAGAACTGAAGACAATTTATTGTTTTCCTAATATCGCCCTTAAATAAATCTAATAAAACAGCTCCCAAGCCAGGCCAGCATGTTCCACTATCAGCTATACACATAATATCTAACCATGTACCAAGCATTCTAGGTAGCAGTGGCTTCATGGTCAATATTTTCCCAGTTGGTAAAAATCGTTGTAAATGCGGACATGCTAACGACGTTGTTATTAATATGACCGGTCGTTTGGAATATTGAACGAGTTGACTAATGGCAGAACAAAAACCCTCATCTTGGTCAAATATGATATCTGCATCATCAATTAGAATTAGTGACATGCCAGTTCTCCCATTTTCTTGGCAGCTAGTTGACTGACTCGCTACTTCTTCTTTAGGTTTAGCCACATCTTTAGATTTCTTGGGTCTTCCTCGTTTTTTAGTTTTTATTGTCAAGTCAATATCTATAACTTCCTGGGATTTCTGAGAATTTTCAGTACTGCTCCCTTTACTCCTGTTAACTTTATGAGATTGTGTGGCTTCTTGCAAATCCTGTAACATTATTTTACCATTTCTTTTACTGCTAGCATTGACCTCTATCACCTTGATAGCTAAATCTGCAGCCACAGCATATACACTCGAGGTTTTGCCACACCCAGTAGGGCCTGTCAGAATAAGAAGGTTATCTGTTGTCTTCATGCTGTCTTTGCTATCGGCATCTGAGTAACAAAAATCAGAATAATCAGAATCAGATTTCTCATTTGTTTTTCCTCGCACAGTCCAGACTTCCAACCACTTCTTTAATTCTTTTGTAGTTTCGAAATTACCTATAATTTGATTTGTGGCTGTGGGTTTATACTTATCAGTCCAATTCATTTTGTCCAATTGTATTTTACCAGAATCTACAAAATGACTTAATATTTCCACACTGTTGTCTAATTCTGGGGTGTGGGTGTCACCAAACTCACCCTTACTTTTAGCTTTTAATAAATTATATGTTCGGTAAACTGGGAACTTTGGATATGAAAGTTTGATATCTTTCAATATTTCATGAACATTGGCGCCTACTTTAGGAATCTGCTTATTTTTTGCAGGTTTTGCAGGGCTTAGTATGCTTTTGAATACTTTTCCTGTACATGTAACAGGGCAACAATCAGAATCTGAGTCATCTTTCAATAAATCAATAAATGGGTGGTTGGATAAAGCATTATCTTGAATCTCCTTCTGTTGAACATGCACCACTCCAGGAAACCAGTTTATTTCTGGTTCTATCTTAGCTTGCTGAATGGCAATCTTTTTCAGCTTATCTGGTACTCCACTTTGAAGGAATTTTTGTTTAGCCTCTAATGCTGCTGGATCTAATTGAGGCTTAGGAGCAAATATAGGTGCTAACTTCATATTACTTTTTTCTTTGACATCATTCTTTTTAACAGGTTTCTTGACATCTTTTAAATTATTTTGTTCTGACTTGTTGCTTGTGTTATTAGATATTTTACTAAATTTGGGAGCATACATTTTCTTATCCATCGCTTTTTTCTTTTTAGGTGTAAAGATATTATACTCTTCTTCAGAACTAGACAAGTCAAAATCTGTATATATTATGGGTTTCTTCATACTTCGTCTTGGTCTTCCAACAATATTCTCATTCATCTCTACAAATTCTAGAGAGTTTTCTAAGTTTTTTGATACATGCATATCTTTTACTTCTGTAATCTGCTCTCGTTTTCTTTTTCTTGAATCACATTTACTATTTGTAACGGAATTAAGAAAAAGATGCTCTACATCTTGTATCACTGTTTCGGTATTGTCATTTTCGTTTTGTGTTTCACCTGATTTTAAGCTTAATTTCTTCTTTTTTAATTTCTTTTTATTTCTTGCAGCGAATTTAACTTTGATTACAGGACTATTTAGCTCAGCATTTTCAATATTGGTTGAAACTAAAGATTCATCATCTTTTTCAAGTTTCTTAAAGTAACAAAGCATGTTTTCCTTTTTCTTAATTGATGGTGACAACTTTTTAAGGAATTCAGAATCTTCTTTAGATATTTGTTTTTCACTTAAGCATATTATATCAGTACCATTTTGCTCATTAAACATATCTATTAATTGAAGTGTACCATTGCCATGTCTGTTTGTGTCTGGTTTTTCATTAACTAACTCTTTTGTAGGGATTTTTTCTTTAGTTTCTTTTTCAAACAAACTCGACTGTACCTTTTTTGCTTTTACTTTGGTGTTTCCATTGTTGACAAGCATGTTAGTGAGTCTTTCTGACCTTTTCTCCATTTTTCGCTTAATAGTTTTGTCTGCTAGTTCCTCTTTCTCTTTTTTCTTTAGAGATTCTTTTGCTTCAGCCATTTTTTGTAGCACTAAAAGTCTCTTGGCCCTGTTGCTTTTCTCTTCTTTTAATAACTTCAATTCAGCTTCATCAATAGTCTTTTCTTTGCCAGGTGAATTACTACCAATACTTTTATTTCTAGATTCCATCATTAACTGAAAAGCATTTGTTTGCTTCTTCTCCTGACTATTTGATGTTAGTAGCTCTACTTGTTCAGTTCCATCATGTGTAACTTTATCAACTGATTTTTTTTCCATTGCAACTTCTTTGAACAAGGTTTTAACAGATGTAACTTTATCTGTATGCTTTCTTCTCACCATTTTGGAAAGGTAATTTCTAGGATATACTTCAGAATCATAGAAGTTCAGCTCTTTGATATTATTATTATTGGGTGATTTTATTTTCAAAGTGCACTGAAATATGTGTGAGACATTTATTACTTCAGGATCCTCTTTTCCATCTCTTCTTATTTTGTATTTTTTTAACTTGTTTTTCAGCGCTTTATCTTTACTGCACTTATGCTTGAAAATATTCTCCTTACATTTTACGCCATATTTTAATCTTATCTCAGAAAAGGAGTCCTTCTTGAATTTTCTAATTGATATGTTAATTTGGTCCCGTTCAGCAATAAGTGGCTTGAGAACAGTTGACATAACTTATCTGAAATCACAGAAAAAGCATATTCAAAATTGTGTACCAAATAAAAAAAAAGTAAGTACCTAGCACTGCATGTTTAAAAATATATTGATTTGTTCGCTCACACTAGTTTTCTTAACCCCATTAATCTACATTACTATATATAGGTATATAATTTGCTAAATTGAACTGTAATATTGTTCTAGATAGGTATGTGCTTATCATTTCCAACACTAATTTATCAACAAGCACAAGTTTTTTGGCAAGTTTCAGATTGTAATGAAATAGATAGAAGATGGGTTAGATGGGACAGAATCTTTTCGATATGTACTGTAGTCAACCATGATAAGCAAATGAATCGAAATAAATCTCTCTCAAATTAGAATTTCGGATGTTCAGGATTTTATGATTATCAAACTCAAAATGTGTATAATTTGGTTTTCTTGCAACAACTTACTGAATTTCTGCCCATTAATGGACAAAACTGTCACACCATATTACAATCCAGGCCAGATTTATTCTCTCAGTACACAAAGATAACAGCTTCAAATTCCTATGATAGGTTGACGACTGGATGGCCTAGTGGTAAGAGATCCTGACTATGAAGCTTGTCTCAGGTTTGATCACCGGTTGGGGCAGATGTTTGTATGATGAATATGAATGTTTGTTCTTGGGTCTTGGATGTTTATAATACATACATAAATACATATTAAACATCCAAGACCCAAGAACAAACATTCATATTCATCATACAAACATCTGCCCCAACCGGTGATCGAACCTGAGACAAGCTTCATAGTCAGGATCTCTTACCACTAGGCCATCCAGTCGTCAACCTATCATAGGAATTTGAAGCTGTTATCTTTGTGTACTGAGAGAATAAATCTGGCCTGGATTGTAATATGGTGTGACAGTTTTGTCCATTAATGGGCAGAAATTCAGTAAGTTGTTGCAAGAAAACCAAATTATACACATTTTGAGTTTGATAATCATAAAATCCTGAACATCCGAAATTTATGTATGTATTATAATACATATTTATCTATATAGGTAGGTTTATCCGTTGTCTAGTACTCATAGTACAGGCTTTGCCTAGTTTGGGACTAGGTCAATTGGTGTCAATTGTCCCATATTTATTTATTTTATTTAGGTTAAGTACACTAGTGTGCGTGTGTAGCAAGCGAGATTTTTTTATGGTACTTTTTACATATTTTATGTTCAACAGGAAAACTCGCCAATGCAGTCATCATTTACTAAAATATCAACTAATTCTGTCGAATAAATACCACAGAAATTAAAACTGTTACAGCTTGATGTAAGCTGTCAGCCAGTTGTTACTTAGATTAAATTAAACACAAATAACATGCAATGCACTAATAACAACCACGTACACTATTTATGAAATTGTCTTCTCTTCGTCATCACTTAAATTGTTAGTTTTCGTTGCAACTGCAAACACAACAAAACAACAACTTCTATGAGTGAAGTAAAGCAAATTGGCGGTAAATATAATGCTTGAGCTTGATTTTTTTTTTTATTCATCCCATAAGGGATAGGCAAAGGAACTGAGTCCATACAGCCACGTCTGATGTGTTTTGTAAATTTTTGTATATTAAAGTCCTGTCATCGTCAGAGTTGTGTCAGTCTGTCCTAGTCACGTCCTGTCAACTGCTCATGCCTTCCGTAAAGCGATAGTGTACTTTACGGCGACCTACGGCGAGCAGCAGCCGGCGGATACTTGGTGGTCACAAACAGAGGGAATACGCGTTTTCACTTGAATTCTTCATTTGCTGGGCACTGTCACGTTAATTTGTTGTATAATACACTATCTTTATTATTTAGCACAAAAACTAAAATTCAATTAACGACACGATCCACTCTCATCGGTTTCCCGCCAAATTCCCCCCTTGAGCTTGATGTAGTAGTATCACAGCATAGACCATAGCGCAGACGTACATTTTTTATATACTTCATCCCGTAAGGGATAAGCAAAGGAAACTCAGTCTCAGTATAATACACTGTCTTTACTATCCACCAAAGAACATTAAGCACAGAAACCAAAACTCAACATTTATTAAGGGCCGGCCGCGTAAGAAGTAAAAAAAATCTAGGAAATGGGGAAATGTCAATTACATTATTATAATCAAATGGGTTTGTCTAAAACCCCACGAATCTAAACTAGATTCGCATACGGAACTGTCAGATAAAATTAAAAAGTATATTTTTCGATCGAGTAGGGTGGTCGTGCACTGTCTGTGCTATTGCTTTGAAACCCAAAAAATTTGGTAAAATGGCCTCAAATGCACTGAAAGGCAGTCTTATTCGTCACGTCGGGGTAACTATAACCAATTGATATAATTATTCTAGTTTCCTGTGCACCTATTACTTTGATCTCCACTTGAGCTTTGGGCTGTCAAATACCTGTTATGTAAAAGAAATTTACTAGGTTTTTTTTCTTTAACAACGGCTGTAAGTCGCTCATTTTAAATGTTAAATGGTTTACAGACTAGGAGCTATGCCCAGGCTGCCCCGGCCATTGTAAAAAAGGAAGCGAAACTTCAGCACAGTGTTCTGCCCAATAAAACATTTGTGGCTGCTCTGGACAATGGCTCCCCAGTCACTCGAGTAACCGTAGCCTTCAAGTGAGTTAAATCTACCATATAAATAAGTGTGAATGTGAAGTTGTTCAATACATTATAAATTATAGAAAAGTAAGTTATATCAGGGCATTTTCACTAAACCGTGTACCCACCTCGAAAATGAAGACTTAAAAAAAAATGCCTTTTTGGTCAATGTTAACTTCTGGAATAAACTGTATATTCTAAATTTATTGAAATTATATTTGTTTTAATACAAATTGGCTTAGTTTTTCAATTATAGACTAATTTGACTGACATTGTAGTCAATACTTGTGACAATTTAAATAATTTTGCAATGTTTTAACTATTTCAGTATTTAACAATATCTTGCATTTGTATTATGGTCAAACATTCATATTTTCAGAAAAATGCATAACTTATCTAAGTTATATATAAATATTGCTTAAAAAGAAGTTTTTACTTCAGTTTTGTGACAGGTGCTACCGTGACGCCCTTTATTTTCTTAATAGTGATAAAATCTTTATGAAGTGTTATTGTTTGAATTAATATTTTAGTGTACATATATGTTATACTAATAAATTTGGTTACAAGTTTAAGAAAAAAATCCAGAGCTCAAAATTAGCAACTGAGCAAGTGGGACAGTCACAAAACTGACAAGCACAAAATTCTTAGGCTAGGGTTACATGAAACTACTTATTCAAGAAAAAAATTTCTGAACAAAATGATCAGTCTAATACACTACAGCGTTTAACAAACTCTTAACAGTGTAAGTGCAAAAATAAAAAAATATTTTAGATAGAAAAACTTAATGCACATAAAGAATAATTGTAAGATCAGAATCAGTATAGTTTTATTATGGGCCCTCCCCATAGTCAAGAGTCAAGTGTCCCTACACTTGACTCCAAAAATGAGCACTTCAAAGCTAAATGTTCCGCAAACGAACAACTGAATCGAAAAATTATCTTCGAGCACCTGCAATATTTTTAAAAGACCTATCCAACAATACCCTACACTATGGGGTAGGTAGGCGAGAAATAGAAAAACCATCCCCACTTTACGTATAGAGGAGGTCCCCAAAATTATTTTTTTTTTCAAGATTTTATCCCAATACTTTTAAGTTTTAAGTTTAGTTCATATGTATATCTATGCAAAATTACAGCTTTCTAGTACCAAGTCTCTGAGCTAAGCCGCGGACAGACAGACAGACGGACATGACAAAACTATAAGTACGTAAATACTACGGAACCCTAAAAAGTGACGATCTGAACATAGAAATTGAGCCACTTTTTTCCTTGTTTATACAACTAAAAAAAACTAGTTCTTAAAAAAAAACATACCTACCTAAATTTTTTTATAAAATCGGTAGGTAGTGCTAAGTGGTGCAGGTACTTTTTTTGTACATTACGCCCGCCCATGTAACACCATCTTAATGACATCAGTTTTGTGACTTTGGTGGTCAGCCTATACATGACAGGACGATATGTCACAGAACTGACGTCACGTATCTTATTTTAATAAAAATAAATCTCTCAACTCATTTTATAGCATTAACACTGAAGTTATTATGAGAAAAAAGAAATTGAGACTGTCTTTTTCCTTCAAAATATTTGGAAGTTACGAAATAGCTACTTTTATAATAGAAACTTATCACAAAGCTGACTGACAAAATGTGTACGTTATCCAATCCTTTGACATGATGGCCGGTTGAACACGTGATATTGAATGTTGCCATTTCGAAAAAAATTATATGAGTGGGTAAAATTTTTGATGTAGTTTTGATCGTCACCAAAGTGACATGTCAGGGGGTAGCAGTTTCGAATAGCATTACTGAAATTTAGTTTTTAATACAATAGAAATAAGGTATAATTTTTAAAATTCATTTATGTGACGTGCAAACCGTTCTAGATCATGACTCCATTAAATTCCAACACGTTTCTAAGGAAATATCTTCAAAGTTGCAACTTTGAAAAAGTTAATATTCTGGTGGGACATGTCAAAAACTGCTACCATCACAGCTTTAAAAATTTAATATGATTACATTAAGCGTATTTTTGATGTGCAATTATTTGCGAAATCATTAATTAAAAAATGTCCTATTTGTCTTCATCATTTAAATTATTAAAAGTAAATATTTAAAGCAGACAAATTGTTAAACTCGAGGGACACCATCAAAAGGGGGGGTACACGTTTTAGTGAAAATGCCCATCAGATTCAGTCTTTCCTTTAGTATTTTTCATTGGCATCAATTAATATCAATGTTTCTAAAATATTGTTTATTGTGTGTTTTAAGGGCTGGTTCTCGCTACGAGTCTCCATCGGATCTTGGTCTTGCCCACGTCCTGCGTTCAGCAGCTGGCCTTACCACTGCCAATGCTAACTCCTTCATTATTGCTCGGAAACTGGCGCAAGCTGGAGCCTCCGTTACCGCCTCGGGAGACCGCGAATTCATTTATTACACACTTGAGGTAAATCCATTTGCCAAAGAAAACATCTTCACCATCAACTAGAAAGTAGTCAAGGCTACCCATATACAGTACCTAAGTACAAAGTTTTAGAAGCAATATACACAAATCTACTAATAATAATAGTATTGTGGGTTACTCACATTTTATTAAATTAGGTAATAAGTCTGCTGCACACTGCACCACAATGAAGAATCTGGAATAGATTTTAAACTCAAGGCTATTATACAATTTAATAAGACATGATCCTCCTCCTTGCCGAAAGAGCAAGGGTCAAAGCAATTAAAAAAAAAATCTTAGATTAGTCATATCTTATATCCGAGTCTATAATTGAGTACTGCTAGAAGTATAGGCCGCGTGATGGATTAAGATCGCTCGGCGAAACTGGTGGGGGCAATTTGGCGCATATGTACAATTGCGCACAAATTTGTTAAGTTCTGAGTGTATTTCTTTGAAATATATTTTTCTTATTTCGCATTTTTGTACCTTTAGTCACCTAACATAATAACACTCGCTTTTGCCTGTGACTTATTTTGCTAGTATGTTTATTCAGAGTCTTGGTAGTATTTTTACCTGCTTTAAATTACCCATGATGTTATTAGTTTCCTTTTTAACATAACAATTCTCGTCGTAAACCGTTTTTCTGGCTTTCCGTGTACAAACTTTAAATTTTGGATTTTTTTTCACCAACTACGACATCATAACGTACTAATAGTAAAACAATCCGTACGCAACAGTACCCAAGAGACACGTGACGCGTGAACGAAGCGAGGGAGGGGAAGAACGACTTGATCTAACAATAACGTGTCGGCGCCAGCGCGCACCCTCCCCTCACCCCTCTGCGCAACCAAATAGACCTAAGAATTGACTTCTGCGCATGCCCCTTCCACTTTTGGCCAGCGATCTTAATTCGCCGCGCGACCTATAACCATTTGCTTAGGTACCTACTTCACTTACAGTTTGGTGCCAAAAGACAATTCTGTTACAAGATCTATTGAGTAGTATCAATCAATATTATGGTTGTTCTTGGCTCAAATAAGTATTTTTATCACTACATTCAGTCTTCAAAATAAACCCCATTGGGCCCTTAATTTTTTTACACACTGGAGCCCTTGGTTAATTCCTTACACTACTTTTGGTACTATTTAATTTATTAATCTCAAAGTAAATCAAAAATGTAATTTTAACGCTAAGACAAGTAGGTACAAAGCATAAATAAAGTAAAATAAAAGAAACTTTGTTTTATTGTCATTGTAAATTTTATATAAATTATTTTTTTGTTTAAATAGGCATCCAAAGAGAACTTGAATCCGGCCTTGGAATGCTTGAACAACTTGGTGTCCAACCAAGAGTTCAGACCCTGGGAGCTGAGCGACAATGTGCCCCGCCTCAAATATGATATTGCTGCTCTCGCACCACAGGTGAAAATCATTAAGGCTACAGCAGTAGAATAAAGGATATCTTGTATGAGTAATACTTACCTCAAATTTTGGGCTTATTTTTGCTACAATTTGTATACAGTTTCGTATCTTCCCCTGGCCAAAAAAACCATTTCTCTACCCAATTACCCATTACAACATATTGTAATTTGTTGCATGGGACAGAGGAATCATTGAAAAAGTGAAAAAATTAAACCGGATTGCAAGAGCTGTGTCCTAAACAAGGTTTTCTACTAACCTGCTAGGAAGGAGAGTGGATATGAAAAATCGACATACTAGTTACTCTATTTATCAGAATCATCTGTTTGTTACCAACTTAGGTGCGCACAGTGGATTTGCTCCACAAGGCCGCTTTCCGCCGTGGGCTGGGAAACTCACTGTTTATCTCCCCTAAGAAGATTGGCACGGTCTCCTCCGAGTCTCTGCAGCACTTTGCTGCCAGCACGTTGACGCCCGGCCGGTGCGCTGTCGCCGTTGTCGGTGACGCTCAGGTGCGAACATTTGGTATTTTCCCTTAAAGTATAAAACCATGAGAAGAAAGGTAATGCATTCTTGATTTAACTCTCGTGAATCTGGGAATTTTGACACTAAAATATTATTTATCACTTTATTGTACTGGATGGCGCAACAGATCAAGCTTATACGCACACATCACCTTTGTGATGTGAGAAACCTAATAGTAACATGGTTTTCTTTTAATGCTGGGATAAATCAAGCAGCAAACGAAAACTAACAAGTCAGTTATATTGTCTTAGTAAAACTTGTCAATAATGTTCCACACGGCCCAACCACCCCCTGGACACCGCATCTTCTATAATTTACTTCAAAACGAAAAAAGCGGCGGTGAGCGGGCCGGGGGAGTGCGTCGTGATTGGTTCATAGCTTGTCATCTCGCTTATCATCTGGTCGAAAGTGAGCCGCAATTCGAGGCTAGAGATATTTATAGGTGCAAATGAGCATATGCGTTTCGGAGACGTTCGCCCTGACATTTGGTGTCCAGAGGGTGGTTGGGTCTGTGATGTTCCATAACCAGGCAGGTAAACATTTTTTTTTTTCAAAGGCAAAGCCATGAAAATTCAGTCACTTGTAAATTGTAGGACAGGGCAGCCATGATTGCCCAGGCCTTGCAGCTACCATCTGGAGAAGCCAAAGGCGAACCTGGCAGATTCTTCGGCGGCGAATTAAGGTAAGTTGATTAGTTAACCTTTTGTGAGTGAGTTAGTTAGTTAGTACGTATTTAGCGGAACATAGTGGGTAAGGGCAATGTTGATAACTATGAGGCTTATGGAGCATCCTAGGGACAGCATTGGTCCCGAACTTTTTTGATGTTTGTATGCTTTGATGAAATTTATTAAGGAAAAAGAAGTATTGTATAAAATAGCTGTCTGTAGACACTCCACGGGTTAAGTAGAGTAAATGACTCTATTTGTATGTTAAATATTCCGTGATAACCTAGTGGTTTGACCTATGGCCTCTCAAGCAGAGGGTTGTGGGTTCGAGCCCCAGCTTGATCCTCTTGAGTTTTTCAGATTTTAAGTGTGAAATATATTTGTAATTTATCATGAGCTTTTCGGTGAAGGAAAACATCGTGAGGAAACCTGCAGACTCCTGCGAAGCAATTCGATGGTGAGTGTGAAGTTCCCAATCTGCACTGGGCCCGCGTGAGAACTATAGCCCGAGCCCTCTCAATCAGAGAGGAGGCCTGTGCCTAGCAGTGGGACGTAAAAAAAAGGCTTGTGATGATGATGATTTGTATGTTAGTATTTTTGGGTACTTCATATAATTCATGCAGGTTGTTTTTAGACCAGACCCAGATCAACTTTAAATTTGTCATAAATGTCTGATAAAAATGCAAAAATCAATTGCCAACAGCATTCACCAAAAACTTATTCTGTTATTAGGAAGGAGACTGGTGGTGACTTAGCTCATGTGGCCATTGCTGTACAGGGTGCCCCAGCTGGCACTCCGCAGTCTTTGGCTCTCGCGATTGCCGCCAAGGGTGAGTTGAGTTACATTGTAATTGTTTAGTCTAAACTAAAATACATACAAACATTTCAAAAATCCTTTAGACAATAACTTGTGTGGTAATATGGATCCCTTGGTGTGGGAGACTTGTTCTTCATACAATGACAATGCAAAAAAAAATCTGTTTAGCAGCTTTTTCTTTTCATTGTCATTGTATGTTGAATTTCATACTATGAATGTTTCATAAAAATAAAAACAAAAATAATCAATAAATCGATTATTTTCATAGACTTGTTCTTGTCTGGATTTTTCCGTAATAATGTTGTTTGCCTCATTTAGGAATTTATCTACATACATATCATAAGTCCTCTAAAATGCGTTCAGAAACCGTAGAAAATGACCAGCATTGCAGTACATCGTCGCCTCCCCCGCCAACCACCTCCACCAGCAGGTCCTGCAGTAAAGTAATAGTCATTACGACATCGAATACGACATCGAATTCGATGTCGTAATGACTTTTCGATATCGAATTCAATTTTACGAATTTGACGACCAACGTAATTTACAATAATAGTGAAATAAAACTGATCACTCGCGTATATAAGTCGAGTTCAGTCCGACGTGTATAATTAATAATGTGATATTGATTTCTTTTTACAAAAAAAAAACAATACGAAACGTCAGCTCGGTATGTTTTATAAAAAAAACAGTCAATCTCGTGACAGGTATGGGTATGATATATGCCTTCGGCTTCTGAACCCATCTTAGAGTACTTATAATATGTGTGTAGATAAAGTAATGTATGCACCTCCACATAATTAGGCCTTAAAACACTCTCGTGATCCTATTATGAAACTCGGCTTCACCTCATTTCATAAAAACACACTCGTGTTTTGAGGACCCTCACTATGTAGCAGTTGCATAAACTACTATTAAATAATAGACATCATTGACAAACTGTCTAACAAAACTGATGGAATTATGATATATGAGTACTATGGATATACCACAGGCAGGATACCAATGTGAGCTGCTTTTGTTTCAATAAAATGTAATGAAAATAATCGATTTATTGTTTTTTTTTTTTTTTTTTGTTTTTTTTTTTTATGAAACATTCATAGAATGAAATTCAACATACAATGACAATGCAAAGAAAAATTCGTTAAGCAGCTGGACATGAACCAGCAACCTCGGTAATCCGTACCACGCTCCACCAATTAAGCTATACTTAACGATGGTGTACCTAACGAATTTTTCAATGCCTTGTGTCATATTTTATTTGGAAGAACTCTCCTCAGCGCCATCTATGAGTAGCTTAATCAAGCAGCTCACCCACTACGGAACTTCTACAGTTACGCATTAGTCCAGCTGCTTAACGAATTTTTCTTTGCATTGTCATTGTATGTTCAATAAAATCTGTCGCAAAATTTAAAATACAATCTTTTAATTCTTTCGAGTCTTAAAATTTTGCAATTCTTACTGAAACTTTTTAGCTCTGGGCAACGGACCAGTCACCAAATGGGGTGCTGATCTTTCGCCGCTGGCGAAGGCAATTGGGAACATCGGACCATTCGCCGCGGCTGGCTTCAACGTGTCATACTCGGACAATGGCCTTTTCGGAGTAGTGCTGTCCGTGCCCAAAGATGAGGCTAACAATGTAAGTATTTTTAACATGAAACTACCGTGAGACTCAATCATAATGAAATAAAACAGATTACTCACGTATATAAGTCGATACGACACGGGTAGTTGTGTGCTGCTGTCGGCTGCTTCCAGTAGTCACGCGAGCAGAGCCGCGGCGCGCCTTGTGCGTCTCGCTGCCGCTGGGTCGTGCGCTCCCAAAGGGACTGCGAATTAGTCCGAAACATGTTGGGCTTAACTCGACTTATATACGTGAATGATCCGTTTTATTTCACAATGTAAGTATTTACATGAAAATACAGGAAATATTTGTTGTTTCATCATCCTCCCAAGGAACGTGAATTGAAACCTACAGGCTATTATTTTTTCGAAATTTACAAACACATTTTCTTCCGTGTTGCGTGCATTTTCGTCCTGACCATTAACTCCAATTCAGTAAAATTAGTGTCCTGCGCAGCCGAAATAGGTGAAGTTGAGAAATGTGTGACAGGCGCAGATTGTATTTTTTTTTAATTATCACATTGCACTATTTAATATTACAGGCTATCAAAGCAGTGGCTAAGGTGCTGAAGTCAGCGTCACTGTCCGCTGACGCTATCAAGGCTGGCAAGAGCCAGCTTAAGGTCCAGCTCCTTAGCGAAGCTGATGATGGAACCTCCCTAGCGGAGAACCTTGCTGCCCAAGGCCTCTGCACTGGCTCTGTAAAGTCTCCTGGAGAGTTGGCTGCCATCATTGAACAGATTTCAAGCAGCGACGTTATCCAGGTAGGAAAATGATGGTGAACTCCTGGCCTGGCAGATTTTGGCCTCGGCAGTTGCTACATCTGCCATGTGTGGTTGTGATTGTGTGCTCGCATATGGCTCTTGTAGCAAATTTTACAGCCAAACGCGAGAGGGAATTGCGAACTCGAGTATGGCTACGTCTATTTATCTATCTATGTTATTAACCAATTGCAATGTATAGGTATATTGTTGTTTGTTACGCGATTACTACGCCAATTATGGATCGATTTTGATGATTCTTTTTTATGTTTAGGATAGATAAATTGTATCAAAATCGGTTTGGTAGTGTTTTTTTTTAACAAAAAAGTAAAACCGGTTTCAAAAAAATATCAAACATTTCTCTAAACCCACCAGTTTTATGGCCTAGCACAGATATGAAGCCTGTACTTCATTAACAAAATATTCCGACAGCACTATACCAACTTCATTGTGCTAGGCCATAAAACTGATGGCTTTAGTGTTAGAAGATTATTTGACGTTTTCATGGATGTTTTCACTTTTTGTTAAATGATTTTTATATTTTTTTGCTACTGGAAATAAACTTCCTACCTATCTTGTATGTACAAAACACATTTAAAATTGATTTGTGTATTTATGTGTATTATTTATTTTGCAGGCCCTTGGAAATGCATCAAAGTGCCACCTGGCAATGGCATCGGTTGGCAACCTTGCATTTGTCCCCTATGTTGATGAACTACTTTAAAGTATCCAGATGCCCCCATAGAAAATTATGTACTGTATGACACTATTATATAATGAGATCATAGATTTGAGGGATTATAATTTATTGTTTTACCTAAAAAAATAAAGGTTTTGTTATAGGTATGGTATTTTTTCTTTATACTTGTTTATACTTAGCAACCTTTGAAATGAAACCTTTAAAAAAAGTAACCCAACTTGATTAGGTAATTTAAAAAGGTACATGATTTTGAAAATATGTTTATGTAGGTTAGGCTTGTTTTATTTTAATTAAAAAATAATTTACAACCACTTAATTAATTACTTAATTATTAATTTACAACTTGGCCTAATAGGTATTAGGTTAGGTTCAACTTCACAGAGTTGCCCAATAATATTAAGTTGTAACCTATTACACGAGGATAATATCTGCTGTTAGTGAAGCTTCTGTCGAAAGTCTCAGTCTTTAAAGGGCAAAAACAAAGTGATTTAATTTACTTATATCTCCTTGTTCAATTTGTTCTTTTCTTTGCCTGTCTCTGTCAAGGTATGCATTTGGAGTGCACAATTGGCTGTAGCCATCCTTGATAAAGAACCACATATTGGTTTCAAACATGTTAGGCATATCTCAACAACAAATACATTAACCTGTTTAAAAAAAAAATCTGTTATAGGTGGTTAAACTACACCTATCAAAATACAAATAACCTACAAATAAATGATAATGCAGGCATAGGATGTACAAGATAATTATGTAGATTGGTTACACAAGAACCTGATAACCGTGGAATGTTGAGGAAAAGTTGAATAAAAACATTACTCATGATAACTTTTTTATTGCACTTCAGCTTCTGTTAAAAGCATATTTGGGATACCTTTCGTTATAGGGAACTGTCTTCCTGTTTCAGGACATGTGAGATGGCCTTCTTCTATTTCTATTTCTAATAAAACTCGATGAACTTTCTTCAGATGTTCTTCATTTTCTACAGAGTTCTCTAATGTTTTTGGTAAACCATCACTGTGGCCTATGCTATCAGCTGCATTCCACAACACATCCCAGTTGAGTTTTGGTATAACACGAGTTACGAATTCTGGATTAAAGTCTACTTGTATAACTTTAATACTCGTAGCTGTAATAGCAAGTGGATAGCCGGTTGAAACGCCTTTCAAACATTTGGACGTGAGCACGTTGTGGGTTACAAGCTTCATGTTATGGTTTTAGTGTTTCTTCATGTAACTACCGGAATGAAAGGGGTAATCTACTATATCAACATGTAAACAGAGCAAGAGCAGTTAAACCAATTGCGTAGAAAATTTATAATCTCAAGAATTATTTGTTCTACCTCAGAGCATGCGCCACAGAGTACATCAAAGACTACAGTAGTATATATGAGTACATTATATATACTGCATGCGCCGCCGGGAGCCGGGATCCAATCCAACCGAGCAGGGTTGACAGACATGTATTTCCGAATTTCCCCACTTCTTAAAAAAAAACCCCAAAACGATACTATTTTGTATGATTTTCCCCAATGTAAAGTAAATTTGAAAACAGGTAGTTTTTGCAATACAGTGAAATAAAACATGAATTTCTGTCTATGAAAAAAACTTTAATTATTAAAAAGGTAAATAAAGCGCGAAAGTGCGAAATGAAACGATCCGGCATAAACTTTAAATCAGATGCCATGTCATTGTCACTGTCAATGGCGGACAGGTGAGGCAGGGGCTGGATTGGCTAGAACTATTTATGGAAACTAGTAACATCTCTGTGCCCTAAGCACGACTTGTCGAATCCTGCGTTACGTTACGGGTATCGTATCGAGATCGAGAAATCTCATACTAAATTTTAGTTCCAAATACGCTCACGGGCGGGCGCTGTTCCAAACGTCATACAAACTCGTTATAGTTTACTATTCGATTTTACGTGACGCAGGATTCGACAAGTCGTGCTTAGGGCACTGATTAGCACAGAGGGTCGAGCACGACTTTACGAAAGCTGCGTATCGTTACGGTTATCGTATCGAGATCGAAAAACCTCATACTAAATTTTAGTTACAAATACGCTCACGAGTGGGCACTGTTCAAAACTCGGTAACGTTTACTATTCAATTTTACGTTACGCAGCATTCGTAAAGTCGTGCTCGACCCTTTGTCCAACCACTAACCATATTAACTAAGACACGTTAGTAAGTAACTAAGAAACCTGAACTAAGAGTTTCTGGTGCCTTTAAAATTTTTTGCCCAAGATTTCCCCATCCATAAATTTTATCCCTAACAAATTCCCCATAGTTTATATTTCCCCAAAGCTTCCCCAAAAAGTTTGTTTTTCCCCAAAATTGCGAAAAAAAACCAATCTGGCATCCCTGCAACAACAGAGTCAAAACCACACACAGACCTAATAGCAAGTGGACCGGTGATACCTACAGAATTAGCGTGCATACCTACTAAAATTTGGCACGTAACATGGCTGCTTTTCATAGGGTTGGGACTGTTAAACGTATGCAGATATCGATATCGATAAAATCTACGCTATAGCAGTTTATGCAACTGTTACATTACGAGTGTTTTAAGGCCTAATTATCTAAAGTAGCATACATTACTTTTATCTACACACATATTATAAGTACTCTAAAACACGTTCAGAAGCAGAAGGCATTATCATATCCATACCTGTCACGAATTTGACTGTTGTTTTTATCATAGATAAGTAAACATTATACATTTATTACATTTTGAACCCATTATAGAGGAGTTATGACATGTGTGTATATGGGTTTGCAGATGCGTTGCCAACCTAGAGAGCTAAGATGGAATTCCTCTTGTGCCCGTAATTACGCCGGCTGTCTTACTCTCCACACCGGGACACAACAGTGCAAGCACTGCTACTTAGCGGCAGGATTAGCGAGTAAGATGGTGATAGTGATCGGTACGGACCTCGCACAAGGTCCTACTAACCACAAAAGTGAAAATAAAAAACATTTGCCTTAGGCATCTCCAAAGTTTTTATTAATTTCTAATAGTTTCTGAAAGATACTTTGTCACAACACTCACAACTTCTTTTTCTGTGATAGCGAAACCTCAAATCTATAATCATTTTGATTACAGACATTACCTTACCCTCACACTTGATGTACAAGGCAACACAGGTGACAGGCACGAGTAGACTGAAAAAGAAGAATATTAAGTATCTATAAGTTTATCTCTAGCCTGCTCAAGGGACATTTTTTCCAAATCTCAAATCTGGTTCAGCCTGTGCGTTGTGTACCAGTCAGTAAGTCACGGTTTTATTTTATATGTTTATATCTGATAATTACCTGAATTGCTCCGTCACGTCATCAATCTCGTCACATTAAGAGTTCTGTTGAAGCATGACATGTCGAAGTGCATCGAGCAGACAGACCATGTCTTATGTCATGGGTTTATATTTTCAATTCCAATCCTTTTATTTTTGGCAGTTTCATTCACAGGAAATCTGACGAAAAAAATTCAAACAATGTTTAGAATTTCATCGATACCTATGTCGATACTTAGCACCGCATAAGCTAATATGCCAAAATCAAGCAAATTATTTCTGTTGAAATAAATAAAATCATTGGAAAATAAAACAAATCGTACTTAAACAGACGTTCGTACTCATTTTATAAGATCATTATGTTACGATACATGCCAAAATACAATAAAACATTCGAATTATTCAAGGTAACTGTTTACTAACCTTTGAAGGGTCAATTCAGGTTGATTAATGTTTTTTTTAACACTACACTGTCTGACGCAGCACTAGGGCATGATTAAGACAATCAAAGACAGAGCCCTGCACACCATGATAACTCGTTTCTTAGAGTAATCCTCACAAAAACAGCAAATATATTCGGAGCCGGCTACCGTTTGACAGCACATCTACCACGAAACTTGGCACGGAACATGGTGGCACCTGCCACGCTGTCGTAAACTCGTGACGTCACTTAGAGAGTGCTTCCAAATTTAGTAACCAACAAATACGGTTTGTCTCTCCTATTCTTATGCAGCTGTCAGTAGGTTAAAAAGAGATAAAATGCCGTTTGACATGTATGTGTCGATATGGCAGATATTTGTATAAGTCACGCTTCATATAGAAGAATATAACGCCTCTACTTTCCTATCTCAATGACACGTACTCTATTTGACAATTTGACATTTGATAGATTTTGATTTAAAAAAAAATCTCAGACAATGGAAACTTAGTCCATACAGCCACGTCTGATTTGTTTTGCCGTGTCTGATCTGTCCTATTCACGTCCTGTTAGCTGCTCATGCCTTCTTTAAAGCGATAGGATATTGTACTTTACGGCGAGTAGCAGCCGACGGGTACTTGGGGGAAATAAGCCATCACGTTAATTTGTTGTATCACACTACATTTACTACCCACCAAAATGAATTGACAACAGTAGAAATCTAAAGTTTGCTTATGGCAATATTTATTTATAGTCAAACAAAACGTTACCAAAACCATTAAAATACCGGTCATATTCAGATTTCAATTTTTTTTTATCCGTACAACGGCAAAACCTACTGAACACTGGCAAAATTGTCTTCCAATGGACAGAGTCATATTTAAAAAAAAGGCAACTTTTCTTTACTACTATCATTAATTTATAGAAATGTCGGAGTGATATGATAAAAGTATTACCATAGTATTACCGCAGCATGATTTTTCTGGGTTGCCAATTAATATCTTAGGCAGAGTTATCGTGGGACGATTCTACCAACTATCAACTAGGTACCAAGACTTAACCTGTCAAGTTTACATAGTACGTTTCTGTCATTCCCAATTCCCATCATTTTGTCGAAAAGAAAAGGTAGTAACGACCAGAAGTATACCTACGTGTCGTGTAGGTTTTTTGGTATATTAGATCCAAAATTATTCGTCTTCTTTTTTGTAAATAGTCTGTTTGACTCGGCATAATCATGGCTAACAGTGATAATTCATCAGAACAGCAAGCAGAAACGAATAACCCGTCAGCTTCGACTTCGTATGTCCCTAATACTTTGCCTAAATCAACCGTAAGTTCTTCGAGTTCAAATATCAACCAGAGTGAGTTATCTAAACTTACAGAAGGTTTATCATTACATCATTCCGCTACGCAACCAATTAATCTTGAAAAGGGTACCGAAAGGGCATCAACGTCGTCGTTGTTTACAAACGTTAGAGACAATGTTAACAGTGAAGTTCCGATAACCAATGTCAGTCCAAATCAAGAATTTAAAGGAAGTCCCAAACCAGAGGCTACTAAAAAAAAGAATGCTAAAAAGAAAGAAAGGTTAAAACAATTAGAAATGCCACAACCAGCAGTCGCGCCTCAGCAACCTGTAACTGCGCCAGCAGCGTCGACATCTAGGCAAGTAAAACCCGAATTCTTGCTGCCACATAATGTAGCATCTGTTCAAGAACTATTCAATCGGCACATTGGTCCCATGTACGCACACACTGGCTCACACTACTTAGAAAACTTGAGTCATCATCCCCAATATCAGTTAATGTTCCAACAACTACCTCATAATGCAGCAAGTGCTCCCAACTCACCTCTTGTTCAGATGCCTCAATACAACATGCCCAATTCAATACATCAGCAAATAGACCCAAGAACTCCAAGGTATTTACAAAATGTAATGCAACACCCATTGCTCAACAAGTCATATTCAGTAGACAATTATAAAAAATATCAGCCGCAACCACTGCAGCAAGAAATACATTCAAATATGGAAAATACTGAGGAACAATCTTCCACTCCTAGAAGAAAAAGAAGAAGTAGGACCAAGAGCAAGGAAGGACATGTTGGCGATAAGAAGTTTGGATTTTACATGCATATTAAAGAAGTTGAAGCTGGTCTAAAAAACAAAACTTTGGTTGAAGGGGTTCTAAGGATTAATCCAAAACAGTTTACACATGCTTATGTATCAAGCACTGATCGGGACGAGCAAGACATCCTCATTGATGGTATAAAGAATAGAAACCGAGCCTTGGAAGGAGACATTGTTGTTGTAGAGCTTGTAACTGAATGTATAAATGATGATGGTGAAGCTGAAAATAGCAGAAATGACACTGGTCCAGATAAACATGATAGAGACAATGCTTTTAGTAATTCTGGCAATGCTAGTAATGATCCTGTACATCCAAGACCTGATCCTAAACAGAAGCGTGGAAGAGTGGTATACTTGAAAGAAAAAGTACACAACAGGACATGCATTGGTGTCTTAAAGCTGATGGCAGATAAAAACAGACAAAAAGCCTTATTTGTGCCTCGAGATCACAGGATACCACGACTTAATATTCCATTCACAAGTTGGCCAGACAATTTCTACCAAGAGTCACTAAGTTATGAAAATACACTGTTCTTAGCTAAGATCATAGACTGGTTTGACCTAAGGTTTGCAACAGGGAAAATTATTCAAAGTATTGGCCAATCTGGTGACATGATCACAGAAACCAGAGCTATCTTGGCTCAAACTGATTTGGATGTTACACCCTTTGGACGGGAATACAGGCATTTATATCCACGCCTTGATTTTAAAATCCCTGAGGAGGAGATACTACTAAGGGAGGATTGTCGCAAGCTTTGTGTTTTTAGCATAGATCCATCAAATTGCCGTGATATTGATGATGCAGTTTCATGTAGAATACTCGAAAATGGAAATTATGAAATTGGTGTACACATTTCTGATGTTAGCTTCTTTTTGACTGAGAACACAGAGCTAGATGAAAAAGTTGCCGAAAAAGCGACTACTATTTATTTAGTGGATAAGGCTTACCACATGTTGCCAGAGGAGCTATGCATGCTTTGCTCCCTCTTCCCTGGTGTTGATAAGCTAGCATTCTCAGTGTTCTGGGAAATAACTGAAAATGGTGAAGTGCTGAGTCACAGATTTGCCAAAACTGTTATACATTCCTGCAGTCAGTTAGCTTATGAACATGCACAAGCTATACTTGAAGATAGAGACAACGCAGAAATTGGCTTCCCAGAGACATACAATGGATTCCAGTACAAGGATATATATGAAACAGTAAAAATATTAGGCAAAATTGGAGCTAAATTTAGACAAAATAGGTTTGAAAATGGAGCTTTACGAATTGATCAACCCAAGGTTGCTTTTCATTTAAACCCATTTGATGGGTTGCCCAAATCGTTTTGGATTTATGAATCTAAAGAGAGTCACCAGCTCATTGAAGAGTTCATGTTACTTGCTAACATGACAGTTGCAGCCAGAATATATAAAGACCATCCAAACTTGGCATTTTTGAGGTGCCATCCTCCACCAAGTGGTTACATGTTGAAACAGCTAGCCAAAGCTCTTAAACCAATGGGTATTGATTTAGGGATCACGACAGCGGGTGACCTCCAGCGCTCCCTACTGCCGTATGTAGGTCCCGATAATGTTGATAAAGGTAAAGCTATGGTACTCAGTATGCTGTGCGCAAAACCTATGGCCAGGGCCAAGTATTTCTGCGCGGACGGCGTTGATGATGAAGATTTCCACCACTATGCCCTTAATGTACCACTGTACACTCACTTCACCAGTCCCATCCGACGATATGCTGATATCATGGTCCACAGGTAAATATTTTGAACAGTAGGAATGGATATGTATTTATTTTTTCCTACCGCCTAACTTCGCTCACGCACAATTAATCGTCCACCCTATTTTCCCTGATTATTGCCACACCTGTTATTTAATCAATTAATGCTTTTACAATAAATAGTGAAAATAAAGGTGATTACTTGTCCCCGTGAGTATAAAATATTTGGATGTGATTTGGACCTTGACAAATGTTTAGTAAGAGCACAATTCAAATGTAATAAGATTACATGTTTTAAACATGAAACTACCATGAGACTCAATCACGTTAAATAAACGGATCACTAACGTAGGTATGTAAGTCCAGTTTAGCCGGACATGTTTGGGACTAATTCTGTGGGGGCGCACGGCTCGGCTGCAGCGAACCGTATAAACGGCGCGCCAAGTCGTACGCTCCCCTAAGACTGCATTTTGTTTATCTTGAAATAGTCTTATATTTTTTTGTTAAATATTGGTGTTTTTTTTCAATAAATTATTCTATATGCTAACAGTTATTTCGCCTTTCAGATTACTAGCAGTTAGTCTAAACTGCAGGGGCCCACTTCAATGGGAGGTGGACGAAGTTCGTATGATAGCTGCACAGTGCAACAAGCAAAAGTACAATGCAAAGAAAGCTGGTGAATTGTCCACCGAGCTGTACACACTGAAGTATATTGAGATGCATTCTCCTTTAGTGACAGACGCGGTCGTTGTCGAAGTGCGTGAGAAGTATATTGATGTCATTATCGTCGCTATGGGGCTCAATCGAAGGATCTACTTTAATAACGTAAGAAAGCTTTATTTAACCATCCACTATCCTTTCGTTTAACAAACCGAGGAAACAGATTTAATTATGATTGCGCGAAATCGTTGGTGTAGCTACATACACGTTTGCAACGACAACTACTAACAGACTGAAAGATAATGTAACCAACTTAGAAAAGTTGGAAAACCCCGATATTTTCGTTTCAAATTTCAATATCCTAAAAATGGCTGAACCGATTGTAATGAAACTTAGTTATGAATCATCCCAATTAAACTAGCTTTCACTGTAGTTTCATGTTATAAGTTGCTTTCGAATAAAAAAAAAACCGGCCAAGTGCGAGTCTGACTCGCGCACCGAGGGTTCCGTACAAATTTGTAGGTATGTAAATACTAGTTCATCTATCATTCTTCCGAATGTTTTAAGTTGTCCAGTGTTACATGAGAACTGCTCCTAAGCAAAATTTACGCAGAGTGGGGCCATTTATATTGGACTGTGACATACATACACAGGCAGACATAAAAATTTAAGATTTTCACATTTATCTGACTGGTTAT
Organism: Clepsis dumicolana; assembly: GCA_963691665.1. Taxonomy (NCBI): domain Eukaryota; kingdom Metazoa; phylum Arthropoda; class Insecta; order Lepidoptera; family Tortricidae; genus Clepsis; species Clepsis dumicolana. The sequence continues at coordinate 8,062,247 of OY829517.1, forward strand.
GTAATAAGGAGCTACCTTCATACCAAGTTTCTATGACAACTGGAAGTACCCTTTAGGTTTTGATCCCATGGCAATTTGTATAGAAGCACACTTTTTAGGGTTCCGTAGCCAAAGTGGCAAAAAGGAACCCTTATAGTTTCGTCATGTCCGTCTCTGTCCGCGGCTTAGCTCAGAGACTATATTGGTTTGGTAAAAAGTGCTGGGATAAAATCTTGAAAAAAAATTTTTTTGGGGTACTTCCACCTTCCACGTATATTTTTATTTCCGCCTACCCCATAGTGTGGGGTATCGTTGGACAGGTCTTTTAAAAATATTGGGGGTGCTCCAAGATCATTTTTCGATTGAGTTATTCGTTTTATTTGGAAATGTGAAAAAAATCGGAGCAATAGTGCATATAGTGAATTTAAAAGGAAAACTATCAGAGATAAGTAGGCTTTACAGGTTTGCGAGTAATAGTTAATTATTTTTGTCTATGACATAAATTGACCCCACACTGCGTACAGTTTGCTTACGAATAGGGCTCTGCTGACACTGGTTTCGAATAGGTGTGATGAAAATACCTTTAAATTAGGTAGGTATCTATGCCAGGGCTTTTTTGTAATGGCTGAGGAACCATAAGAATAAATAATAACAGAGTAGAATGGAATCTCCTTTGACCGAGTCCAAAACGCCACCATTTATATACCTACTTCCCCCTTCACGTCGTTACACCCCTCTGTCGTCCAGGCGTGTTACTAGGGTTGCTTACTGTTAAATATTACTTACGTCTAAAGATATGTAACGCAAAAATATAAGTTTTTCTTTACTTTCAAATAATTATTTTATTCTAGTTTTACAAAATATGGGATTTATAAATCATTACTCAAAGCGTACATACATTTTATAGATACTTCTAAATAAGAAGTTATAATAAGTGCCATACCAAATCAAACCATCTAAGGTGATTTAAGTAAGTATTACTTACACCCAAATACACCACAATAACTTGACACCATTGTTATTTGTTTCCAAGATCGGCGTTTCCAAGATGTAGGTACGGAACGCACAAACAACCAAACGCGCGTGCGGCGACGCCGGCCGCGACAGCCTGACTGAGTAGCTCGTTTGACGAGTACTCTGATATCGTGACCTTGAGCCCGTCCGGAGTGGGAGTTTCCGTTCTACTATGTTATTATTTATTCTTATGTAGGAACCCTATCCTGGGAGTGTCCGACACGCTCTTGCCCGGTTTTTTTTTTATTGCGATGACATAGAAGTTTGATTTGTTCACAGCTTCAAGGGACCGCAAGCTTGAGTATTTGATAATAATTTCAGCATGCTAACCCCACCCCTTCCCAAGAAAAAGGGTTTCTATAAGGGATTTCCTATTGAGGCATGTAACTGTCCAAATCGGACAATCCATTTAAGAACAAGTCAAACTTATGATTATAACTTTTAATTTATTAACTTTAACTTTCTCTTTTCAACGTTTAGGTATTTAAATATGAATTTGATACAAATTACATATTTTTGCAGGATTTCCCGGGCGACTTTAAATGTGTAAAAAATGATGCTGGCGCTAAACTCTCTCGTATGGAAATTATTTGGAAGCCGTCTAATGCACCGCAAGTCATAGAAGTCTTCTCCATTGTAAAGATTGAAATGACTAAAGGGAATGACCTGGTGAAGGTTGACACTAAACTTGTGACACCAGCGGAGACCATTCTAAACTAACTTCATAAATAATTCAATGTAGTGTGTCTTTACTAGGCACTCCATTCTATAGGTAGTCGCTCGTTTAAACGAGTAGACTGCAACTTCGCACATCATAGATTTATTCCTAAAAGGACTATATTTTTAATAAAATGTAAAATCAACGTCATAATACTAAATGTAGTAATAAAAGGATTTTGCGCTACTTTTAACCTAACTTTGACTATAACTGTAAAGTACAATGTACTAGTACATAGTTTGTATTGTGTGTTTGTCGTGATGTAGTAAATATTGTTCTTACTATCATGGATCAGCACCTTTTCAGGTTAACTGTTTTTTCAAATGGTCTGTGATGTGATCCTTGGAATGAACTTAGTATGAACTGTTAGGATAGAATAATTATTAATGTCAATATTTTACTCTGTAATAATGTAATGAAAAATGGGACTTGACTTTGTGATGTGATTGTAGAAGCGCAGATACCTATCTAAGCTAAGTTTATCGACTATTTTATATAATTAATGTTTTTTTTTTATATTTAATTATGTGCATGACATCTCATTTCATTTAGCATGAAATTGATAAGAGGACAATATTTTTCCAAATATAATGTGAGTGTAATTAAACTGTGACCATGTTTTAAAACAGTATGTATGATAGGTAGTTATTGTATTTAATTATCATCATCATGTCAGCCGAAAGACGTCCACTGCTGGACATAGGCCTCCCTATGTTGTTATTGTATTTATTGCTAAATAATTTTAAAAAGATGTTTCCGTTGCTTTACTACTATTTTTCCAATATTCTGCTTACTGTTTTTGCATAAACTACCCACATTGAAGTCATAGCATTAGAATGAATTATATCAAAAGTGGGTAGGTTTTCCGTGGGTCGATGTCAATAATTATAATGAAGTGATGAATTTCCATTAGGTACACATGAATTAGTAGTTTATGCAACTGCTACATAATGAGGGTCCTTAAAACACGAGTGTGTTTTTATGAAACGAGGCGAAGCTGAGTTTCATAATAGGATCACACGAGTGTTTTAAGGCCTAATTATGTAGAGTTGCATACATTACTTTATCTACACACATTATAAGTACTCTAAGATGGGTTCAGAAGCCGAAGGCATATATCATACTCATACCTGTCACGAAATTAAACCATAGACAAACATACCGAGCTGACGTTTCGTAAATTGTTTTTTTTTTTGTAAAAAAAAAAATATATATCACATTATTAATTATACATGTCGGACTGAACTCGAGTTATATACGTGAGTGATTCGTTTTATTTCATTATGATTGTAAATTACGTTGGTTGTTAAATTCGAAAAATCGAATTCGATATCGAAATTCGATGTCGTATTGCCTATTACTTTACCGCTGGACCTGCAGGGCGGGCGGGCGTCGTCGTGCTGCAATGCAGGTAATTTTCTACGGTTTCTGAACGCATTATAGAGGACTTATGATATGTGTGTAGATAAAATATATTTTAAGTGTCTTGATAATTATGCTGAAATTAAAACGATGTATTGCTACTGATAAATTACATAGCGCGGCGTTAGCGGTTGTATGCTGCCGCACTCAAGAGTCGGCAATGGACACTTATAATGAATTGATCTTATTTATTCCTTTTGGTTTATTTTCAAGACAATGGTGGCAATTATTTTAATGTAACAGGGTCTTTACGCCATTCGAGCTCAACATAAAACATTAAAAAGCAGTTGTTATAACAACATAAAATAAATAATGCTTTTTACCTACCAACACCATCACACGGAAATGGAAATGTAGAAATTTGACAACAGCAGACCAACTTTGAAGAATTTAGTGCGAACAATAACGCACCTACAAACTTTCCTTTGTCTTTTTTTATTTAGGAAATGTTTTCTATAAATTTGTGCTTTTGTGCAAAAATTATGTGAAGTTAATTCATTGTCGTCTGTTAAGTTAAAGATTTAAAATGCTCAATCAGTACTTATGTTTTTTTTTACTTTGACATTTTATAGATGCATACCTACCTACTGTGACTTTAATACAATAATAATTTTGCCTAATGTAACTGTGTTCCTTATTTAATAAATCCTCCTCTAGAGTTCGATTTTACAGATCACACCATGATCACACCTGAAAATAAAACCGTTCGTTAGAACCTTACTCTATTCCTGCCGGTGTGGAAAGTAAGACAGCCGGTGTGGTGTAATCACTGGCACAAGAGGCATTTCATCTTAGCTCTCTAGGTTGTGTGCTGGGCGCGGGGGATGATTATTTAATTATATTTAATTATTATTGGGATGGTGCAATGAAACACGTCTTTCAAGTTCAGTTGTAGATCAGTCATAGACAATTTTATTTGTTTCTTAAATCAGGATGGGAGTCGAACCATAGACAATACTACATGCCCTTTCTTAAAAAAGTAAATTTGACATTGACAATACATTGACATTTAATTGGCATTTGACATTGACGTTTCATTGTTTATCATCTGACAAACATGAATCTACAAATTTGCAATACATTCGATTAAATAAATTAAAACAATTGAAATTAATTATTACTCGAAGTCATATTACAATACATTATACAAAATTATGTCAGTGAATTAAAACTACGTATTCAGTGTTTACATCGTCATTTACATATTATCTAGATATAAGCTAAGTTTGTTAATTTACAATAAATTATTTTATAAGTCTAATTTGTTTGTTTTCTTTAACAATCTTCCTCTAGAGCTGTACCTTATTTCAGGAGTATTGCTGCTAATCGCAATATCCATAATTTCAGGTAAGTTTTGTACATTGTTACTTGAGCCTGACTGACTATCTGACTGAGACATGACTAATTGATTTTCTGACAAAAATTCAATATCTTGATTATCTTCATTGACTTCAATGAACAATGGAGATTGCAATGTATCTGACTCATCATAAAGGCTTGACATAGGACTTACAATATTTGTATTATTTGACACATTATTTTGATCATTCGACGGACTTAATACATTTTGATTATTTGACGGACTTGATACATTTTGGTTATTAGACTGACTTAATACACTTTGATTATTCAATGGACTAATTACATTTGACTGACTTGACTCAATAGACATAAACGTTTCATTCATAGAATTCGTTTTAGAACAGTTTTGACTTTCATTATCAGATCTTGACATTTGACTTTTAGCTTTTTTAATATAATCAGGAATGTGATAACATCTCACTGTATCTTCCCTCCTAACATGTTTTTCACACTTACTTGGACTTTGACCTTTTGACTTTACAGTAATATTTGACCTATATTTACTGTTTGTAAATGTTTGACTAGACTGAGTGGACTGTGACTGTGACAATTTATGACTGTTATTGTTTGTGTTGCTAATATGACTATGACTATTTGACTGTGGCAGACATGACTTAAACAATTTAATATGTTGTGTATTTCTTCTATATACTGTGCCATTTTCACTTTTCACTAGGTAAGATCTAGGAAATTGAGCCTTAGACAAGATAAATCCTTTCGACCAAATTAGATCTTTAGGGTTTTTCTTAAAATAGACTTGATCATTTAGCTGAAATTCTTGGGGCTTATCAGCATTTTTGTTATAGTATAACTTTCTTTTATTTATCACTTCAGACTTATTTTTGAAATGATCTGCGAATTTGACAATTTTAGGCTTTAAATTGCTAGTTTGAGTAGGTAATTTAGTTCTTAATGTTCTTGACATTAATAGTTCTGATGGTGATTTTAAATTTCCTCTAGGAGTAGTTCTGTACTGTAATAGACCTATATAAATGTCTGTACCTGAACTCTCACATTTTCTTAATATGTTTTTTATAATTTTGACAGAAATTTCTGCGAGCCCGTTCGACCTGGACAAATGAGGACTAGATGTTATGTGTTCTATATCCCAGTCCTTCATGAAGTTTTGGAACTCTTGAGAATTGTATGGAGGACCACCGTCACTCACAAGTTGTATAGGAATACCATGTCGAGCAAAAATAGATTTTAAATGTGTTATTACAGTTTGGCTTCGATGATCTGTATTTAAATGAGCTATTTCAATGTAATTTGAATAGTAATCGACCACTAAGAGATATTTTTTGTTATTATAGTCAAATAAATCTGTAGCTACTTTTTGCCATGGCAATGTTGGCTGTTCATGATTTAATAAAGTTTCCTTTGTTTTATTTGAGCTGTATGTCATACAAGTCTCACATTGCCTTGTTTTTTCTTCAATGTCATGGTAAATGTTTGGCCAAAATACAATGCCACGGGCTAAATTTTTGGTTTTTTCCATGCCCATGTGACCTTCATGTAATTTTTGTAATATTTCTGACCGCATTGACTTCGGAATGACTACAGACTGATTTTTGAATACAATTTCATCTATTACATGGATTTCGTCGCGAATATTCCAATATGGTAGGGTTAATGGGTCACATTGTTGTTTACAGTTAGGCCAACCTGTTTTATGATATTCTATTAACTTTTGTAAAGTTAAATCTGACTTTGTATGAGACACAATTTGTTGCAGCTTATTTGGAGTTATTGCTAAGTTAGAAGTTAATAATTTTACCTGACAGACAATGTTGTTTTCCAGTTCATCTAAATCGAATTTATCTATTTCAGTATTTAAATTCATGACAGGAGCTCTTGACAAAGTATCTGAAACATACATTTCAGTACCTTTTGTGTATGAAACTACTAGGTCGTATGATTGTAAAGTTATCATCATTCTTTGGAGCCTTGCTGGGACATCTGAAAGTGGCTTTTTAAACAATGTCACCAGAGGTTGATGGTCTGTTTCTACGTGTATAGTTTTGCCATAAATATACTGATGGAATTTTTTGCATCCAAAAACAATAGCATATAATTCTTTCTCTATTTGAGCATAGTTTTCTTGTGTTTTTGTTAAAGACTTGGATGAGTAAGCAATAGGATTTTTCCCATGAAAAATTACTGCACCAACAGCTTTTTGACTTGCATCAACAGACATTCTGACTGGTTTGTTTACATCATAATGCACTAAGACAGGTGATTGACAAATTAGTTCTTTTAAATTTATGAATTGCTTATCATGACTGTGTGTCCATTGCCAAATGTTTTGTTTTTTAAGAAGATCTCTAAGTAAACTTGTCTCATGAGCTAAATTAGGAATATATGAACCTAAATAATTCACCATACCTAAAAAACGTTGGAGATCCTTGACATTCTCCGGCTTAGGCATTTTCATGATAGCTTCGATCTTAGAAGTATCTGCAGAAATACCATTTTTATTAAATATATGCCCTACATATGCTACTTCAGCCTTGTTAAATTTACATTTTGACTTGTTAAACTTTAAATTGACTTCTCTAGCTTTCCTAAGAACATTTTCCAACCTCGCATCATGTTCTGCTTGGTTTGAGCCATAAACAAGTATATCATCGACGAATATTAAAACACCAGGTAAATCACCGAACAGATCTGTCATTACTCTATGGAAAATTTCACCACTTGAATTTATGCCATATGGTAAGCGAAGGAATTTATACCTACCGAATTGTGTGTTAAATGTGCAGAGGTCACTACTTTCTGCATCTAGTTTGATCATCCAATATCCTGAGTTTGCATCTAATTTTGAAAAAATAGCAGCACCAGCTACTTTTGAGCGTAAATCGTCCAAAGTAGGATAAGGAAAAAGAGGTCTTTTAATAGCTTTGTTTAGGTTTCTAGGGTCTAGACATATGCGTAATTCACCATTGGGTTTTACTACAGGGACTATCGCGTTAACCCAGTTTGTTGGCTTGGTTACTTTCTCAATGACTTGTAATTGTTGCATTCTATCTAACTCTGACTTTAGCTTAGGGTGTAATGCATATGGAATTCTGCGAACCGGACATATTTTTGGTGTGATACTTGTATCTACATCTAAATGAGCCTCAGATGGTAAACAACCTAACCCCTCGAAAGTATCGGCATAATTCTCGATAATTGTTTGTACTGACCTTTGGTTTTGGTTAATGTTTTGTGTGTTTGTTAGTTCAAATAGTCTTTTCACAATGCCACATTCTTCACATGTTTTCCAACCCAATATTGTCGCACATTTACATTTCACAACAATAAATTTAATGTTGACATGATAACCATTATCAAATTTGCACGCCAGTGTGACACTACCTAAATTATCAATTAATTGTCCTGAAAATGTGAAAATCTTATCATTCGAGCTTTGAATAGGGATCTGAATATTGCACATATTTTCTAAATGTCGTATAGTTTCTAACGAGATTACATTAATGTCTGCTCCAGTGTCAATTTGACAGTTAAATTTTTGATCATAAAAATTAACATTTATTTTCCAATTATGCGAATTATTACAATTATGGTTATTATTTACTGCATTTATTATAAAATCATTTGAATAATTATAATTATGTTGATTATTGATGTCATATTTATTTAAATTTTCAAAATTAACGGACATAACGGAACTTACATTTTTCTTGTTTTTATTCTGGTCGTTGAAATAACAGCATATCGCGAAGTGATTCAGTTTCTTGCAAATAGAACAAGTTCTACCCTTTGCGGGACATTTGACTCGATGTTGTTGACCACATCTTTTACAAATTGCATTTGTTTTGCTGTTTGACCTGAAATTAGCTGAAAAATAATGATTAGGTGTTCGTTCTCGGCTGTGACTTTTATTTCTGTTATTTCGCTGGAGGTCGACTTTTGATCTTGATCTTGATGAATGTCTCATTGGTGTTGAACCTTTACTTGTCTGGTTGTTTCTTGATATTGCCTGAACTTGCATGTCGGTTTCTTCATTTCCTAATTTTCTTGATCTTTGGCATGATAATTCCATGGTCTTGGCTACTTCGACTGCTTCGTTGATGTCTTTGAATTCCTTTTGTAGAAGTTTTTCTTTTATTTGTCCATTTCTAATTCCAATTATGAACATGTCTTTGACTAACGATTCTTTTAGTGCTTCGAATTTGCAACTTGACGATAAATTATTTAAATATGTTACATATTCGTCTAAATTCTCGTTTTGTTTCTGATAACGGGTGAAGAAATTAAATCTTTCGACCGTTACATTTTTGAATTCGTTAAATTTCGAATCAAATTTTTCTAAAATGGACGTTAACGTTTCTTCTTTTGAATTTACATGGAATGAATTATAGATATGAAGTCCTTCATCGCCAATAGAATTCAAAAATATTGCGATTTGTTTCGAATTTGGAACTTTTTCCAAGTCGTTTGCTTCAAAATATATGAGGAATTTCTGTTTCCACAGTTTCCACTTCTCGGAATTTGCACACTCTTTGCCGCCATTCTCTTTTGTAAGATTCAAAGGTTTAAGACCGTTGGCTAGTATGATATTATGTACCTTTTCGTTTCCGTCGTTGCCACCCATTTTTGTTTGTTGTTGCACCTTTTCTTGACTTCGCCTTCGACTTCGACTTCTGACACCATGTGCTGGGCGCGGGGGATGATTATTTAATTATATTTAATTATTATTGGGATGGTGCAATGAAACACGTCTTTCAAGTTCAGTTGTAGATCAGTCATAGACAATTTTATTTGTTTCTTAAATCAGGATGGGAGTCGAACCATAGACAATACTACAGGTTGGTAACGCATCTGTAAACCCCCAAGGTTGCGGGTGTCTATGGGCAGTGGTGATCACTTACCATCATGTGACCCACTTGCTCTTTTGCCTTCCTTGTCGTATAAAAAAATCCTAATGCTGAAAAACTACTGCTCGAATATTTTTTTCACTGATGATACTTAATTAAAATTAAGGCGGTAATTTTCCTAATCAGCTCGTAGGTATTTCAAATTCTTGACGATTTTTATAAATTTTCGAATGGTGTTTTCACAGGTGTGATTTGCATAATCGGGCCCTCTTTTCGAGCCCTATAGAAACTATCTTGGACGATGTCATAATGAAAGATAAACATAGTAAACACATAAGAATAAATACTAACATAGTAGAACGGAAACTCCCTCTCCGGAAGGACTCAAGGTCACGATATTAGAGTATTCGTTAAACAGACACTACTCAGCCAGGCTCGTAGTGATTATATTCTCTTTGGTCAGGCTGTCACGGCCGGCGTCGCCGCACGCGCGATTGGTTGTATATAATTTGGTTGTAATAGTTTTACGTGAGCCTGTATGTATTTTATATTATATTTGTAGGTAAGTAATATTTATTTAAATCACCTTAAATGGCTTTATTTAACATGGCACTCATAATAACTTCTTATTTAGAAGTGTCTATAATTATGTAGGTTCGTAATGATTTATAAATCTCATATTTTGTAAAACTGGAATAAAATAATGATTTCAAAGCAAAGAAAAACTTATATCTTAGTGATATAATCTTTAGACGTAAGTACCTAATATTTAACAGCAAGCAACCCTAGCAACACTCCTGGATGACAGCGGGGTGTAACATGGGTGTAACGACGTGAAGGGGCTGGGTCATGCCTGCACTCCTGTCTTCCTCAACAAAATTCGTGTCAAAGACAGCTCTTTGTGTGAATGTGGCTTGGATGAGGGTTCCCCAGATCACATTTTCTTCGAATGTCCTAAGTTGTCTTCCTCCTTATACGATATCCTTCCTTCTTCCATTCCTCGTCCCATTGACTTTAAATCTCTTCTTCGTTATGCCTTTACTCCTTTTATTAACATTTTGTGTGATTTTATTAACTCTAACAACATAAGATTATAGCTTTACTAACTCTCCGTTTGTGTACTTAATTGTAATGTTACTGTGTTTGTCCTAGGTTGACTACCATGCGTCAGCGATCATTGGAAGGGGGTTTTTTTTTTCTAAATTATTTCCTTGCCGCTGCCTATCCGTTGATGTTCTGGAGCAGAATCAACCGAACAGTCATTAAAAACTGACATTGGCCCAAGCCTTTCGGCCGCCATCGAGGAAAATAGAATAGAATAGAATAGACGTGAAGGGGATGTAGGTATATAAATGGCGGCGTTTTGGACTCGGTCAAAAGAGATTCCGTTCTACTATGTTATTATTTATTCTTATGGTAAACATTCTATAGCAAAAAATAAATATAGTGCGACATAAAAGAGTAGAAACCGGATAAAAAAGGAACTAATATTTTTCATGCAAAATTGTTGCCATATTAAAGCACTTTACGTCAATAATCTGTTTTGACATTTATACGTCACTGTCACGTGCTCACGTGTCAAATTGACACGCACGGCATCGGTTACGTTTGTGTTGTGGTTACGTTACATTACTTCCTTTCATTCCTTGGTTACTTCTTTCTTACTTACGGTAGACTTACAACTCTTTGTAATTTTATGTGTATGAACGAACGAATAGAACGGGGGTATGCCGTATGAAAGGTAGACATGAGATTGTAATGTAACTCTCGGAAGACAAATTGCATTTTCATGCTTCAAGTTACACGGTGTTGGCTATAAAATTAAATGTGCCATATTTCACTCACTGATATTTTGGTCACTTTATTACTCATAGTGTAGTGTAAGAAGAATAAATCCTACTGCAGAAATAGCTTAACAATAGGTATTCATTTTATAAAATAATGGAGAGAGTGCAACTGGCAGCAGTCGTTGACGGTTTATTGGATTCTCGCGCCGAAAACAAAAGTTTATCATCATTAGTACACTATTTGCGCTCCATACTATACCAAGATTTGGAAAACTTAGACTCCATAGTGTCAGATCTAATCGACCCTGAGTTTATGAGGGAAGTTATGGATATTAATGGTCAGAAAGATATACTACTCTATTTTGGAAAATCGTTACGAAATTTAAAATGTGTGTTACCAAGCGAGGGAAGTGAGGGAGGGGCAAGAAAGATTGATATATTCATACAGTACAAAGGGCCGAAGAAATTATCCATTACTGATGCCAATTTACCACAGTCAGTTTTACAAGACATAGAGATCAGAGAATATAGTAGTTTGAAAGAAATTGTTAGCACCTATCAGAAGCACATAGATAGTTTATCGGGTTACTTTCGTGAACTAGAGCGGATGGACAGATTCTGTACTATTATGGAACCAGCTAAACCAACATTTAGAGATGACTTTAGAAGAATACTTTTAGGTATTGTGAAATATTATTTTTTCAAACTTAGATATTTATAAAGTATGACTTTATTATTATTATTATTTTAAATAATACACTAGCAGCTCAGCTCATAGCTCATACAGCCGATAAATATATATCACTGCACTTGTGTTTATAGAACAAATTCTAAAATGTCTTTTTTTTTTTACTATAAACTGACCAGTGATTGACCCCTATCTCACTTGATGGAAGGTGCAGATGAGGCCTAAGGTGTAACTCACTGGTTCAGTAACAGCCTATTCACTCTAGCCTTGAAGAGCCCTAGATTGATGATATATTAATGATACACTACCTACTTATATCAATTAATGATTATCATGTTTTTGATAAGACAGCATAACTTCCTGCAGACATTAATGATTCTTTGATGTAGGTACCATAATTATGTGTACTTATCTGTATTAATATACCTCTTTATGTTCGGCAGATGATAGAACCTGGCTTCATGTGAAGCTGACTCCCAAAGGCTTTGCAACAGATATCCATTTGATAGGAAACACCAATGAATGGACTAAGAAACTGCAAGTAGGTCTCCTAAATTGGGACCATGATATTGACATTGTTGAAAACATCACAGCTGTGTTTGGTAAATATACCTATTTATTCTATTGTTAAAAAAAAACTTACTTTTTTTTTGTTCAATGGTATTTATTATAGCTGTCCAAATTTTAGGTTTCTTTTTTTAAGATGTTGCTTCTTTGTATTGTAACAGACATTATCTTTCTCTTAGTCCAAGATGAATTGTATTTCAGATATATGGAATTTCCCTACTCAACCAAAGTCAATTGATCCTGAAAAGTCGTCATCATCAGAAAAAGCACAGCTTGAATCAGATGCAGAAGTCTGCAATATTTGCTACTGCTCGGAATTGACAGATGCGAGTGCGCCTCAGCCTCTGTGCCTGAACCCCCAATGTGTGGCCAATTTTCACAGGAATTGTCTTTTTGAGGTGGGATAATAAACTGAATACAGGATTAGTAATATTTAAGGCCTTGAATACACCTAAGAAAAGAAAACGATGCACTCTAAAAATCATCAAATGTGCTTGGCTACTTTAAAAACACTAAAAATAACATTCAACAATTTTGTTGTTTGAGGAAAATTATTGTTGGAAACAGAACTTTAAACATTATTTTTTGCCAGGTCTAAAGTTTCATGTTAAACACTGCAAGTATAGATTAAAAATAAAGACATGCTTTCAATTTGCTTTCATTTTAAATGTAGTTTGTTTTTTAAATAACACTCCTAATACATTGTGTATCCTTGTCCAGTGGTTGCTGTTATGTTCTGGTGGCCGCCCGCCTACCTTTGGTGTAGCAACTGGCACCTGCCCGGCCTGTTATGAACCAACTACATGTAGTGAAAAGGACACCTGAAGGATTGATGCTTGATATACATTACATAGTCTAACATTAGCCAAAAACTTTACGAATCCTGTTATGCTTCAAATATTATTTGAGATTACTTATTAGTTTCTTCTATTTACCGCCTGTTTCATCACCCTCCAATATATAAGTATATCTGGCGGGTGGATTTTCAAACTGTAGACCTCTGGTGAAATTTGTGTGGCACTTATTTCAATACAAAAATACGGCCTCGCAAATTACAGCAGCGGTCTCCAGTTTAAAAAATCCACCCTGGCAGATATCTGTCACACTGTCTCTGTTTATTTTGTTAAAACTACCAGAGATGCCTCTTCTATACTTCAGTTTTCTCTCTTTGTCTAACTTCCTGTGCCTTATTTTGACTTTTCGTTTAATTACAGACTGCCTAAGCCAAAAAAAACCAGAGAAGTGTAAGGGAAGAGGAATATGGCATGGTATTTTTAGGGGTGATTAAAATGGTCCATTGAGACTAGCCCAGCTTGCAATTTGTATATAGTAGGACCAGGGACCGAAATACCGGTAAAAAAATAATGTAAGTGAATATAATAATATAATATACTTAATAAAAACTAGTAAATACCTAGTATACCGCTAAAATTTTGCGTTAAGTACTGTATCTTGTAAAAAGAGGTGGGGTTGGTAACAAAATGTTTTACTGGTATTCATAATGTTACTTCTTGTCCATCTCTTTCTTACATTTAGTGTTCAGGGGAGAGCGGTCACAGAAAGAAGGGTACTTAGAGCTAGTAGAGCGAGCTGGTGACGTCGCTTTGTGTTGATGTATGGTATCGTTACCAAAATAACGTTACTTTTCAAAATACTGGTAAAAATACAACAAATAAGGTGCAGTGGGGCAATCTCGACTCCGGGAAATATCAAGTAATCGAAATATCTTCCGTGTTTTCCAACATTTACTAGAGTGCCATCTAAGTATGTCCATAGCATATTTATTGTTTTCGTGTTCCTGTGTTACTTATTATGATGTAGTTTATGTTTTATTAGTATTTTGGTGACAGTATAAATAACCCTGCTAAAATTTATGTCGGCTAATTTCGAGTTTTTGACAGTTGAAATTACCCCTCCATGTTTTGTATGAAAATGAACAAACACTAGTGATGTGCACTATTCGAGGTTCTTATCGATGTAAATACTTATTTTAAAAATACTGACCCTGTATTTTTATTATATTTTACGTCAAAATTTGCATTACTTTGCTACAGTTTTATTATGAATTCAAATGGTAAAAAAATAAAATAATTTATAGAGACAAATAGATATGTAGACCTGTAGACACATCTATCGACTGATATTTAATATCATGAGTCCCATCCCTAGTTACTATGGAGAGCAGTTGAAATTACCCGCCTAAAAGCTTGTATTTTTTGCAAAAATGAACCTAGCTGTGTAAGGGTTCAATTTAGATTCATTCAGATTCATGGTTATGTATTGTAAGACCTACACAACTTGTTTTTAGAAAAATAATGACTTTGTGCCAAGTTTCTTGCGGCAGTTGCGGCGCATTATTCTTAGCAATCATGATCTTCCCAAAAGCGATGCAAGACTCAAAAAAATTACGTGTAAAAGAGCATTCAATTCAACTGCCTATTTGCTGAATTAAACTTTGAATTCCTGTAGCTTTATAAAACACGGTCCCCGCCCTATGACTAAGCTTAGGAGCTCAGTTTTAGCAGAGTAAGTTCACGGTAATGGAACTTATTATCAATAGTTGCACTTTTGCAAAATAATTGCCCCACGGCGGAGAATTACTATTTTTGCTTTTTTATTTAAGAAACGCATTTTAAGGTATATAGAGTCAATAATTATGTATGCGAGTCCGAAATAATTAAACCTTATCAACTAATCTACAGTATGGATGCAATCATTTGTCTGTAAAAAAAACTGTAAGTAGATAGTATTTTTCCGTCCTCAAATTGTACTTGCCAGTCGAAATTTGCCCCGCTCCCCCGCTGCACCTTACCGGTACTTTCATGTTTGTTAACTAAATTTGATTTATAGATAATTACTAGTTCAGTGTAACGAAAACCAAACCAATTTGCTAATATAAAAGTTTATAAATGTGACGATTACAAATATTAAAATACTGTACTTACCTAGTTTTATTTCAATAAGATTATGTATGTACTTACTTACCTACTATATGCTGCTTGTAGGTATACAAGGTGCGTTTCAATTAACCGTGAAGAGTTTAGCAGGGGTTTAGTAAGTGCAGTGAACGTGAGCACCCTGTAATAGTAGTTTATCTACAGCTACACACATAATTATCACAAGTCCTCTATATTGCGTTCAGAAACCGTAGAAAATGACCAGCATTGCAGCACGTTGACGACTGCTCGCCGCCAGCCCCCGCCAACCACCACCACCAGTAAAGTAATAGTCATTACATCGAATTAGATGTCGTAATGACTTTTTGGTATCGAATTCCATGTTTCAAATTTGAAAACCAACGTAATTTACAATCATAGTGAAATAAAACGGATCACTCACGTATGTAAGTCGAGTTCAATCCGACATGTATAAATAATAATGTGATAATTCACAATTTAAAAAAAAAACAGTACGAAACGTCAGCTCGGTATGTTTGTCTATGATTAAAAAAAAAGTAAAACCACCTTCAGAAAAAAACCTTAGAAAAAAAAACGTAAACTTCAGGCTTTAGTTTCTGTTAACCGAAATAAATGCATTTTATTTTACGTTTTTTTTGAAGGTGGTTTTACTTTTTGTTAAAAGATTTTTATTTCACAATTTTACGTTGATTTAACATTTACAGAATTATCCTCCAACTCTTAACCGTTAAGGAGTTGTACCTTCCATCATCAGCTCATCAACATGAAATGGTGACTACCAGACTCAAATACTTGAATAGCCTCAGAAAATATATGAAACATAAGTGCCTATAAAATTTGATGGGTGCCCTCATTTTCCTGGGATCCCATCATCAGATCACGACTTGGTGACAATGGGACCACCCCAAAAGTATACCCTTTCGAATAATGATTAAACATTTTAAGAATTATCCTCCAACTCCTAACCATTAAGGAGTTGTACCTTCCATCATCAGCTCATCAACATGACATGATGACTACCAGACTCAAATACTTGAATAGCCTTAGAAAATATATGAACCACATAATAAGTGCCTATAAAATTTGACTGTTGCCCTCATTTCCCTGGGATCCCATCATCAGATCACGACTTGGTGACAACGGGATCACCCCAAAAGTATACCCTTTCGAATAATGATTTAACATTTTAAGAATTATCCTCCAACTCCTAACCGTTAAGGAGTTGTACCTTCCATCATCAGCTCATCAACATGAGAAGATGACTACCAGACGCAAATACTTGAATAGCTTTAGAAAATATATGAAACACATAATATGTGCCTATAAAATTTGAGGGTTGCCCTCGATTTCCCTGGGATCTCATCATCAGATCATGATTTCGTGACAATGGGACCACCTCAGGAGTATACCCTTTCGAATAAAAAAAGAATTTTGAAAACCGGTCTACAGTTGGCGGAGTAATCGATGTACATACATAAAAAAAAATACATACAGTGGAATGTAGAACCTCCTCCTTTTTTTGAAGTCGGTTAAAAAAAAAGTCAAATTCGTGACAGGTATGGGTATGATATGCCTTTGGTTTCTGAACCCATCTTAGAGTACTTATAATATGTGTGTAGATAAAGTGCAATGTATGCAATTCCACATAATTAGGCCTTAAAACACTTGTGTGATCCTATTATGAAACTCAGCTTACCCTCGTTTCATAAAAACACACTCGTGTTTTAAGGACTCTCATTATGTAGCAGTTGCATAAACTACTATTATGCAACAGTTACATAACGAGAGTCCTTAAAACACGAGTTTCTTTTTATGAAACGAGGCGAAGCTGAGTTTCATAATAGGATCACACGAGTGTTTTAAAGTCTAATTATGTACAGTTGCATACATTACACACTTAAATATGACAATTTTTTTTTAATCATAAACAAGCATACCATTTTTTTTTATAAAAACTTTACAATGATGTTTACTAAGATTCACTAAACTCCTGGCAATTTTTTTAACGGTTCATTAAAACGCAGCCTGTGTATATAATGTATGCGTACCTATTACTTGTTTTTCATCTTAGGTGTAGAATCGTTTATCAGACTGTTACACAAATTTAGAACAAAGATCAGCTAGGTATAAGGTCAGTTTGTCGCACAGAACGTTATCGCAATGTCATTCAGTCTGTGTATTGGATTTTTCTCATATTAGGTATGTATGGAAAAATTTTGCTATAAGTTCAATGTGCCGGCTATGGCACATGGTTATCTGGATCATGCCGATAGTGTGAGAATGCTGCACTAATCGATGTCACGCGCGAGCGATCCAGATATGCATGACTAGTAGATAATCTTAGAAATACTTTAGTATATATGCTAGCATCTATAGTCGAGTTCTCCAACATCTGTACACCCAACGGTTCATAAATATCTAAACACGGACCTTATGTAACTGACAATAAGGTCTGTGTATAGATATTTTTGAACTGTTGATTGCATAGATATTGGAGAACTCGACTGTACATATGATAAATAGATTATTGGGAGAGAAATAGAACAGTTCAGATGGTAGCAACAGAACGCATTTTAACTCCAACCAAAATCCCCTAAATTCAGGCTTCTAGTGAAATGAGGGCTATCGAGAGTCAAAATCGGCTAGGATCGCTTGTCGAGTGATGTCTGTCATTCTCCACCAATGAGACAAGCTACTGCCGTATGATTGGTGGAAATTGACAGATAGACTTCACTTCACTGGACACTAGTAATAATTGTGGATTATTGACTAGTGATAGCCCCCACTGTGTCACAGCACAGCTTGTGGGAGTACCATTAAAACCCATAGTACCTTTACTTTTTTAATGATATTAAAAATTACGTAGACATATTATTTTGTGGTTACATAGAATAATTCAGTTTATACAGTTTAAATGCTTGCACCAGCTGTTCAAGTTTTGTGATTGCCGATAAAACATTTTACTTAAAACAATGATAGCAATTTCGCAATTGGCAATATTGCTGAAACCACAGAGCCTACCTTCCTTTCTCATTACACAAAAAACATAAGCAAATATTCAGTTCACAAAAGGGAGTTTTCTTTAAACAGCTCCAGTTTTCACATGACAAAGTAATTACAATTATACTTATTTTGAATTACATCAACATTAATTCTTTCTAATTGTTCAGAAAGAGGCATTTTGCATGTTTATTGTGCGAGTGTAATTGAAATTGCCATGTAAAAGTAATACTTATAGTTTGCTATTAATAAGGTTATGTTACGTTAGGTCATCACAAGGGTACAGTGTCAATGGCTCTCACAGTACAGGTTAGGCTGGTGCTAGAGCCAGGTGCTTCTCCGCTTTGGGGGCCTGTCTCACGACCAATGTTCTGAAACAAAAAATTTCATTATAATCAAATGGTTGGAATATTTTAGATAGTGTAGGATAGTGATGTAACATCGAAAATGAGTTTAGTAGACATAAAAATAATTTATATACAGTAGGCCAAGTACCTTGACATGGATTTGATTCTTGAGCATTGCAGCACGGAGGATTAGCATGGAAGTTCTTCTCTGATATTCCTTTCCCATTGCAAGGCTCCTCTCAAATGTTGTGCTTCTTTGATCAACATCCTTTGCATACAGAATTTTGTTGTGTGAATCAATGCGTGCCTGAATTTGTCCATCCAGTATGAGCTGCATCAGCTCATCTTCCAGGGCCGTCACTGTGCGGTTGAATGCCGCAGCCATTAGGTGCATGTCAGCTGACAAGTATGGACTGAAATACTGGATTAGCGCTCTGTTGCGTATTTGCATGTACAAAGAATTTAAATGTGGGGCTAAATACATATCTAATAAAAGATTGTCCCTTATCTCATCAAGTAGCCTTAGGCAGGATGCATACTTCGATTCATAGAATTTAAATATAATGTCACGTAACTGCGGTTCTAGCTCTAAAAATAATTTAAAAGAACTGCTAACTATGACTTGTTTCTGAAGTTCAGAGCGATCAAAAGTGGCTAGTGCACAAAGCCCTCCATATATAGCAACATTATTGCTGCTGAGCAGCTCAGGATAGTCGCAGTGGTCAATGCTAGCAGCCAGGAAGTGCTTGGCAGCAGACTTATATTTTTTCGTTGCCAGTTCTGCTAGTCCAGCAGCACATTTTAAGCGTGTCAAGATTGTTTGGTTTGTATCTTTACCAGGTGCTTCAGTGAAGTCAGGTGTGCTTTCAGCTTTTGACACATAATTAAGGACATGGGCCCAATTTTGCAGGTAAACTGACACCTTAACTACATTGAGGCACATCATGATGATGTGTTTGCCGCTTGTGCAGTAATCCCTGGCTCTGGAGTAGCACTTGAGGGCGCTTGTCAGGTCCCCACAATCGAGATAATGGTCTCCTAGATCATCATGCCCTCTCCTGATACTTTCTTTGATTGAATTGGTTTTATAATTTTTGAGGTCAGTGTCTAATTTTTCCATCTTTATTGCAGCCTTCTTGGTCTTTGATTCTACCCATATGGTGTCTAACACAGGAATGTCCTGTGAACCCATCTGCACTGCAATATCAGGCAAACCAGCACTGGCTACTGCTTCTGCAAGCTTCTTATGTAAGGATTGGTAAAGGCTTACATTGTAGGTGGTCATGACGTAGGATATAGCCATTTTGAGGGATTCCAATCTCAGTGAAGGACAGTGATCTGCTACAAACATTAATCTGTACAACTTGGCAAAACCTATGTAGGCTGCAGAGTAGGTCTCTAAGTCCAAGGTGGGATTTTCAACTACATAACACTCCGATTCATTGTTTTCATTATCTTCCAGAGGAACATCCACCTGCATAGGTTCCGCAGCGTTCTGTAATAGCGAGACCAAAGTAATAATTATGAATCACATTCGATCACAGTATTACAGGTTGTCATAAAAAGAAATATAGAAGGAAATCAGCTCACCATTTCAAACATTTTTTAGCATGTAGTTATTTACGATAGTACGCGAATTCCACTGTCAACGCAGGAAACCAACCTAAAACACAATGTATTTCTTTATGTCTTGATCGTAACAATCTTGGGTCTTGTGTTTAATCAATTTCTTAGAAATCGATCACTGCACTTAAACTGTAATGAAACTCTTAACAGGGCTAATTATTATAAAAATACCTTTAACATTACGTTTCTTATTTGCAGCGGCATTTTTCTTTTAATCTACCAGCGACAGCAAAGAGAATCTGTAAAGGTTAACTTACACGCAAGTTTTGGACTTGGCTTGTATTGGATGGTGTATAAAAAGTAATTTTATCGCCAGGCGGGCAATAAATAATTAAATGTGTTGCAAAACTGAATAAAAATAATTATAATCATTGAGGATAATCATATTTTTGTTATTAATTAGAACGTGTGAGCGCAGCTTTAACGTAGCCTCAAACTCTATTTCCGTTTCTGTCTTTACTTTACTGCCCCCCGACCACGAAGTGCAAAATTCGAACTTCGTATCGTGCCATCCCGCTCACTCTCGTATTAAATAATATTAGCTTGAGCGGGACGACATGATACGAACTTCGATTTCCGAATTTCGTAGTTTAGGGGCTGTTTCCGGTTTCCGTGGCTTCTATTATCGTGATATTATTTTCGCGCGTTTATTTTATTAACCGACTTCAAAAAAGGAGGAGGCGCTCTGAGTGCCTAGTGTAATCGCCGACCAGGCCAAGAAATACGTCTCGATCGCGTTCGCGTTTAACAATTCTCATACTATATGACACTTTAACGCAAACGCGATCGAGACGTATTTTGTACTTTTTGATTACACTAAGGGCACTGACCCACCATGGAACCTTTTCACAGTAAACGTCATAATGACATCGCATAGCTTGACAAGGAAAATCGTTATGACGTTTACTATGAAAATGTTCTATGGTGGTTCAGGACTTAATTTCCTCGACTTACCTCTAGTACACGGCAGTTGCTACATGCTACTTACATTGATTCAGGTTATGGACGTAATAACTTAAATTTTGTATAGCGATGCAGCGATGTAACGCGCTAATTAAAATGACAAGTGACAATACTTTATTACGAATAAATGAGTATGAGTATGGGTAGGTACCCGACTGCCGAAGGAGGGTTATGTATTTCGAACATTTGCATGTATGATGTAGCTACTCTTATTGATGTGACATTTATCTCAGCTCTGAGGTCTAAGTAGGTACTTATTTTCATTTATAAGTACTTTATTTTACTATTCATTTCTATATTATGAAATCGGTGCTTCATTCAAAGAATATTCCGCTCGCACCGCACCGACTTCATATTTCTGCTGCTTAGTGCTAGGCCATAAAACTTTAGGCTTTAGTTTCTGTTGTCCGAAATAAACGCATTTTATTTTATTTTATTTATTTATCATTATTTTATTAAAAATAAATCTTAGCCTACGGTTCACAATGTTTTTTTACTTAAGTCTAAGCTAAGAGTCAAGGATTGCAATCACTCGCGGGCTACTTTTTGTACCGTTTACTGTGGCATAGTTCCTGCGTGTTAGTGGTAGGTAGGCAATGGTACATGGTACATTATAAATTACTACACGAAATCAGCGTAGACGACTGCACACAGTCGTGTCATAGAGTACTCAAAGGTTTCACGTTTATCGCGTGGATTATTTTGCGTACAATGGATGAACAATAGGTACTTAGGTACTTGTTATTAAATAAAACATATTTTTCCCCTCACTGCCTCGGAAAGCCGTCTTTTATCCTTTAATACAAGCGGGTAAAATCTCATTTTATCCATAAGTGGGGAAAGTAATTTGACCTTGGACTGGAGGGGTGCTTAAGTAGCTTTTGACAGATAACATAACATAAAACGCTCATAATAATGGTTCATCATCATCATCATCAGCCTATTTACGTCCCACTGCTGGGCACAGGCCTCCTCTCAGAATGAGAGGGCTTGGGCTATAGTTCCCTGCACGCAGGCCCAGTGCGGATTGGGAACTTCACACATACCATTGAATTGCTTCGCAGGAGTATGCAGGTGCAGGTAATAATGGTTCGTTCGATATTGATTATCATTAAATAATTAAGAAACGGTTTTAGAATTTAATAAAAATATCAAATTTTGCTTTATTTAATGGTTTTAAGTCATAAACCTTAAAATTGCACTATTTCTTTTTTACGATATTATTATCTTAAAAAAAATAGTGATTCCAGTGACGAAGATTAATTTTTATGAGCTGTTTTTTTTACATGTTGCGCTTTCCTCGCTACAGTGAGGTGAAAAGTTTTGTGTTACACACGGGTGCAAATGTATTTTACTTCTCGTGTTTCAATTCCACACTCGCGGGTAAAATACAACTTTGCACCCTCGTATAACAAATAACTATTATTATAAGTTTCAACGAAAAGGAGTTTGTTATATACATTACACTTATAATTACAAAAGTACCTACTCTGTTAAGTCAAGTTTAAAAATAAAGACAGCTGTGAGACTGGTATAAAATTCAGTACGCATGCGTACTTCGCGACATCGATTCAGCTGTCACGAGAACCCATGTAGTTTCAGTGAATTACAAAAATATAGATAGTTGGTAGAAATAATTACAACAAACGCTGAACATGATACTGCATTTATTAGAAAAAATATTCAAAGAAACGTACAATACTTTATACAAATATTTCCAAAGCCAGGAATCGAAACAAAATGTTTGCTCAATGTGCAAGAGGAGGCTGAAAGATGATTGTGAGTAATGTATATGAGTCTATTTCAGTTTGTTTACAAATGTATACAACTGTGCAGGCTGCAACAGTGCAACGTAGACCTAGCAGGTACTTAATTTAGAAATAACGTTCAATCAAAGTTGTTAATATTCTGATCTTGTATCTGAAGTAGAAAATATTTTTTTGTATATGAACTAAATAGCTACTGAAGTTTTTTTGCGTTTGAATGTACCTAATATGCCGAGTATTTGTCCATGTCCATATACCTACACTTTGATGGAATAATCTATACCAAATACAGTTGATGTCGTAACAATGTATTAGAACAATTTACGCAATGTTAACTTATCAGGGAGGTCCAATATACCTATCTATCAATAAGTTAACAGTTGTTTAACAAAGTCCACACAAAGTAATAACTTGCGAAAAGATTCCCAAAACTGATAAACAAATGAAAAGTTTACATCAGTTAAGTAATGCGATTAGGTACCTATAATTATTATCTACATATACATACAGTATGCTTTAGAGCAATTGCCGTCAAATATAACTTTTATCTACACACATATCATAAGTCCTCTGTTAGGTATGCGTTTAGAAACCGTAGGTAATGACCATAATTACGATAGTAGGTACAACATTCGTCTTCAGAAACCAATACACTCGTGTGATCATTATTATTATGAAACTCAGCATCGCCTCATTTCACAAAAACACACTCGTATTTTAAGGACCCTCATTATGTAACAATAAACTACTTTAACATGACTCGTTCTAAATTTACGTTTTGTTTAAAATCAGAGTTCTCATTTTCATTTGTTAATGGAAGCTGAAGAAGCCTGATTTAGAGCAATATCTGTGACGACCTAGGCGCTGTCTGTCGTCCAGTAGGAGAACTTGCAGCGACTCGTATCACCATTTGGTAGTCATAGAACATACCTATAACTTCCAAGTGCTGTTCCAAATCACGCTGACGAAGTTTCCAAATTCGGCTGAAACTTATTATAGGTACAACTATCTTCCTTCGGACTTCGGTCCCTCGGCAACACCTGGGTCGTGTTTTATGAAGCTACAAGTTACAATTTACAAGCGAAAGTCTCATTCTATCACCTTCTGCCTGAAGAGAGTTTTCTCTAATCTGGTTCTCCTCACATATCTATTCGTTTACTTTGGTTATTTGTGTTTTATTTATGTACAAGATTTTATTAAATCTCTGCCCCGCTTTTGTATTTTCAAGAATACCTACCTATTATAAAATCGACAAGTTATTCTGAAAACTTTATTCACATACTGCCGATCAATTTTGTAAAAAAAATTAATGGTGTCTCACTGTATGCCCAAAATTATGGTCACTCTAATAGAGTGAGACAAAATGACTGGGTGGTAGCTATCTCTGTCGTGCCGTTTTATCTACGGAGTGCACAGTCCAAGTGTATGAAGTACTTACTACGTCCATGGTTTATTCTTTAATTGATGTTTAATTTAATTGCAACATTTCTTTCATTGCTCTGGTAACATTCAATACATGAAGTTTATCACATACTTACTTTACTTTGTTCTATTTAGACTATTTAGTGTCACGACAAGTAGTGAGGTCGTCTTCAAGGTAAAATTTTACGTCGTCTGAAACTTTGATATTAATGTAAATTTCGATAATTACAGTTTTATAACACAGTAATTAAGTACCTAATCCATCCGATCTTAAGCATATAAATAATAGAAGACAAGACCGTGCTTTGTTCATTGGCACGGCCGGCATACAGGTGACTAAATGCGCCGCTAATGTAGGTATGGTATGGGGTTATTAAACACGCCTTATGGGCTAAAAGAATCCACGACAGAGGGGTAAAAAATAACGAACGGGGGGTTATTAGACATGACATGTTAGCGTTAGGGTTGTCAAACCCTTTTATTATTTTTGACGACCGAATAGCCTAGTGGTTAGTGACCCTGAGTATGAAGCTTGAGGTCCCGGGTTCAAATCCCGGTCGGGGCAGATGTTTGTATGATGAATACGAATGTTTGTTCTCGGGTCTTGGATGTTTAATATGTATATAAGTATGTATTTATCTATATAAGTATGTTTATCCGTTGTCTAGTACCCATAGTACAGGCTTTGCCTAGTTTGGGACTAAGTCAATTGGTGTCAAATTGTCCCATGATATTTATTTTATTTATTAATAGGGTTGCTAAGCTAACTAAATTAATGCTTAACTATGTAACTAGTGGTTCTGTGAGCTGTCGACCTTGCGACCTCATTGTTGAACATTTTTCATAGGTAATTTTTTTTTTCATACATAATATTATAGAACCTGATCACAATTTTTCACGAGAATCGCTTGAGAAATGCGCTTTACCCAGAGCAGAACAGGGCCGTGTTTTATAAACTTACAAGTTACAATTTTACAGGCGTTTATTGGCAACTCTTGTCCTGTTTTTTACAATTTGCGTTTTATAAAAGTATTGTGCTACAATTTTACAAGCTACAAGTACAGGCGCTTGTAGCCGTACCATAGACAAAAAGTGGACATTTTATAGTTTTAAATTCATAATCGAACAAGCGTTTTTTTTTTAAAATTGTAAAATACAACTGTAGATTTGTAAAATTGTAACGAAAACTTACGTACGTCTTGAGACCTGTAACAATGGCTACAGGTGCACAATTTTTTGAATTAGGTGTCTTGATCAGTACCAAATCAATCGTTCTATCTACCTATCTATCTCTTCTTCAAGTTATTAAACTCAAGGTCATCAAGGAATGATTCGTTTATTGAGGAACTCGTCTGAGTCGGACTCGGAAGAAGAGAGTCCACGACAGCAAAGAACTAGGGAGTTTTGACCACGAATAAATACAGATTTTGACACACCTTTTCAATATTATATAATGAAAGGTCCAGAATGAACTGTACGCAAATAGACTAGACTAGATTCTGCAAGAAATTGGGAGCTCATTAGAATCGTCGAGTAATCAAAATGATTCATTGAGCACGAAGCTTCAATTCTCTGTCTGTGTCTGTCTGTATGCACTGGAGTATCATGCAATCGTTGACATGCATTTTTTGGCCGTTTTTTGCCATTGTTTAGAACATATATTTTACTAGCCGACCTGCGAACTTCGTACCGCCTAGGTCATTCCGTAGAAAACGTACCTATGGGAAAATGAACTTCTTATTTTTTTTCTCGTGAAATTTTCCCCTCTAATAACACCTATCCTGCTATTCGAAGCAAAGATGTAAATTCAACAAAAAATCGGTCCAGCCGTTCTTGACTTATAAATACTTAGTGCAATTAACACGATTTTGTTTTATGTACTTATATAGATTTTTATTTGTCAACTTTGCATGGGTATTTTAATATTTAATAGATAAAAAACCTCTACGTATTTGTAATTTTTGGCAGCCACTTTTTTTTAAATTAGTGATGTCCATTACACTTGTAGAATTTACTTGTAGTCGAGATTTACAATACCGTATTACAAGTGTAGCTTTCCGTGTGACTTTATAAAATACCTGTAATTGGACATAGTGCATTACAGGTGACTGTTTCCTGTAGACTTGTAACCTGTAACTTGTAGGTTTATAAAACACGGCCCAGCTGGACAGACGGACAGCTGGACAGCCGGACAACGGGACAGCCGGATATACTTACGAAAGAAATTTTGTCCACGCTGAAACTGTGGGACTACTACGAAATTCGAAAATCGAAGTTCGTATCGTATCGTCCCGCTCACTCTCGTATAAAATAATATTAGCGTGAGCGGGACGGCACGACACGAAGTTTGAATTTTGCACTTAGTCTCGTAGTAGGTATAAGGCCTGCCCCCATACTACGAAATTCGAAAATCGAAGTTCGTATCGTATCGTCCTGCTCACTCTCGCGTTAAATAATATTAGCTTGAGAGGGACGGCACGTACGAAATTCGAAATTTGCACTTCGTAGTCGGGGGGGGGGGGGGGGGGGGGGCTGAGACGCTTCGATCACTTCTTTCGCTCGGTCAATTAGGTACTTATTTTTTTTCTTCCATTGAGGCTGACATGCTCAATCCTCTAAAAACCCTAAAACACAAATATGAGAAATACCTATTAGTGAAATAACCGTACTTATCACTCACGTATACAAGTTGAGTACTTAGCCTGACTGTTACCCCTTCATTTCACAACAATAGTGCAAAACGGGCCAAGTGCGAGTCGGACTCGCGCACCGGAGGTTCCGTACAAATTTGTAGGTATGTAAATAGTTCGCTTTATCGTCTCTCTCTTCTATCGTCATGTCTCACCTTGTTTTCTGAATTCGTAAAAATGTGTTCTAGTTTTTTGATCCTTTTCTTTCAATTATCTGCAATAAGAATAATGCAAACTTGAAGAACTGATTAAGATTTACAGACATATCAACCCATTTTACTATACTATTTATTGTCGTATTTTTGGTGTCTTTGAGTTGAAAATTATACACGTATTATTTGCACATCACTTCTTTTTAATAACTTCCACCGCAAGAATGTCCGTACATAAATTTCGCAATAAAATTCTACAGCAAACAATAATAATTAGGATTAAGTAGATAGTTTACAACTTGCTTGCACTTAAATCTCTTCACCTTAACTTAAATCGTCATCGTCTATTTTTTTATCTCCTTTTTATAACTTAAACAGCCTGTAGCTCATGAATCATGAAGTATTGATATTACCAAATTTGTAGGAAATTTTATGTAGAAACTTTTGTCAAAAGTAATCATAATGCTATTCGTAAATACATTCGCGCAATGTACAAAAATCTGAAAAGGTACCTTCAACCTTCACACTCGACACATCAGCAACATCACCACTCTTGAGGACTGATACGCACATACTAAAGTATGTTCATCTGGATACCGCAAGCTATAACTGTACCAATTTACAAAAATATACGAATTCTTTTCCCCTGATTGCCGATATTCGGCTTCGTTTGTTCGTATCTTCTAATATATAAAGTCGAAAAACCAGAACGGAGTAAAAGAAACGAGATAGAGCGAGATGGCGCTCTACAACACCATTTTGACACGTTTCTCCCAAACAACGCATTATTTCTCTGGATTTTTAAAGCAATTCGATTCTTTGATTTTGGGAATCGCGAAAAACTTGAGAAAATATGATATTGAGTGTGTAAGTTTTGTATATTAAGCAAATTAAAATCGCAACTTCGAATTTCGAGCCAAAAGCGAGCGATGTATTATCTATGCCAGTGTTGCCGTTCAGGGATAAAGAAATCCATTCATTATCCTGCATTGCAGTCTACGGATTTTTTTAATTTTATCTTTGTAATTTTTTATTGATATCATAAAAAGCAAATAATACGTGTCCAATATTTTTTTTTTTATAATCTATATGACGGACTAATTAGAAATATTACTTTTTTACCCAGAGGACACATTCCTAATGCTATAGAGATTCCTTACGTTATACGTGAATATAATATTCCACGCGGACGGAGCCGCGGGCGCTCTCTAGTTAGCTATAAACGTTGCCGGGCGCCGTGCGAATCGTGCGATGCGAGTCGACGTGGGCGGCCGGCAAGGCAGTTCTATGAATGACCGAGCGATGGCGCCACTAGTCCCGCGGTCACAGATTGCTTGTTTGAAGTTCAAAATCGTGCGTCTCCCTCCTTCAGTTTTCTGAATACTATAGTCGTTCGTTTTTCGTCTTATTGTGTGGATTTGTTACCTCCATTAACTCAATATCGTCCGTCTTAAAAGATAAAAGATAAAAAACTTCGTAGATAAAAAAACTGCATTTTATTTTATTTCGTCGATCACGATTTTACGAATGCTGCGTAACGTAAAATCGAATAGTAAACGTCGTCGAGTTTGTATGACGTTTGGAACAGCGCCCGCCTGTGAGCGTATTTGGAACTAAAATTTAGTATGAGGTTTCTCGATCTCGATACGATAACTGTAACGTTACGCAGTATTCGTAAAGTCGTGCTCGAACCTCTGGCGTTTACCTGAGCACCGGACAATGGTTTTCTTTTTTATACGACGAGGAAGGCAAACGAGCAAGTGGGTCACCTGATGGTAAGTGATCACCACTGCCCATAGACACCTGCAACCCGGAGGGTTTGCAGATGCTTGCCTACCTAGAGAGCTAAGATGAAATGCCTCTTGTGCCCGTAATTACACCGGCTGTCTTACTCTCCACATCGGAACACAACAGTGCAAACACTACTGCTTAGCGGCAGGATTAGCGAGTAAGATGGTGGTAGCGATCCGGACGGACCTCGCACAAGGTCCTACCACCCGCAAAAGTATACAAGTACAAAGGCGCCTGGACCGCTATTTTTCTATTAGTGCACTCGTAACATATTGCTTTAGTACATAGAGTCGATATTCAATTGAACATTCTAAATGGTTGTAACGACGATTTACAATATGGTCATTTTGGTGTTTTTGCGCTATTAGTAAACAAAGTTATTGTTCCTTTAAGTAGATTGGACACAACCAAAGCCTAACGACTATACCTATTTGTTACATTCTGGAGAAGGTTTTGGTGTAGAACAAAGTTGGAAATTCCACCCCCGAAGAGGTGAAATAGGGGATGAAAGTGTGTATGAAAGTCCGTCTGTTTTAAAGTTAGGATCTTTACATTTTGTAGGTATTTAGGCTGGCGATTAAAAGGTGGTGGTATAAAATGTTGTAGGTGGCTGAATACCGGTTGGGATTGGCCGAACTCTAGTTCACGATGAAGGCTGTCTTGCTGTTGACTGTGGTGTATTTCTTGCGCTGCGAAGGTGCTGTGCTGAGCAATGATGTGGTGGAGAGAGGTGAAGAAGCCGTGAACAACCGGCCTATTATCGGCGTGCTGTCCCAGGAGCCGTCGTTGTACTTAAGCGGCAAATATCCTGAAGAAAATTTTACAAGTTACATCGCCGCTTCCTTTGTAAAAGATGTGGAGTCTGCTGGTGCACGAGTTGTACCGATCATGTATGACACTACGCTAATATGACGCTCATGTAACTAATTTTGTGATGTGTGATTTAACTGAATGAATATTGTTTTTTTTTTAGGATCGGCAAAGACCGTTCTTACTATAAAGAAATAATGGGTAAGCTGAATGGGTAAGTTTGCATGTTAAATGTTAAACTCTGCTTAAATTAGTTTTTTTTTCGATTTAAGATCTACACCGCTGTTTCAAGTCTGTTTTTTGAGCTGTTTATTTAAAAGCACTTAGATTCTCTTGCCGCTACCACGTTATACATCGTTATAGTTCTTACATCGGAGAGAACTATTTTACTAAAATTGTTTGGTTATTTTTCTAGTGTACTTTTACCAGGTGGAGTGACTTCCTTCAACCAATCAAATGGATACGCTGACGCCGGCCAGCACATTTATGAACTGGCCATGGAACTGAACGATGCTGGAGACTATTTTCCATTATTCGGCACCTGCCTCGGGTTCGAGTTGCTCATCATACTGGCCTCGGGACGCGGGGAGAAGGAAAACAGAATCACTTGTGATTCTTTCGACAGTATACCCCTGCATTTTTCTAGTGGTAAGTAAGTGATACTGGTAAAAAGACTGAGACAACGGTACAGGAGTGGAATTGGTCAATAATTCGCTTGGTATTAGCAATAAATAAATAAAATAAATAAATAAATATTATGGCACAAATTTACACCAATTGACCTAGTCCCAAACTAGGCAAAGCACTAGTACTAGACAACGGATAAACATACTTATATAGATAAGTACATACTTATATACATATTAAACATCCAAGACCCGAGAACAAATATTCGTATTCATCATACAAACATCTGCCCCGACCGGGATTTGAACCCAGGACCTCAAGCTTCATAGTCAGGGTCTCTAACCATTAGGCTATCCGGTCGTCAATACTACCTATACATATATTATGCGATGAGCCATTTTATTGCAATTTTCAACAGATTTCCGCAACAGTAAGATGTACAAGGAAGCAGACGATGATATCATTGAGTTGTTGGCAAATGAGGATATCACAGTAAACGCTCACAAGTTCTGCATCGTGGACGAGGTAAGCCTATTAATTTATTTATACATAATAATAATTTGTATAATTTGTTACGTTAATCAAATAATATCAATTTCTTAATATACTTTTCATACTAGTCGGTACAGAAAACTATTTAAATTTAGTTATTTAAATCTCTAAAGTGTTTAACGAAAACTAATCACCAATTTTATTGCACAATCTGCAATTACCTAGGTCCTTTTGGAATTAATAATTATGTTGAGACAAAAGCTGACCTGCAGCTGGCTACGCGCCTCTGGTGTGACTAATACAAGACGATCAGATTTATCAGATCCTATAGTAGTTTATGCAACTGCTACATAATGAGGGTCCTTAAAACACGAGTGTGTTTTTATGAAACGAGGCGAAGCTGAGTTTCATAATAGGATCACACGAGTGTTTTAAGGCCTAATTATGTGGAGTTGCATACATTACTTTATCTACACACATATTATAAGTACTCTAAGATGGGTTCAGAACCCGAAGGCATATATCATACCCATACCTGTCACGAAATTGACTGTTTTTTTTTAATCACAGACAAACATACCGAGCTGACGTTTCGTAAACTGTTTTTTTTATTGTAAAAAAAATATCACATTATTATTTATACATGTCGGACTGAACTCGACTTATATACGCGAGTGATCCGTTTAATTTCACTATGATTGTAAATTATGTTGGTTTTCAAATTTGAATTCGATATCGAAAAGTCATTGCGATATCGAATTCGATGTCGTAATGACTATTACTTTACTGCTGGTGATGGTGGGTGGTGCTGGGGCTCGCGCTGTCGGCGAGAAGGCGACGGCGTACTGAAATGCTGGTAATTTTCTACGGTTTCTGAACTCACTATAGAGGACTTATGATATGTGTGTTGATAAAAAATCTAATGCTACATAAAAAATATTACGATTTCAGAACCTAAGGGCCCACAACTTGACTCACAACTGGCGGGTGACGGCATACGGTGATGATGCTCATGGTGTGCATTTCATTGCCAGCATAGAACACAAGAGGTAGGTACACTATAAATCATTGTTTTTGTATACACTAACTTAAAATAATTATTACAAAATGTAACTTATTAGTAAAAACAGTGAACTTTCACGCCTGTTTTCATTTAAGGGAGGCTGAAGCCATTGAAATCCGTTTCATTATAATGTTTTAATGCTGATATACTCTGGCATATCGGTTGATATAGTTTAAATCAATGCGTCAGACAAGCGTTTGTCAACCACACTATGCCGAAGGCCGACGCCAATCCGTGCCTACTTCAATCCTGCTTCAGTCCATCATCAGTGCAAAATCATAAATCGCTTCAATTAGGTAGGTAGTGAAAATATGGCCTAATTACTTAATTATCAGAAGCAGACAATAATTTTTTTCTTCGAACGGTATTTTCACTGTTTGTAAGTGATATGTAAAATTAGGCTTCAAATGATTAACAATGGTGATTTACAGCCTTGTGGTTGGGGCCGCTTAACTAGACTCGCCATCACACAAAAGTAAATTCATAGGTTAGGTCTGGACTCTGCAGTACAATAGTTTAATTACATACCAACACCTGTGCAGCAATCTTAAACACTACTTTTACTGTTACAGGTATCCATTCTTTGGTGTGCAATTTCATCCCGAAAAGACGTTTGAGTGGAAACTGTCAAAGCACTACCCACACTCCAAAAAATTTGTCAAAGCGAACCGCTATTTTATGGACTTTTTCGTAGGAGAGTGCCGAAAGAACCTCCATTCCTTCGTCAACGCTGCAGAAGAGAACCAATACGTTATCTACAACTATAAACCATATTTCACAGGAGTTTTGGGGAGCATGTACCACCAGTGCTATCTATTTGAACCGAGAGGCACCGTCACTGTGAACAACTAATAAAGTACTTACTCTTTTCTTGATCTTTATCTACACCCACATCGTAAGTCCTCTATTATGCGCTCAGAAACCGTAGGTAATCGATACGAAACGCCAGCTTGATGTACGTTTGCCTATGATTAAAAATAACAGCCTAATTCATGACGGGTTTATTATCCCTTCGGCTTCTGAACCCATATATGTGTGTAGATAAAGTAATGTAATTCTACATAATTAGGCCTTTAAAACATTGGTGTGATCCTATTATGAAACTCGGTTTCGCCTCGTTTAATAAAAACGCACTCATGTTTTAAGGACCCTCATTACAAACAACTCATTAGAACATCATGAACTTACAAACTAAAGATCAGCACTAGGCTTCGTCAATATTACCCATGACAATATTGTAGTGGAACTTAACATGTAGGTATGTACCCAATCCATATCTTAAAAGGCATTTTATTTTTACTTACCTGTACCTACGTTATTGTAGTTGGTTATGTCCAAGTTACATCTGCAACGTTTTTAGAAAAGTCAAAACGATAGCCTACTACTTCTTTTAGTTTTCGTTAAATTAAAAATCATTTGGTAATAATAATAAGCTAAAATTTTTTACGAATATTTTCGAAATCTTGAGTGCTTAAGTGATTTCAAAATTATTTTAATTATTAGATGTTCCCCTTTCGTAGTAGGATTTCAGTCCTTTGTAACATTATAGTCATTATGAAACGTATCATTGAAATATCTACACGTATTTATTTTACTGACTGAATCTGATTGCGTAACTGTGTTACGCTCGTAGGAGCACTAAGCGCATGTATTTGACGTAAGTACCTACCAGTATTATTGTGTCAGACCCATTGAGCGAATACGTGTAAGGCGTTATTAAGTGATATCATAATCGGGCTTAATAGGCATAACATTGTGTATGAGGTTTTCCATGACTGCAAGTGATGAGTGCACAGATGTAGATTTGATTACCTATGCTAATGTGGGTAACTGCTCTTGCGGAGTTCGAGTCCACGTCTCTTTGTATTTTTTCAGGATCACTAACCCCTAGAAACTATCTGGTAATCAAAAGCAGGCATCAATCTCGTAATCTGTTCAAGTCCTACGACTTGAACAGATTACGAGAGGTGTCATTTGGGACTACTTACCCCAAATGACACCGAAAATCTTACTTTGTTTTATTCCAAACAAAAGTATCCGGTTGCAGATATTTAAAGATACGATAAGGATACAACTTCCGGTTCCGAGCGTAGGCGCACCTCCGCCCGCCCCGAGTCTATAAAAGACGATGCGCCCCGGGATCGGTCTCTTTTTCTGAACACGCCATCGTTGAGTGAAGAACTCCTACTCTACTATACTGACGTATCGTAACTCTGCTTGTCTGTTATTCTGTCTTTACATCTAATTTCCCTTTTCTTAGATTGCTATTTTGATTAATTCGTTTTAGTGATAACTGTGTTTAGATTGAGTCGTATTTGTAAATCGTAAATTGAAGGATTAATAAAGGATTTTACGATTAGTCTTATTTTTTTTTTAAATAATATTATTGGCCATCGCTAAATATACCATAATTACTATTCATTACTTACACATATTTTCATCTTTTTTTCTGGACTGCTTGCGCTGTTAGCCTCAGATAGCCTTTTAAGTTTACCGGAGAGAAGTAAGCAAACACTAGCTGCTCAGCAAGGGGAGTTTTACTTAGGAGGAGAGGAGCACTATTGAGCCGACCTCAGCTTTGGACGCTACGGGAAATATTGAAAAACATCTGATATTTAATGATACTGACGATATGATCCGAAAAGACAACTGAAAATAACCGACAAAAAACTCCGTTAGGTTGATATCTGATCATGTTTATTTGCGAAGGTTTGGTATTTTCGAATTAACCGATATTAATTATCACAAAAGGACTGCATCCGACAACTGGCAATACCTACCCGTTATCATAATCATTAGGGGTTTAAGAAAAATCGGTTAAGTGCGAATCGGACTCGCGCACGAAGGATTCCGTACTATTTTTATCTATATAAAACGGCAATAGTTATTTGTTATACAAGGGTGCAAAGTTGTATTTTACCCGCGAGTGTGGAATTGAAGCACGAGCAAGCGAAAGGATTCTATAGTTGAACCACGAGCGAAGCAAGTGGTTCTTAAATAGAATCCTGAGCGTAGCGAGTGTTTCAACACACGAGAAGTAAAATACATTTGCACCCGTGTGTAACACAAAACTTTTCACCTCACTATAGCGAGGAAAGCGCAATATGCAAAAAAACAGCTCTTAAAAAGTCTTCATCACTGGAATCACTATATTATAACAGAAAACTCTGGAAGTTGTGTATTTTTACGTGAGTCGATGTCAGTAAGAAAATGTTTGCTGGCAATGTTGACATTTATGACGATGCGTTTTGAAATAGCATCGACTCAACTTGTGCGTTCAGAATATTCAACGTCATTATAAAAAAAATGTTTCTTATACAATTTTAAGGTTTATGACATAAAATCATTAAATAGAGCTAAATTTGGTATTTTTTAATAAATTGTCAAACCATTTATCATTTATTTAATAATAATTAATATCGAACGAACCTTTATTATGAGCGTTTTACGTTTTGTTATCTGTCAAAAGCTACTTGAACACGCTCCACTCCAAGGTCAAATTACTTTCCCCACTAGTGGATAAAATGCGTTTTTACCCGCTTGTTTTAAAGGATGAAAGACTGCTTTCCGAGGTAGTGAGGGGAAAAATCATGTCTGTTGTATGAGAGCCTCACTTAAATATTTATTTCATTCTGTTTTTAGTATTTGTTATTACGACGACAACAGAAATAAGTACATCATATTTGTGAAAAATTCAACTGTCTATCACCGTTTATGAGATACAGCCAGTGACAGACGGACAGACAGACAGACGGACGGACAGCGGAGTCTTAGTAATAGGGTCCCGTTTTTTACCCTTTGGGTACGGAACCTTAAAGAGAGTACCTAAATATAAAATTCAACTACGACAAAATGCGGGTTGTGGCGTCCAAATTCGTTAGGGATTTATTCAGAGTAATTGTTCAACGTTCTCAAAGTATCGTAAGATTCGCAAGTCTCCCCAAAAGTCAACGAACTTCAGATTGAGCAAAAGGAAGTTAAGAGTGAATTAAGAAGCGTTAAAACGGGTCGAAACAAATTTAATTACAAGTAGCAGTTGGCGAAATATCAACTAAAATGACTTTCTATAATATCTGGGAAGTCACTGTTGCGGTTCAGGTTCATACTCCATTTTCTGTTCCAATAGGTAAGTACTTAAAAAGGTTTTTAAAAACAAATTAGAGTACTTAGGTATCTTTGTATTTTTTCTCCATTCCTTAATTTTATGGCTTTGCTGTTAAAATCTATTATACTGCGGTAGGTACCTACAGCTCTGTTAGCTCGATAGCTATGTACTAAGGCCAATGTCAAATAGGAGACCATGTTTCAACCGAAAATATGTGGTCAACGCTTGGTCTTTGACCTCTGCTTACGTTAGTACGCAATACCAATAGGGCACGAAAATACCGAGTGATTTGTCTGTCTGAGACACAGTAACAACAATCTGGGGGTTAAATTACGTTCCATGGGTAATTTTGATTAATTTTAGGTCGCTATACCCCAATAATGTGGATGTGAGGTGAAGAGGACTTCAAATAGCCTGGGGGATGTTTGAATGGTTTCATTAGGCCTTGTTCGGGCCAGCGAGCGCAGCAGGGCGTCTCCTGTAAGCACAGACACACATAAAGCCCTAAAATAACTCAATTTAACCACTGAGTTCTGGCAATGATGTTTTGTGGACGAGCTAGCAGTTACGTAATCGATAAAATACAGATTAGACCCCTATGCAAATAGTAAATCGTACCTATTGTTATAATTGTGAGCTATGGGAGAGCATTTTCATAACAAATATAACTGTGAAGGCTTTATTGTAAGGAATGGCATGTCATTAAGTTTAATGTTCTCGAGTTCTTTTTTTTAACAGCACCAACAGCTAAGTAGTGTGGCATGCATTTCTAAAATAACACCAAAATTCATGTCTATATCGTGTTCAGTTTTTAAGTGAAGTGACTATCTTATCATAGAAAACATACGGGTCAAACTGAGAACCTCCTTTTTTTGAAGGTGGTTAAAAAAACATCATTGCCGATAGCGGAATAATAGCTGAGCGTCATGTAGAGCGCTGTTACCTGCGCAATTACACTCACCGGCACAAATAACCTATTTTACCCGAATATTGTGAATTCTGTTATTTATTTAAGTAAGTGAGCAAACACTTTATTGTACAAAAAGAAACATTATAAAAACACAAGTTACAAGCAATCAACTAATGCTTTTAAAATAAAACAGGGCGGGCTATTAATTGTACCACTGAGTATAGTTACCACATATTGTTTAATTGGGGATGGATGAAAATCTCAGAATTGCTTGATTTTTTTTTCTGGTGGTAGGAATAACCTTCCTTGGTACCTGATAAAAGTTTGAGATTTTTCTTTTGCGTCGTTATTTTTTGAAAAATAAAAACATCTTCCCCCATCACGTTCTAGGCCTAGGACGGCTGATTTTGCGTTTTCCTTGGTCCATCGCATATTTCAGAAAAACATCTGTGGTAAATAATGACTTTGACATTTGACAGCTGTCTTCATATACATGACCTACGTAACTTTGTTAATTTTCGCTGCCTACGCGATCACTGCTTTTTCCAATTTAATTATTTACGAACTGTTTTTGCCCCCGGACATTGCCAATAGCTTCCCTGAACAAACGATGACTTGCGCTTTTCGACCCTGGATTTGATTTTATAGCTGCTACGACAGCCTTAACTAGAAACTGGAATTTGAAATCTGCCGACATGAATAGGTGCTGCTGTTTAAGTAAAAGCAGACTCTTTGAACTTACGAAGTGTTGATACTTACTTACATGCTAATGGCATTTATGAAGAACAGTGATAAGCATAATGTCGCTGAAATACGAGGTGCAAAAGTTTTATGGTGATTGGATTGTGATGTATGATTAAGATTTATTTAAAATAAAACACCTTAAGTCAATCAATAGTCTTTTATTACGTTTAGATGGTCTTCACAGCAATAAATTCGGCGTTTTGGACAGTTCCTGCCAGCCATTAGGCACCAATTTTCTTTCAGCTCTTCTCTTACAGCAAAGAATCTCAAGCAGGGTTTTTTTATCACTTATGGAGCACATTGGTATAAAACATGTCTTAGGATCTCTGTATCGTTGATGTTCGTGGTCATTCATGGTGAATGATTTGGTTTAAAATCAATACGCTGGCAAAACGAATCAATGGGTCCAGTTTGATTGAGTTGCAGTGGTCGGCGTCGCGGCTATCAAAATCAAATCCAGAGTCGAAAAGCGCAAGTCATCGTTCGTTCAGGCAAGCTATTGGCAATGTCCGGGGGCAAAAACAGTTCGTAAATAATTAAATTGGAAAAAGCAGTGAACGCGTAGGCAGCGAAAACAAACAAAGTTATGTCTGTGAAGACAACTGTCAGATGTCAATGTCATTATTTACCACAGATGTTTTTCTGTAATATGCGATGGACCAAGGAAAACGCAAAATCAGCCGTCCTAGGCCCAGAACGTGATGGAGGAAAATGTTTTTATTTTTCAAAAATAAACGACGCAAAAGAAAAATCTCAAACTTTTATCAGGTACTGAGGAAGGTTATTCCTATCACCAAAAAAAAAATCAAGCAATTCTGAAATTTTCATCCATCCCCAATTGCGTTTCCTTAACAAGCGCTCAGTTGGGTAACCATTTCGAAATTTGGTAAAAATCCTTCGGTAAGAGATAATACTACTAGGTATAAAAAAGTCAGGTGTTATAAATACACCTATTATGTGGCTATTTGTCGCAGCATATGCTGAGCTGCAACCTTTTTGACGCCGGGCAACAACATTTTGTACTTTTTTCTCTATTTTTAATAATAATAATAATAATTTATTGCAAACCGTGGTCCATAGATTGTTAGTAATACATAAGTCTTATTTTCTAGGGATTAGTATCACATTCCATTATAACTATTAAATCAAACATAATCGATAAATAATCATAGGCAGCCAAACAATTCCAAAAACTTAATCATAATTAAATGTCACAGATATCCATAAAATAACCACAATAAAATAAAATAAAACAAATTGTATTTAATCAATCACATTATCATAAAAAATAGTATTACAAATAAAAAATAAAAATTATCTGACTAACCCTTGGCTTACCTACCTACTTAACATCAAAAATGACCGGTCTGTCACCTAAGTGCACAAAATTCCAGTGGCGCACCACTGGACAATCAAACCTGTCCAGCATGCCACTCAGGAGGCTGTTGGTACTGTCGCGTACTCTGCTCATAAGGGAGGCCACACGTTTACGCACTATTGTCTTAAAGCCATCCGTGTTGGCCTCTAGAAACATACCGGACGCACTACACCAGCGAGGCAGCCCCAACAGCATCCTGAAGGCATTATTGTACTGGACTCGCAAGCCATTCAGCGACTTCTGAGTATAGCCGGTCCACAGGCTGCAGGTGTAAAACTCTGACAGTAAGCCTTAAAGAGTGCTTTGTGCTGTTGTCTTATGCGTCAAAGAAATGTTTCCAGATGCTCCCAGAGGAAGGACTACGGATTAGTCCGAAACATGTCGGGCTATACTCGACTGACATACGTGAGTGATCCGTTTATTTCACTATGATTGAGTCTCACGGTAGTTTCATGTTAAAAATGTTTTTCTTTCTTTATTTCTTGCTCATCATTATCATCATGTCAGCCGAAAGACGTACACTGCTGGACTATTTCTTTCTATTATATGGAAAAAACGAGCAAGAAGGTTACGTGATGATATGCGACACTGCCGCCCATGGACACCTATCTGCAACATCTAAAGTATGCGCTACATAAAAAAAACCTTCGAGGTGCAAGTTGGACTCGTTCTTGATCGCCTTTATGTTTATTTGAATTTTTTATATGTTGATCAAACGGTCAACTATCACTTGTTTACCTACTTGTAAAACCGATTGATTTCTTTTTCGGCACATTCCTTTTTGGACATATTCCTGTTTCGTCGTATACCTACATTCCTGATTGGACATATTCTTGTTTCGGCACATTCCTGTTCGGACTTATTCCGTTTTCGGCATATTATTGTTTCGATACATTTTAGTGATCAGGAATACGACGAAAAAGGAATCAATCGTAAAACCTACTTAATTAGGATAGTTTTCCTTTTAAATTAACTAAGTATATGTATACATTTCTGCTCAGATTGACACTTGACTCCAAAAATAATGATTAATTTAAAGTTGAAATATTAGCTTTTTTTTTAATGGGACAATTCACACCAATTGACCTAGTCCCGAACTAGGCAAAGCCTGTACTATGGGTACTAGACAACTTTAAACGGAAAATATCCCTGAATCGAAAAATGGCCCTCAACATTTCTGAAAGATCTATTCAAAGTTACCCCACACCATGGGAAAGATAACCAAAATAAATCTCCCTCACTTTGCATGTGTGGGAGGTAGGTAGTGCAAAAATATGGGTGCATACAGATTACTCAAAAATATGTCCCATGGCTCTTATGTCGGCGAACTATAAGGTTGTGGTATTGTTGTAGTGGTGGATTAATTCGATACCATATTTTTGCACTTGACCGTACCATACAAAAAAACCAAGATTTAATTCTACCATTTTGTCGGTCTGCTCTTTGTACATAATATGCATGCTAAATTACAGCTTTCTAGTAGGTATGTACCAAGAGTCTCAGCCCTATGCCGCGGAAAGATGGACGGACATGGTGAAACTGTAAAGGTTCCTTGTTGATTACGGAACCTTAAAAAGCAGGCAGAACTCCGACAGAAGGCCAAGAGTCTGGACGAGTCCGTACAAATCCGAATGTATGGTACATGTATGAAAGGACAATGAACCCTGTTATGAATTCAAATAGCGTATTTATTCTCACCTGGGACTATCAAGTTTTAATTGGCGGAAACTCCGTTGGAAATTTGCGTGTTAGTATTTCAACTAGGCCAGCAATTAACATGTTACTATTCGAAACAAAAAATGATTAGGTATTTCAATAAAATGTTAGCTATTAAATTGGTCTAGCAGCTGACTTACCAATGAGTATCGCGAGTCAAAAATCCGCTAGGATCGTTAAGTGTCGAGCAAGGACAATAAAACCAAGAGGACTGCCAATGGCTATACAATGTCGCGTTCCTGTAAAATAGTGAGCCTGCTGTAGCTAGTTTCACTATAGAGAGGTCTCTGTACCATTAATTTTGTATGACACTTAGACCTCTGGCTAACACAATAGCGCCATCTATGAACTGAAAGAAAAAGCGAATTTAGATGGCTCTATTGTGTTAGCCAGAGGTCTAAATGACATACCGAATGAATAGTACAGAGACCCCTCCGTTGTAAAACTAGCTACAGCAGGCTTATAATTTCAAAGGAACGTGACATCGTATAGACACTGGCAGTCCTCGTGTCGAGTGAGGTCAATCTGGCATTCTTCAAACAGCCTTTTTAACGAACGTATCTTTTGATTGCGTTCACATAGAAGGTTGATTTTTTCACAACTTCAAGAGACCGCAGGCGTCATTATTTGATATTAATTTCAGCATGCTACCTCCACGCGTTCCAGAGAAAAAGGGTCTTGACAGACAAACAGACAGACAGACGGACAACAAAGTGATCCTATAAGGATTCCGTTTTTTTCCTTTTGAGGTACGGAACCCTAAAGAACTACCTAAGTATAAGGGGGCGAAGCCGCGGGTGTAGGTACCTTAGCTAGTAATAGATTATATTTCAAATAATTTATTGAATCAGGCGTTACTTTGCGGAGGTCCATATTTATGAACTAAAAAACAATTACTTTGCTCACCCGCGACCACTAATGACAAATAGTTATATCTGTGCGGCAAATGTATGTTTCCATGCAACACCTCCACCTCCACTGCTACACGAATCAACACATGCCACACAGACCCAACTATCACCACCACCACTATACTAAACGCTGACGCGTTTCGGCACTCTCCACGAGGCCATTTACGAAGCACAACAACAACCGCTCAACATGCCACCACTTCCACTACTGACATATGTAAACCATGTACTGAACTTAGTTAATGACAAAACCAACGTACCCACTAATATTTTATAAATTCCAAACTACCCTTTTATGTAAGTCCTAAACTACCCTTTTTTAAGAAATGAATTCCAAACTACCCTTTTTATTTTTATTTTTAATCTACGCCAGGTACCCCGTTATTTTTAACCGAGTACGGTAAAAAGAGAAGTCATGTTCTCATTATTACTATGACACATTATTAAAATTAGAACCAAGTCGTAACAAAGGCGAAGAAACCAAATTAACTTGTTCATTAATAATAGACCCCATGTTGTTGTACCTAATTATTTCCAATTGTTCTAAAACCGATAGCCGCAAACCCTTATCACAATAATGTAAAATTTCGTACGTATCTGAGTCTAACAACGAATGATTCGTTTCTAATAAATGCTTGGCAAAGTTTGATTTCTCTGGATGATCATGCCTATATGACGAGACATGCTCTTTAAATCTAGTATCAAAGCTTCGACCGGTTTGTCCAATGTATACTTGACTACAGTCGCCACAAGTGAGTTTATATACGCCCGACCTGTTCCCTTTATCCACCTTTTCTTTGTTATTACAAAGTCTAGAACGTAAAGAATTAGTAGTCTTAAAGGCAACATTGATGTTATTTGATTTTAAAATATTATAAATCTTGTCAGACAACCGGCCAACATAAGTAATACTAGATCTAAATTTGTTAGTAGGCTGAGATGGCAACGCAGAGTAAAGCATGCTATTCACTATCCGTCCCTGCTTCTTTTGAACCAGACTATTAACCATTGCTGTACTATAACCATTTGTTGTTGCTATCTGATATAAAGTATGTAACTCAGAATCATAATGCTCTTTCGACAGAGGTACAGTTAGTAGTCTATGTACATAACAATGGAAAGCAGCCAGTTTATGCTGCCATGGGTGAGTAGAATTTGCAGGTATGACAGTATCTGTGTACGTAGGCTTACGGTAAATTTGAAACTGGTGCCTATTATTTACTCTTGTAATAGTTGAATCCAGAAAATTTAATGAACGATTTTCCTCTAATTCTCGTTTGAACTTTATTTTTGGATGTTTGTTATTGAGAGCACTAATAAACAAATCTAGCTGCCTCATACTCCCCTTCCAACATAAAATTAAATCATCAACATACCTATAATAATATACTAAATTGCTGTTCCCCACTATATATTGTTTTTCAAAGTTATCCATAAAAACGTCAGCCATTAAAGGACTAAGAGGTGACCCCATTGCTAAACCATCACTCTGCAAATAATATTGACCATTAAATCTGAAATAATTTTGTTTCATGCATAAAGTTACTAATTCTATTAACTCACAAACCTCCCCCGGATGTAAACGCTTCCTTTCTAAGTGACATCTAAGAATATTTAAGGTTTCACTATATGGTACGTTGGTAAACAAACTATCCACATCTAAAGAAAGTAATGTTGAGTTTGGCGGTATATTAATGTCTTTAATTTTATTTACTAAATCTGAACTATTCTTTAAACTATATATTGGCTTAAAAGATGATTTTTCCCGAACAATGCTATTTAACTTCCTCGCTACTTTATACGCTGGAGCACTCACGTATGAAACAACAGGGCGAACAGGAACACCATCCTTGTGAATTTTAGGGTAAACCATATAAAATTGGTGCCTGCGGATTCATGGGAATCACATTGCTCCTCTTTTGTTCGGTGTCAAAGGTAAATGCAGAATTTGTCAGAAGGTTTTTTAGGTCTTTATGAAACGCGGCGGTGGGGATCCCTACGTAAATTCAAAAAACCCTCTCCTTGAATGATGTCATTTACTTTATCATTATATTGACCCCCTTTTCTAAAACAACAATACAGTAAGGGCAATTGTATAAGGGCAATTGTATTAAGGGCAATTGTATTGTTGTTTTAGAAAGGG